>JAOTQP010000001.1:108424993-108462467 GCA_026413545.1 Cichladusa arquata | reverse complement strand
CTATACAAGGAAGGATTTCAATAGGATTTTTACATTATTCTAAATACTATGGACTTGATCCAGGAAGATATTTATGCATAGTTCTAATCTTATTAAAGGCTTACTCACTGATGAGCTCATTGTATTTCAAGATGTGCGTTTTTTATTCCTGACATGATTCCTTTAGAGTTGCACTTTGTAGATAAAATATAAAAATTACAGTATAAGTAGCCTAATAGGATGCTCCATCTGTGACATTGACATAATAAGGTGTTTCAGAAGATATAAGAAAGTCTCAAGGGGAGATTTCTTCCCAACTCCAGGCACCTAGCAGATGTCATTCTTTCTCTTAAAAAAAAATTAGTCTCATTTTTGAAATTTAACATGTTCTTGTCTGTTTCATTTTCCCTTCAAAACCATTCTTTTTGAATATTGACATAAAGCTAAGTTTAAATTCTATTTGTTAGAACTACTACATCTAAAATGTTAAAAAAAACCAAACAAACAAAACCACAACCCCAAAAAAGAATTCAGAAGATCATGATTTAAGAACAGCAGAAGACCTAGATACCAAAAGCTAAACTAAAGCTTAAAAATGTACTCTAATTTTTTTATCATACTTTTTGGATAACATCTTGCAAACTTCTGTTGTTTACAGAACACTGACACCTTCTGCACTCCTTCACTCCATAAACACAGATGAGTGAAATTCAAACATTTTTGTGCAACTAGACCACCTGTAAACATAAAAATGTTTTAAAGAACCTAAATTCTATAGCAACCTCAGTATTATACACTTCAAATTTTACTGCTGAGTATCATTCACTGGATGTATCAAGAAGATTTTCCTAAAACTGTACGAAGCCCACAAACCATAAAAGTGTATTCTTTGTCTCACCTATGACAACATAAGTTTAGATATTATTTTCTACCAGCTCTAAACTTGGTTTCCTGTACCAGTTCCAGTCTGGCTCAATTTTTTGGAAGGCATTTAGGAATGACCTATAGAATTACCAGTACCACACAAAAATGAAGTGTGAATTAAGGGACCATGAGAGGAATTATCAATCACACAAAAATTAGACAAGCCCTAGGAAGCACATGGTGTAGAGGAGCTGCAGTGAAATGAGCCAGGGCACATAAAACATCTGCCTGTGGAAGCTGCAGCCCCTCCCAAGCCTTGCCTGTGAGCCCACTCAAAGAACCTGAGCAAAGACGAGCATGAGAAGTTATTCATTCTCATTTGACCTACGTTATCTCCTAATTAGCATTTGGTAATTGGCTGGAATAAGTCCAATCTCTTGCCCAGTAGATGTTTCTGAAGGTATGCTCACTGCTTTGGGTTAACATCTGGGAATATGGCAATCTGTACTACGTGATTTAGGAATACAAATCTCACTGTAATTAAGTGGAATCCAAGTACCTAACAGTTAGGTATTTTTGATCATTCCAAATGTTACACCACACTGCAAAGGATGACATGACAAAGCTGTAACTCCAAAAAAAGGATAAGTAAACAAAGGAGAGAGATCTTGCTCCCCTTTCTGCATTTTAGAAGTAACAGATCATCAAACCTGAAAGAGTCAGGAAAAGTTTCATAGAGAGGGGGAAGAAGAGAATATATGTGCACTTAAAACTAATTATAAACTAAGTACTTTTATGAATAAGTTTTAACTTCAGGTAAAATAGCAAGAATATTCTGAATGAAAACCAAAACCAAAGCAAAACCAACAAGGATAATGGAGAGGGAAAAATCTAGATAATACTACAAAACCACTTGACTGGCAACTCCAACGTTCTGCTGTGCAAATCTCAATCTGAAGGAGCATCCCCAGGCTTGCCATCAAATCTGAAAAAGCTCCATCTGAACAAAGCTTCATCTGACCCTGGATAGTTAGTTCAGCTGAGGAAATAACAACAAAATACAGGCAAATATCTATTCTGACATTTTTTTTTTGAAGGTGGGAAATAGTTTTGATTTTTTTCCCCCCACAAAAGGCATCCTAGTGCTTAGTCATGATGAATATTGTAGGGCACCATAAGAACTTTTATAGCAATTTTTCAGTCTCTACAGGAAACTGGTGACTAAGAGCAATGTGGATGCTGCATCCCTTTAACTGAACCGAGGTAGGCAGCATTAACTGGTAAACAAGTAATTATATTTTCACACTGAGAAGTAAGAAGTCTGAAAAGTCAAATAACAAGTGGACTGCAATTTCAGTGGTACCAGTCATGAAGTTTGAATTTCAGTGAAGGTTGATTTGATAATGGAAGGGTAACTGCATCCTTCCAGTTTCATTAAAAAATGTAAAGAAAAGTCTTTCTGGAGATAGAGAGGTGTTTTCTACTGAATCTTATCTACTGCAAAGTTCTTATTAAGGATGAGGATTTGAGGTCAATCCTCTAGTTTCAGGAAGTTAATCGAGTGATTAAGCTTTGACTAAAAATTTCAGGGATAAAGTTCTTCCAACTGAGCTTAACCTCAGCATGTGTGATGGAATTAAAACTTACTAAACCCTCACTTTCCAGGAAGACTTGAGTTTGAAACAAAACTGATGAGTTGTTGCTGCCATCTCAACCTTGCACCGTATATAATTAACACCATGACAGGTTAATCATATTCAATTGCTTCTCCTGTTCTCAGTGGCTGCTATACAATATTTGAGAAAATAAAAGCAAATTTGGAACCTGCTCCTGAAAGTACAAATGTAAATATTCAGGTTAGTTCTGTTTTACACTACAGAGTTTAATACATGTGTATTGACCTACCCACACGCATCCACTTGAAACTAATTAGATGGTAAATGTGCCAGGAAATTTGAGGTTCAGTCATGGGTTCTGACACAAATGTGTGATGTACTTTAAAACCTTTGCCTGAAAGATACTGAGTGAGCACCAAAACTAATACTACTGATTCTCGTTTAAAAACAGCTAATAAAAATTTCTTAAAAAGGGGAAAAAAAAAAAAGAAAAAAAAAAAAAGAATGTAGAAGAATTTACCAAAGTGCAAAAACAAAAGGTTCCTTACATATCCTTTAGACATTTTTACATTTTGTTGTTTTCTCAGAAAAATATTCAAGTACATGCCCAACATTACTTATGACTTAGTTATAATCACACTACATGCAAAGACAATTATAATGTTAGGTCTTAACACTGTGATATATAATAACTGGTGTTACTGTGGTTCAAAGCAGTGAGTGGAGAGGAGTGGTTCTGTCCCACAGACAGAGCCACAAGCCAAGCTGTTCAAAGTGAGTCACTTCACACACACAGTTCAAATTTTGATGTAGGAGCAGGTTTTAGCAAAAACCTTCAGATTACATAGACATTGAAAAATACTGAGAATCTTTCTGCTTTTGAGAAAAAGAAAAAAACAAAACAAACAAACAAACAAAAAAACAAACCAAAAAAAACCCCACAGAACAAAAAAAGCCCAAACAACAAAACTGTAAAGACAATTTCCCAGTGTGACTATCCACAAGACTCTGACAGCCACACTCCCAAATATCACAGATTTTCAGTGCTGGGACCAAAGCCCCTTCTCTGCAGTGGCCCCAGAGACCTGGTGGGTTCCCACTGGACTCCCCACTCACACATTCAGGCCAGGTTTCCTCACCAGCTGCATCCCAGCTTTCCCAAAACAGAGCCTCAGATATCTCATTCCATAAAGCTGCAGTAAGACAGAAACAGCCCAAGATGGTTCCTCTGAGGAGAGATCCCAAAGGAACCCCTGGGCTTTTATCCCCTCAGAGTCTAAGAATGCCAAGGTCTCACTCTTCTTCCCAATTTCCCCCTCCTGCTCTGTCTCCCAGTGTCCACCCACCTGGCTGGTGACACCCATCTTTGTGCCCTTTGTTATCAAGGCCTTTTGTCTTGGGCTCCCATACCCAGAGCTCAGTCTGCATCTCCATCTGAAGGTTAAAAATCAAGTTACCAGCACCAAATATATTCCTCAGCAAAAACAAATACCCCAAATATGTTTAAAGGGTCTTTGATCACAAATAAAGCTTATGTAGAACTGGTTGAAGACATATTTCAGCTGCACCGTTGCAGCCACGTTTGCCTGAAACTTGTACAAGCTGGAAGAAAAGCAATGAGCGGAACCAAACAAGACCTTTGTTTTCCTTTTCTCCTAAAAATTTTTAACACAAAGAGCAGATGGATGAGCTGTCCCTGTGCAATGTCTTATACACACAGTTGCTGAAGTTTCTGTGGGTTGCAGGCACCGAGTGTGTGCCTTCCTGCCAATTCCAGTCCAACTCCTACTCAAGTTCTGCAGGAATGGTCAGGCCACAGGCACGATGCCATCCTCCAGTGCTCTGAGAAGCCAGCAAGCCCTGCTGCCAGCAAGGCTACTTAGTTCAGGTTGTACACCCATAATTTTGTCTGAAGATAAAATGTCTGGAGCTACAATGCCTCCAACTCCAAAGCTGTCTCACAGTGTGCAAGATTACTATATTTAGCTGTCCCCCTGTTCAATCCCTGAGCCTCTTGGCATATTTCCTGGCTGGGACATCTGCCTGTTAATATTCGACAGGAAAGCAGTCCAAAAGTAAAATTGTTTTAGGCCTCCAAGACCAGTGTTGACCTTATTTCTAATGCTATACGGGAACTTCTATTCCACATCTACTTTAAATACAGTGTGAAAGAAAACACAATACCTATAAAAACACAGTACAGCTTTACGTTGTACCATAAAGGAATACATGGACCTAGAAAAAGAGCAAAACACAAGTGCATACACACAAAAATACTCCCTTGCCACTAAAAAAAAAACAACAAAAAAATATTTTAGCGTGGTATTTCTTACTGTCCTAGTTCCCTTCTCACCGCTCATAGTCCTCAATGCATCTCAAAGTCATCTCAGAGCTTCAACACTTTTCTTAGCAGAAAATCTTCCACCCCTGCCTTTTCTCTTGCTGAGTTTCCTGTGACTGTCGGGAGTCTTTGCCATATTCCCATGCTCTCTGTCTTTACACCAGAGAAGATTTTTGGGAGACCAGACTAAAGGTGTGGTTCAAGTGCATTTCCTTTAACAGCAGCATGGCTTGAGCAACGTCGGCAAAAATATTTTCAAAGTTTTATATTACTTTATGGATGAGTGTCTTCAATAATTTCAGATCATTATTGCAGTAAAGTGAATTGTTACTGGTGTCCCATCCTGCTATAAAAGCAGGAGTCAGGGAGAATTCTTTTTGATTAGATGCTTCAGAAGAAAATAAAGCACAAATGTGGTGATGTTGTATCTGAGAACTGTTTATTGGAAAAAAGAAAAAAAAGGGTAAGTGTTCTTACTAAAAGGGGATAGGAAAAGGAGCATGGTGTTAGAACAAAACATGTACATGTGATTAGTTTGTGACAATGACACCTTATCCAGGCTATCAGAAGATCACACCTTGAAGAAAACCAAGATTTAAGCAGGGGTTTCCCAAATACCAGATGATAGCAAGGGCCATGAGAGAGGGAGCACAGGATGATGGTAAAGCTGCCAGGCCTACAAACAAAAATCAGAAATGGTCAATTATAGTCACTAAGGGAGCACAGGTTTGTGAGCTGAAGAACAAATAGAATGGTTTTACAAGTCAATAAAGATCAAGTTAATAAACTGTGTTTGCCAAACAATAAAAATGAACCAAAGTAGCCTCCAACTGTGGAGGAAGAAACACTAAGTCAACATCCCACTCTTCCTAACCAAGAGGAGAAAGCATGATCAATATTAATAATTTCTGGTGTAGAAGGTGAGGTGCTGACCAATCCCCATAACTCCATACAGCTTTTCTACTGAATTATCACCATCAATATCAGTGCCAAGACTTTTGTAAAAAGGTAAGGTTAACACTAGAGAAAGGACTACATATCGAATGTCTGTTTCTATCAGTTCTGATTGTCCCATTATTGGGAATGACTTGTAACAGCTGCATAATTTGGTCTATAGCAATTAACATCATTATACCAAGACAAATACTTCTCTGAGTAGACTTAAGACTTTAAGGAGATTAAGAACAAATGCTGGTTTTGCTTATACAGTGTGTTTCTTTAGGCCACACTAACACAGGGTGTTTGACACGTACCCTGCCTTTAAAGATTACAGTTAAGATGCAAAGTTGTGGCTTGACACGAGATAAACTTGTTCAGAAGCCTAATTTGCATCTTTATCCTTTTGATCCTACAAATTAATGAATTGGAAGAAAAAGCTAATGGCTGCTCTCCAGAATACCTTCCTTAAGAGACACACGTTAGTAAAAGCAACCCAGAACTACATCTCTCTTCCCTGATGGAAGCAGTAACAAAAAACTGAATAATTTCAACCAGATACAAATGGTTTGGACCAGTTTCAACAAGTTCAAAATGGTTCAGACTGATTTAAACATGATCGAAAAAGCTCAGCCCGGAAAAAACTGGTTCTGACCAGTTGAATCCAGTTTTAACCAGATCTGACCATTTCTAACTGCTTCAGACAGGTTTCATCTGGATTAAAAGAAAACACGATGAATGGTTCCCCAACACCCAACGAAGGCTGAAAATCATAAAAGTTTCAAAAATATGAAAAAGTATTGCTAAATTTTCCATTTACATTTTGGTCATCACATCTTCAAGACACATCCCTGTTGCAATTTGCTGGAATAGCAAGCCATAGGAAATAAAAGAAAAAAATGTAAAAGACAAATAATACAGAATAAAGCATCAACTTTTTTTTTTTTTTTAAATGCCTTTAGGCTGCCAAGAAGGAAAAACAAGTAGAACTACAAAGCATTTTTTTAAAAAAATGAGCAAAATAAAAAGATAAAGAACATTATGATAATTAAAAAATAATAGGGAGGAAGTAATTTTTTTTAAAAAAATCTATATTCTAAGACTGCAGCACTTTTTAATTTCAATCTTGTATTTAAAGCTGTAACTATGCACACATTACATGTAAGACAAATCTCTTCTTAATTCATTATGTAAGATTTCTTTCAATATATGAAATGATGCCTGTCCTTGGAAGGTTGCAAAGTTTAGCTAGTTTATATTTTATTTAGTACTTATGATCCTAACAGCAGGCTGCCTTAGGCCTCATTTCCACTTAATTCAGAAAAACAACATTCCTTATTCATGTACTGTCTGATCAAAGGCTTACATTTAGCACAACACAAAAAAAAAAAAAAAACCACCAAAAAAACTAGCATATTTTCAGTAGATTTCTTACAGCTAAATAAGAAAGTGAGCCCAGCTCATGGAAAATTTCTTAGTTCAGGTCATACTGGTTTTGAAATTTCTGCACAAAGTTATCTTGCCAAATTTAAAGCATTCAAAATCAAAAAGAATGAAGGAATGGTATGATATAGATACATAACCATATAAACATTGGCATAACAACAAATGGATAGAAAAAAGTGTGAGGTGAGGCTTCTTTTCTTGAGTGGCTCATGTCTGCATTTATTTACATTATTTGCATGCTGACTAAAACCACTCTGGGCAGAAAGGATTCCAGGCATTCACATAATTGCGTTTGTGCTGATGGATCTTTGGGCCCAGCAGTCACAAGACTGTGCAGACAGAGGGAAATGCCAATTACTTTGCCTTGAGTGTTATGGGCAGATTGCTTGTTCTTAGACAAGCCTGCCTGTCCCATCAGTCACCAGCTGTCAAGGTACAGAACTACAGTTCTACTTATACCACTGGGTAGAATGAGGTCAAGTCAATCACATTCAATTTCTAGGATGGTTTAAATACCTGGTACACCTCATACAGCCACTGACATAGCAAATAAATGGTCTGTGCAGTTACAAAAATTATTACCTCTTAAATTCTAATTCCCTTGAATCTGACTTGATGGTCTACCTGACCTCTGATACCCTCTCAGGAGTTTTGCAATCAAGATGCCTCAGCTCCCAGCAGTGCTCACGGTGGAGGAAAGGCAGAATACAGTTGAAGTCTTTCACAGCTAACCACCAAAAACAAATTCTGGCTGAGCTTTTGTTCGTTTTGCTGTGCTGAAACTAATAAGCAGATTCAGTTTTATCTAGCCAAAGACACAAGCAAAGAGGTTATTTTAAGGACCTGTTAACTGACAATGCTTCTGGACTAGAATTAATGTCATGGAGCCGAAGACGAGCACCATCCTGGCTTACAGTGTTCCAGTGCCAGCTTTATTTTACTTGAAATACAAGTTTGTTATGCTTGACAAACTGAGTGCGACCAGAAACACTTCATTTGTTTTACTTCAGCTGCTGCTGAGGAGACAGCCACAAAAGTGTTCAATTCTGTATTGAATGAGTTTGGTTTGCTTAATTTCTTGCTTCTGTTAAATATCTACCTGCCTACAAGGACAGGAAAACAGCAACATTGATAAAGTTTCAGGTTCACACATGATAAACAGGCAGGAAAAAAAGGAAATTCTTGCAACAATTTACATTTTAAGATTTCATTGATGATTAAAGTAGTTATTTTCTTCATTTTAGAATGTTTCCAACTTCCTACTTATTTAAAAATTACCTCTGCCTGCTGTCTACTTATCAAAAATTTCCTTAGATATAAGTGTGAAACCTCACTTAAAGCTATAAATTTTGACCAAAGATTCTTTAATCTGAGAATTTCTCTTCTTTAATCATGGTGAAAGAGATGTTAGCACAGCTTAAATTAGCCTTTTTTGACCCAGCATTTTTTAAGAGAGAAATCTGAAAGAGAAGGAATTTGGATATAAATTATCATTTGTTCTTAGAGCTGGCCTTACAAGCCTTCCAAAATATTTGTCTGCAGATCCCCAACAGCAGGAGCTGGAGCAATCTGTCCATTTCTTTAGTCAAAAGAATGGGTCCCACTATCCAGATCCATTTAGTCCTTGAAGTACTTTGCACATGCATTGATTCTTTGTCAGCCTTTCCCTAGTTTGGACTGAGATTCCCTTTTCCCCACGTTCAGTGTGTGTTACCAATTCTGTTAGTTCAGAAAGTCCATTTACCTCTTGCTCATTGTTAACTATCCCTTTCTTTCACTTTGTCTGAGAAACTAAGTAAGACAACAAAAATCCTAGTATCCACAAAGCTGTTTTTTCCTCTATGAAAGAGATGAGTCTTTAAAAGCCCCTATAAGGTCTTATTAAGGAGAAAAAGAGGATTTCTGAGCAACAACAATGGAGTTTATACCCGATTTTTGAAATAACAGTTATCTACACCGCTTGTCTCCAAATTGGCATTGCTGGCATTTAGTCTGGACAAGGCAAATTCTTTCTCAGGCTTCAGCTCTTGACTTGTGTTGATCACAACCCTGGACTGTCAAGTGTTGCTTCAGCATCCTTTGGCCACCACACACACGTGGTCCAGCAGCCACACAGATGGGCTGGGCTTCTGTCACTGCTCCCTGTGCTCCAACACTCCAACCCCAACACCACGGGCATCAAGCACCATATCCAAGATCCCTTCACTTTGTATTTTACCCCATTACATGACACACTTGTTTTTTGGTTTTTTTTTTTTTTTTTTTTTTTTGATATATGCTTCTTCAAGCTGTGTGACGCCAAATTTGTGCTCTCTCAGGGAAGTTCTCTAGTTTTGAATCAAGATTTTAGATTTGCTTCTCCTTCCTATGTTTTATTATTCTGCTGATTTCACATGCTAACTGAAAACAGAATTAACTTTCTGGTTTGCTTTCTCAGTGAGGCAAATTGAATTTGTTGCCTCCACCACAAATTAATACAATACAGCTTGGAAAAAATATTTCATATATACTTGGAAAACTTGTAACACTTCATGTCACTAGCTGGCATATGAATAATTCAGATTCAATTACTCAGTGACAGAGTCACTATGCAAACTGCAAAAAAATTAATTGTTTATTTCTTAGTGTGAAGGAAGATACCCTATATTCAGCATCTGAAATACTGTAGTGAGTAGATATAGGAACAGAAAGTTTTAGTAACAACAGGGGGACAAAAATAATGTTGTTTTCTTTCTCAGTTCTCGGTTCCTGGCATTACAGCTGAACAAAGTTTAAGCCACAGATAAACTGATGATTTTACCTGCAGAGTAGAAATTAGATTTTACCTCACACACAGAAAAGGCAGTTCTTTAAATATGAGGCTTTTTCTAAAATAATTGTGATAAAGCAAGCAAATTAACAATCAATTTCATAAATGAGCATATCTTTGGCAAGAGGGAGGTCTGCCAACTTTTGGGAAAACCTGGAGACCACAGCAGGGCAGGAGACCTCAAACAGATATTACTTTCATTAAAACTGTTGAACCCCAACAACAACAACAAAACAACAAATAAAACAGTTTGAATCTAAGCACCTACACTTCAGTCTTTGCCAAGGGAGGAAGGAAAGTTTGTTTGCCCTTCAAGGGGGAAAGAAAGTTGATACAGATATCAATGGAAAATGGGTAGTCAGTTTGAAGCAGAGTTGCTAAATCCATTAAGCACTTCAAGAATGGACACAAAAATCTCATGTTTTCATATTAAATTTGTTTTTCACTTGCCTAGTAAAAACATACAAGCTTGAAACATCTGAACATTAGATACTACGGAGACGAGAAGAAAGGTCAGAGCTTCTTTTAGGTCCAAAAAAGTAACTTTATTGTTTAATTTAGTTTTTAAGAGAGACATAAGACTAGTACAGGTACAGGAGAAAGATAAGACAGTGACACATTTACATCTGCACAGTGATAAGCCCACCCATGCTACTGAACTGCAGAAATGATCATTATTTGTTACCTCACAATGCTGACTATTTATGCAAACAAAGTCACATTTGCTCACATTTTTCAAGGCAGTAACTTATCCATTTGGAAAGGCTCGCATTTCAATTTGGGGTTTTTTATTTCTTTTTTTTTAACCAAACATATATACAGTCTTTGCTTCATTCCAATATAGGTTTGAGGTTCCTTTGCTATGGGAAAAGATCATTCTAACCCAACAACAGAAAAATTGTTACTAAGTACTTGAAATTACTAATGGGACAGAAAAGTGATGACATGTATGTAAATGGGGAAAAAAAAAAAAAAAAAAAAAAAAAACAAGAAAAAAAGAAGAAAAAAAAAAAAGAAAAACCAAAGCCCTATTTCCCTATTTTTGCCCCTCTCAGCAGAAACACTTCCTGCATGCTTGAACTCAAGTCCTTGTTGATTCTTCTGATGAAGTTTGCCAAGGGAAATGCACAGACATTAGCTCTGATAATTAAATGCCACAAGACAACATTAAGATATACATTTGGCTATAAAGTACAGATGATAATTCTGCATATTTTACTTTTCTGGTATTTAGTTGTTCAGTGAAAACTGAACAGTCATGTTTTAAGAAATTGCATTTCACATTTAAATTCAGTTCTTTCAGAACATTATTAACTTTGAGACTAAAGCAAAAGCTTTGAATCAAATGTTCAGTAATAAGATCTGAAAAAGCATTTGTTAAACAGTTAAAACTCAATTAAAATAAAAGGAAAAAATTCACTTTTAGAGAAGAAAAATATCACAGAAGATATTTAGAGTACCCTAAAAGATGTATTAAAATAATTCAAATTACAGTGAATTTTTACAGCTAAAAGTATGCTGTCATGGGTGGCATGGAACCTTATGGGGTTTTCCTTTTAACATTCCATTAGTGAACTGCATCCAAATATCCTAAAAACAACAGTTCTATGAAAACAGGGTTTATTGTGAATCAGTGACTGATTCTATAAGCTGCAGAAATAAATTTTAAAAAAACTTGAATATATTTTTTTTTAATTGAGAAGTTAGACGTGGCAACAAAACCAAATGCAAATAAAAGCATTGCTTGTGCCATTGCCAAGATTAGTCAGAATTAGTCAGACTTTGCCTTCTAAGAGGTGATTTTGGTAGCAATGATAAATTCAACTAAAATGTGATGTATGCAAACGAGAATTAAATGAGCTGGATTACCTGCAAATTGGAATACATCTTATTTGTTATTTCCTCGCATGCAAAAGCAAAGATAACATTTTAAAAGGCATGGACAACACTACAATTTATTACTGCAGCACAGTCAGGACCTGCTGTACAAAGCAATTATGCAGCTGCAGAAAAATCCCTGCTTAATTATCCTTTCTAGTTTAGGTTCCTTCATAACTCCACTGCACAGTCTTAGCTGCACCAGTCCCAAATTCTCCAGTCTGTAGGCCAGGAATAGCAGCAATCCCAGGGTTTGGTTTGCAATGGTAGCTGCAGACAGGCTGACACAGCCACTCTGAGGTGTGAACTGATGCTGTTTGCAAAGCAGGTGCTAATGAAAATGCAAAATGATAACGATTTACAAGTCAGCATTAATTGTACCGCTGCTGAACAGGACAGAAGGAAAAAGTCACTGGTGAATCTGTTGTTAGTGAATGCAGCAGCAAGGAGTGATACATGGACGGAGAAGGCAACATGATACTCCTACCAAAGGCTGCTGGAGTGGCAAGGAGCAGTGAATAATTTCCCATCTAGGGTTTAGAGTATTATTTCTCTGATTCCAAGACAAACATGAGAGGAACAGACATAAATTTATGGAGCTGCCTGCGGTGGCATGATAGCACCAGTGGAATCAATGAAACAAAGTCTGAAGGAAAAAAAAAATTATCTCCTCTTCTTATTTACAGTGCACTGCTTATAAAATGATGCTGGTACTGACCACCAAGGGCTAGAGAGCAGCCTGTCCAAACAGGACACAAGTAATAGAATCATAGAATGATTTGGGCTGGAAGGGACCTTAAAGAGCATCAAGTTCCAAAACCCCTCTGCCATGGGCAGGGACACCTTGCACTAAACCAGGCTGCTCAGAGCCCCATCCAACTGGCCTGAACACCTTCAGGGATGGAGAATCCACAACTTCTCTGGGCAGCCTATTCCAGTGCCTCACCACCCTCACGGTGAAGAATTTAATTTTTAATATCTAATATAAACCCACCCTTTTTAAATTTGAAGACATTACCTTTTGTTTTATAACTACCTACCCTCATAAAAAGAACACAACAGCCCTGTAAAGTGAACTAAGCACAACATGCTGGGCTTGCCCTAGTTCTCCACCAACTTCAATCCTGTTGCATTTCACTATTTCAAGCCTAGGAGTATTTAATATATTTTGTTCTCCTGCTGTTTGCTCACCCCTGGGAGGGACAATGGGATAGGACTGGTGCCCCTTGATCCCCTCCAGCAGCATCCAGGAGGTAGCAAACTGAGGTTTGAGACTAAAAAAGAATATTTCCAGTCCTTCCCACAAACTATAGCTTGAGCTGCCTATGGATAACAGGCCTGTCCACAAGTTATCCATGTGGATAACTTAGATTGCTTTTCAAATGTAGCCATAGTTTTTTGACAATATCTTAATCGTTATTTTCAAATACCACTTACCCTCTAAGTTCTCAACTACTCTGTAATAAAATTCCCCACGAGGTGTTATCAGCATTCAAATATCCCACTCATTTAAATAAGGTGCTGTTATAATACAGTGAGCACAACATCACATAATTTCACAAAAATTGTTGTAGATATTTAAAACTGATTACATTTTTTTGTTTGAGAAAGCAATTTGTGCAAGAGCTTCATCCTATAAGCAATATTCTTGGCTGAGATTACATAGTCTCTTTCAAACAATGTGTGGTAAATTGTTGATTATAGTCAATTAAAGGTTATAATATGAATTGCTTTTATGCTACACAGTTCCTTCAACCGTGGGAAATGACTGGCAAATGCTATCAAACAACAAAACCTATGAAAACTTATTAAAAGTAATAACACACCTTGCACACAGTGGATGAGTTGTAGAGATTCCCTAAATCCAAAAATCATTCTGGCACCTGTGTGCCCACAGTATAAGTCTTCACATTACAGAAATGATCAAAGCAGTGCTCTATTACCAATTTCAGCTAAAGCAATTGCCATTTTTTAACCTGTATTCCCTTCTAGAGATGCCAGTCTTGGTCTTCCTATGTTTTATTTTATCTGGCACATCAGTTGCAATATCATCCTGTTTTTATCACCAGCTCTCCAGACAACCACCAATGTCTGGCACACTCCTTTGTGAATTAAATGCAAAATCAGATGGTTTAACCTGCTTTGTTCAACTTTGCACTACAGCACTGCAGAGAGTTTTTCGAAGAGATCTTGCACAGTGCATCTTCTTGGTTTTATAAGCTTTATGTGTCAAAGTGAAAGGTTTAAACAAACTCTGTAACTGGAAACAAAGGAGAAGAGGCTAATCAACCACGTTCAGCAAATAACTGATGGAACAACAAAAAGCAACAATAATAAATCAAACAAACATCTGTGTTAATTGAATCTGCCAAGTGCCTTTTCATTAATAGCAGATCATACTTCTACAGTATGTCAATAAGTATAAGCAACACACAGTCTTCAAGAAAGAGCAATCACTGCTGTTAACAAGCAGAACATTCTAGTGATTGTTTCCTTGCTTAAACATTTGGATAAAAAAGTCCCTCCAGTGGAACAGGAATAATGACACTTCATTTCACTGGCTGTCTCTGATCTGTTCTGGTTGAGGCCCCAGAAGAGAAAGAGCTTGTGGTGCTCTCTGGAGGATGCCCCACTGTCTTTGTCATCCATGAGAACATCTGGTTCTCCTCAAAACCAAAGTGGGCCTAGACCAACTCAGAATCAGGGCACAGGCTTGAATCCAGAGTCAGGCAATCTCCTCAAAAGCACACCATTCCAAAGTGAGCCTAGACCAATCCTGACTCAGGGCTTAAATCCAGAGTTAGGCAGGTTCCTGGGTGCTGTGGTGGAACCCCACTCTGACTGCCTGGAACTCAGTGTGACTGCACTCACTGCTTTCCTCAACTAGTTTTTGAAAGGATTAGATAGCTAATATTTTAAAACCTTTAAAAGATTAAAAACTTGTAAAAGACTTGCAAAGTGACCTTGCAAGTTGGAGTTGTTTACAAACTTCACTTCATGAACTCAATTTGCTTTTGTTTACAAGTGTGACAAAGATATACTTCAGTCTTTGGAAATTAGGATGCATATTATATTTGTCCCTTCAAATATTGTAAATCTATAATACTACTGCGCACATAAAAAATACATAACCAGAACTCCATTTTCTGATCAAAATCTAATTTCATGCCCAGCTTTTTATTTGCTTATACCGGTACTACAGTGGAATAAATATGCCCATAGACCAAGTAGCCTCACAGTTTGAAGTTAAAAAACATGGGGGAAAAAAAGTATATACGCAGATTTGCATCTATTTAATCACAAATAAAACCCATTGCATTTTCTTGCAGTCTGGAACTGTACCACGTTACCTTAATCATCAACAGAAGGCAAAAATCTATTTCACAAATGTTTCAAAAAAGCACTCAAAATGTAGATTTCAATGTGCTGACTAAAGCTGGCGCAAACTGCTAAGCAAATAAAACAACTGAACCTTTGTTATTGATAGAGAGCACTCAGACAGCCCCAGGGTTCAGCAGAATACTAAACAGATTACTGGGGCCACAACCAGCACCACTCACGATGGTGCCCACTTCATTCCCAGGGTTTGTTACAAGGTGGAACGTTCTGTTATTTTACAAAGAGTTATTTTATCAAATGAGTTAGCACTAATGTTCTTTTCTAGCATTTTCTTCTTAAGTTCTGTTGGCTGTTTCACAGTAATGCATGTGTAACAAAATCCTTAAAATTACATCCCTGTACCCCAAAATGCCTCAGTGGATGCTACATATATAGATCCCATCAGAGGTGACAGAGACACTTCCAGCTCCTTCTCAATTAAGGAACACAGCTATGAGACATGCTCTCTTTTTGAGGCCGTATATCTTGCAAAACCATGCTACATAAACTGCTTTAAAATAATAAAAATGGTTACTGTTCAGACAGATCAATTTTCCAATGTACTTCACCTTTAGTTCCACTAACAATTAAGGCAGTAAAGGTTTCCCAGACTATCACTGCTTCCTCCTGAATGAACAGCTTCAAAATCAATTCAAATGCTTTTCCAACAATGTAGGCTGTTTGGTGATGGCCAGAACAAGAATTGTGGCCCAACTGGAAGCAAATATATAAGAAGAAACAGCTGGCAAAGAAGATCTGCTATCTGTGTCTGACACATTTCCACAACAAATCTTGCCTCTTATCAGCTGTTGGAAGCTGGAAAACCACACTGAACACTGCTAGAGAATTACACAGATTCTTGTTACTGCAACTCTACAACTTGTTAGAAAGATTCTTTCAAACAGAAATAAGAACACGAGTAGTTTTAAAACATTTATGTGATAGATTCCTAACATATATGGGTTGATTCTCTGATTAAAAATGGGTGAAAATAAGGAGAATTCAGAATGCTCAAACTTTTGTGGAGTTCTGAGAGAGAAAACAGCCAGTCTGGAAAACATTCCTAAAACATAACTAAGAAAACAAGCAGAAAGAAGCACCTGCTCCCATCAAGCAAAGCACAATGTCAGTGTGTATGCAAGCTATTCCAGTTGGAAACAAAGAAGAATTTCATTTAAATAAAAATAAAAGTCTCAAATGCAGCCATTATTAGTTGCATTATCAATGCAGCTATAATAACCTATATGGTATGCTTTTATACAATAGTTAAGCCTCAAAAATACTAGGTAATTGTTCCCAATTCTAAATAGAAATTTTAGAAGTATGTAGTAAAATAGAACAAAAGCTGCCTGTTCACGCTAACACAGTTGAAACTGGGGGGAAAATATTTTTATAATATAATTTTAAAGACTTGCAAACTCGTAAACTGCAAATGAAGATTTCCAAAAGCTGTTCATTAGTTGTTGAGGTGATCTGACTTACTTATTAAGAAAGCTAATCTATTTCTTCAAGAGTTTAGTACTAAGTATATCATGTAACCATGACTCAGTCAACATTTATTCTGATATAAGAAGTGTTTATATTTCACTTACAGAAATACCAAATTCTTGATATCTGAAGATTGTTTAGTTGCTGCTCTCTGTGCACAAAATTGGTTTCATTCCCAGGGGTATTCAATACTATTGTACTTTCCATTATTTATTTGTGATTGGATTTATTACTTGAAGATTCTGCCAAATACTTACCATTGGTACTTTAGGAGTAATAATTTAGCTGCATCACTATTCATCAGTATCAGCTCAAACACTCATATGTAATAGCTGCAATATTTACATACTGTGCCCTTTAGAACATCATGTCAGATCCAAAGAAATTAGGAAGAAAACACACAAACAACTAATCTGTAATTTTATGGCTATTCTCCACTGCAGCATTTACCACTTTTCTACTCTAACAAACTTCAAAATTTCCAAATTAGCTGCTGAGAGCCCAACCCACAGCCCCAGGGGCTCTTGGGCTGCTCCAGCTGCCACCACCTTCCTCTGCCACCCTCTTACGTGGCTTATGCACATTTGGTTTGCTGTTGATTATCACTCTTCCTTTCAGCCTTTTTTCTCCCCCCTACCTGCTTTCAACTTTGTTATCCATCTTCCAAATTCTTCTTGTGAGATCTAATTGGGCTCCATTTCCTTGAAGCCAAAGCTCACTGTGGTACTTCTGCAGCGTTTCTAATCTCTCTGTGGACCCTGCATATTTTTCTTTTTTTTTCTGAACTTCCAAGTGCTTCCATCTCCTCACCGTTTAGTAGTACACACAAATTTTATTAGCATGGTGTTAAACACTCTCTCCCAGATCATTAATAAAGACATTCAAAATGACTGGTTCTAGCAGTGATCCCTGTGGTACCCTCAAGACACCCTTTGTTTGTAGTGTTTCAGCCAGCTTTTAATCCACATGACAGTGCTCTTATCCAAGCCAATTTGAATTAATTTTGCAAGTCAGGCTTAGCAAAGCAACAGCCAACCTTTTGCAAAAATCCAAAATTACTACACTAATTTCTTCTGTATTCCCCTCCCCCAAATTTTGCAGGTTTTTGAACGAACTAAACCAGTAAGCTTTATTTACCAAATTAATTGACAGTTATATGCTATATATTTGTTCTATCATATCTTTTGGAATTTGTATACAATTTTTAGTACTACATCTGCTTTTTTTTCCCTGGTATTTTACATTTCCTTCATAGCTTGTCATATTTTAGAAGTGACAGGCAGTGCTGTAAGTAGACATTGCCTTGCCAAGCACTGATCTGATGACTAAAAAATGGTAAGGAGTATAGCCTCAGGCTCTACAGAGAAAGCAAAAGCAGGTTTATCCAGGAAATTAATTTGTATGACCACTGACAAGATTTCAGAAAAAGATGTAGGACACTGTAGTTCTATAGAAATGGAGATAAGGCCAAACTAATCCATTTTCAACATAAACAAGATCCAGCCTTCACAACAGAAATTGTAAAGGTTAAATATCAAAAGTCCTAATAAATGTCAATTGCTGAGTAAATAGTAAATAAGGAATATCTGCACAGGAATACCTTTCTGTGTGACTGTACATGTCATTAAAGGCATTTTCAAGTTACTAAACTTCTTGCTTTTAATCTGTAATTATGAATTATTTTACAGTATTTTAACTTACTAATTTTCTAATCATAAATGCTTTTTCTCAGTTTATCTTGTCAAAGAGTCCTACTTAAAATTTATTTCAGTATCCCAGACAAGGGATCTCCTATATTTGGTAACTTGATTTTGTGTGCACATGCCTTAACTCATGGTTGTAAAACGGATCTCTGAAGATTTTTAACTGACTTCACCTTATTGTCATGTTTATAAAATCCTACATCTAAAAAGCTGTGATAACAGTCATAATTTATCAATTTCTTCAATAATATAAGAGTTTTACTATTCTCACATGCCCTAAACTTCTTATTTCTAAAATTCTTCCAAAATAAATTCCTAAACATTGATGTCTTTGGATTTCTACATTATGCAAAACCACCCTGAATTTTGATGACTGCATATGGACAGCATTCAGTAGCTCCAAACACATTCCAATTTTATACAGGATTCTAAAAACCACCACAAGAATCAGATGTAAAACTCTAGTCTTACCATGATGGGCTACCAAGTTTTAATAATAATAATTTTAATAGAGCAAAGGTCTGATTATCCTGATACATGTAAGACTCTCTCTATAAAAATTAACAAAATAATGGACATGAAATACAACTAGTTTTATTAAAAGCAGCATGTTTTCCTTTTCAAGGAGGAAGGAGCCAGGGGGTTTTTCAGTACTGTGGAAGTTAGAAATATGTGAGGAGGCATGATACAGAAATGTTTAGTTCTGTGCTATTGGAGTCAGCACACTTCATGAAGAAAAACCAATTTTTTATTAAGTGCTTCCTTCTCATCATCAGTGCACTCATTGAGAAGAAATTATATTTAATCTTGAAGGCTGAAGATTTCAAACTTACTCGTTTAATTTTATTAAGTGCCTACAAATATCCCTTTTTTAATATATACTAAGGTTCCTCTCAATTGCTGCCTGCTTAAGACTCCTATTCTAAGAAGTTTCCTGTTAAAAGAAGGGAAAAAAATGAGTTTCTAACTTCTGCTGGACAGCAAACACCACACTGTGTTGCTGGCAACATCTGATCTGCAGATCACTCCCTGTATTTCTGGGTAAAGTGGATGAAGAAATCACTACACTTACTGCAAAGAATGCGTGGTACAAACACACTGCAATTGTAATTTTTTGCTCTTGTAATTAGCAGTTTCACTTTCTGCTTTTAATACTGCCAGCTACATTCACTGGCATAGCATAGAACACATTTTCCATCACTGACCTGTATCCAGAATATTTTGATTTTGGTGCTTTCTGTGGGTATCTGATCCCATCCCTTCCTCCTGTAGTGCTTTCTCACATCCTGTTCCAAGCCTACGTTGCAGGATCATGCCAACTGCTATTCAGTTATGATCTTGCACCAACAATTCATATAAAATCAAGAAGAAATCAATGAAATCAGCAACATAGCACCAGCCACGTGCTCTCAAGGAAATGGCAGCTCCCTGGTCTTGTTTTGCACAGATCTCCTGGGCCTGATGGCTGTGCTGCACCTGAAAGAAGGAACTTGTGTGGGCTGAGAGGTGAGAAGAACAGGATATTCTAGATCTTGGAGATTCTCCTTCTCCATGACTACAGCCACAGGCATCTTTCCCACTCACTGAAATAGAGGAAGCCAGAAGCTGCCTCTTTTTTGTTCTCCAGAGCTTGATTCTGATGAATCAGAATCTCATATGCAGATCTGTCTTTCCCTCCAACAAAATTAAGTAGTTCAAAGTCCTTGCTGTCAAAAGTTCCTTTTGTTCTCTTTCTCATGTCATTCTGTATCAAAAGGATATCCCTGTGCACACTTAAAAGCAGATATTGCATGATGGATGCATTATCCACTGCTCACACTTAATAAGCATTTTTACATAGGTTTCATGTTCAAATTCCAGGGATTTTTGTCAAGCAATTTACATAGGTACAAACTCCTTAAAGTGTCCGTTGGGGACATCTGTCTTCCCAATTTCATCATTTCAAGTGAATATAATACCAATGTGCCCAGGTAAAAGTCATGATGCAATCCTATCAGACAGTTGCTGTACTTTGTGCAGTGTGGGTGTGAGAGCTAATTTTGTCCTTAGATTCAGAGGCTTCATTAACAGTCTTAACACATTCACTGCATCTTTCTAATTCCTTTCAGGCTTTAACAATTAAGCTACTGCCAAAAAAAAAAAAAAAAAAAAAAAAAGGAGGTTCATATACAGAAAATGCTATTTCTCTAACCAAATAGAGCAGATCTTTTAGATGATGCTAAATGCCACATTACAGCACATCATTCCACTGAAATGAAATGAAATTTATGGGAAATAAATCATAGCTAGTAAAGGCTGTAAATCACTATTTTGGGCAATTTATCCTGATGTAAAATATGTGAAACTCTTAATAGTGTTGCATGGAAAAATAGAATGAAAATTATGTGTCTATTGTACAAAAGCTATGAACATCAATATAATGCATATTCTACCACTTTGCTGTTATTCCTGTATAGTCTATGAATTTCATCATGTAACAGCATATTAGACTAGAAAATTCAATAATTAAAGTACATTAAAAAAACCCTTTTTTTTTCTTCCCTTAGGTATTTTTTCTAGCTTTAGTGTTTCATACATAGAGCAAATTCCAGCCATCTTCTGAGGGAGAAAAAAAAAAACAAAACCCAACAACAACAACAAAAAAACAACACTGAAATGTAGAGAAAAACCAATCCTGAAACTTTCTGCAGTAGTTTTTTTTTTTCAGTACATGCCACTTACAGGATGAGGAAAAAAATATCAACTAGTACTTTTTATGGGTCATGCAAAGCTTCCGTGCAAAAAAAAAATTTCATCAACTGATACATGTTGCATAAGAGAACCTGTCTCAATTACATATTATTCCTAAAAACTGTCCATGATATCAAATTATAATCCAGATAACCAAACTTACATATTGCTGCTTTGGAGCTGGGAGAATTAAAATTCTGCATCTAAATAATAAAGAATCCAGCTATATTTCAAATTTATGTGAAAAGTTACAGCTATATTTATAACTTCAATAAAAAGGGGAAGCATTACTGTTATCCTGTTATTACTTGCTGATTCATTTCTGTTCTTTTTCATGCTCACTAATCCTAACCCAAAGGCTGCTTCTTTTTGATTCTGACTTTATGGCTGAAGTAATACAAGAAATTTTAAATTATGGATGAACTTCATTGCAGTTAGCCTTGCTCCACAAAAAATGACTTCCAACAGCTGCAAAACACAACTTTATCAGCACTGAGGGAAGGTTGGAATAGGAGTCACTTGTGGGAATTCTGCTTTCCACAAACAGGTATTTATCTGGATGGGTGTTCAGCTGAGACCTCTCATAGACCAAAGAGACCCAAACTGGCTGAAGACCCAAGGTTGTTAACTGGACTATACAAACATTTTCTAGGTGCTCCCACATTACTCCTTGGGAGCAGCAGCAACACCCAAAAGCAATTCAAGATGAAAGCTAATTTCTGTCAGAATGCAAAGGCTTTTTCTTATAGTGAACCATGTCTTCTCAAAGGGTTTATTTATCAATACACTGAGAATAGAAAATCTTGTCCCTTTGTGCAAACTACAGATATTTTGGGGATTAACAAAATACTTAGTGGATCCAAAGCTGAAGCAACAAGAACAAGGCAACTTTAGATTATTTTTGTTAAATAAGCAAAACTATGAGAGAGAAGAGACAAAAGTAGATATGAGAGACATTCATTTTTCAAGACCAAAGGAACAAAACCTGTCTGGTGTGAAACTTGCACAGCAGAAAGAAAAAAATGCCTAATTTCCCTCCTAGTCCTAAGGATTTCTGAATCACTAAGTTTTCATCATCTATTGCCCTCTAAATTAAATTATGATCTATGCTGACTTCTGTCTTGCCAAGCTGGAATACTTTGCCCTATTCTCTGAGACCCAGGTATCTGGAAGCACCTGTTACATGTGATCTGAGAGTTTTGGGGATGCACCTATAGCTCATGTGTAGGAGTTTTATTTCACTGATGGCAGATTTCAGCTCAGGAAACAGGTTCTCATATTCTCTTAATCAGCTGAAATGGTCTAAATGTTATTTTTACCTGCCTCACAGGTTTTCTTCCATCTCATTTTCTTATCCCCCTTGCTAGACAAGTGATCATTTGCTTTGGATGAAAGCTATTATATCCATATAACAGGAATTCTATTTGACAAAATAATCTTTAGTTAGAGAGATTACTATTTTAATATACATAACTAAAAAAAAAATCCTTGAATGGGTCTTACACATTATTTTTCCAAATTCACTGACATTAAGTATATTGCCAAAGTGAAAGTAATTTTGATTACTTTTGTAATTTTGATATTTGATAGGTTTTTCAGTCTCTAAAAATACACCATCACTTACTGAGTAAACATTCTATGAAAAAGAACTTCTCCTTCTGGGATGAATTACTGCCTTCTAGGAAGGATACACATGAATATGAATGCAACAATATCTTTTGTGACTATTTTCTCACTTATATTAAGGAAAAGGAAGAACTTAAGTTGATAGTTCTCACATTAACTAAACAGAGACCTTGAACAACAGATGCACTACCACTTCTGGGAAAGTTGTCTGTACTAAAAGTGACTCCTTGCTTTATATTATTGAATGACAGAATTTTAAGGTTGTTTTAAAGTTTTGAGAAATGCTTTTAACACTGCTTCTTGTGGCAGTCTACAAACATTTTCAAACCTTTCCCCGTCTCTGCAAAAGGGAAGGATAAGCTCCAATAAGAAAAGCAAACTGACAGTAGTCTATTTCAAAAGTTTTTTTTTTTTTTTTTTGCTTTAAAACACTTTGTGGGCAAAAGGATTAATCTCAAGGCTAGGAACTACATTGTGTTTAGGTAACTTCTCCTTTTACCACAAGCTTAGTAAAACCTGACAAGTGAACAGCCAAGTGACAGGTTTGCAGTGGGAGCTTTTGCTCCTCCACAAGGAAGGATGGTGGCCTATCAGCAAATGTACTCACCTGGTTTCCTCCAGGTTGCAGAGAAAGACGAGGAGAAAAGCAAAGTTACAATACAGGCTTAAGCTTTGTTGAACAGTAGAAACACATTTCAGCTACTGAAAAGGTATTTATTTGCAGTCCCAAAGCGTTTGGAGAAAAGAAGCACTGTTTAAATGAGTGAATTCAGAGGTATTTTTCCCCATCAAGGATAGCTTTAGTCTGACATGGTAGATTTGAGGAGTCAGAGCACAGGAAGGCAAAAGTCCACAGGTGTTGATATGAAGCTGATTGACAAAGGTCTCAAAGGCTGTTAATTCAGAAACCTTGAGTCTGACTCAGCAAAGACTGCTATCCCTTAAGAACTGCAGAATAAACACAGGATCAATTCCAAAAAACTCACACTGGCTTGGCATTGGTAAAGGTGGATCCATGTGGTCATCTGGATGGCTTGGCACAGACTTTGACCACCTGCTAGCTGGCGGGAGGCTTCCCACTCTTATTGATGTGGACGTCATTTCTAAGGAGCCTCAATCAATCTGGACAACTTTCCACCCTTTCCCTTCCTCTCCTGGCAGAAGATAAAGCACGTTTAGCAGCTCTTCTCAGAAGTGTTGACTCTTTGCCAAAGGTTCAGCAATATTGAGGGCAAAAGCAATATTGCTTTCTGTTAGTTGTTGTGAAAAGCCATCTTCACTTGAAAGCTTTTCTAGCAAGAGGGCAATGAGCATGGCTGTATTCCCACTGAACTCTCCAGATAAAAGGTGCAAAACACTCTGGGAAGTGCTGTGTAATCACAGAGTATTAGAGGATAAAATTCCACTCCAGTGGATCACTACATATGAAGACATATGTTATACTGGGTCATCTTTTAACAGACAAGCTTATCTCCCTCAGTGTTTGTAGTAACTGGTGTCAAGCACTGCCACAAATAACAATAAAGAAAATAATATATAATCAGTCATGTATAGCAACCAAATAGAGCAATCTCCAAATATTTACCTTCTAGCAATTTGAGCTCATCAGAAAAACAAGAGTAGGAAATACCTTAAAAAGGATTCATGATATTTGGAATAATCAAAGAAGATTAAAGATTCAAGGTTAAACTAATATGCAGATTTAGCTTACATGGTCAAGATGTTTAAAGAAATACATATATCATCACTGTAAAGAAAAATAACAGAATAACAATTCTGAGTAAGATATTCCAAGAGTGAGTAAAGGTTTGGTAGAAAAATGAAAGCAGGAAATAATATGGATACTAGACAGCCCAAAATTTCTGTAAATCAGGAAGACAGCAGCTCAACATTATAGAGCCATAGAATATCCTGAGTTATTAGGGACTCACAGGGATCCAAGTCCAGTCCCTGGCTCTGCACAGGACACCCCAACAATCACATCACACCATTGAGGGCATTGTCCCAAATGCTTCTTAAGCTCAGGCTGATGCTGTGACCACTGCCCTGGGGAGCCTGTTCCAGAGCCCAATCACCTTCTGGATAAAGAACTTGGTCCTAAAATGCAACCTAGCCCTCTCCTGACCCAGATTCACACTATGCTCATGTGCCTTGTCCCTGGTCACCAGAGAGCAGAGATCAGTGTCTGTCCCTCCTGCTCCCTTCACAAGAAGCTGTGACTGCAGTGAGCTCTCCCCTCAATCTCCTCCAGGCTGAACAGACCAAGTGACCTCAGGTGCTCATCAAATGGCTTCCCATCTTCACTATCTCTGTTGCTCTCCTCTGGTCAGCCTCCAATAGATTTATATCCTTATATTGTGGCACCCAGAACTGCCCCCAGGGCTGGAGGTGAGGCTGCCCCAGGACAATCCCCTCCCTTGCCCAGCTGGTGATGCTGTGCCTGGTGCTTCCAGGACAGGGATGTCCCTCCTGGCTGCCAGGGACCTAAAAAACATGAAGCAGAACTACTTGATTTCAAAACTGCTGAAGCACCTGCTGCAGAAAGTATGGAATGAAAGTACCATCTCCCAGCATAAGATTCTGGATGCTAATGTATTTTACCTTAATCAGGATCCCGCTAGAGATGCTCATTGCAGTAGTGGTATTAGTTACACAGAAGGATATTCTTTCCAATCTAAATTAATTTGTGAGTGTAAGTATATGGAATGTAGACAAATTGTCTTTTGAACAGAGAAACAAATTAATTGGAGCACCTGTCCTCTTGTTTCCTGTGACACATGCTTTTCCACACAAAGCTTGTCCAGGTTATAACATTTTCTTTTAATCTCTACATTCTAATGATACAACTAAAATCAATCATTATTCTCTCTTGCCATAGACAGAAAGATGAATCTGCCACAGCTTGAATTGCTATTACAATATACTTAGGGTAAATTATCTACTCAAGAACCACAGAAATCCTGCCAATTAAACAAAGTTATTCTGACCTCTTAAGTGTCATCAGACTAATATTAGAATCATTGACACACTGGATTTAAATATTTGAGATTTAGAATGCTTAAGAATGTGTTCTGCTCCTAGAACACCTTGGTATAAAGCTTCAGTTCTTCATAAATCCAAGCTGTTTCAAAAGACAAAATCATACTGCAAATGGCATGGACTTGCCACAGGATACTTAACTTCTAGTCATTAGCATTTTTATCACCCACAGTGTCCCACTAAACCATTACCACTGTGAGGATGGGTTTTGCTTCTGGCCAGCATTTCTCTCAAAACATGGTTGTTGTTTTTTATTTTTTTTCCACATTCTGAACATCCTCTTTGTGCTACTATTAAACCATTTTACAATACCAATATTTCTGAACAAAGCACCTCTTATCGTTGGGTAACCCACATTGCTGAGGGTTAGATGACCTTGGTGGTGCTGCAACATTTGTAATTCTCCAGCACAATCAATTATTTCATGATAATGTCTTTTGTCAGAGAATATTGTAAGGCAATGAGGACTGGATTTTTATTTTTTTTCCTGTGAAAGAAAAGATCTGCTTTGATGGGTATACAGAAATGTTCATACATGGGTCACAGACTGAAAAAGGAATTGTAAATTACTCAGTAATAAAAAATAATAGTAGACAGTTATATAGCATTGTACCTCACACACAATGACCTCCAGGCTCATTATAATAAGTATTATTTGTCAAAAATAAATTGCAGTGACCATCATATCTTCCAACAGTTTCTTTTAAAACGGGCCATGAAGGAAATCTTAGATTTCAAATATTCTCAATCAGTAAGCCTAGCATATTACAGCAGCTATACTAACCACTCTGTAAATAAAATACAGATAACAAGCTAAAAGAACTATAAAAGATTAAGTGTCTTAAATGAAAATTTAGGACAGGAAACTTGTGTTTCAAACTTCAAAAATTATTACCAGGTAGGAAAAAATTTGCATGCAAAAAGACAGGCATTACCTCACATTTTTAAGCTTTTCCCCAGAGTCCCTTACACAATCACTGCAATGAAATGACAAATAACAAGCAATGAAACAAATCACAGTGGTGAAACAATCCCCCCAAAATTTGGGGCATCCGGATAAATATACTGAAGAATGAAAAGAAAACATGGCTGAACTCATGTGTAAACATTTCCTGCATTAAACAATATTATTCCACAGAATTTGGAAAATATCTAGAAGTGAGAGCAATTAAGCACTGAACTGGACTAGATGAAGCATTCCTGTGCCAGCTTTTGCCCTTGCCTTTGCTGACAGCAGTGTCTACAAGCTTAAATTCCCTAAGGATTTTGGCAACTCTCTGACCATGGAGAAGATGCTAGACTAAACTGGAAGGGACATTCAGAAGTTATCAGGTCCAAAGCCATACCCTCAGCAGGGGTTACTGCAGTCATGTCAGGAAGCTAAAGGGCTCTGTCTTGAAATAAACCCACGTGCAGTGTCCTTTCCTGCCAACAGCTGTTTCTAGCCTTGATACTCTAGCGTGTCAAGCACTCACATTAAAAATGGAAATTAAAAGAAGAAATATTTCAATAGAAGCTAATATTTTATAACATCCAATCTAAAAATCTTCAGTGCAATAAAATAGATCATCTCACAAGTAGGCATGATACCAATCAACACTAAGACATCCCAGTAAACATGTCACAATAAACTGCAGTGAAAGAAGATGATACATAAAGTGATGGATGACTGTACTGGGGAAACCACAATTTTTCAAAGCACTGCTATAGTTAAAAGACAGTAACATCTGAGAATAATAATGACTAATTAGCTGTAGTACATTTCATGTTTAACTGGCACTGCTTGAGGAGAGTTAATTCCTAAACCTTTAATAGATCTTATATCACTGAGGATGATCGAGGGCCTTACACATAAAATGCTACAGTCAAGAGCATAAATAAAATATATAAAGAATCATCTTACTATTTTCTGAAAACATATTTTACTTGAGGTTACAAAAAATATTTTATTCTATAGCCTTCCAGCTATTTAGGCAGTAAGACACAACATGTATATTTATATATATTTGTATGTGTGTACACTCAGATGCACAAACAGCACAAGGAGCTGTTAAACTTTCCTTCAAATACTGCATGAAGAAACCTAATAAACCCCTGTAGCTGAGATTTATTCTCTTGCTGTGAATCAGCTTGAAATATCACCATAATAAAAAAAGATGAGGAACTGTCATAAGTTTCTCATGTGATACTTGATCTAAAGTAAAAAATAAGCATATAAGTTTATAAAATTAAAAGGAAGATACTGGACACAAAGTCAATGGATTTCACAAGTCTGGCTTTTCCTCTAAGGATGCTGCTTAACAGAGAAAAGGCAGTATTGACTCTTCTCTCCAGTCTTATACCACTTAGACCCATGTTAGTTTTAGATTCTACTATTTCCACAATAACAATATTCTTCCATATAAATAGAAGGGAAAAAACATCCTCCATAAGTTTTCAACATCATCAGGTCTGTCTCAATTGTGACAAAGTCAGCTTTCCCTCATTATAAAATGAAAACCAAGAAGACTTTCATGTAAATGATTGATTTTGTGGTACATTCAGAGAAGGTGGAATCAACTCCAGAAGGGAACAAAATTGATACTGATGAAAGATTTCTCAGGTCATCTATGAATATTACAGTAAAAGTAGCATCAGATTCAAACAGAGAAAAACATATAACTGATTCAAGGAATATAACAAGAATCAAAATGTCTTTGCATGCAAGCAGTAAAATGGGCTTCACCCAAGTGAAATACGTAGAAATACAAGCTATAGGTCAAATCAGCTGGTCAGAAACAGAAAAGAAATTGGCAAAGAAAAAAACCTGGCAAATACTCAAAAGTGATCTAACACAGAAACAGAAAACATAAAAAAATTACTTTTCCCCAGGGTCAATCTCAAATACCTTTAAAATAGATCTCCTACAGGTAGTAACATCAAGAGATAGAGAAATTTTATCATGCACCTTTTTTTGTTTTGTTTATAAGCTGTTCATAACAGGATAGAGCAAATTCTTAAAATATCTTTCATAAACACAGCATTAATATACTTCTAAAAGGCATTTATTGGTTCTATGTAAATGCATAGTAATGAAAACAAGATGTTGCTCATCTCTCCCTTTGTGTTTCAGTGCTAAAATTCATGTGAACCACTTGAATTAGATGCATCAACAGTTTAATAACATTGCTACCTATAGCTATTTATACTTCAGTGAATACTTTAATAGTGAGAAGTACCTGGATGCACTGTGTTTTCATCCTAAGTTGTCTAAACCAACAACAAATAAAATTCATGCCAGGTCTGGGAAGTTGAGTAAGCATCCAGACTGTGCTAAAATTGCTTTATTGCTTCAACTGCAATCTAGCACAAATATCTGTTTCTTATACCATGGGACTAGAAATTAATAAAATCCCTTCTAATGGCACCATTTCATGACAAAAAGCCAGCCAATGTTTCTGTACTCCAGTCAAAAAGTGCAAAGGGAAAAGGAGGAAGAC
Source organism: Cichladusa arquata (assembly GCA_026413545.1). Classification (NCBI taxonomy): domain Eukaryota; kingdom Metazoa; phylum Chordata; class Aves; order Passeriformes; family Muscicapidae; genus Cichladusa; species Cichladusa arquata. The sequence continues at coordinate 108,433,155 of JAOTQP010000001.1, read as the reverse complement.
AAGGACAGAAAAGATCTGGGAGAAGGAAGAAAGAGGAAGAAAGCTGAAGTTACTGCTTCCAAATTAATAAATGGCTACATTAAGATTTATGTAAGGCACCTGAAGGACTCAAAAACCAAACTCTCTTCAGAGTTAAATGCTGGTTTAGAAAAGCTTAACTTTTTAGCACTAGGTATTGATACATTTATTTATAAAGACATAATTATATGCTAAATAGTCAAGTTAAATCTTCAACTTAGGTGATGAAAAAATGCACCAAATATAACTCATGACAGTAGAACGACAGATCGATTTTATTCTTAAACAGAGAACGATAAAAAAAAAAAAGCCCTGCCAATTCAGCAGTAACCTCTGAGATTGTAAATTGTGGAGGAAAGGTAAAACAAAAAAAGATAATCAATATGACAGATATAACTTATATTTCCAATGGCGCTTTTTTTTCTTTTATGAAAGTAGATTTTTATTTCTAAGAGTTGGCACAAGTTTTGATTTCAAGAGTACTTACAGCTAGCTGATTAAATATTTGTAGTACTCAGCACTAAAAAGAAAAATATAAATGCATAATGAATTAATAGATCTGTTTTGCTGATGCTGTTAAAATGCCACATGAATTTTATCAGGTAAGATCAGGGAGCAAGGAATGTACCCAAAAGTGTCTTGCACAAAGGGGAGGGCTGTCATCATTACAATCAACCCTAATCTAAACACCTGGGAAAGAGAAGGATTTTCTCAGCTGAAGAGATCCCAGGTTTTATCATCTTGCAAGAGGTTGGGTTAGCAGATACCACCCAGCAGCACCCTGATATAATCATTCATTCAAACTCTTTGGTTTATACTAGAGAGGAGCAAATTCCTCACTTCTCTTTTCACTGTCTCACTTTGTCTCCAAAGAAGAAAAATATTTGAAGGCAGAATGATACAGTAGACACCAGATGAGTCTCCCCCAGCTGTCCTTGCCACAAGTCCAACATAGCTGCACTTAAATATAAAAGTGGCAAACTTCTGCTATCACTTCTTGAACTATCACTGAAAAAGACAAGGGTGAGGTTAAAAACCACTAAGCTATTCTCTAATCAAAATAAGCAAGAAATCATCTTTCAGAACTGAAACCAAAAGCAAGGACCCTCTAGCCCAAGAGAAATAAAGAAAACCTCCAAAATCACTTTACACCCACAAAATACACAGGGTTCATGGAGGATTTTAGACATTTTCTTGATAGTTGAATCTTCAGCAAATAAAAAAGGAAATTACTGAGCAATTATATAGAGCATAAGGTACAGTTAAGCATTTACTGGCATTTCATTGTTATTAATTGTGCCACTTTGTCGTAAATCACCACTTACACAAAATATGCTGAGCTTAATTGCTGTGCATAAAATCCACGTGTTTGCACATATATACATGCATGCATACACACCTGTTCACAAAAACAGCTAGTATTTCTCATTGCTCTTAATTAAGATGGAAATCAAAACCACTATTAAAAGCTAATTTCCAATTTCATTTAATAGAAAGTGAAAAAAACTTCCAATAGGGTATTGCTAGAAAGGAATTAATGCTTTCATAATGAGATGATTTTTTTGCCCTCCTCCCTTCCACTGTTTATGTTTTTAAAAGGAATGACAGTCCTTCTGAAGACTTTGGAATTGACATTGCTGAAAACCAAAACACTCTTGACCCTCAGCTCAGCTAAAGCTTGGGAAAACCAGAGAAATCTTGTCACCCAACAGTTGCAAACTGCCCCAGCAATGTCCTGGAACGCTGGATTGTCCTTGACCTCTTGCAGAGCCTGCTGAAACCAATGCCAATTACTGTCAGTTTTGTTGGTTTATTCTGCAGTGTAGGCACCTGTAGAGCCTGAAATCAAGCACGATTGCAATTGCTTTCACCCAGGTCACCACACAGCCATCAGCTGGTAACAACTGCCACTCATTACACCCACTGAAAATGTGATCAGATTGACAGCACAGATAGGAAAGCCACTTTTTTTCCTCTCCTCAAACCCAGACTATCAATTTCTTATGTTGAAAGGAGTCAGCCCTTTGCTTTCTTCAGAAGTTTGTGTTGCTACACAAATCCATTAAAAACTGCTATTAAATACATGTCTGGACTACATTAAACAAGTAGAAACACAAAGTAATTTGCCTACAACAAAGAATGTTCTCAAGCCACTTGTTCCTCAACAACACAAAAAGAATATTTACATGTGCTGGGCAGGAGAAAATGGGGAGAAGGGAAAGGAGAGAGTGAACTTTTCATGTTCTGGCAGGTTAATAAATTCAGATGTTGGTGGAACAAAGACAGATAAACCTCAAGCCACATGTCTCACAATTGCACACTGCTGCCAGCATCTTCCCAGTTATTTTAAGAAGGCTCTATCTCAGTCATCTCTGCCAATACAAGGCCCAAAAAACCCAGAAAAGCAACAGCAAATTTTAGGAAACAGTCTAAGTCTTATGAAGCATTCTGCTAGTTTAACTTCCAAATAACAATTAGGTGGAATACACTGACGTGTTCCCCCAGAAAGAGAAGTTCAACTCACACCAAGATCAATGGCAAGGAGCATTTGTGACTTGTACAAGACACAGATAGCTCAGGACTTGAGAATGTGTTCTGCTGAACATCAGAGAGATAACTTATTATTTGTCAGGAAATTACTAAGCTCACATAAACAGCTTCCTTTTGATCTACTGCCCCAGGAGAGCCCAACACATAAGGACAGAGACACATCTCTTCATCCTGCTAAAAATGTTGTTCCCCATGCCATCTCCCCAGCTTCCTTAACATTCAGGCTAAAAATAACATAATCCAATAAAGATCATGGCAGGCTAGTAAAAGTCCAATAAAAGAAGATAGGGTAAGTAGAAGATGATAGTCTAATAAAATACAATTGGTAGTTTAAAGAACCCATCAAAATAAGACAAACAATCAAAAAGAATAAGCCAAATGACATCTTAGTGGAGGTCAGCAAATACATTTTTCACCCAATTTCTTAGATAAAGTTCAGAGATCTCAGAGAACAAAATGATTGTCAGAGTGACCTTCCCTCAAATCAAGGAAAGGGAGATGTTTTAGCTGTGAGAAACACCACTAGTATTAAGTTTTTAAAACTCTTACAGAATATATTGTTAACAACTCAGTACTCCCCTCCTCTGGGCAAAACTAAACAAAAGAGAATTCAGTAAGTATGTCTTCCTTTTCCCATGTTCCAAATTTTTCTATATCTATATAACTTTACTTTTATACCTATGCAAAGAATATTTCATTTAGTTTACCAATTCAGATTTAAGACTGTGACACGTGTAATGGCCATTACAAACAACAGACACACTGTGTTCAGACTACCACAACACATAATGCTGCCAATAAAAGTCATTACATTGATGAAAAACCTAATATTATTACAAGAACAAAATTGTATTACTTGTTCCCCTCATTTCTCCCTCTATTTTTCTGTTTCTGGCTGGTTTTCTTTACTGTTAGCAACTGAATTATTTCTTGAACAGCTATTGAAAATAAGTCCCCCCAGTTGCACACTGTAATTCTTCCCTTCTTGCACACTAAAAAATTCCAGGAAGTTGATTCTTTGTATCTCAAGGACATAAAAATTAAGTCAAGTATCTCATAAAATATCATCTTCCTATTATACTTTATTCTTCAATATATATATTAGTCTCCAACAACACAAACTGCCATCACTGATGGAAACTTTATGAAATATTCCAAGGAAGTCACTCAATGAAAGCACCAAAAATATGAACTATTATTCCTTAATATATTTTGGTTGTTTTAATGGGAGATTAATACCTTTTCCATGAATTAGGCTTATATAAATGTTAACCTTATGAATCTTCTACAGAGTAACCTTTAGTGTAGAAGAGACAGGCTACCAAAAGCAACAGGTAAACAAAAAACCAGGGTTAAAATGCAAGAAGGTATTTAGAAAAAATAGTTTCATAAAGCAAAAATAGTGGATATTCCTAGCTAATATTCTGGGTCCCATTACTATGTTGCCATTTGTTTGGGATTTGTGTCACATCTTCAAAAAATATTTTCTCCCATTGCCATGATTCATAATAGTGCTTAAAAGGCTTCTGATTCTCAGTGCTTGTTTTACACTTAAAATAATTTCTTTCTCAAGTAGATGTCAGATGCAGGAACTAATTAGATTTAGGTTACTAATTTCTTTCATTCCACAAACATATATACAGAGATAACCTAGCATATGGCAAAATACTAATTAATAGGAATACATAACAAGACAGTGAAAAGCATGCTAGGAAACAGGTTTTTTTACCATAATACAACCAGTTCTGTTAAAATGAGAGATTTTAATAGAAAATTCCTTCCTTCTGATATTTGCACTTACAAGCTATATTGTAAATAGTGCTTATTTGCAGTAGCCTGAATCTTATCCGAAACACTAAAATTTTCAATTAAAATTTAGAGAAGAAACCCTAAAAGTCAAAATGTGAAAGCATGAAAAAAAAAATGCTGCAAAGTTGAAGAGGAAATACTGAAAATAATGCAGAAAAAATACAGTACACAAGTGAGATGGGCCCAAATTCTGACTTGAAGTCAGGAATAAAAATAGCTGGTCCTAAAATGAGAGAAATATTTAAGTTGCAACTTTCAATGGGTAACAACCATTTGAAGTGTGCTGTGAAAATCAGATTGACTCAAACAATGTGTTTTCTCATTAAATAGTAGGCTAAAGAAGAGAAGATATTAATTATCTGACCATCCACCTCTCTACCGACTTCTTCCAACGTCAGATTGGATTAAACAACAAAAATAGATCAATTAGTGAACGTACAAACAAATGGAATTATGGATAATTCTGCTATCTCCTACATTTTCAAAAAAAATTTTTTTCATGTGTTAAGAGGAGGACAATGACAGGAAAGAAAAAGAAAGATCACAAAAAAACAGATGAGCTGTTTCCACTAAAAAACCCAGTAGTTCAGAAGAATTATTAAAACTTGAATAACTTATCTGACCCTTAGATTATTATCACTTGCTGATGAAAATGTCCTCTTTTTTCTTTTATAGTTTACAACCTTCTCCAGTTTGAAACAGGTTTTAGTGAAAAACTCTTCCTACAACCTGCAATTTTGTCTTCTAATCTTGCTTCAAGCCCCTTACCCTTTAGTGAAAAAGATAATATTTTTCAAAATACCAAGGTGGTTTTCTGTTCTGCTTACACACCAGCTCCCACATGTATTTTTCTGTAGAAGGATGCATCCCAAGCTGATGAATTTCTGCACTGTGTGCCTCACAGAAATTCTAAGTTATTCTCAGCTACACCCATCACCATTTCTGTCATAATGAACATTCCTGACCCCAGGCTAATAAAACCAGTGTCAATTAATAGCAACTTAATATTTTGCAAATAATGTAAGTGTGATGCAGCAACAGCAATTTTTTGTACATGTTACAGCAGCAGCTGTTCTGATTTGCTCACTTTTCTGTCATTTGCTTTCAGATGTCCTGATTCCAAACCTTTGTGCTATGTTCTTGTACAAAACCTTGCAAAATCCAGTCTTCTGGACAATCCTAAACTACAGATAATGAATACCAAGGCATCATAAAAACTGAACATAAAATGCCCCAGCAGGTAACCATAATGATACTGCTTTAAAATTGTACTATGCTAAAGTTTCAGAAGGTTGCATAATAAAATTGCTAAGTGATTAATTTAATATACCCATGGCTGCCACAGTGATTGCAGAGGAAAGGTACAAGCAGGTGTAGAATATGCAAGTGTTTGACTGGTACAGTCAGGTGTGAAGGAAACTGAAGTGAATCCTGACATAACCAAATAAAGAACCACATGAACTGCTACAGCTGAAGTGTGGCTTTGTTTCCTTGCAATAAGGTCAAACCCAAAATATGGAACCATATGTCTTGCACTGGACCATTTATTCCACTACACACTAAATGTTTTACATTTTATCAGTGCTACTGCCTGCAGCTTATTCCTTTGTATTATCACCACTGTAGTTGTCACCTGCATTAAATTTCCATGTAAACATTTTCCTGGTGTCTCTACACCAAAGGATCAGCTTCATCTAACTACATTTTCCAAACTGGATCTCCTTATTTGTTCAGCTTTATTATGTGCAAGTTCTGATCTAAGCCTAAAGCATGAAGGCAATCAATGCTGAAGAATGACTAGAAATGGTTTCTTTATTCCACTCCTCACTGAATAGAAAGTTTCCATTATCTCCCTCAACATCTTTACTCTATCAATTTGACAGGGGCACACTGTTCTACACTCCACTGCCCTCAGTCCAGAACTGTACACAGCTTTTCTATCTTTTTCTAATAAAAGCATGATAAATGATATTGTCTAGTGAAAACTACTTGTCTTCCCTCATAAGTGTCATCTTCCTTCTAATTGCTCTATACTCTATCAAAATGCATATTAGAGTAAAATCCAGTGTCAGTCAAAACTTAGGTGCATGAAATGCAAAAGCTTATTTAAACAAGCAGAAAATGGAAATCATTACAGCACAATAAATGCTAAACTAGTTAAGCCAGGATGTAAGACACCTGTGATAAAATTTACACTATGATATCCTAACATTTTTTGACAGATCACTGTACCTGAAAAATATTTGTCTTACAGAGAAGCATTATTTAAGATGCACTGTTCAAAGATAATTGGAACAAAATGGCAAATAGAAAAACGTTCACTCAAGTAAAGATTTTATCAAGCCTGGGATGGCAAGACAGCACACTGCTGACTGTGAAAGCAAACCACAGCAAATGTCCAGGGAAGCCCTTGAAAGCCCAACTGTACAAAACAAGTGTCTCCTGCCTTCATCCCCCTGTGGCTCTGGCAGGACAGATTCACCTCTGCAGGTGTTTGGTCCTTGCTAAAATGAGCTCTGATTTGCCTAATGGGCTCCTGGTTCTGCAGGGACCCAAGATACCAATAATGGTCTTTTGTACTTTTTCTCCTTGCTGTCCCATCACATTTCTGGTTTTCAGGCTTTAATAAAGTTGATTGTAGAGCACTGATGTGCTGTGCTATTGTCTGGTGACATGTCCCATGAACCCTTTTAAACCTATCACCTTTTACTTGTTTACTCATTGGAGCTCCTTGAGGACTTATGTTTCCCAAATCAAAGTAGGTGCAAACTGAAAAATCATACTTTTTTACATTTTTTAATTCATTGTAGCTCACAAACTTGAATGGTATAGCTCAATACTAAGAAAAATTCTAAAGAATTCCAGGAGGAGGACAGTATGACTCTAATTTCACTAGGCAGAATAAACAAGATGGTGAGGTCTGGACCAAGCCTTGTACTGAAAAGTAAAACTGAATGTTTCATGGTGCTCAGCCTCCAACACCACATTCCCCCATTCACCACACCCCGCTCTCCTCTCCCTTCCCACCTCAGGAGTTCGGTCCCAAACACACAACAGCTGTAGAGGAAAAAGCAGTGCACCAGGCAGGCAGTGATGCCAGAGCAGAGGATCTGTCTCCAGCCCCTCCCTTCCCTCCTCACTGCAAATGAGAAGCTCCTGCAGTAATTACTCCAGGCTGGACTGTGGGGAAAAAAAAAAAAAAAAAAAAGAACCAGGCATAAGAGACCAGATATTGCCAGCCAGTGGCAATTTAGGCCCAGGATTAGCACTGCAGTTCTCAAAACTGCAGTGACAATCAAAACTATAAGTGATAACAAAGAATACTTTCAGAATTCTGATACTACAGTGCTGTTGCTGTGTTGCCCAGTGCCTTCTTATATGGACAATAAAACAGGCCTCTTTATATTAAATTGTCCCCTTAAACGTGAATTAAATCTACATCAACTTCTGTTATCTCACCATAAAAGGAAAAAAAAAAAAATTAAGCATGAGCCTCTTTCTCTATGTTCTCTCAAGCCATTCTACAAGTACTCTTTTTCAGACAGAAAACAGAGTTTAGAAACTCAGCTCTTCTATCATTTTTTAGATATGTTCTAAAATCCAACTGAAAGCTTGCCTGGTCATGCTGCAGAACTCAGTCTGTGCTCTTGGTATCACAACTGCTTTTCTGTCCTATTGAGCAGAAGATTATTTTGGCATTTTGGTTATATAAACATTTATCTACTAATAATTTATTCTTCAAATGCTTAATCAGCAAATAGATTCTGCAAAGTAACCGCTTTCAT
>JAOTQP010000001.1:108413942-108424893 GCA_026413545.1 Cichladusa arquata | reverse complement strand
ATTTATCTACTAATAATTTATTCTTCAAATGCTTAATCAGCAAATAGATTCTGCAAAGTAACCACTTTCATAGCTTCAGTTTGCTACTTGATTAACCTTTTAACAAAGGCACTCATTAACTATGTACCTCTAAAAAACACTATCCTGTGGCCTTATTTGTCTATGCTGCATACTCAATTTATCTACTTGCCACTACTGCTCAATACTGTGTGTTCAACACATATGGTTACTTAAAGCACTCCCACAATAAATGAATAGAATAACTCGAGATTAAAAAAAAACACAGGAAAATAAGATACAAACTCTGTGTCTGACTTCTAGAATAAGGTATTTCTCATATTCTTACAACAAGAAGCAGATTAAGTTCATTTTTGCTATTATAATTTTCAAAGTGTTCAAATGCATCTACGTATGTCCTCTATTTGCCACATCAAACAGAACTTACATGGTAGAGCCCCTTCCCCCAAAAAATAACAAGATCTAAATTGCTTTTAATTAAAAATTATAGTAACTGAGCTTGAAAATAGTTTGGATGCAGAAAATAAAATTATCTACATGATAAAACAAAAAGAGTTTCCCCATTAAACTCTTTCTCCATGGGAAATTATTTGTTTAACAGAGCTGGTGCTTAATCATTCCATCCTGTTTTCACCCCTGGGCTTTACTTCTAAAGCACCATAATCAAATACAAGGTTACAATGAAAAGCTGCTTCAGTGCCCCAGTGCACAGATCACATTCTCTTATTGAGCTCCCTGCCCTTTCCTACCTGTCCTTCCTCCCTCCCAGCTTCAAACAAGGAGTACAGCTTGATCTTTTCCTTGATCTTTCTGTAAAAAGCAATCTATAATATTGACCTCCAAGAAGCTGCCAGCAATTAGATTTCCCAAGGGATTACCAGAGTGAGGCCAATGTTGGATGATTCAAGAATTGCAAGTAATCCAGGGACTTTTCTGAATAAAACTCCTTCACCTGGAATAACTGCAGACACACCTTGGCTGAGCAAGAGAGTGAGTGGTCTTTAGCTACCTCCCTCTGCAACTCCAGTTATTCCTACAACTCCTGTGTTCCCTGTCAATCCACTCTGGAGCAGCCCTTAAATGCCACAGGCAAATATCCCTCAGCCAAATTTTCTACTGCTTGTAAAATCATTGTAGAAACGCTTCAGGTAGAAAAGCCTCAAGTACTGACCATGGGCACAGGGTGATTGGAAGTTTTCCCTTGCTTTCCTTCATGGACATGTGGACTGCTAAAAAAAAAAAAAAAGACCACCTGGGTCTCCAAGATGGATAAAAGAGCAGATAAAGTCCTGCCTACTCTCTGCATACAGAAATAATTTTCATTGCTCAATGAAAGCATTATTATTCTTTAGAATGAGAGCTCTCAGTCAATTAGTACTGAAAATTCTTAGTCATACTCTTATACTCTCTTCCTTATGAACAATTACTTATAATACAGCATACCTTAGGAGCTTAAAACTACATTCAGCAGCCAGAGGTAAATATTTCTGGAGAAATTTTTCACTTGAAAATTAATTTCCCCACATACCCAAGCTCTGCTGTTCTTTAATAAGTTACTCTACAAGAACAATATAATTTGGCGTTTTTCCCCACCTTGGGAGGACAAGCAAGTCTTGGGGCCACATCAATTTTCAGATTAATCCTTTCATTGCACCTCAGATATTTTACAAGGCATTTTTCCAGACAATTTTATCTCCCAAACACTATAACAAAGCTTATTCAGAAGACAGAGTCAGCACACCTCAGGCTGTTCTAACATCCCCTCTATTTTCACAAACTGAACCATAGGCCACTGAGGAATATTGCCCATGATACTTAAGCACTCCCCAGGCATTTAGAATTTATAAAATCACCTGCCTTTGAAGTAAGTTTCTTTCAGATGATTAGTGAAAAACTGGTTCAGCATGTAACCATCAATATACAAGTCCTCCCATAGACACAGCAAACAATGTAAATCTTAGACCACAACAACACCAACTCATCCAAAACTAAATGTATCCTGAAGTCACCAAGAGGTCTTGGACATATTTGTGTTTAAAAAATTCCAGATGGATGTGTCAAACTGCTTGTTTTCGGGTTTTTTTGTTTGTTTGGGATTTTTGGTGCTGGATGTTAAATGAAGACACCTTCAAGGAACTGCAGCACTCACTGTGTGCTGAACAATCTCCCTGGTGTAGTACATGGAGATGCTTACATGAGGAAGTCACTCAGTAAATGTCTTCTCAGCTTTTTAAGAAGCTGAGAAAACATTCATGCACTGGACAGCAATTCTTTCATGCAATGGAGTGGAAACAAAACTGATTCTTGCAATGTTTAAGTTACAAAAAGTTAGAACTTCTTTTTTTAAAAAATCTTTCAACATAGCATTTGCAAAACTATCCAACTTTCTTCTCTCTCTCATTTACTAAACAAATCAACTTCCAAGAATATAAGAGATATTTTAGCAGCTGCTAGTGTAGAACATCAAATCAGGAGTGAATAAGAAGAGACTAAAGAACATCCTTAAAAATATCTGCTTTGTATAACTCATTATGCACACATATGGACCAAGGACATGCGTTCATAAGTAAAAACAAAAGCAAAAAATCCACACCTCAAGATTTTCCTATCAGTGATGGATTAAATTTGGTAATTGCCTTATTTAAGAACATTAATTTCTCTCACATTTCCAAATCTAGTGGAACTCTTAAGTAAAAATATCCCAGAAAATTGAGATTTTTTCAGTGAGAGCAGACAGTGCATTCAAAACATAATACAGCAGAACACAAGAACATGCATATGTATAGTAGACATTTATACAAAATTTAATATTATACAGAGCAGGTTCATGATCTCAGAAACAGTCAGTTATTATTAAAAAAACACCTCAATTAAAAAAAAACACACCAAAAAAAGCCCCAAACTAAAAACAACAGAAAACCCAAACTGCTGAAAAACCACTTGACATTACCAACTGTATGATACATTAGAGACTATTTACTGAATATCTAATTCAAAACAGATTATCACAGTATAAAAGAATAATCTGTTAAAGTGTTTGCTATGGCATGGAAAGCATCAGACTCCTTTGACTATATTTGTGAAGTAAATCTTTACTTAGAAGAAAAGGAAGGCAAGAGAAAGGTATCATCTTTGGGATGCCATGTGAGGTGAATGCACAGCACAATCCTGTCAAAGCTGGTAGAGAAATTCACTTTACAGAGAACTAGAATGGCTGCTTTTAACCTGTGCTACTCAGTTTTGCATTTCTCAAAATTCTCCATTAGCAGTCAGAATAAAATGAGATTGAATTTTTCTATTGGAACCATTGAGTTTGAGTTAGCAGAAATATGGTTGTAACAAAACCAGCATGCTAGCAAAAATCCATGATCCAAGCGTGCAAAAAATAATTAGTGAGTCAAGGGGTGAAGGAGTAGGTTGCATACTGTGAATCTGGCATTTTGTCCTAGATGTAAACAGGAAAAAAAAAATTACTCCAGGCTGGCACTGATGAAAACATATGTAAAAGAAGGAAGAAAGAGGACCCTTCTTGCTACTCAGTCATCTTTTGGGATTTGAGGAAGAGTTGTTCTGTCTTTGGCACTTTTGTGCTAGTCCAGATCAAACAAACCAGAGAGGGATGCAGAGGTTTTCAAAGTACTTGAAGCTCCTATTGATTTCTGCTCCTTTCTGAAACTGATTCAGAGTTTAACACCAGCATTTTTTCCCCCTCTCTCAGATTCCCCTTCATTTCTCTTCTTTCCTTTTTTTTTTTTCCCTTCATCTTTTCATTCCATGACTACCTTTCTGAAAAGGGTTTTGATTTAGCCAGTCAAGACTTTCTATTGCAACACCGCCATGAGTCAATGAGCAAAAAGCCCAGCAAAATCAATGACTGAAGGCACAGAAAGATGAATTCTGGCACAGAGAGCTGGGATGATTGAAAACTTACTGCTCCAGATGCTCATTACCAAGTCTGGTCACTTCAGCACCAAGTTATTTGGACTTGCTCTAGGAGCCATACTCTGATTTGGGGAACAAAATTCAGACAACCTGTTAATTCAGCTGCTGATCACCAGGAAGGAGGCAGACATTTTAAAGAACTACATTTAACTTCTAGAGAAATAATCAGTCTGCACCCTAAAATGGATTGAGCTTGGCAACTGTGTGCCTTGGCTTCCAGTGAGCAGTAAAAACCATGCCTTAAGCTTTGGCTACCCAAGGAAAGGTGACTGCATAAATAAAAATTACATGATCTTGTTCTGATTTTTATGAATTTTCCTTATTCTACTTTCAAGGAAACAATCATTGATAGGAAATAAGTTGATAGCTCATTGTGACTAACTTTTTCCACCCAGAAGACCTTCAAAAGCAAGACTTATCTTACATTATAGGACAATCAAAACCAGAAAATTATCATCTCTGCCTCAAAAACCTGATGAGAAACATTTCAAGAGACTTGATTTGCCAACTGTCCCAATATTATTGTTGCAGCTAAAATAATTAAAAAAAAAAATATAAGTATGGTAGCAGCTGACATTCGAGTAAGCAAGTTAATAATTAAGAATTTAAAAGTGATCTTCAGTGTTACGACAGTTAACATTTTAGCACTACTTAATACATGAAACAAATGTAATATTATACAGCTTTATTCTGTACTGAGTCACTCTTGCCCTCAAAGAATGAGAGAAATGCTTACTGTAGGATCAAAGTCTCAATCACTTTTTCTCACTGTCTGCTGAAACTACACAGCAGTCTAGAGAAATAAAGCTACCATGTATAGAAGAGGAGAAAGGAAAACGAAAATTTGCAGTGGGAGCAATGATGAATAAATAGTAGAAGGAGCATTGTTACAGAGCATAAAAGAAGGAACTCAAAGCCAGGAAAGTACGTGTCAGAATTTGTACAGAGAAAACAGAATATAGACACTGGATTAAGAAGCTACAACATGGCACAAGAAAACTGCAATTGTAATATATAAATTTACTTATAACACTGCATCAAGTGCAGTCATTTCAAAGACAAAAATGAAATAGTGAATGTCTAAATGAAGTGCCAGAAAATGTCTAGAATAATTTACCTTACAAGGAGGATTAAAAATAATTCACTTCCAAAAGAACCTCCTCGAACCAGTAAGAATTATATGAAGCATAATAAAACAAATTAATTATAAACTGGACCTACATGGAGTCACTTGGGGTTTTTTTTGCCTGTCCCACAAAACCTTGGGAGTTCATTAGGCTGAATCCAATTCAGTAAATGCACCTATGTCAGTGCTTTTATTCAACCAGGTCAATCTCAAGACAACTTTGCTGAATATATTCACAATAAGGGGGTGAAATTTTATTAATAAACCATGCATAATATTATTAAAAATGGCCCTAGTTCTCATTGTTTAATGGACTATATTCAAGAGACCACAATCATATCTGAAACCTGTTATTACTTCCCTAAAATAGCAATAAGTGAAATTATGCCATTTATCCAGGTTATTTAGCAGGAACAAAAAGACTCAGTAAAGCCACCTGACAGATAGAAGTACAAAAAAAAAAAAGCCAAAACCCACCAACAAACTCGAGCAGACCTGTACCAGAGGAAAAAAATTGACCTTAAAAAAATCTGTTGCACAAGTTGCACTTAAGTAAAAAGCATAGGTCTCTTTCTTTTAAATATTGAATAGTGATTTTCATTATTCTTTTACTGGAAGTTCTATAAACCTAGAGAGTAACTTACATAAAAAATATGTCATTGATTTGCCAATAAATTAAAGCTCATTTCATTGACTGTGGTTTTACAGTCATGGTTACTAGATACACTTTTAGTATGTAGAACAAGACAGTATCTAATTGCCTTTTATAAAATTATTTGTAAGAAATCAGGGGCTTGGATGACACAAAATTAAGTTGCATATAGTTTTCTACTTTTAGCTCATGGTTTCAAGCCTGTGGAAAAAAATCCAATGTAAGCAACTGAAAATAGTACAGAAAAGTCTAAAATATTTTTACAGTAAAAAATATTTAAGTGTACTAATATTAAAAAGCCAAGAAATACAGAATACTCCACATACTGTATCTATAATATAGTAGGACATGAAGATGCAGAATTCTACTGCCATGTTGGAACATGAGAATTGAAACATTAATTTTTCATAACAAAGTACAATTTATTAAAGTCTAATAATTTTTACTGCTGTTATTATTTGGAAAATGTAACAGTTGGAAAAATGCTTCTCTAATAAAAACTAGATTTGGCTAATCTCTGTCCAAAAGCACAGACTAAACTACTTCACACCAGCATTAACAGAACATTGCTCATGATGTTTATCTTGCAGTTAGGAAAACCATGTTTTGGCTCCTCTTCTGAGGGACATAGAAGAGCATTAAAATCTCAGGTCTCCACACACAGGTTGCCTGGAACTGCTGACTATTCTCCGAAAAACCTGCTTATTCCTGTTGAGGCAGCTGGCACTTCCAAAAAAAAAAAAATACATATATATATATTTGTCTCAAAGTTGCCACATAATGCAAATAAGGAAACTACTAAACTGTTTAGCTGATCCATCTTCCTATGTGGCATCACATTTTTAACGATACAAAAAGAGAAGAGACTGAAATTTCTGGACAAAAATAAACACTTCTCTTTCCTTGCAGAAAAGATTAAATTATGATTCCTTCCTTTAAAAAAAGCCCCAAATACAAACAAAGCCAACTAAATAATGCATATAAACTAAGGCATGGGAGGCAGTTGAGAAGGCATAAAATGGGTTTTACTAGATGAAAGCTAAAACAGAAAAGGCCTGGAGTGAGGAAAGTGAGCAAACAGCTCACTCACCATCATTGAACAGACACCTAACTAGCACAGTCCTATCAATCAGACAATTTGGCTTTGTGTCTGTCTCCACTGCAAAAAAACTGTATGAGCACCATGGAAAACAGCATCCAAGTGGCCAGAGAGACCCTCTGGGAACTTCATTAATCAGCAGTCTTCATTCTATCCTGATAAATAGCACAAACTGGACTAAAGTTACCTGCAAGAACAAGCAGCAACTTCAAGATACTCTGTGGCAGCTTAGTTGCTCTGCTGCCTTTCCTGAGCTAACACAGGGACCAGATTAACATCTGTCTTCTGGAAGAAAGATCCAGGAATCATAGAAAAACCCTCCAGGATTTTTACTTATTTATTTCTTTAACATCAAATCAAGAGTTCTTCTCTCAACCCATACTTTCAGCTCCCAATGAATATCAGCTCACTCTACTCCCTTCCCTGGCTTCTTTATATCACCTTACTCCTGCCCTCCACTGCCTCTTGCAACTGAAGGAAGGATAATTTATTTTATTTATATTAGAAGTCACATGGCATATTTTCTGCACTGTAAATAATCAAACAAAAACATAATAAGATGTTCAATTAAGCTGCAGATCACAGACAAAGTACATCATGCCCTGTAGCAACACTTCCCATTCAGTGCATAGAAAAATGCTGCAGTCATGACAAATCTTGGTGGAGCTTCTCTTAGTAATTACCCTGCTTAATTCATGCTGTCATTACATGGTACTTTGATATGGAAAAATATTTAATGTCATGTATACCTATGCACAAACCTGCTAGCAATAAACATGAACCCTCTCAGCAGAACTCTGTTCTATTTTATGTTTCCCTGGCCAGCATGACTGCCCTCGGGTCATTTACATCACGCACATAAAACCTCAGAGTCAGCTTCATATAAATAAGGAACACTACACAAACAGCTCATCTCCATGCAGCTTAAACTTGACACTGTTAAAGGCTGATTTGTCACCTTCCAACACAAAGCTACAAAACCACCTGCAAGCTGAGGTGTGTTAGACCACACAGTGAATTACCAATGCTACCATACTGTATCTAGTGTATGCAGAAAACTCATCAAGATAAACAAAAAAAATTAAGAAAACCATGCTAAATGCACAAAACAACAATTGAAAGGAATAAAATCTTATTTTAAGCGCTCTACAAAATCCCTTTTCTGTAAATGCATGCACTAGCAAAAAAAGCATTTAAAGACTACAACCAAAAAGTAACTTTTATTTAGGGACACCCAAACATAGCTGGTGTCATAATTGTCTCTTACAGTGTACAAAACAGAGAAGCTTCAAACTGATCTTTGTTTCACAGGACTTAAAGATACTATTAAATGAATAATTTGGTTTGTAATTGCTGAGATCTAAAAAATGCTCCACAAGTAGCTCTTGCATATATTAAAAAAACCGTATCAAGTCTGGAATGTTAGACTTCCTATTCTATTATTTCACTTTGCAGTACACAATGCAGGCATTCTAAAGGAGTTGCTTGCCCTAGGAAAAAAAAGGGTGGGGGAAAGTGTTTTAAATGCACAATGCACATTTGTTTCGAAGGGTGGGGGCAGGTTGGAAAACAACATACACAAAAAAAAACCCCAAAACAAACAAACAAACAAAAAAAAATCAACAAAAAGCTAGCTCAGAGGAAAAGAACAAGTAACAGGTTATCAAAACATTATTTCTTCAGTTTCTTTTACCTTCAGTCAGAATAAAACAAGGCACAGTCATAGTATTCAAAAGCCTATTAAATTCAAATTTCATCTCAAACTGGGGCAAATAATGAAGTATTAAAGTTACCTGCAGATGAGAAAAATCCTTTATCAAGGTATATTTGAAACAAACCTTTTTTATTAGACATGGTCCCAACTGCTCAAATTGTTGAGGTACTTCAGTTTGAGGTACTGCAGTTTGGGTGCACCTTGATTTTGTAGCTGCAGGAGAGTCAGCATGAATGAAAGGCCTCTGGGTTTTGATAGGAAGTGCTATGCCTGCTTCTGTGTCAGCTGAATTTTAAATCTGCTCATCAAAAGAATTAGGAAGATGCTCCTGTTGTCACCAGTTATTCTCATATTCAGGCATTTTATGGTTCAATTAATACCACAAAGGTAATTAAGGTATTCAATTAATACCTAAAGGTCTGGGGGAGGAGAGAGAAGAGAAACAGTAGAGTGGAAGGATGGATATACTCTGGTTTATAGAGCCAAAGATCTAAGCAGTGTTAACTACAAGTCAGTGAAGTGTTCACATCAAGCTTTATTTAAGCCATAAAGAAATAGCAAACTGGCTACAAAAACAGCAGTCAAAACTGCCTTTTTTTCTTCTTAAAATTGTGCAATAAAGTGTCTCCAACACTTACAAAAGCCATTACTGCTGTAATTAGTAACAGAAGTTTACTTATAGAAATATATAAAGACCAATTTTGGTATGTAAGCAAAGCTGATATAATTAATCAACATGTCAGAAGATATTCCTGCAGAAATTTATTTAAAGGCAGTTATTATTTAAAAATGCAATTCAGCTTATTTACAAAATACTATATTTGGATTACACACTCCATCCATTCACATTTAGTAGTTGCTTAAAATGAAAATGGCATTGGTATTTTGCAACTGATTGGCTCCTAATACTCTTTATTAACATATCTATGTTAAAGTTTCACTGTAGTTTGCTTAGCTTTCTGACTTTATTAAATGCAATTCACATTATTTCTATACAGCATAGAAGATCAATAGTCTAATCTACATCCAACAGCTGTAAATCACCAATATTTGGATCTATTCTTACACTATCAGAGGCTTCTCCAATAGCTAATTAATGCTGACATAAAAATTCCAGGCTTTTTGAAATACTGCTTTTATGTTAGCAATTACTCATAGAATAAGGAAGATTTTTGTTCCTTATTAATTTACTTATTCCTGGACTACCATATTCAAAGCTATGCTTCTAAAGGGAATTCAACCTAGAACATAAATCAATGGCCTTAATATTTCCTTTGTGAATTTGCTTTAAGTTTGTTCATAAGATCAATGCAACTGTGACTAGCTCCCAACAACAGAACTGATAAGAGAGCAGACAATAAATCACACTTCAGTTACTTCATTTGGTAGATTTAGATACCCAGAGAGATGCAAATTATTCAAAAATACCTTTAAAGCCTATGAACTACTGCCACATTTGAATCAATATCCATAGATATTCTATACATTGTACCTATTAATTAAGGAATCACTAAAAAAAAAAATTGAAAACCACTGAACACTTTCCTACGGGATGAATTACTGACCCTCAAAATCAAGACTTCCATTCAGTTCTGATATATGTTATATATCTGACTAATATAACAGACATTCCCAACGAAAACAACTGTTGCCACTGGAGTTGCTGGTAATGTTGCACAATGCATTCCAATAGGGCTGGGATTACAGCAAAAGTCTTTAGTGCCAGTTTCTCCCATCTTACACTCAGTGGTTGATAAGAAGTAAATCCAGCATAAGCAAGGAACTTTGTTTAAAAGTCTTCCAGAACATAAAAAAAGTTTCTTTTTTTTCCAGTTATAAAAGGCATAAATGATGCAAATCCCAACTAAGAATTATATAAGTTGAGTATTGACCTACAAAGAAATTTTTTTTCCTAACAACTTTTGCAGAGGAAATAAAACTCCAAAGCATAATGCTGAACATTAATTAAATTCAAAGTATAACACATTTATTCATAAGTTTTGCAGCCACAAACCCAAAACAGTTACCTAAATCTGTGAAATAGTTTTCTGAATTAGTTTGTATGACTGTGAATTTTAGTCTTTCATGGACCACTTGTTCCTACACAAACCATTTTCACATCTACAACTCTAAAAGTTTGCAAGTCTGCCCTACACACATTTTAAACAACAACAGGACACAACAGTCAGACAACTCCATGAAACTGAGTATACAATCCAAGCTTCTCCATATAAAATACACTCTCAAATCTCTTGCACATTTTTATAGCATGTTAATATAGCAGCAAATTGTGGCACACACCAATGAGAATTAAAACACCATTGCAGGAGTTACTACAAATTTTTCATTTTTGCTTGTGTGCTCATTAAAAAAAAAAAAAAAAAAAAAAAAAAAAAACAA
>JAOTQP010000001.1:108390210-108402303 GCA_026413545.1 Cichladusa arquata | reverse complement strand
ATAGTTTTATATTATGAAAAAACTTTTTCCCCCATAACAACTTCTGGGCAAATCTTGACTTGAATCAAGATTATGGTTTGGCACCTGAAATTCCAGCACAGCAAAGCAATCAATGAAAGTAAGTGAGAATAATTGAAGCCCCCCTGGCTCCACAAACATTGGAAACATGCAAGAAGTCAAAACAAAAGCAGCACCTAGTAGCCCAAAGTCCCCATTACAAAACAACCTTCCTAATGAAGATGAGCTATGAAGAAGTGTTTCCAGAATGCTCTGGAACAATCTATGATGGCAAAGTCTGAGAATACAGAAAAAAAAAAAAAAAAAAACACCACAAAAAAACCCAACCCAAGCAACAACAACAAAAATCAGAACAATTTATTTTATACTCATTTTCATATTACCTTAAATGTGTAGTTTTACCAAAGCAGCTTGTTAAAGCCCATTTGATTAACCCTCAAAGAAATACTGAGCATCACAAAATAAGGTATTATCAGGAGGTTGGTTTCTGGTTTTTGAGAGGCTTTGGGTTTTGTCATCTCTCCCTTTTTTTTAATTTTTTTTCCCCTTCTTTGTTTGTTTGATGGTTTGTTTTGTTCGGCACCTCTTTTATAAGAGGTTGGTTTCATATGGATTGTCTTAACCCTTGGCAAACTAGGGGACATGATCTTTAATTATTAGCTTGTTTACTGCCAAATCAAATATATTCAGTTCCATTGGCATTTCTATATAGCTTTTAATCTTGGGCTGATATGATTTCAAAAGATAGTGACTGAAAATTTTATACTAATTGACTATACCACCCAGCACTTTGCATTCTATTTTCTTGAAAATATGTAAGTATCTGTGTATGCATATATAATGAAAGAGAACTCCTTTTACAGCCTTTATATGAACAAGTGGGAATGTTCATTGGATATAAGACATTTTGGAGCAGTCCTTTTGGAATTATATTGTGACATATTTGACTGAATGCTACAATTATGAACAAAGCACTACATATTGAACAAACATTTTACAGTTTTCTGTGTGACATGGCTATTTATGTACAATGTTATTTTTAATGAGCGATTCTGTCACGGAAAATAAACATGTTTTCATGGTTCAATCAATGAGTCTGTTGATTAACCAAATCCGATAGATTTTAACCTCTAATGTTTTAATCCTCTACCACTATCCATGATGCAATTTCTGCTAAGCTAAATATTTAAATTTGAAAGAATAATTTTTGTTTGCATCATCTGGAAAAAGCCTTTACGGATCATCTTTTGCAAATTACAACACATTAAAAATTTATAAAACAAATTTGAAAACATATATTCTAACTATTAGTTTATACAATTCAACTGAATTAATTTTTTCTTTTTTTTTTTACAGGAATACATTATACATTCCAATTATCATCTACAAAAAAAAAAAACCATTAAACACTATCTTCAGAAATGCAGGAACATTAAAAATACCTACAAAGCCTTATCACTGATAAGTGAGAATTTGTATGCATACCAAAATACAGTCACATAATTCCTTCATTCTGATAAGCCTATTACATTTTCCCCCATTTTGCAGTTTTCAACTTAAGAGACCAAAAGAACAACAACAAACTTGTCTATAGTCTAGCATATCACATCTGCTACCAGTAGTAGGTATGCAATCACTGGGATTTTCATTATATTCAAAATACAAAGTAAACTTTATCAATATAAGTACACGTTTGATTTATTAGAACACAGCCACTATCATAAGAGCTGAAGATGAAATCTCAAGCCCACTGAAACTGGGAAGATCATTTACCACTTTGAAGACCTTGAAAATCAGTTAAATATTTAAATCCTTTAATTTATTCCTTCCTCCATTCTAAGAACATTCTAAAAAGTTTATTTTACTCTTGTGAATCCTACTGAGCTGCACAAGTTTCCTTCTACTACAAGGCAATTACATTTTAAAGTATTTGCAATGGAAAAAAAAAGTTTTGCTCTTTTCTTTACAAGGAGCGTTTCTCTCAGAGCTGCAAGAATTCAAAAAGTTTCTATTTTCTATTTCTATTTTTTTGCCATTATCATATTAACCCAAGCTAACAAGATAGTTGCCAAAACATTTTAAAAAGCACTCCACCTACTTATTCTTAAAGCTTTACTCCTAGCCTTAATGTTCATATAGTCTATTAGGCTCTTTCTGATCACTTAATACAGCAAATATTCAGATTTTCACATTCATATTTTAGGTTTTAGAGACATCCTCATATTACCAAAATAAACAATAAAAGGAACCAAGTAAATATATTCTTCTATATTCAGGAAGAGGCTTCTCAGGATCTCTAGAAGCTATATAACAATAAATAAACAAATAATTATTTTAAAAACATATAAAATTGAAAAGAAATTAGTGATTATAGGCACCCATGCTCTGCCAATATTTGAAGTTGCTGGTCCTGATAGCTGTGTTCTGTACCAGCACTCAACAGCAAGGTTGTGTTTACATTGAAGGGCTCTTTGGTTTTTTTCTTCTCACTCAAGGAAATGAAGTTGGTGCACAAAAATCATGGTGACCTTTCAATTGAGAAAACACTTTGTAGAGATGAATTCATGAAGGGAAAGATGCAGAGACAATTACCAAAAGTAAGACTGATAGAGCAGTTAATCTTACACTATATTATATAAACCTTCAACTGTGTATCAGTATAAACGAGTATAGAAACCAACCACACTTTTTTCACATAACAATTTTTTGAGGCAAACATAGTGCAAATGATTGTTTTCTCTGCTTACCAAATTAAATTTTCAATTTTTCTTTTTACTACAGTATGCTTTAGAACTATAAAAACTACTGAAGATTTATCTAGTACAAGAAAAACAACTTCTTTTAAGGCTCATTAAGCAATACTTTGAAGACTGACCGTCCTTCTCCCCAAGTTACAACTGAATGATGCTGTTCATATACTATTTTGCCTTGGGAGTTTAATAACTTTTCTTTAGCTTTCTTGGCTTTCCTGCACAGAAATCTCAAGCACCACAGTCCTACAAAAACTGCAAATGTATAATAATGGGTAGATTTTGCTTTTGAATAGCTACCAATCTATACTAAGTGGTCAAAGTATGGGCAAAGTGGGAATTCAGAGCAACTGTTATTCTCCTTAAGTAGCGTAATTTCCTCTACAAGGAACATACAACTGCTGAAAACCAATCTCCACATCCTCAATCACACCTTGACAGGTGCCCAAAGAAGAAATAAACCAAAACACAGCATTCTTTTGTGACAGAGAGCTCTGCATTATCCCCACTAACAACAACTTGCAGGTACTTGGAGTTACACACGTAATTGGAATGAATAGTCATTAACTAGACGTGTGTTAATTTCTGTAATAGCTTTCTGAGTTTGTGTCTGGGCAACTGTAGCCATCTCAATCTGTGAAGTCCACAATAATTGCTTAATTTGTGAATAGGCACTTGTAAATTCAAGCCAGTTGCCTGAGATTTTATTTTTATTATAGAAAAGACATTATTTTGTGAATAAAATTTCTTTGTTCCTCTTTTCCATGTACTTCACAGTTGCATGCTACTGTTACACCCTTCTCAGTTGCCTCTCTTCCAGGTCATAGTGCACACCAGTACCTTTAATCTCACCTGAAATGGAAACATTGCCAAAATTACCATCTTCATTATCCTGCTGTGCAACCTCCCTATTTTTAATTTAGTACTTTCCAATATAGTGTTGCTCATGAATTTCCAATGACATACAGATCTTTCCTCCCTTGTTCTTGATTCCATTTCCCTTCTGAAACTTAGTAAGAGGAACTAAACACTATGTTGATGTTTTTGGACAACTATCTATAACGTCTCCATGAAGGTGTTTTTGGTCAAGTAATAACAGTAGCTAATTTAGGAACTGTGATTACTATGGTATTATATTATCAAGCATGCTTTTAACATTATTTTTTTACCTTTCCTTTCTCAAATATGTTATCCTAGAGATGCTGCCACCCTCACTGATGGACTCGACCTTGCCCAGCAGTGGGTCCATCTTGGAGCCACCTCTAAAAATCAGGCTTGACTCAAAAAAAAAAATCCCATTGAGCAAGTATGAATTGTTTCTGCATTAGTAATATAATATTTTTAGATTGCCATAGCCTTATGGTTTTGCAGTTTTCCCAGCAGTTTAACTTCATGATTAGATTAAAAATTATAAACTACCAAACAGTATTTTTTCTTTAGAGTTCTCAGGATTGTGGCCATTCTTTTCATCATCCAGCCTTAAGGCTTTACTAAGTACCCAAGGTCTCAACACTAACAGAATTTATCACATAATAAAACAGTTTTCCCCTTTGCCTTCAGAACTGTGGCATTCAAAGAAAAAACCTCCAGTTAAAAAGATCAAAGCAGTTCTATCTGTAATTGACCCCTCCCTTGAAGTTTACAATTCACAGAGTTTCCAAGTCCATGCCTCTGGAAGAGACAGAGTCCCCTTCCAAGGCTAGAGCCAGAGTCCCATTTTGAGATCACTGGCACATGCAGGTTACCTCCCACTCAAACTGCCTGAACTAACCCCTGCTCTTTGACAAAAACACATCATGGACTTTTGAGTTAAATATGGGAGAATATTTAATAGAGGAATAGACATAAGCAGTCCTTTCTATTTTGCATGAAACCAAATCTTAAAATCCAGCTGAAATTAACAGCTTTGTATTTGTGAGTTCCCTTCACAACTAAGGGTAACTCTTAAGAATGAATTAGAAACAGTTTTGAATGCCTCTGTTATGAAACCAACTCATAGAAAATTAATAATCTCAAAACGAGGAAAAATATAATCTAAAACATAAAGGAGATGTTAATTAAGAAGCATCAAGGATAAGTCATCTAAAATCAATTAAAGGAAAGTTAAACAAAACAATGTGGAAAGTCCATGTTCACATTAGTGTTGTGGTGGCAGTGTTCTAGAATGATTTAATGCATTAAAAAAAAAATCTAGTCCCTAAAGCAAGCTGCTTTTAAGTGAGCAAAGTGTTACATTTATGTACACTAGATTTTGACAGTGCCTAACACAGAACATGGAAGAACCACATTTGACTTAAAATAATAATCCCACCTAATACAAGAAAAAGTGAAGACGGAGTAAAGATTATGGCTCCATTTCTGCAGTGACCTCCACACAATTAGTCACCTGCCACAGTTGTGATGGCAATTCTGCTCCCCAGTGGCTCATGGTTCTAATACAAGGATAGAAACCACATTTGGCATTATTAACCCCTCTTGCAAAAAGAATCTTTTTCCTTTATCACTTACATTAGGGCACTCGGAATATCAAAAGCCATTAAGTCAAATAGAGTCGACACTAACACATCACACCTACATCCATAATTTTAATAACTAGTTCACAAGAGAGAGTTTTGTTTAAAAAAAAAGGAACACCAAAAAAACCTATCACACAGCACGCAATTTCAAATTCTTGAAATTACAGGGGAACCAAGTATTAGACTTATAAAAAGAATAGTACAGTAAACTCTAAGTTATGAAAACCACAACATTACAAGTTATTATTAAAGCGGCTGACTTAAAAAATTACTGTATACAAGAGTATATTATGTTCCCATTATATTTGATGTACTGCACACAACAACAAGTATAAGTGCACTCAACTACTGTTCCTGTCTGGTGTGGATATAGCTGTGCTCCTATTGAACACCTGAAAAGGTTTTCAAAAGACACTGAAAGGAAATAAAGTCAAATAGGATATACTGTTCTACGAACAAAACAGTTATACAGTTTCTCAAACAAAGCCTATTTGAGTCAGGAATCCTTTTATATTCAAGTAAAATACTGCTAATAAATTCAAACCACATATCTGCAAGTGGTTCAATTTAGTCATTGTCTGGAACACCACACTGGCAGACAATAGAATGGATGCAGTTTAACTTAAATAAGGTACCACATGGAAGCATCAATCAATAAATAGCCTACTGCTAATCTATCCCAGCAAGAACTATTTCTATCTTTTTCTGCAGCTCCTGGGTTCCACTTTGATGGAGGAACTAACAAGTCTGCTTTAATACATCCAAAACTCATTTGACAGGCAAGGGAACACAAAAAGGGGCTGTTGTCCTCATAATACCCATAAAAAGGTGTGGCTTTGTGTGCTGGTTTCAGGTGGGGTAGAGTTAGATTTCCTCATAGTGGTTGGTATGGGGCTGTATTTTGATTTTGTGCTGAACACAGGCTTGATAATATAGATGGTTTTTTGTTGCTGCTGTGTAGAGCTTGCACAGAGCCACAGTCTTTCCTGTTTTTCATACTGCCAGGGGGCCCAGGGGTGCTTGGGAGGTGACACAGCCAGGACAGGTGACCCACAGGGATATTCCAGACCCTGTGACATCATGCTCAAGTATATAAGCTGGGGAAAGAAGAAGTTGGGGACATTTGGAGTGATGACATTTGTCTGCCCAAGCCACCCTTATGTGTGATGTGGCCCTGCTCTCCTGGAGGTGGCTCAACACCTGCCCAAACATGGCAAGTGAGGAATCAATTCTTTGTTTTGTTCTGCTGGTGTGTGAAGCTGTGGCTCTCCCCATTAAACTCTCTTTACCTCAACCCATGAATTTTCCAGCTTTTACCCTTCTGATTCTCTCCCTGATCACACTGGTGGGAGAGTGAGCAAGTGGCTGCCTGGGGTGAAACCACAACAGCTCTATAAAAACAAACCATCCAAAAGGAGGAAATGTCATGTACTGTAAGAGAACTGCAGATTGGGGTTATGGGCAATCTTCCCCACTGGTTAGTTTACTGCCCTGGTAAATAGAAGCTCACAGGGTTCCAAGGTTTTTCCAAGATTTTTCACACATCAAAGCTTCAAAATAGGAGAAAAGAGGGAGAAGTAATTTCACCTCCCAACACTTGAACTTCAACAATGCCTACTGTAAAATCCCATATTGGTGACCCCCAATCTTACCAAGGAGGATTATTAGGAAAGAGGTTTAGAAAGTCTACTCAATCAACAGCAGGTTTGGTTTGTTTCAGAGACTTCTGTCTGAGTCATTAGCAATTTTCCTTTAAGGCCCGAGATGTCTTAATATTCAAAATGACAGAACATGCAGCCTCATGGTGAAAAGCCTTCTGTACATCCTAATAGACAAAAGAATTGGGGGTTATTCTCCACGTTTTGCTATGAATTCATTATGAGCTGTGAAATCCTCTCCTGGATCAGGTCAATAGCTCAGCTAACCCAGTTCTGTCAGCAGAGGGGGGCAGCAATGAAAGCTCATTTCATCAGATGTCCCTAGTACTGACATTATTTCCCAATCAGTTCTGCATTTGCCTTACAACATCAGTGATTTTGTTTTTGTAAAAACTTTAGTCCTATGCCTTACTCACTTCAGACTAAAATGTTAAGGCTCCTTTCTTCAATGGCAGCTACTCCACACCCTTGTTATTATTACCAGCTTCTCATTTTCTCTAATTTCACCAAATCTTTCTTGAAATTAAGCAGACAAAACTGCACATTGTGCTCAAGAGGATGTTGCATAAATTTTTTAATATTCCTAAAAAGAAAAAAAATGGCCTACATTTTCTTTTAGGAAAAGAAAAAAACCCATTGAAAAAAAATCAACAAAAACCCCCAGCACTTTCAAAAGCTAATCTAACCTGACTACTGTTGTCATTGATTGTCACTGATAATTGGGACAAAAGAATCAGAATTCATATGAACCATATGAGAGAAGAGAATGTTACTTTGGCTAGATTGCTTTCTTCCTTCCAATTCCTAGTAGGCTCTATAGTTCCAGAGAACAGAATACCATTCTTAGAAACAGTAAGATTAAATTTTTCATTAGCAAAATAAAAAGAGAGATTTAACATAACTCCTCTAAAAGCAAGTAAACTCAAGAAAATCCTAACACTGCCCGTTATATTTCAGTTCTACCAAGAAGGCTCAAACCAAGATATTGCATACAAACTGTTTTAAAATTTCAGAATATATCCTGCACAATAAAATACTAAAATTTGGTCTTTTTAGAACTTGTCACTGTCTGATATACGGTCAAGATGTAGTT
Organism: Cichladusa arquata; assembly: GCA_026413545.1. NCBI lineage: Eukaryota > Metazoa > Chordata > Aves > Passeriformes > Muscicapidae > Cichladusa > Cichladusa arquata. Next base: position 108,394,268 of record JAOTQP010000001.1, on the reverse strand, counting down.
TTGTCCTCATTTACATCTTCTACTTACTACAAGATTCAAAACAATAAATCTTGGGCTTTATGCAATAAACACTATTTGAAGAATCATATACAACTACAAAAAGTGTTCCCTTTTAAAGTTCTATAGCAAATGGCTTTCTGTGGTTTTTATATCATAAAAAGAAAATAAAGTAGATTGCATGAGAATAGCATCAACATTACTGAGCCAAAACATGTAATAAAGCAAAAAGTCATTACACTGGTTGTCTGCCAAAACAATCTCTTTTTATCGGGAGAGCATATACAGTAACATGTCAGTTGTCTTTTTTTTATTCTTCTTTCATGAAGGGAAAGGGCTTTCCAATCAAAACTGTGTACACAAAAATTGTTAAGGCCCATAGAACTTCACAGCTCATTGAAGATTACTCAGCAAAGACAATGGAAACAGCAACCAACAAGTCCTGACGAGCCTACAAAGAAAAAAAATTCTAGAACTACTTCATCAAGGCTTTTCTTATCCTGAAAAGCATAGTGAGGTTTACTGAATTTGTCCTTACGAGCTGCAACCTGACCACAAGCACTTAATGAAAACACTCTCAGAAAACTCACACACACACATATATATATATATATAAAAACCCCTGCATTACACTGTATCCATGCAAGCAAAATCCACACAACCAAAACCAAAAAAAAAAAAACAAAAAACAAAAACAAGTAAAACCCTGCAAACAGCAACTAAGCACAGTCAGGAAATTCTACCTCCTGCATCTTTTGGCAAAATATAATTTATAGTTATTTCTCATTAAAGCAGATGCTTTGAAAAGAAAGAAGGGGAAAAAAAGTCTGTCATTGTATGAAAACTTCCATTTCAGGAAGCTAAGACTCAATTCCCAGCACAAACACATATAATTCAACACTAGATCAGCTTCTCAAATGTAGTTTATAGCATTATGACTAAAGGGTAGTTGAATTGATTTTCAATTCAAGTCAGAAATCAAGTTAACCTCAACCTCCCAGCAGACAAGTACATTCTAGTAAAGCAGGAGAAAAATATCTCAAGGTTTCTGTGGTTAATAGGAAGCCCAGTTGCTAATGTAGCAAAAGAAAAAAACATCACTGTAAAAGCAATCATCCTTCCAAAGATTCTGAAAAAAAAAACCTCACACTCTAGGATGAGTGTCCTTTTCCCCATGAAGAGGATCCAGCTATGATATATTTGCCACTTCCAGCCATAATAATGCAGTAATAATAATAAAAATATATAATACTGTAATTTAGGTAAAACAGAAGAATATTTTTACTCCTGTCTTCTCACAGTCCACCCACCTCCATCCTTGATGTGTTCACCTGAACAGAATCTCAACACAAGCTGACTTCTCAGGGAGTGGAGTGTGCTCAGCAGCATCACCAACAAGGCCACAAGTGTCACACCCCAACCACAATTCAATGGCCCTGCTCAATTTTGCACTGGGACTCAGTACACAAACAATTAAAAGGATGAAAACCAAACCACACAAAATATTAGTGCTTTCTACACATTGAATATGATTGTGGTAATACAGGTGTGGCTGTGGAACAAGAAAAATAAGTGAAAGCTACTAAATTAAAAAGATTTATTTGCAAAACACACCTAAAACTATCCTTTTGATACAGCCTTAGAGAGTAAAAGATCTAGAACAAAATTTTTTCTCCTCTATCTCTGCATCTCTTAGGAAGAACAGCATTGGCAGTGAATAGGAACTTCAATTAAAGGTCCAATTTAGTTAAGAAGTGTGACAATCACACTGAAAAATCATAGGTATTTCTAGGTAAAATTATATACACAGAATTAATATTCTTGAATTTCATAATAGCTAGACAGAGTATAAAAACCATTTGGAGGCCAGGCTATTCAAAATATTAAGGTTCAGAAGAATCCAGAAGTATTAGTAGGCTTTCCAATATATTATTACTATTCCTGTTATTTACCTAAGGGTTTTACTTCTCTTGAGAAAATAAAAGTCAGACTGTGGCTGAATCACTTAACTTCTCCCACGTTGGAAGGTTAAACCTCTGCTCAGAATCAAGGTTTTCACATTGAAAAAGAAAAAAAAATGTCAGCTAGGAAGAGGACTTGGATTATCAGTAAAATATCTCTACAGAATTAGCTGAATGCTTCAGAAAAACATGCTCTCAAATATTGAATTTCTGAACAGAAAAATAAAACAGTCAAAGAGACTAAGACACCTTTTTCTTCAGGGACTCTACAAACACAGATCCTAACTTTAAAATAATTGCTGTCGATTGAAAAGCTTCCTAAATTGCCTGATACAATCTAAAACTCAGGAATAAATATTATCTTTACTTATAAATCATCAACTGATCAAAAATGTTTTTATTATTTATTATTAAATCTTAAGAGATTGTTCATGAATGAACAAGGGCTATATAAATGAACAATACACTGAGTGTAAATGTGTTCTGGGAAGGATTTAGTCACATTCTGGTTCAGAGTGGGAAAATTGGTCAATTATTGAAAAAACAAAGTAAAACACCACTTCTTTTATATGTATATATTTTTTCAATGATGTATTTTCTTCCTGAACTGAAAGACAAATCAAAATAAAAATCAAAGAGTTTCTTGAAAGAACAGAGCTATTGGAATATTGTCTACCACATAATAAATAAAAGATATCTCCCAGTACAAAACAATATTTTTGACCTTTACCTATCTTTTGAGATTGATAAAAACACTACAGATGTTGCATCACTTTGTTCTTGGTAAGGATTTGCAGCTCACCTTTTTTTAGGTAAACATATTAATTTATTAAAGTTAGGGGAAATTAAAGAAGAATATAAACAAACATCATTCATCACCTTAATATTACTCTCCTCATCCACAGTACAAACTGAAAATCCAGTCACAGAACACACCAATTTACCACAACACCTCCCCCTCCCCAGATACCAACACAACAAAAGCCTAATATGGAATTGAAACACATTAAAGACTATGTTAATTTATGGTACATTTCCATGTTTGAAATATATTTCAACTTTTGGGATTTGCTGCTTTTTTTGATAGGGCTTACTACTTCATAAATGCATAGTAATGACTCAGAACAATTGACATGGCTCTCAAATTAGGGAAATAAACCTCTGCCAGCCTACTTTTCTCTTAAGTAAGACTAAAAGACATAACCAGCACTCATTTACCAACATTATCTGAAGTTGTTTGCTTATACAGTATCTACAGCAAAGTTAGAAGGAAGCCAGTACTTGTGGGCACTTTAACTTCTTTGCTTTAATATCTGACTGCTGTTACATAGGCTGAAATCACACATGGATCATATATGATTATATATATTACCTATTATTATATAGATGTCTTATCTTTAAATTGCAAGTTACAATGTCAGTTACCAAAAATTGCATCCCAAAACTTACACACAGAAACATGGAATGGGCAGATCAACACAGCATTCAGAGTGTTATCCGTTGTTTTATTTCCGATAAATGTATTCTGTTACGAATCTCGGCAAACAATATCAACAGAAACACGTACAAAAAACCCAAGATATGTTCTAAAGCTCTATTCTACAAATTGAAGTTTGAACTGCTATGAAAAGTTCTAAAGCATTTTTCTCCACTGTTGCCTAAAGATTTCTACTACAAGCAATCTTGTTTTGAAACAAGAGGCAGGAATTCTTGGTTTTGCCTGGATTATTTTTCTTTTTTTGTTACATCTACAGCAAGTATAAAAAACTTGCCCCTCCTATTTGCATATACACCTATTTCATTAAGTGCATCACCAGCACTGTGCAGTTTCTGTACCTTCCTCTGGGATTGGACAAATTTGTAAAGTCTGTTTTACTGCTTTTGTTGACAGTACAACTCCATGCAAAAGTACCCAAACAGAGAACTGATTGTTTCTGTGTCATTTCTCCAGTCAGCTTTGCAGGAGATCTCCTTACATTAATCCCTTAAAAGCTGCTTAGGCAAAAAAATCACTCCATCATCTCGAGTTGTTTTAGAGAAATACAAATACAAACTCTAACTCTGTGGACTTCTCCACAAGCAGCCTGATTGCCATCCATT
>JAOTQP010000001.1:108351320-108381271 GCA_026413545.1 Cichladusa arquata | reverse complement strand
AAAAAAAAAAAAAAACACCACATTAAGATGAGAAGAAAATTACCCAAATAGTGAATATAATATTTTCTGTGTTTACAGAGTGACATCTCAGTTCTTAAAATTAAAGAAGATTAACATACCAAAAAAAAAAAACCAACAAAAAAGGCACGGTCATCATGTTATTTTTTTACAGTTTTTAAAACTATAGTAAATCAACTCTGAAAAAAAATACAACATTAGTGTTCCTGTTTATTGCAAAACACCATATCTACTGTTCTCAAGGAAAAACATTAGCTCTCCTTTCTATATGCACATAATCTCTCCTGGGAATTTGGCTTTGTTTAAATGTGCATCTTTCTTTCTCTAAAAATATTTTGTGGTTGACTAACAGAAGCTGTTTTTATTGTGGCAATCAGAATATAGTCTTACTACAATGTTATGATCAGCATTTCAGTGTAATCTAGAGCTTAATGACTTGCATAATTGCTTTAAACTCTCACTGAAGCATCCATTTGAGGTGCATCAGTGTTTCTGCTTCATAGCAGATCTGACCAAAGAAAGTTAGAGTTTTAAGCTCTTAACACCATATAATAAACTGAAAATACTTTACATAAAAAGAAAGATTTATCCACACAGCAAAATTTACTGGAAATATTTATCCAGTCAATGGCACACACCTAGAAAGGTAAGAACGATGCCAGGAAATACAGAAATACAGAAGTTCTGCCAAACTTCAGCAGATTACTATAAAATACAAGACTCAACAGAATCATTGTTGAAAAGCTTTTCCTTTTTGCCTTTGATTGCAAAATGCCCCAACTCATTATTGAATCACAAAAAGAGTAATACTTATTTCAATGTGAGGCAAGAAATAATCAATTACTGATAGGCTGCATACAGTTCTCAATAATACAGAAACAAATGATCTCAATAAAACAATAAATGCAATCTCAAAAACAGCAAGAATATTTAAAACAGACATTCTTTGACTAAATAAAACTATTCCATCATCAAAATAATAACTTCAGTTATTATTCAGTATAATACTACTTTACCCCCCCCCCAAAAAATGAAGGAATATTATCCTTCTGAAGAAGGGTACAAGAGGTGTAAGGAAATTTAATGGGTCCATGTTATCAGAAGGGATTTGCTGAAAAAACAGCCATGTATAAAAAGTAAAACAGCTTAAAGTCAAACAGAAGAAACTAATAAAAGAAAGAATATTCCACTTCTAGTTTGTACTGGGACTTAATAGAGATTCTGATTGTATTTACTGATCTTGTGTGGTCATAAAGTCCTACATTTCTGCCCTAAAAATAAGATGTGTGTAGGCATCTTAGACTTGTTCATGTTCTATTTTAAATTAAAAGCACAGAAAGTAAAATTTGTATTTCTCATCTACTCTCAGTGAGAGTCTTCCATTTTCTCTTCCATTTTTAAATGTGCCTTTTGTTATGCAGAAAACTTGCAATTAAGGATTTTTAGATTGCAGAAAAGACAGCTTTAGGAAAAAGTGGTCATAAACTAGATTAACACACTGCAAGCAATTCTGATTGAAATAAACAGTTCAATAATGACATTGTTTGTCATTTTAAGTAAAATACAATGCTATTATTACTGACAAATATACTGTGAATAAGGTAAGAATGAAAACTAAGCACATCTGAGGCATGTCAGCATGTTTGTGCATCCCCTTATATTTTTAAGTGTAATTCACAGCTCATAACATTGTTCTCAGCCTACAAATTAGATAATAACAGTTCTGGAATCGAAAAGAGTACTTCAGCTGGAAGGGACCTCCCAGACCAACTACCTGACCACTTTGGGGTGACCAAAAATTAAAACAAATTATTAAGGGCATTTCCAAATGCCTCAAACACTGACAGGGATGGCATTGACCACAAGTGCTTGGTCCATGGACTTGAAATTTTGGCAGCCACATTGTTACTTACTTCTAGCTTAGAATATTACCTTAGCTTCTTCACCACAGAGAAAAAGCTCAACTTAATGGTTATCTAGCTATTTATGTATATAGATAGAAGTAAATAAATATAATAAGAAAAAGAATGGGGAAATAATTACACTATGCAGGATACCTCACCTAGTCTCACAAAACATGAAATAAAGGACTCTGAATGACTTTATCAATTAAATTAACTAAAACACAAAAACACATGTATAATGATACCATGTGGGCAGTTATATTCCTGTTCTTCTCAAAAACTTGAAACAATTTCCATTTAAAAAACCCTAAGCCCTTACTAATAATTTTAGTTCTTCCTATGCAATTAATTTTTATATTATTACTTCTTATATTTTCACCTTCTTCATTGTTTTTCAATTATGCAGCATTTTCATCATTAGATAACACAAGCTCGCACAATTCTAAACAGCAAAATCTAAGAATCTGAGTTGGCAAGGGTCTTTGCTTTCCTTTAAAGCCTAATTTTCTCTTTACATCTTCTATCACCTATTTAATATATTGATATACTTTCATTAGAGCCCATGGTCCCTACAGTAGCAGAATTCTTGTCACCTTTTCTGCTCATCATTTTAAAAACCTGTCTTTAGCAATAGATTCCTCCTGCCTTCCTTTTAAAGACAGAAAAAGAAACAAAGATTTTACTCTCCTATGGCTTGCGCTGCATTTGAGGACTACATTTTTTGCAGACACTTCAGTAAATGATTCATCAATTTCAATTGTAATCAGCAAGCCATTGCAAATATCTGATTGGCAGCAAGAAAGAATTTAACCACAGATAAGTTTGGTGTTTCATATTTATTTAGAGATTGAATTTATAAGTTTTGAAACTTTGTCCATCTGATTTTCTCTTTCAAAAATAGAACCTCTTATGAAAGTCATCTGTAACATGTTTTTTACTGTGCCTTTATGAAAAATACTTAAATATTAATACCAGCTAAAACCTAATTTCACTGATTCATTTTTTCCCCACAAACATCATTAACAGCTAATGACTCTAATAAAAACACCATATGATTAGAAAAAAAAAATGCAGACTGATATAAAAAGCTTTACCACAATGTGATACTGGTACAGGTTACTTTGTCACATAAAAGTAAGAGGAAGAAAAAGATGATTAATCACAAATCAGAGCACATCAAACATATACTCATTTACAGACATTATAGTTGTTCAAGAGCCCTAGTATTGAAGGGCAAAACAATAGAAAAACACAAAAACAACAACAAAATCCCAAAACAACAAGACACAGAAAATATAAAAAGAGAGAGAGAAAGAGAACTTTGAGCAAAACTGGACTGCAAATACACCTCTACGAGAGAATTACTCTGCCTAAGTTAACTGAGGTCAGATGAGTCAGTACCAAAGAGAGCCCAGCTGATAAATTCAACTGTTTCACCATGGGCCTCTTCACCACAGGCTTTGCATCTCTTAAAATTTACTTTTCCTAAGTGAGGTCTTTCTTTCCCTCATCTTGGCAAACTCAAAGTGTCTCAGTGAGTTTTTGTCAACAACACACAGAATTATTACATTGGAAAAGGCCTTTATGATGCAACCCAACCATTAACAACATTCCCAAGGTGGATGTCTCCATATCACAATTAATAATAACCAGGCTTTGCATTTCCTGTGCACCTGCTCTCAGAAGAGAGGTGAGGGTGAGACACCTTAGCCTCCATCACTGTTTGGATATTATTTCATAGGCAGTATTTTGGTGCTTCCAAGTATTTTATTTCTTCAAATAATTTGGAAAAAAGGTAGTATTATTACTTACATCTTTATGTCTCCCTCTACACTTCATCTAGTGTCCTGCTGTCTTATAAACTGAATTTAAAAATTATTAGTAACTCCAAATTCTCTCATCCTGCCTGAAGTCCCCTTGGATTAAGTTCAGCAGAAGTAACAGCCTTCAGCAACCTATTTCCTTGGCAGTCTGAGGCTTAGATTCTCCTGGCACTTACTGATATTAATCATGATGGCTGATCTTTTTGAACCCTTCTGTTAACTATCCTTGACCAAAAAAGCCTCTTCCAACTCCCTGAGATTTTCTGGATTAGGCTGGTTGGTCATATCAATCAATTGTCCTATTAAAACATTTCTCAAAACTGCCTCTAGTTATAGACAAGTGAAGTTCTTCTCCTCCTAGGCACACAAACACAAAGCTCAAACCTAAATTTAAAATGAGATCAGATATGTTCATCAAAGAAGCATCAGGTTTCTCTGCAATGTATCAGAAGGCAGCACAGATTTGGAAAGACTTTTGAATTTTAGACAAAGTAACAGACCAATATGAATCTAGGGAAGTCCATAACCCAAAAAGCAACATGGATAAAAAACGCTTACTCAGAATCTAAATTATTTGCCTTTTAGCTTTTTGTACAGAAACCAAACCAGTATTAGAGAATGCAGATCCAGATTTGCATATGATTACTACTGTTACTGTATAAAAAACAATGAATCATTCATATCTGATATCAATATATGTATTTTCAAATTCATCCACAAACACAATGACAGTTTCATTTGCCAAATTTTAGGGCAATAAATCACCATGAGGACTGTTTGGTTGCTGATAGTTCACTCCACAGATATACCCTGCAATACTGCTAGCAAAAATGCCCTCTCCTTTCTGGTAAGGAAGACAACTTGAAATGGTGGGAAGAGTCTTTAATACAAACACTATTTTTTTAACAACAGTAAAACTAGATCATATTTTTTCACCCTGGGTATTGTTATCTAGGCTGACAGAAGACTATAAAGTGCTAACAAGTGTTCCATTGCAATAAAAATTAACTTGGTCAGTTCTGTTAGTGGTGAAATATTATTCCAATCTAATAGATCTTTGCTAGCACAGTATGAGGTAGAACTATATTACAGCAATATAGCAGGCTATCTTTCAAGTTTTTTGGTTTAACAGCTATTCTTGAGTTAGAAGGAAAAATAGCCAAGTATATATTCATTTTCAATGAAAGCAAACTTATCTGATAATAAATGACCCATTAGTTTGCTCATAATTCTGTCAGAGTTATTACAGTTTTTAGGTTCTGAATGACTGTAATTTACTATAATTGGTTTGCAGGACAAGAGATAAATTTGACTTGCTCAATTGCAGATTCACCAAAATAATTTTGAACACTGAAATTATTTCAGAGCATAACAGTCATGACAAAAAACTTAACAAAATCAAAGAATTTTAATAGAAGAAATGTTAGTTTGATTTTTAAAAGCAGACTGATGACTGAAAATTACCAGTCTGCCTCAAAGTTGATTCCTAACATGACATAAATTTGGTTTTGCACATAAATCTTCCCAGAATCAATCTTTACACTGATGTTTAGAAGGAGGAGGTGGCTGAGAAGAGATAGAACCTCATAGTTCAACATATGCTATATGGATAGGAGGCTCTGCTGATCAAATATACCTGGACACTAAAATGTTAATACAATACAGGAGAGCCTGAAACCTGAAGTTGGCATGGGAACTTAAACTCTTGTTTGTCTTGTTAGATTGCAGCATTTATCTGATTTTCTAACAGCTCAGAGGCCTGCAAATGTTGAAATTGGAAATAATTTACTTAATTGTTAGTCCAAACAAAAACAATGAAATGGAAAGCAACGTAAGAGTGGTGCAGAGATTAAGAATAGTTTCAGAAATCTTTTCTTAAATTTCATCTTATAACTCCAGGGAAAAAAAGCCCAAAACACTAGCAACTACACTGATATTTAAAGTGCAAGTATGCTAACATCTTTACTGCCTTGACCTCCCTTCTGTTTACTTGCTACTCAAAAAGTAAAAGCAGTACAGTGTGTATGTTTACCTTCTTTTCAGAATCACAAACCTTCAGTCTCATATTTTATGCTCTAATTTCTCTAAAACATTACAAATCAAAGTGCTATCATGCATTTAACATCAGTAGTATTTTTTCAGGAAAAATACTGATTGTTATGGACTTACTGGTTATTAGATGCTCACTCCTGTGGAAGGCTCTGAACAACATGTTGATCTCAGAAACCTTTAGCCAAGGAAGGCAAATGTACTGAGTGGCAAATTCAGTCTTTCACAGGTGGTAAAGCTGCAAGGTTAAACCAAGTTCCAGATGAAAAATAATAGTCTTGTTTCCAGTCTGTTACTGTGGTCAAGTCAAACTCCAAAGATCCAGCCTTATCACATTAGGCTCTGGCTCCCAGTGGATAAGGCTTAGATCAGAGCCCACATTAATATCCTGAATGGGATGTGTGAAAGAAAAAGAAATGGCAAATATATTTTTATGATGGTTGATTTCAGCTGGAGCTAAAAGGTGTTGGTAAGCCTTAAATCTCATTTTCCCCTACTCGTGGTCAAAACATCAACCAGCCAAAGATGCATCTTAAATGAGACTTCCTTCTTCCAGCAGCTGAGCTGGGAATATATTTCAGACTAACAAGGTACCAAATTATTTCTGTAGAGGAAATAACTATGACTCTTCAACCTGAGACAGACCAAAAATGCCACCACATCATTCTGAGTTAAAGAGTAAATAATGAACTTGCTATCTCCCCATAAAGATCTAGGGTTTGGAAAATCAGCACACCTTCAGATGTGGCATCCTTTGACAGCTACAAAATACAAAGCACTTCTTCTCTGGGAGAGCCTCACAGAAAAATTAAAATACAGAGCCTAATATACATGTGTGACTGAGGACAATTACACATATCCTTTTGGTTATTGTGGTCAAATTCCAGTTACTTGAACTGAAATGGACTTATGGTGTTAAAAAAGCTAAATTACAAGCAATCCTTGAGGATTCTCTTAGATAGACAATTTTCCCAGCACAAAGTTTGAGCACAGTTATTTTTGCCATCCCTACATTTGGCAGGGTATATGAACATATTCCTGTTTGTGGGAGGAAAACAGGGATATCCTAGTAAAAGTGCAGCTCCTTCCTTAAAATAAGCTCCATTGCACAAAAATATCACAACCCCTTCCTTTACTCTGTTCATTTTCCTCAAGCTTTTAACAAAGAGCAGGTAAACAGCAACTCTGTTGAAACCAGTTTGTCAATACTCAATGGCATTATCACTTGGAAAGAAAGCCAGTAATCCAGAAGGCAATTTGAGAAGAGCAAAAATCATTAATGATAAAAAATAAGCCTAAAGAGAAGGTGAAAGATTAGCTTTGATTTTTTCACGCTTTAAAATATCAGGTTGTAAGTGCTCTTCATTTAATTAGAAGAAAACTGCATAGAACTGGTTAACAACTCAACTAAAGGTCATCCTCAAGATTCTAAGTCCCTTAATAATTGAGCAATTGGAATCAGTGTAAATATTTTAAAACTCACATTCTCTTTTATTGCTTTTATTCTTCATGTGTAATTGTCTATGTGGTATTAACACGGGACTGATTATAAAAAAAACGTTCAAACTTTGTTAAAAATAGTTAAGAATTTTATATATAGAAAATAATTTAAAAGAATTTGCAAGCATAACTCTCCCAGTTTTTCACCTACAAGGGAGGAATTTATTTATTTCTTCTCTAAATTATATCAAAAAGTATACAGAACTATAAAAAAGTATAGATTCTGTTAATGTTCCTTTTAAAATAAGTGCATATCATCAAGCCTAACAATTCACGATCAAAGTTTTATTTTTTAAGCTCAAATTTAGAGAAAAAGCTCTTCAAAAGGCTTACACCTATGTGTTACATGTAACACATTAAAAAGAAGACTATTACATAAAAAAAACCTTGACAGTTCAGACCACAAAGTAGATGAACTATTACTTTGGAATTGTCCTCATCATTAAACGCAGTCCTATAAAGCATTTATTGAAAAAAAATTGTCTTTCTCTGAATTAAGCACTTGTGTTTATCCATCTTCATCAATGTATCTTAGCACTCTAGAAACATTGCATTTATTTTTTATTTTTAACAAAAGATTTCTATTAGGTAAAGGTATATGTTGCTATAACTTTCTCCAAAGATGGAGAAAAGAAAACATCACAGTCAATATTGGAGAAGACACTGGCCCATTAAAATTTCTGTAACCTCACAACCACCAACTATCCCCCACATACAAATACTGCAGAGATCTTATTTTCTGTGTTCATAGCAAACCTCTTCCCGGATTTAACATTTTTTAAGGTACAAATGTGCTACCATTTCTAACAATGTTTGGTGATTAAAAATTTGCCAGAGAAAAGGCTTTCATGAAATATCAAGGAGATTTAAAAACTGCTTAGTTACAAGGTACTTTCCCACAAACTGTTGAAAAAAATAATTCACAAAAAGTGAGGGGGGGGGCGGGAAAAATCACTCTGACTAGTTTAAATACATTTCATAACATGTGAAGTTTGGAGTCCACTCCTATTTTACATTCCTTCTCATGCTGGGATATCAGCCATCACAGCTCAATTCAACTCAGCCAATATCAGATATGCATGGCAAGGAAAGGTTTTCCATTTCCATTTAGCATGGCACAGCTTCATGCCAGGGTAACAAGTGTCCTACAGGCAGAATGGATTGGATCCATGCTGAAGAACTCAGGCTCCACCAGTGCTTTGGTTCTGGGGACAGAACCAAGGAACAGTTCTGGCTAGCCTTGTGCACTTCCAAATCTAACATCTTAGCAGAAAAGCACAACTACTACAAAATACCAAAGGGATATCAAGAAATCTATTTTCAGTACATAAATACAACTGGTTTTATCATGGAAATGGAGTTCATACCTAAGTCTGCTGTCACCGACAGGAAGAATCATTCTATCCACCATTTAGCTTTCATGTCATTCTCTTCCAGACACTTATTTCACAAGGAGTACAAAGGCATCAAATACCCTCTACTATTGAACAAACTGGGGAGTAAACAAGTGTGTTTTTTCATTTCCCTCCACTGGATTTATAGAAAAAACAGCTCAAGGACAGTAAGACAAACCAGCCTAAAGCAGGATGGGGTACTCTCTCAAGTTTTCCTCAAAAGTGACAGCAGGAAAAAAACTGTAGTCATACAATTCAGGTTTAGAAATCTCTTAAGCCCTCTTTCCCCTTGAAGTAAGATACAGCTTCATCAGCATCCCACAAGTTGAAGATTGTGATCCCTGGCACAACACAGCACCATCTGTAGCTGTGAGTTCAAAGAATTTTCTTCCTTCAGATATTCAGTGAGGTAACTGAAGTCCTTCTTCCTGTGCTGCTGTGTCTGGAAAGCCACTCCAAGACACCTTCCATGGAAGTGACAAGATATTGAAGTCACTTTTATGAGCAATGCTTTGGAGACATATGAAAAACTGGTTAAACAACTTCAGAATCAGAAGCCATAAGAAAAGTGATCTTCTGGGATGATTTACATTGGAAGACCATTATTTTTGTTCTCCCTAATTCATGTTTCATTCACTACATAACTTGATTTCTGCACCAAGCTACAGCAGAAACCCTAGAGACAACAGCTTCATTAACTGTACAGCTCTCATTCTCCAAGTACCACCCATTAATGAAGGCAGTGTGTGAACATGTAATTAAAGACAATTATAATACACACTCACAGGGAGAATGGGGAGGCAAGTTAAAATTGAAGAAGTCACATGAATGCTCACAGTCCTGACTGACAAAAGATCATAACCTACAGCAGCTGTGTGAACCAGCAAGAGAGAAATGGAGCACATGTTTGCTGATAGTGGATTTCATGGCTACTTGCCAACACCTGACCAAATCTGAGACTCAAGAATTCTGGATTGGCCTCCAGATTCTCCAAGTAGTTCAAGACCTTTTGCATCTGCCTCTCCTAATGAAGATTATCACTCCCAAATAATCTTCTTGGTTCAATTCCTAGTGGCTTACTCCCTTCCATATTATGTTCCCTACTTCCCACTTCAGCTGAGCACAACAGACCCATTTCCTCACCCAAATGCAGAGCACCCCATCACCTAATCTGACTTCAAACATCAATGCAGCCTCACTCCAGTCCAACTATTTTCTCTCTTCAACATACAGCTCATATATGGCTGAATTCCTTTACAAATTAATGTGGCATCTCTCAGGAATCCTACTAACATTTAAGCATTCAGATCAAGTAAAAAACAAGACCCCCAAAAACAGAGTGCAGGAAAATAAAACCCATCTCCTACCATGGTTACTGTTAATAATTCACATCACAATCTCTTAGGAAATAAATTAGAGGGAAAATAAAAGGTAGTCTGTTGTTTTATTTTTTTAACTTAACCTGAAAGCCTAATGACACAGAGATAAAATTAGAACCTCAGTTCCCACAACTACAGTAAGCATCTTGATTGATGCACATGACTACAGAAGGGTTTCCCCTACATTCAGTGGCAGCTGCTGCTTTCTGTATAACTTCATTTACCTGTGGCAGTGGAGCTCATAAAACACAGACCAGGCTCCTACTATGATGCCTACTACTTTAAAACATCTCCGAGAAAAAAAACTCAAAAAAAAACCAGAAAAGAGACTGTGCTTGAGGAGAGAGGAACAGACTATCAGAGAGGTTTCAGTATAATTTCACAGAAGCTGAAGAGAGATGTAATGACTTCAAACAAGTTGAAGACTGTTTTTCCAGGAGTCAGTGGAAAAGGACTGTACTTAGCTGCAACTGATAGTGGTGTGAAGCAGCTGGCTTGTTTTGATGGAAAGCTGCTGCTCACACACCTGAAGGACAGGGAGGGGAAAAAGTTTAGAAGTGCAAACACCAGGAAATGGAGCTGGCTTAGTATAAAGGGCAAAGAGAAACCTTGATATTGAGCAGGAACAACCAGGAAAAACAACCTCAGGGACTCTAACAAACAAAAGGGAATATGTTTTATCTGACACCATGGGCGGAGATCCACACTGTAAATAGTTTTAACCATAAACTTAAATGCTGTAACTTGATGCTGTAAACCACCTTGACAATTCTAATCCCAGTTTTTCAGCTCAACCAAAAGCAAAGTTTATAGATAGCAGTAAATCCAAATTCACACAAATTATCTAGAAAAAGAGGGAGAAGCAAATGCTGCTGTTACTTTGAATAGTAAGTACAATGGGCAAAATGAAGACTTGCAAGTTATCTTAATGAGACTTAGTGACTTCCAACAAAACAGCACATGAATTTCAGTACCAATTGTAATACACATGGCAAAAATCCTAAACTTCATGTTTGCACTTTCAGAGGCTAAGCTGACTGTTTCCATTCAGGAATGAGACTCTTGTATAGTGCTACAAAAATCAAGCCAATATTTTGTTGTTTTGTTTTTGGGATTTTTTCCCCTCCAAAAAATGAAATGCTAGTGATTATTGGAAAACCAAACAAAACAGAGGTCATCAGTGGACCACAGTTTAAACCCAGTTTGTCAGCATCTTGAATACTGTGTTAAGTCCTGATCACCTCATCTACAAGGATACAGGAGGGGAAAAAAACCATTGGGAAAAACTCCATGAGTAACAGCAATGAAAAAATCATGCAGCAGCAGCTAATTCATTTAAAAGCCATGACTACAACTCTCCATAGTCACCCATGGCACAGAGAGCAGGTAGGTATCAGTGTAATATATAAACCAGTACTTATCAAAAAGAATTTGTAACTTAAAACAAAAGGAAGCAGTTTGCTTGCAATGGGAGACAAACCCATTGTACTCCTTGCCAAAAGATAAGTAAAAGCTAAATATTACACTAGGGGCTAGGCAAGTTCATGGAAAAACAATCAAATGAGGCTAGATAATTATGTACAACCCCACATCTGGCTCTAGAAATTCATGAAATAAAGATAGGGATATTAAGAGAGGTGTCAGATACTTTGGCTACTGCACTCACTGCTGGAAACAGGAGAATGAAATATAGTCCTTAAGCCTGATTCAGTCCAGACATGTTTGTCTGTATCTGGGCTACAAAGCTTTCTGTACTTTGGTAGTTCGGAACTCAAAGGGAGATGAAAAGTTTAAGCTGTAAATCAGCATCAGTTCCTGCCTCAATTGAAATGCAGACTGATGTGCCACTTGAACCACAAACTTCCCTACATGAGGTAGAAATCAGAAAAGTAAAGAATTTTCAGCTTCTGTAGTTTGGTGCTTTTTACAAAACACCAAAGAAAAGCATCTTTATGCACCAAATGTCTGCTTTTTTTAGTTCTTGTCAGCACACAGAACAATTTGTCCTAATTAAAAAAAAAACCAAACCCACATGACTTTCAGGGCAAAGAGCTTTGCCTGATCTAAAATACCAAATAACTCTTCTAGAACCACATGAAAACAGTTTGTCAGTTTGCTTGCCTTCTGTTTTAGAGGCTCTTTTTTAGGAGTACAGAATTACTCCAAAACACATTGATGGCTGAAAGGAAAGCCCAGCAATCTCTCTTCTTTGAACATTTAAGTATTGCCTTGAAAACTTACGTTATCATGACTACTTCAGAGCTGTTGTGCAAGTTCTCTGGAAAAAACAACGTATAAGATTCCTATGACAATATAATATCTCTTCAGGTCAAAACTGTATTTAACAAGATGTACTTTCCCATTTCCCAAATAAAGGTAGGTCATCTGGATTCCTCTTCTCTAGGCAGATGTGGAAGGACTTAGTTGGCTTGATAAAGTTTTGGGAAAGAGCTGATGAAGGAAACTGCAGGTTGAATTGAATCCCTGCACTTTTGCTTCCTTTTTTCCTGTATTTTTGTGTAACCTAGCAACATAACTGGAACTAAAGACACCTTCTGTTAAAGTTTGCTACTATTAGCTCATTATAATAGAAGAAAAAACTTACGAGCACCCCAAAAAGAAGTGGAAGAAAGGAATAATAGCATGTTTTGACAGCTCTGTGACATATTCCTAATTTAGCTGGTGTGGTGGTCACATTAAATCAGAAAAAAAAAAAAGGGATACCTAAGAACTCCATATTCTTTAAATTTAGCAACTACTTTCAGTACTTAACTCTTCACTGTATCCATACAAATACTACTCCTAGTGGATAAGAAAAACCCAATATTTTTCTATCACACCTGAAAATTTGAAAGCAGAAATCAGAAATAGACTGCACTGGTTCATTTCACCCAGCAAACCTTACCACACACTTCTCACTTTTTAACCCTGTTATTTGCCTCACTTGCTACTCACTGGGAAGTTTCCCTTGTTTCAGTCAGCTGAGACAGTCTCTCATTACGCTCATTTCTTTCACAGCAAAACATCTGCAATCTTGGCAATTGTTCCAGACTTTTTCTGTAGGTGTTGCACTACAGTAACTTTTTCAGTGAGCACTCCCTAGTAGTCACTAATTACATCAAATGAGCTTTCCTTTCTGCTCAGAATTTTCTTTATCTAATTCAATATCTAATATCAAGAAGCATGGTTAGTTTATGAAGTGTCCCCACCCAGTAACTCAGCTGTGATCTTTTTATTATGACCCAATCACACACAAAAAAAGAAGAGTATGACCTCTTTCACATCTTTTCCAGCTGAGACAAACAAGTTCATTACTCAAACTTTGGCTTGAAGCCTTAAGCACATCATCACTTTTGCTGTACAGCAATCATCAGAAGATGGTTCGTATTGTTTGTTGTATGTAAAGCATCTTAGAATTTTTTGCTAACCGGATTCAGACAAAATTTATATTTTTAGTCAATAAAACAACCCATCAGGGAAGTATTTGAAGCCTTACTCATTGAATTATTCAGACTGAAATTTGCCTTCTCCAATTATGAGTAACAAATCTGATCAGACAGAACACAGCCAAACTGAGTCTTCTGCTTCCATGTGAGCATCCTCTGCCAACCAAGTCTATAACCATTATTTAAATAGTAAATGGTCTAAAATCTTCTACATAGGTTTTAAGAAACCAACCTTTGCTTTGAAAGTTAACTATATGCATTTGGACTCAATGTTTTTTGCCATTTTTAATTCAGTAAAACAAAGCTGAACCTGCTATTGTGAAGCTGTTCTCCAGCACACTGCAGCCCATCAGAGGCTGTTTTACAGAATTACATGCTCAACACTTCCCTTGGTGTGACTCACTCAAATCTCAGATGAAGCAGCAAGTCACCAGCTGCCTCCACATACCAGCTCTGTCAGTGCTCTCTGTACTTGCCTGACAGACTGGTGCCAGCAGCACTGATCTGGATTTCAGTGCAGCACAGTGGTACGGATTACACAGAGGGGTTATCTGATGGCTAAACAGTTTCTCTGCATTTCTCAACTATCCTGAGCACTTCCTCTCACCTTAAGTATGGCTGCAGGCTAACAGCCAACAAAACCAGTGTGTCCCGAGCTTCCAGAAGAGTAGGTAATAACTGTATATTAAATACTCTGCCAACTCTCCTTGACAAATTCAGTATCCATGCTCACTGATCCTGTTAAGTTTTAAGTTTCAGAGTGTGGTGACACTGTCTGGGCAGATACTGGTCATTAGACATTCTTTCACAAGTCTAGATCTCAGCAAATATTTCTCACTGCTTCATAAAAATAAATTCCAAATCAGCATAATATCACACTTCACAATTTTTCCCTTACAGGAAAGTTCATACACAAGCCTTATTTTCAGAACTCTTTATAGCTCAAAAAATCCCAGCATTTCCTCTGCTGATCCGTGTTATTTTGGTTTGCATAATTTATGTTTACTTCAGAAATTGAAGCTGCAGCCTGTGCATCTGAACATTGTTCTTCTGAAACACACAATTCAACACATTTTAACTCTTCGTTTTCATACTACTGCTCCAGTCATCTGATCCCTATTTTGGACCATTTTATTCCCTTTGAAAATTATTTCTAGTAACTACAGAAATGAACTTGCATGTTTCCTATTTTTTTCTTTTTTTTACTAAAACTTCTTTGTTCAAGTGCTAGAATTGACTTTTTTTAAAACCATTGACTGAAGACGTAACTATTGTACATAAACACACATGAGTATTAGTGACTTTGGGGAATGGTCATACTACAAAATACAAGTTGGGAAAGTCAAAAAATTACCATAGGAAGAAGAAATCCCAAAGACTCAGAAGGAAAAAAGGCTCAAACTGAAATTAAACAAATATCCCTCATCTTTTATATTACTCCAAAAACATATTCAAGATCTAGCAAGATCAATTACTTCTCAAAAGTTCCTTTATATCCTGGTGAGCTACAGAAATTCAGATCCAGCTGGGTCACCACTGATGGGAAGCATGAAGCTTTTGAAAGGCCTGCCACAAGTTTAGTCCATCATTCTCCTAAATATGGAGGCACAACAAGATTCAGATCTCACTCTTATATTTATTCTTTCTTGAAAAGTAGCTTCCCCAGCTTCCAAGGGATTCATTAGACAAAGTTTGATTAATTTCACATAACTAACAAGCTTAGGGCACAAGACCCCAAATAATTTAAACCTATTGTGTCAAAACTCTTTCAAGGAAGAAACAGAAATATGCATTGGCACAGGTTTCAATTATATTTTGGATGGTTTAAAGAAAAAATAGAAACACTTGGTCCTTTTTTATATTGATACATCCCTAACAATGACAGAAGAGCATTTCTTCATCATACCACAAACCTTGTTGAGTTTAAGAGTTTCATAACAAAAAAAAGCACCATTTTTGCCTACATCTGAACTGAAACACTACTTTAAACTGACCCAAAAGCATCCTAACAAGGTGTGCTCCCATGAAATAACACCTGCTTTATAAGTCACATATTAAAATTCAGTCAAATTATATTCTGTGGGTACAGATTGAATGAACCTGAGCAGTTACCCAATTTGTGTCTGAATGTCTTATTTCCATCAGTCTCTCCTCTTCCCTCAAATATTGAGGTCTCCACTGAGCTGCAGTTCACAGACTACTACTGCAGTAGCACAAGCCATCATTTGTTACGTTCATAAATTTTCAATAGAACCCAGAATCACTCTACCCTCTCTGCCTTAGCCCATAAGTGCAGCAAACAAACTGCTAAATAAATCTCATTAAAAGAGCTGCAAGATGAAGATGCATTTACCACACCAAAACCAAAATCCACTGCTGATTTTCTGGTATGTGTAGGCTACTGGTTACATGGATACAGATGAAGACAGCATTTATTTTTGAGATTTTCCTGTATTAATTAGGTAGTTTGGATTGTTACACTGTTAAACATTATCAGGACTAACAGTAAATTCTTGGCCCTGTATACACATGGTGAATTCCTTTTTGTCCATAAAAAGAGACAGCACAACAGAAGTGCAGAAAATAAGTCCTTTCCAATTTCAAAATGATTTAGCTCCTTTTGAAATTCATTTGGAATTGATATTTCAGGGGAAAACACTGCAGGTAAACATGCCAGCCATACCAAGGTCATAGCTAAGGATGTCTGCTGTTCATTGCAAGGCTTGAATCAGAATAAACATGGAAAGGTTTTCACCACAGAGTTAGAGATGGAGTCAGAGATGCTGTATTTAGGTAGAGCCAGCCTAGAGAGACAGGTGTACCTTCTGTCACAATGCCATCTTGTGACATGAAATTTAGACAAATGTAATATTTTACAAATTTATGAACTATATCAGATCACCACTCACGAGTTCTCTAAAACTAGAAAGATGCAATGAATATAATTTCCTTTTTATTTTTCTCTTTGAGGCTTAGATCTATTTTGGGATTTAAAAAACTATTGGGAAAAAATAAACATTTAACTAAGTACTATGAAAGCAACTAAAATCAAATCAGATTACCAGACAGCACTCAACACATGAGTTACACCTGCATTCTGTGAACACAACTAAGTCTCTGAATGAATTCAGAGAACAGTACAAAGGAAAAATTAAAAAGAAAAACCACCATCTCAGGTCAACGAAGTAATCATCTCATCATTAGTGCTCCTGTGTAGTGGTATCTTTTAGACTTTTGCTTAAAAATATCCCTAAATGACAGGATATTCTCCTTAAAAAGAATGTAGCCACCAAAACAAAAATAAGTGCCTTTTGTCACTTGAATTTCAGAAGACATTCACCGCTAAATTTAACATTCTGCTTCTTCTGAAGCCAAAAGATGATTGAAAATCTGTAAGAAGATAATAGAGAAAACCTCCCCATGGTAAGTCAAATTTGTTGAACAATCTTTTATACACATGAGGTAACACCTTAACACATATTTGGCAGGAGAGAACTTAATGTTCTTCACTATCTCAGTGCTTCACTTCCTGATCATTCCAACAAAACCTCAAGAACCTCTTTGATAAGGAAAAAACCACTTTAGAATGTGATAAATAGCCCTGCTCACTATAAATAGTTTGGGAATGCTGTAAATACTGTGATCAAGGGTGCAGATTAACATCAAACACTTCTTAGCAGAGGGCTACATTTCACAGCTCTAACAAGAACCAAAGTCATCAAGGGGAAAGAAAATTATATTATTTAATTTTGCGTTAAAATAAAATTCTTTAAGGACCTACCTAGGGACCATAAACAGCATCATGAATTGTGAAAGCCTGTAGCCTGAACACATCCTTGCAGCAGAGGATGCTCCACACTACTCAAAATAAAACCTTAGACACATTTGGGAGTTCCTTCTCAAATAGCAGCCTACCTGCTTCCATGGAATTCAAAATTAACAAAGTTCCCATTAATTCAGTAAGTGCTGCAGCAAACCCAGCAGCCTCAGCTCCAAAATTATTTATCAATCTATTTCATCTCAAATTTCAAAAAAAACCTTGGAAAATCCCAACAAGTGCATCTCCTCAGCAAAGCAAGCTAGTGCAAATACACTTGAGCAGGAAGGTCTGGCAAGCTTAATCACTGAGACAGATGCCTCAGTCATTATCCAGGATCAACCCAAAACATACTGAATGCCCTCCAAAGCTTCTGTGTGAGTGGGGTAATAAACCATTACAAACTTCAGCCACAAAACTACTCTTTCAGGTCAAAATTAATAAGTCAGAGGAACACTACTAGGAATCCTGTGTAGAAGAATAGATTGAATTGTAATGACTACAAGTGCCAAATCAGCTTCCTTTCCAAATAAAATATATTAACAACTTTTTCTTCAGGAAGTAAAAAAAAATCACATCTTACTGTGCATTTATGCAAAGAATATCCCAAAACCTGAAAATCCTCTCAGGTCAGCATTTCTGTCCAAGACAAGGGGTGACAGAGGAGCAACAAACATCCTTATTAGATACAGTTCTTATCCTTGACCAAGAATAAAAAAAAACAAATTCATTTTAAGCCAATAGAATAATATTTTTCTTAAAAGTTATTTGAAGAACTTAAAATGAATAATCACCTTTGCCTAAAGTCCTCTAAAAGGGACAAGCTAGTTCTATATTTACAGAAGTACAAGGCTGGCTCTGTCACCCAGTAAATCTGTTGCTGGCATGAAGGAAACAAGTTTAACATCAGTCAAACCACTGAACAAAGTAAAAAACATGAAAAAAAGCCCACCTGCATCTAGTTCAGCTCAAGACTGGAAATGAGGCAGAATACATGGAAGCCTTTTATATGTGCTTTTTAGACCAAGACTAAGTATTTTTGCTTTGCATCAGATTCTTTTTTCCCCACTAGTAGTTTCTAATAAGCTAACCTGTATTTTCTGCATCACCTAGTTAGTAATTTTTACAGAAGCTGATAATTCTGTAGACACAGCTCACATGGAACTGCAAAATATTAACTTGCATTATTTCTAATTAAGTAGCTTTAGATTCAGTTGTATTTTTCAACTGCCTATTGTTCCTAGTTTGTAATAATTTTATAGCATACTTTTATAAATCACCAGAAAAAAATAGCAACACATCAAGCATCTTCAAAGATCAGCTATATTATTTCAAATGCTGTAGCAAAATTAATTTTTAAACACCCTGAAAGTTACCAAAAAAGCAATATATTTAACACTGCCTAATGACTGAAGAAGCCTTAGAAAGTCAGTGTGCATGTCAGAGCTGTTCACAAACAGAGACCTTTCACACCACGGAGCTTGTTCCCAACCCCAGCACTGACAGCCTGCTGAATCAGAAACAGCAGGACAAATAAGAGCTGGGTATCTTCTTGCATATTAATGGCCAATATTCTATCTGCAGAAATGAAACCCAGCAGCAGATAAAGCTGCAGTGTGTTTAAAGGCTGGTGCAGATCAGCACCAACGCTGCAGACAGAGCAGTGCTGACTGGCGCTGCTGAACGCTGCTTCAGAAGCCTCATAAAACATTCCCAGATAATGACACATATTTTCTCCCTGCAAACTCAAGCAGCTGGTTCTCACCGACACACAGCTTTGTCAGTGCCAAGTTAAAGAAATCCTGCACGTGATCCCAGGGAAACTCTTTCACCATTCTAGTCAGGGCAGTCAACAAAGAAAAGCGAACACACACATACTTGGGTTTACCTGCCACAAATCACAGGATACTCTGAGTTGGAAAAGACCCACGAGGATTATCAAATCCAACTGGTGAGTGAATGGCCCATACAGGGACCAAACCCACTACCCTGGCATTATTAGCACCACACTCAAACCAAATGAAGCCTTTAAGATTTGCCTTTCCTCAGAGCATTCCACTTGCACATAACATGCCAAAATTTCACTAAGTCCCTAACAGAGCCTGTAACTTCATCAATAATCACTAAAAAAACACTTGAAAAGCATCTAGACTTGATCTGCAAGCAGGTCACTAAAACAAAATGTGCTAACAATATTAGGTCCAGGCTGTAAACACAGGGCTTATTTTGTTATGGACTAGGGGAGAAGTGTCCTGTTTGTGGCAATTCCACTGATGCTTCTGGAGTTCAGAGGAGGATGTCTCCCAAACAATGTCCCCCCCATGTTAATTCCAGAGTAAAACTTGAAGTACATTAACCACTAGGAAAGTATCTGCCAACATCCTCACTGACCACGAGTATCATGACAGAGAAAGAAGACAGTGACACCACAGGCTTTCATTCAGTATAAAAATCAACTACTTCCTTTGTTTCTCTTTCATGGTGCTGCAGCTACCAAGTCTATTTCTTAAGAACAAATAAAGAGTATTATGCCACTCCATGATATTGAATATTCAGAATGGTTTCAGAGGAAGCAGTGGAAGGATATAACTAACAGCATTTTAGCAGGGTTTCTTCATAACTTCAGGGAACTCCTCTTTCATTGATTTTGACGGGGTTTTTTTCTGACTGACTTATGAGCAAAAGAAGAATTAGAGAAAAAGGGTTTCAGACTGCAAAAAAGCTATCACTCTCCCTAGGATGTAGTCAGTGTTCTTTCCCACTTAGAGCAATATTAACTTTGAAATAGGCATTTCAACCTTTTGGGGGAAACACTCAATTACTCTTTGCTTCACCATGTCTTGTCCAGCAAGAATTTTAGTTTTGATGATATATGCAAGCTCCTCCCCAGCTCTTCCCCTATTCTTTATAATGCAGAGGGGGTACTGCATGTCCAGCATTATCTCAAGTGTTATTCAGCACACCAGATAAGCCTCCCTCTCATTGACTATGGTACAAGTCAATCCCTAAATAAGGGAAGACACTGAGGGTGCAGAAAGTTTAGTTATTTCACAATTCCTTCCATCTGTGCCTAGCCAACACATGCACCAACTTATCAAGCCAAAACCAGAATGCTACATATATTTTTCAGAATAATCTTAATGAGGCCAAAAAAGCACAAGTTAGTTAGGATCAAGCTGTAAAAGAATAAATTACTCGGGATTATATCTATTGAGTTCAGTTGTTTTTCACTCATCAATGCAACAGAAGTAAAACAAGTACTCACAAATATTTTCAGTGAAATAAAAGCAACTTGCTATGATAAAGTGGATTAATTTTCCTATCCCCCTATAACTTCTCTTTCCTTCACTATGTGGTAATCTACTAAGAAGCTGGTCACTAAAAGAACAGGAAAAACATAATGAAGCAGGAGTAGTGTGATCCATTGATTCCTTTCACATGGTTATAAGCACGCCAGACAGAATATAGGAATCCTCAGCCTGACCTGTTATGTTTTTATAATCCTCTAAAAGAAAGCACTCAGCATTTCAAGCTTTTCCAAAAGCTGTTTATAATGAAATATGTCAAATATCTTAATAAATTTCCCATCTCTGTGTAAAAATTCTTCTCAAAAGTGCATACAGTAAGCACAAAGACAACAATTACGGGTGCAAAGGTTTATTTTTCTTTTCTTCTTAAGGCAGTATTTTTTCCCCATTTATGAATATTTTTCCTGTCTGCAAATTAAGTCTATGATCTAAAAGCTAAAGAATCAAAAGGCTCAGATTTTTTCAAACATCTGCTTAGGAAAAAAGGTTTTATTTGTTTGACATCATTCAAGTGTTCGAAAGAAAAACAGTAACATTTTCTTTGCAATTGAACCAAGTACAGAGTTTGCTAATATCATTTGTAGTTTCAGAAAGCCAGAAAGGTAAGTTGAAAATTAATAAAATTGGCCTTAAAAACCTTTGGAACACTGCATCTGTGTGGAGACAGAGCACAGCAGTGGTGTACCTGTGGGATCAGAGCCAGATTAAGACTCTTTGCAGCTGCCAACAAATAAAATACCTCCTTCAACATAATAAACCAGCACCTCAATGTACTTCCTTAAAAATAGGAAATTTTAAATTTATGTGTTCAGTCACATATCTGTGGAAAAACAAAGCAAAATTACATGATGTCAAAAATAAATTTGCAAGCCATAAGAGATTTGGCTATTCTTGAAAAGTTATTCCCTTTTCAAAAGGCAAGCTGATTAAAGACAAAAATTGATATTATTTGTGATATCTGCATGATGATGAAGGTGATGCTCTTTAGTAACTGGATTTAGACAACTAATTCATTTCATTTAGGCCATTAGACAGATGGCCACAACTTTCAATCACATCCAACCTCATGGCAGTTGAAACTCATGACCAAGAGGTAAAAAGCTTTGTATGCCATTAATAATCTCTGTGCCATCTGTTCTCTGTAAATGGAGACACTCTAGGATGATTCTCAACATATTTTTTATTACAATATTTATTTCAAACCTCTCCAGAAGCTTACTATTTACCATATCAAGTGCTCTCTATTTGCCAAATATTAATTTATCTCATTGGAACTGGCTATGAAAACACACAAGCTGCTTCTATTGAAGAAAGTTTAACCTCCTAAGGAGCTCCTCCCCAACTGACTTGGAAAAAGATTTCTTTCTGGAGGAACCCTTAGCAGGTTTTCTCCCAAATTTGCCCCAAATCAGGACACCTTTTCCATGCTTTAGTTGAAGTAGTATGTATTGTTCAAGACCTTCTTCAAAATTTTAAGCAAAACATCACTTGCATTTTGCTGATCTCACAGATGTGCCACATTTGAACACACAACTTCTGAAAATGCTTTAATAGGAAAGCAATTGAAATTAATCCCTTGTGCTAAATACCCTTGACCACATATGGATTTTAACTTCCCAATGATGTGACCTTGACCAGCTGCCAGGCACCCACCCAATTGCTCTTATTCCCCCTTCTCACCAATGGAGAAAATAAGATGGAAAAGCTCATGGGTCAAGATAAAGACAGACATCATTTACAAATTAGTATCACAAAAACAATAGACTGTTCCTGGAGAAAATTAATTTATTACCAAATAAACTAGAGTTTATTATAAACACAGTGAGAAAAAAAACAAACTAGACACCTTCCTCCCCTCCTTATTTCTGCTCCCTCATTCCTGCCTCCATCTCCACCCTCCTGGAGTAGCTTGGACAGCTGTCCCCAGCTCCTCTTTGCTGCTCCTTCCTCTTCACATTTTTCCCTTGCTCCAGCATGGGACCCTCCCGCTGGCTGCAGTCCTTTGGGATAAAATTATTCCTCTGGGAGCCCTCCATGGATGCAATGAGGGGATTTTTCTGCTATGGTCCTGTCCACAGCTGCCAGGGAATATTTGCCCCACCACACTCTCACTGGGAGCTCCAGAAGAATTCCTGCAGCTGCATCTCCTGCTCTCCCTGTCCCTTTGGGGCTCTCAGGGCTGCTTCTCACATTTTTCCCTTGACCACCAGGCAGTGCTGCCCTCCCTTAATGCCTCCCTGAGGAATGACCACTGTGGCTGTGAGCTCACCGTGCCCTTGACACTCACACCCTGTGTGCTGTGGCTCAGGCTCCACATCTGATGCCACCAGCTCAACCTTGACCCAATTTTTTCAGCACTTCTAGAAAATTTAAAACTCATCCCAATAAGAATGAAGTGATACTGAAAGTGCAAGTCAAAGTGCTCACTGTTTCCCTTTTCCTGCTTTTCATTTCTACCCAGGCTTCCACAGAAGCTCACCACTGGCAGCTTGCTCCATGGATAGGAAAAAGTTTGCACAATTTGGCAATGCCACCACTAAGTCTGAAGAAGCCTGAGTGCAAACTGCTGTGCTGTCCCCAGCCCTGTGGAGAAGCAGGGACTGGGCACCCAGCCTGGCAGTGCCAGCTCCCCAAAGCACTCAGGGTCACAAGCACAAAAAGGGATTCCAGGGCAGCTCTGACATGCACAGGCTCATCTGAACTAAAAACTCCACTAACAGAGGGCTTAACTCCACATAGCCTTTCCCTTCCTGCTGGCAGGGATCTGAAATCCTGATAAAGAAGGCTGACAGATCCAAGAGCCATAAATCCACAGATGCTGGCAGCAAAAGCAGAGGTAGGGCTGTTAGGAAAACACAGCCCCTTCCACACACTTCCAGACTGGGACAAGTGTTGCAAGGAGGTAGGACTCTCCTTCCCTAGCTGTTTCTTGCCCTTCTTGTCTCCTGTTATTCCTTAAAAAGTTATTTCTCAGCAATTTTGGCATGTTGACAAATAAGACACCACTTTAAGAACTGTAAGAAGCAAATTTAAAAAGTAAAAATCAAGCCCCAGAACCATGCATCCAGTATAAAAAGGTTGAATAACTGCCCACTGGGAAGTAGCTGAGAAAAGTGACAAAGAGGTTTTCTTTGATTTATGTCAAAGACAACAATTTACCTCTAAGACCAAAAGCAACAGTAAAATATCAAACAACTTATGCAAAACATATCTCTGGGACTGAAATATACTTTGCCTCCACACCATCCAACAACACGGAAATAATCATCCAGAAATATACCTAGCTCTACTGAAAAGACAGGGAAAGTGAAAAAAAAAAAGACCTGAATCTTCAATGAACATCCTTGTTTTCCCAACAAACCTTGCTAATTTCGAGTTAAAGTGCCTGCCATCTTTTGCCTCACCAACTCCTCAGAGATCACTTTCATTGAGAAAACCTGTGTGGAACAATGAAGGCAATGCAATTTTGCATATATGGAAGAGTAGGAAAAAAGTGATTGTAAAAAAGTGTAAAGTAGCAGAACACTATGAAGAAAAAAAACTAAATCCACATACACTAAGCTTTTTGAAAACAGAACCAGGTTTAAAATTTTTCATTGAGTTTGAAAATGAAGCAGTATGAAATATAACCATCTGCTATTTGACTGCTTGCATTTTAGGGTACAGTTTCGCTTTTCAGAAGAGGTAATACACAAGATAAATAAATCACTACAATTTTGTGTGCCATCCAGACAATCATTTGTCATGATTTCTTCTTCTTTTGGAATGGGCAGTATAGCTTCTTGAAAAAGCATATTTAAATCACTTTTCATAATATTTTAGAAATAGCAGATGTTTTCCAAAATGCTAACAAACACTGTTGAAGCAGTAAGCCCTACCTGCAATCATCCATGGCACAGCTACAAGTACTCCTACCTGGAGTCCCAACACAATAACTGTGTCCTAATAAGCAGTGCACCAGATACTCTCATAGGAGATACAGCTCCTGCCCAAAGGTATGACAATCTTTCACACAGAACTGTTTTTTGATGGCTCTTGTGTGTAACTTGGGGTGCAGGGACCCACCTGCAGCCCAGGGAGGGTCACAGGGATGCAGGGATCCACCTGCAGCCCAGGGAGGATGTCACACCAGAGCAGGCAGAGTCCCAAAGCAGGCAGAGCTGCCTGGTGGGAACAAGCTGGAACAAAGCAGGTCCAAACTGGTTACAGTGGGAATCTCCCTCCTCATGATGGCAGGCAGGAATGCAGACTTCCCAGAAATCCTGTGTTATCTCAGGCCTTGGAGGCCTTCAGGCTCCTACTGGATCAAGACCTGAGTAACCTGATCCGACCTTACCTTTGAAAGCAGGAGGATGGGCTAGAAACCTACAAAGGAACCTTCCAACTGGAAGGATCTTATCCTGTGCTAGCATATTAAAAATGGTATGTATAAAATATTTCTCTCAATTGAATGCCATCTGTCCATTAATTTGCAGTTAAGTCTCTTGCAATAGTGAGAAGCAGGACATTTTAGTATGACTAAAAACAGTAACTTATTTACAAGTATTAAATAAACTGAAATTGCTGACTAACTGAAGGAAGTGACTTCCTCTCTTGGCTAGTCTCACTAAAGTAGTAGAAATATGCAATTGTTTCTTTTTTATGTTTCCCAAGTTTAGTGGTTTGTTTTTTTTTTTTTATAATCAAAGTATTTGCAAATAACTATGACCAGGCCACTTCAAACTTCAGAATTCCCAAATTTAAAAATCAATTAAACTATTTTTTTTGTAATTAAACAGATTACAGTAGAAACATCTGCTTCAACTGGATCTCTTCCAGAGTGTTTACAATTCAAATGTAGCTGCATTGTTTAAATAAAGAAGTAGAAATAATAAAACAAACTAATAAAAACCACCAACAAGTAATCAGAGGAGAACGTGTCCAAGTCTTTACTTATGCCTAACCAAATGAAAACCTAATTTAACTGCAAGTATTAGATGTTGAAATACACCTTCAGCCAATGTTTGAAAGCTTAGAAAAAGCTTCTTTTTCAGCAAAGCTGCCAGCTGCCCTTACCAAAGGAAAAATTAAGTATTTCTTCAAAGGCAGAATGAAATAAAATTATAAGGTGAAATGTAAGCCACTGTCATATTTCAAAAGTATTGACTTGGCAGGTAATCCCCTTTCAGATGAGCTCCTCTGTCTCCATTACTTTGCAACTCCACATCACTGTAAGGAACAGAAGGAAGGAATTCCACCTCTCCCTGTAATTCCATTTTGCTCATTCCTGCTGCTGTGCCACCTACACTGACTGCTGGCTTCTGCACTGTGGAAGGCATCCAGACACAAAATAACTCAGCAGAATGATTTGCTTTAATCTGCAAATTCTCAGAACCCATGCCATCACAGAAACACTTTCTGGCCTTGCTCTTGGACCACCAACCAAAAATGTTTCTTAAAAAAAAAAAAAATAAAGAGCCCTACTGTACTCAGAAAAAATGCTTATGTCTGTGAATGTAGTTTAAAAAAAGCAGCTTTATAGATAACACTTTGCAAGTTTTCATGTTCTAACACTGTATTTATTTGGATGGCATTTGCACTTCTAATTAATGCAAGACAACAAGAAACATTTTTCCACATTTAAAACTTGAAGCATATATACAAAGTAGTCAATCTCACCCAGAATTTGATCATAAAAGTGTCATCCTGCTTGTACACACAGATCTAAAGCAAGCACCTTTACATCAAAGAAACCACTCAAACAACCAGCAAGGATAAGTTTAAAGACCTCCAAATAACTATTCAAGAGAAGGGGAAGAACTCTTCAATTAAAATAAATAATCTTCAAAGGCAGTATTTTATACCACAACACAGTGACAGGCAAGAAACAATGACTAATAAACATGAAATCACTTCATAATATAATTTGTCTTTGAAGCAAAGGCTGCCAGATTCTAAACTTTAATATTTAAAAACCTGAACCATGCACCAAATCCAAATATACATCTAAATGAGCCTCCAAGAAACATACATGTCAAAATTACATAGCTACAGGATTAGCACATTTGACAGTCCGAGATAAGCACAGTCTTTGGCTCTCACTACAGAAACAAAGCACGAGCTGTACAAGGTTTTACTGCACGTGTACTGAGATGCTCACCCATTAAAGAGAGAAGTTTAATAAACTCGGAGAAACAACAAAAAAAATCATATTAAGTAGTTCACACATAAAAAATTGTGAAAATACATTGTCATTGAGTACTGACTGCAAATACTTCATTCATTAGCTGAAATAAGGACTAAAAACTAAAGAGTTTGTAGAGAGAAAGTCTTTTGCAATATAACAGTATTTTCAAAATCCCTATCTCTACTGAATAAGAAGAGTTTGCTTGAGAAGGGATTTCTCTACAGCTCTAAGGAGGTGGAAAAGAATATAGGTGATAGTAAAAGGGAGCTGATGCTAGAATAAATTAAGAGAGTTCTTCACATCTTAGTGCATGAAGTCACTTGTATTTTCTACTGAATTTCTCTGAATCTTCCACTGGCCTTTTATCAGAATGTCAAACCCTAGTCTGGTGAACAACTGGGAGCAACACCAGTTTAACTTCAGTTCCTGTTGGCAACTGAATCTTTAATAATTGGCACAGATTAACTCTGAGCAGCAGAGGTTGCAATGCAAAGAGAAGCCCTGACAAGTACATGTGGAAGAAAAACAAATGAAAAGTACCCTGCTATTCTAAGTAATCCATTTTAAGTAATCCCACTTGAAGTTTGACAGAGCCATAGTGAGAAAGCAATGTGAATTGCAAAAGGTGTCTAAGCACTCAGAAGCAGAACTGTTCATGTGACATAGTAGCTCTTACAAGTAAAAGACAACCTCATTTAAAATTGCAATGTTTTTTATTGTATTTCTTTAATTGGATATTTGCTTTAATAAATTTTCACTTCGTGTTTATTCTCATATTGATTAACTCTTTTATTTCAGACAAACATACGACAGAATTTTTCAAACAGAGTGAACCTTTCTGTAGTCCATTCTTGCGGCAGTTGTGTGACACTACTACAATTATTCTTTCTTTCCAAAAATATCAACAAGCCTAAAACACAAAACTTACCTCAAAAATAGCACCACTACAGGGTTATAGCAATCTGAACTGATTCATTAGTTTTGAGAACAACATAAGGAAATTGTTGAGTTTACAATAAAAGATTAAGCTATTTTTAGCTTGCAACTGCACCAACTTCAGCCTGGACATTCAGTTCAGACTATTCTGCATTATTGACAGCAAAAAAATTCTAAGAGAAACTTCTTGGCTGCCCCTGCTGCAGGGAGCTGCTGCAAACACAATCCAACAGGCAGCAGCAGTACTGACATTCAGCTGTGAAACCCTTTTTGCACAGACAGCTCTCACAGCACAGGGAGCAGCATCACAGGCAGCCAGGGAAGAAGCTTGGTACCAAGAAGTAGCAGATTGTTCCTGTATTGAAGCAGACCTAGTTAAGTTTCAGAGAACTCAGGCAAAACTTTTGCCAAGCTAAAAACTAAGAAATAGAGGGAAAAGTTAAAAAGGAACATCATCTTTCAATTTAATTATCTTCCACCTCCTTTAATTCTGCATTAATTCAATTACAGATGTGTTTATGCATCCAAGCTGTCCACCTGCATATCTTAAACAGCAGCAATGTGGGTTTTTTTGCAGCTCCACACTTTCCAGCATTTTCTGAGCATGCACCAGTTATGACAGAACCCAAACTGTTTTTTTTTTAAATTACTAGAAAATCCAGGAAGTTATTCTTTACTTACCATGAATTGTCAACTTTTACAGCACAGTTCAAACAGCCCAGCTTAGAATGGATTTTTGTAGGCAGATATGAGTCTATTTCCTCTGACAGCATTAGCTCTGCCCACTGGGCACATGGATAATGTCAGACCAAAAGCAGCAATTCATGCTGAAACACAGGATGCATCAGTTCAAACACCCATTGCTTACAGCTGATTTTAAGAGCAGGGAAAGTCTCTCATCTCTGCCCATATTTACACCATGTAATTAACTACACAACCCATACACATACAGAACACAGGAACTCAATTCATGCAATGCTGCCTAAAAAAAAAAAAAAAAATACGTTGAGTTACTAATCAAAAATACTAGTGCCGAGTTTTAAGTAACTGAAAGGTGTCCTAAGGTGTTGATGAAGAGTAAAACAGTCCTTGCACTGCACTACCAGAAGAGGCCTGGAGGTACCATGCAGACTGAATCAGCACCTCTGCTCACCTGTTCTCAAAAAGGGACAGAGTTGAAACTTTTCCTCTCACCATCCAGCTAACACAACTCCATGGATTTCACATTCCTGCTTTTCTCACATTAGGTGGCACTCTCAGTGATGCCTAGAGCCTTTTGTGTAGCCCCTAACCCTTCAGAGGTCCAATGCAAAGATATAAAAAATAAAATTAAACCTGTAAAAAACCACTTAAAAGTATGCCTAAATTCTACCTTATCAAAAATACTTGTGATCAATAACAACATGCAAAAGGTAATACATTAATGTGAACGCCAACATCATATTATCATTTATAACAAAACTAAAATAAAAAAATATATAAAGATTTAGGTTGAAAATGAGCTCCAGGACCAACCAGGCTGACCATTAACCTAACACTGCCAAGTACATCACTGAACCATGTCCCTCAGCATAACATCAGCAATTTTCTGAACATTTCCAGGGACAAGGATCCCCCCACTTCCCTGGGCACTCTGTTCCCATGTCTGAACAACCTTTCAGTGAAAAGCTTTCCTAATGCTCAGTCTAAACCCCCCCCTTAGTGCAACTTCAGGCTCTTTCCTCTCATCCAATGGCTTGTTACATGAACAGCCTAGAACATAATTGCCTGTGTGTTTGAGAGTATCACAAGAGCCTTTTCATTTATCCACAGAAGCTGTAAACTCAGAGAACAAAAGGAAGAAAAATGAGACCAAAGCTAGAAGTTCTTGAAAGTGGTCCTTGAAAATGATACAGTTATGATACACTCAGTTAAATTTCTGAAAAAATTAATTACAACAATGCTAAGGCAAATCCAGAATAGACATACAAGCCTTCCATAAGGAAAATTAAAAGTATTCTAAGCTTCAGCATCTGCAGCTTGCAGGTGAGAAATCAAGGAAAAGAAACCAATCAAATCACAGGACACAGAATACTCTGCCAGTGCTGCTTTCTGTAACCCGCATGACATCATTGCTTTTTAAGTTTATCTTCCTTGATAATTAAAAAAAAAAGAATCTTTAATGGTTCAATTACTTTAAGTCTATAAAACTCAAAATCACAGGCAGAAAGC
>JAOTQP010000001.1:108312759-108344762 GCA_026413545.1 Cichladusa arquata | reverse complement strand
TAGGATAACTTGGGTTAGTATGTCCCTGAAAAAAAAAAAAATCAGTGGAAAATCAAAGGTGTAGGACAGCTTTTGCAGAGGGTACAATTAAGCTAATAATCTCTGCCATGGAAATGAAGTGACTGAGGGAAGATATAAGAAAAATTTACAGTATCATTGCTGGTAAGAGAACAGTGGCTAGGAATAAAGTGTTGACTTTTGTTGAGTTTTTTCTCAACAGAATCAGAACTAGGGGCATGAAATTAAGGTAGCAGGAAACAGGCTTCTCACAAGTACTGTGGGATGCAAAATCTGGTTTCAAGAGGAGACAGACTCTAGGAAGGAAATCCACTGATAACTACTAAGCAGAAGGAAACAGACCTGGCATATAGAGTTTTCTGACTGAAAACAGTTGAAGACCAGAAGAAATACTGAAAGGAAACGTCCCCCCTCTTTACTCTGCTTTTACTCTTCCCTAAACATTTACTTATAGGCTCCTACAGGGTCAGAATACAGAACTTTTGGTCTGACCCATTGTGATTGTCTTTATGGCTTTAGGCTACAAGACATGGAACCTGAAACATATTAATATTTTCCTCTGTGTATTAAAGATATTACAAGTGCAGAATGAAAAATTATTTGTACTCCCTACCACCCAGTACTGGGGTCTGTCCCATATCCAGCCAGAAGGAACACTGGGCTCCTCTGTTGGGTTGCTTTATGCTATGTAATCTGCTAGATTTCTGCCACCCAGAAACCTTACAACACATCTCTCTACGTGTTTCCTAGCAGCAGGAAAAATATACGCTTAATCTTTTATTTTTGCATGGAGTAGTCAGAATATTTCCCTTTGATTTTTCAGATAGTGTGATGGTTGTCTAGAACACTGCAAGGAAAGAAAATGCTAGAGATTATGGCTGAACTAGTTTTTAAAAAAAAAAACATTTGGACAAATAAAATATTTATATTAAATAGATTTCACATTGCAGTGCCTGGATTTTGGCAACAAACATTACAAATCATGAGCAATATAGAGAAAACAGAATTTAATTAACAAAGCTAAAGAGGGAAAAGAAAGCACTGATATATGTAATGTAGCTCTCAGCTTCAATATTCAGCAATAAAATAACAAGTCAATGCTTCTAAACCAATCTGAAATGAGTTAAAAACAGAAGCAACATAGTTGGAAGGTTATATTTCAAAATGCAATTAGTGTCAGAATATTTCAGAACTACTAAAAGCAAATAAGTCACCAAGTTCAATACAAAAGGAAAGACACATGACAAAGAAGTAATTTAGAGAGGGAAACAACTCATTATTTTTATTATTTAAATCTAATCATCATTAGATTAATTTAGAGGAAATTAAATGAAAGCAAAATACTACATCCTCATATTGCCAAATAATTGGTGTCAAAGAAATTTTAATTTACTGGAAACAATCCCTTCTGTGCAATTAGAGAGGAAAAAAAAATCTTATTATGTATGCTAAATAGCAGCTTTCACTGTAAAATATAGTTCTCCAAAGATTAACCATGGTTTAAATGAAGGGTTACAGAACAGGATTTCCTATGTTCCATCCTCAGTACATTAAAAAAGACTCTGAAAAAAGGCCTACATGAATGTATTTAATAAGAATGCCAAACTTGATTTATTACTGCATTTTAGGGATGTTTTGGACAAAACTGGTGTTTTATTGTGCAAAATACTGAGATGCACTTGCAGAAAACACATGTTCCAGCACAACTGCCAGGTGGCTGCTCACTTTAAATCAGAATCCAAACATTTGCAGGGTGCTCCCGGAAAGCCACAGCCCTGAGCAGTGCCAAGATGTCATTTATTTACACCACTGAGCAAGAGGCTCCACCTCCCCTTGGCAGGGACATGCAAAGTGCCTTGAGCATCCTGAGATCCCACTGGCAAGGGCCCACATGGAAATTTCAGTGCTCCAGCCCTGAGAAACCTCCTCTACAGAAACTTCACAGACACTTCAAAAGAAAACCTATCAGGGATAGGCACTTTTAACTGCTACAGGTTGAATCCAATAGAAATGGGCAAATATTCACATTTTTTGATGGGTGCTTGTGTTCAGAGAGAAATATCTCTTGTCTAGAAATATGCCTGATGATAGGGAGACTGTAATAATTATGTCAAGATGGACATGAGTGGCATCATCACCAGTCCTTTATTAAAAACTTCTCATGCCTTCTCTCAATGAATTTCTCTCAGGCAATTCCACACAGCACTGACTCCTCTCTCTCTCTTTAAGTTTCCTTCTGCACGACTGCCTAACCCCAACCTGTCCCTTACCCAG
Source organism: Cichladusa arquata (assembly GCA_026413545.1). Lineage (NCBI taxonomy): Eukaryota > Metazoa > Chordata > Aves > Passeriformes > Muscicapidae > Cichladusa > Cichladusa arquata. The sequence continues at coordinate 108,342,470 of JAOTQP010000001.1, read as the reverse complement.
CCACCCAACCCTGTCTGTCCCTCACACAGCATCTTCTTACCTTGTCTGTGCCTTGCACAGCCACATGTCCCTTCCTCCTCACAGCACAGCCAGGAGTCTCCATCCCAAAATGCAAAAAACCCTAGGTCTCCAATGAATTCTTAACTAGCTAAGCCACTCTTTTATAACCTCCATCCTCATTGGGCAGACACGGCTGTTTCCACTCCTCTAATCAGTACAGCTGCAATTCATTGGGGAAAATTGCCTTCTGCACCATCCTTGCAAACCATCCTCCCCTAGGAAGCAAAGCTCTTTTTTGGAGGGGATAGAGATTAGGAATATAGACTGTATGCACACTAACACACAAAGCTTCAATTTGTACTTCCCTCTGTTAGAAACACAGCCCACTCCTCTTAAATTTTAAAGACTTTAATAAATGATAATAAGGGATAGATACACATAAAGCAAAAGATACAGGACCTGCGTGCCTGGCAAAAGCCAGCACACCTACTTCTTCATTTGCCTTTTATACTGTTTTTCATTGCATTACTTCTTCAGATGACTTCATAGATTATTTTGAGCTCATTGACCACTATTCTTGCTTCACATCTCTGTTGCCTCAGTACATTTGCAGACGTCAGCAGTCTAGGGTGATCCTCGTGAGATTCTGATGCCACTTTAAGCTTGAAACTTCTCCTTTTGATTTTCAGTTTTACGCTTATGCTATTCTAAATATCTTCTTGCCATTACAAACATATTTTAAATGTATTTTGCGATAGCCAAGAAATCTTATATTTTCTGCAAGTCATGCTGACATCTTGTAAAAAGCCTTACTTCCTCTTCTACATTGCCATCAAGTGATTACAAATTTTATTATACTTAAAAGTTTAAAAATTTTAGCAAACCATTATATAATTTTAAAATGGAAACATCTTAATTGTAGCAAAAGCTAATTCTTACACAGCTATGTGTAAGAACAGGAATAGTTTTGTGATCTGATACAAAACAAGCTTTCTGTAGCTACATCATATATTAGTTTCTTTCAGAAAATAACTTATAAAATGTAATATAAAGTATATTCCACATTGGAGAGACAGGCTAGTACCTCATTTTGCACAGCTGTAATGTGCTGCATTTCAATACTGATTCTAAACAGAGCTGTTTATTTTCTAATAGATTTCTGGAAAACACTAAATACTATCAAAATGTCTCAAAGGTGATTAACCTTTTATGAAATCAGAAACTTCAGGGCACACGAGCTGGGGAGGTTGCCTTTCCCTGCTGGCAATTCCTGGACATAGTTATTCAGTTATTCAGCAATTCAGCAATTATTTATTAGCTCGTGTGAACTGGCAGGGAACATCCTTACTGTGCCCAAGCTCCTGTGTCTGTTTTCTCTGGAGCAGGGAGCCTAAATGCACTTTGGAGCACAGAAATCTGAGACTGCCTCTGCTCAAGAGCACATGAAAGCTCAGAGCTGGAGCCTGCTATACGAAGACTTCCAGCTCCTGGCTGAAGAACTGGGAGATTTCTAGTTTGTAAATAAGTCTGAGCAAACTGCCTTAAAAAGCCTCAAACTATTCAGCACATCACATTCTCCCCATCTGCTGCACATTAAAATCTGCTGTTCATTAAAACACTGACTGCTATCTCCTCCAGGTTTGGGGGTTTGTGTGGGGTTTGGTTTTCTGTCTTTTTAAAGGTATTCCCCTAATAATTTTTTTTATGTTATTTTTAGAGATTTTAATCCTAAGAGTAAACCTGGGAAAATATTTCATCTCAAACTGGAAAACCAAAACTTCAACAAAAGAACCTTTTAAAATCAGCTATCTAGAGTTTTACAAAAATTTCTCATGAAATAGAAATAAAAACGCCTGAAAGTAGCACTGAATGCCTCTGATGAGACACAGTTATGTGGTTTAATATCAGTAACTCCTTTCATAGAATAAAAATCTTGAGACCTTGGCCTTTTCTCCCCACCTCCCAAGCTGAAGACAGGAAACTTTGTTCACCCCTTCTCTGACTGCACTCTCTGTACTCTCAGCTTGGCACCTTTTGGACCAGGACACAGAAGCCTTTCTGGCCTGGGTGGAAACACGGACAGCATGTTATCCATAAAACCTCTCTGCATCCTAAATTACTCTCCACCCTGCTCTGTCCAAAAGAGATTAATGAGACAGATTTCCCCTCTGTCTGCTGCTCTGCATGTTTGTGTTTCATGCTGAAATCATGAAGAGCTTCAGGGCAGAATTAATAAAAATTGATTAAAACAAACTGGATCTCTATTTTTCTTCATTTCTGCCTGGAAAAATACATTGACACATTAAATTACATTAGTAAAAGCCACAATTTAGGAAGTGTTAAATATCCTTATTACTATTTTTTTTTATTTGAATATTTTATATCCTTAATCTAACATGCAGATCAACTTTTATTTCTCTTCCTGGGAATTCTATTAATAACTACACATTTTCTTAATACTCTTAGTACTGAAAGCATAAGGAGAAGGGACTAGTGAGGAGTCTTCCATTGGGGAGGTTAAAAAAATTTTGTTTTGCTCATTAACTGGCACAAGCATTCAATCCATCAACTGAAAAGATGAATTACAGAATAAATATTATAGACAAAGATAAAAATCCAGAATCTGAGGAAAGGGGGGATGTAGGGAAGGCAAACTATAGTCATGTCTAAGTTTGCAGAGCACAGAATTGCAGAGTTCAAGATGAAGCAGTGGCTTATCCCTTCCACAACAGATTTGTGAGAGAAGATTTAAATATGCTTTACTGCTTTCCCCAAGGACTCAAAATGCCCAGGAGCAGCCAGAAGATGCAGTTGGGATTCTCTGTACATCTATTTCTGACCACAGGGATTCTCAACAACTCCAGTCTTCTCAGGTCTCCTGACTTTACAGCTTCTAGGACAAGTATGCTGAGGTAATAGATATTTACAGCCATGCTTTTTCTAACAAGACACTCTTTTCCCCAAAGATATTTTGAATTTTATTTATCCAAAATTATCAAGCAGCATAGGTATTCCCCCAGTTACTAGAAATAGGTTTGTCCCCTTTGTCATTTACAAATTCCTTAGAGCCAAAGAGGGAAATTCAATAAAACAAGCTACAGTTGAGAAGCTGATCCCCATGTTAGTGAGCATTTCAGTAACTAAGTATTCTGCATAGGTCTGACAAATTTTATTTATTTTGGTGTTTTACTTTGTAATGTCAGAAAAGATTCAAAATTCATCTCAGTATAAAGATACACATATAGTGTACTTTTTATTTTTATAAACATGTCACCACTACTCTTCTATGTAATATATCCATATTAGTTTACATGGAAGAACATCTGTCCTTTAATTCCTCTGCCCAGTACATTTTCAAATAATTCCAGCTGCACAGCACTCCAATCCTATTTTCTCCAAGCTTGATGTTAATCTGACATCCAGGATGATGTTTGCTTTCTATTACAAGGCCCCAAAATGTAAACAAATTTCTTCCCAAATTGTACTCTGATAAAGGGACTACCCAGAAGAAAAGTGTTGCTAAGTAAATTATAATATTAATATTATATGACATTAATAACATTATATGACATTAATAATATATGACATAATATATATGTCACTTTAAAAGTAGACATGTCCAATCACTACAAACATGCAAAATCTGAAAGGGAAAAAAAAAATAAAAGAGCACCAAAACCAAAATATAGTCCAACAGAAACCTAATTAGATACCGAGTAAACAAAACCTATTTGCTACCACATCAAGCATATGCAGAAATAAGAGCTCTTTCCCTTTAGTTTTCCAAACTAACAGCCTTGAAGATATAAACACACACTTGTCAGGACAACCTCCCCAGTGTGAATGCCAATTCTGCAGAACATAACTCTGTATGCACCAAAGATTAAAAAAACAGTTTTTCAGGGTCAAGAGAGATTTCAGCACAAAAAGCTGCATTTACCTCATCTGAACAAACAATAAAGAGTAGAAATCCATTAACACAGCAAGAAGATCCACATTGCATCAGTTTTCAGTAGACTTGACTAATCTAGACTCCATTTCTTACAGCTGGACATTCTCCATTTTATTGGAGAAACAAATGGCAGATTAGACAGAACCATATTTAAATTTGCATTGCAACAAAATAAAAAGGTTGGTCAAACTGCAGAAATAATAACAAAGTAAGAAAAATTACCATGGAATTAAGTTGCTAGGATACTGCACACTAATGTGAAATCAGATATAACAATTGAAGTAAAACTATACTTTCTGGGTGTAAGAACAAAACCATGTATTAGTCCAAGCCAAGTAATTAAATGGAACATTGAAAACAGAAGTAAATTAGAGAAAGCAACTAAAATGCTACATAGTCAATTCTGTATCAAAAGCTGGAAAGGTGAATTGATACAGCATTACAGACACCAATTTGACAGTAGCAAGTATAGATTAGAGACTACTTCTGCACTTATACCATCAACAAGATCTTCTGTTTTGGCAAGTTGTAGTTTAAAAATTTTCTTAGTGCTGCTGAGAAGCCAGTGATAGCACAGAATTGTAAAAACCAAATGTTAAAACCACAAAAAAACCAACAATCCACAAAACAAACAAACAAAACAACAAACAAACAAAACCACTAAAAGAAGAGATCTAACTTCTTGGGAAGTGGGTCAAAGAAACAGGTTTGCATAGAAAACTGAAGACTCCACAAAGTCTCACTATTTGTTTGTTTTTATCTGCCTAAATACTACAGCTGTATGGGAAGAAATTCCTCAAAAGAGTGAAACTAATTAAGCAATCAAAACAAACAAATAAAAAAATCCCCAATGAAAATAAGGGAAGTTTTGAATTACAGAATTTGCCTCAAACTTGTAGATAAAATGAGAACATCAGCCTAAAGCAATGATTTTTTCTAGACTGTACTAACATCAGCTTGCCTTTGTATGGATAGGCAAATAGTTCTTGCTCACTTTTCATCACATCAAGATTTACAAATTAAGCCACAATTATGAGAAATCAGTGCATATTCTAGTATGCAAGAGTAAGTCTTTGACACATTTCTTTAGCCACCTGTGATTTCATATGTTATGTAAATACTGACCTCTCCATCCCAGGCATGCAAGTTCCACATTTGCACTAACTTAAATTTACTTATCTCTATTTTGTATTTTATTTGACGAACTGATAGCAGGTGGAAGCACTTTTTGAGGTGACTCAAAAAACCTTTAAAGCTTCTTAAACAGAAGCTTCTTAACAAAACCCAAAAGCTTAATGTCCAAAAAAGATCATCTACAACCACTGTGGCCCAGCAACAAAGCTATATGTGTTTATTATCAAAGCTAATAGTGTTCATTATCAGTGTACTGAATACAATTATCCTTACAAATATGGAGTATATTCTTACATAAAACTACTCTGCTGTAGCAGTTTTACTATGCAAAAAAACTGTTCTCAGAAGAAGACAATTTGAGAGTTTTTGAACCAAGTAAGAACCAATATTAAAATCGGGCTATTTCTGTAATATAAAATATTACAGAATAAAATATAAATATTCTGTAATATAAAATATTTCTGTAAATAAGACTCTCCAGGCCTTGCACTACATCCAAATAATGTACTGGCACATGGAGTTGACAACTGATGCAGCAGAAGGAGCATCAATACTTTCAGCATCAAAACACCTGTCTGCAGGGCCAGCATGGGGAAGGACAGGGCCTTGGAGCTGCAGCTAAATTCCAGATAATCCATACCATTCCTTACATCAGGGACTGATGGCAAAACCTTTTGATTTTATAAAGTTTATGAACCTGCTGAATCCTGATGTCCTGAAACTGAATAAAATATTTCAATTACTTGTATGCAGGACCTTCAAGGTAGTAATTATTTGCAAGAATGCCTGCATATGGCAATATGGATTTAGAGATTTTGACAACTGACCATGGCAAGAAAGAATAAGATCTCAGCAGAATGCCACTCCTTTTTTCCAGCCATAAGTCACTCAAATTTTCTACTCCCCAATACCTGTTGTGTCACAAAAGCCTCTGGAATGCTGCACATCTAATCCTTGCACACAACATTCTCCCCATCCAACAGCAGGCTCTGCTTCAAATTGCCATTGAATCAGGCAGTTCTTGCAACCCAAGACAACTTGTTGGCTTGTTTATGTCCAACAGATGGGCCATAAACTTGGAGGCAGCTAAAAGAAGAAATAAAACTGGCAAAATAGTTCTCATAAGCCAGGGGGAAGCTGCATTCACAGAAGGACACATTAAGCTCCCCTCTGTCCCCTCTCAAATATCACACTGATAAATGAGGAAAGAATCAGTAATGGGAGTTTGCTCTGTCTTCTACTGTTGTATTTTTCATTTTCATCTAAATTATCTAAGACATGCAAAAAATGAAGGAGAGGGAAGTGTTTGGGCTTTGTATGTGTTGGGGTTTTCTAACTTTTAAAACTGACAATTTCAGACAGGCTCCAAGGATAGATAACTGAAGAGTATTCTTAGCTCATGCAAAAGCCAGACATGAAGATGAGAAAAGAGCTAGACAGAAATTCTTCCTGATTTTTGCAGGATGACTGTGTTTACTGCACAGTTTAGAAAAACATAAGGTCTCAGAATCTTATGTAAGTACATATTTACACAATTATTTTAATCTATTTTTATATATATTAATAAAACAATAATATTGATTTATTTTATATTATATTCTTTCAAATTAATACAATATCCATATTTGAAACACACTTGATACTTGTTTTAACTCAATCATATTTGGCACACTGCCAAAGTCTCAATTCAACTATACTTCTCATTTACATTGATTTTTTTGCAGTGTGTGGAACAGTCTAAGCAACATGATTCATAATAAAGAAAAAGATAGGACATACAGACATATTAACTTTCAGCATTTCCAGTTAGAATACACTTTAGAAGTTAATGAACATGTGAAACCAATTCTATTATGCTGTCAAGCTTGCAAATGTTGGCACCTGTAAAACTGTTTTACCTAGGAAAAGAGAGACTATTTAAGACATCCTAAATTTAGAGCAAAACCATCAGTGTCCCAGAACACTCTCCAAGTGCAAAGACACACACACAGAGCACAGTAGCAGGCTGGCAGTGACCTGAACTCCAAGCTCAGGGATTAAACTCTCAGCAATGCTGGGGTTATCTGGTTATATTGCTTCATCGTCAGAAGAGACAAAGCAGACATCATCATTTTTGTGTGTGTTCTTGCTTGAACGCCTTCAATGCTGATGACAACAACACACAAATGGAACGGGGTTCTAAGCACAGTTCTAAGCAGTGTCTGAGTGATTTGTTCTCTTTTCTCTAGAGGCCCATGGCCATTGCTGCCTCCTCCTCCTTGTATTCCACAGACCCTTGTCTCCTCACCACACCCTGCTCCAGCTCCTCCTCCCTGCTGCCCTCATCCCATCTCACTGCCATATCCTCTCCCATTTTCCTCTGCTGCAGGCACCATCAGTTTTCCTCTTCCCTTCACCTCCTCTCCTGCCTTTCCCAGATCCCCAAAAGTGGCTGTGCCACCACCTTCCCCCCTACCCCAGCTGCACAAGTGGAGGATCCAAGGCACAGAGATGGAGCATCCTGCTCCCTGAGGACAGCTCCGTGTTTCCCAGCGCTGCCAGGCACACAAAGGATGCCCCAGCAAACCCTGCCAAGGCACGGGGCCAAAGCCAAGGGCTGAGCACCCTGAGACAGCTCCTGGGAGACAGGGCAGCTGAAGATGCTGACTAACAGTGCCATCCAAGCGGTCTGTGGTTTCCAGAGTATTTGGAGCATATCTAACAGCTTTAAGTCGCAGAACAAATGCATCCTGGCAAAGTCAGGAATGATGAAAAATTTGGTCACTCTCCCAGGCAAAAATGTTTAGAAACAATGTAGGAGGATAGCAATTTTTCTGGCAACCGATGCTGTGAAAATAAACAACAAATCAGTCCTTTAATTTGTCATCCCCAGTTCAATAATTTAAATAAGTTAAGTGACTTTTTAAATATGCACCTGGATTTAGTAAGATTTTAGCATGTGCCCTTTGTGGTAAACACAGCAAATAATGACAACTTTGAGCCTTTTTTAGCTATTGCTTTCTCATCTGCTTCAGCAGTAAAGTAAATCTTTGAAAACAGTGTAGTGGAAATACATCAGTTAGCTGATCCTATTGGTTTTTCTTTCTTCAGTAACTATGATGGAAATAAATCTCTAACCATTGTCTTGGTGCTTACTGCAAGAACTGAATTTTAAATTGACTTGTAAACAAACATGAATCTGTGTGAATACCACATGATGAGTAGATTTCATAAGGCAGCTATTCGAGTGTCTCACTTGTCTTAGGCACCTGCAGCTTCTGATGAAACACTTCAAAAGATTTGCTGTAATGTGCTCTGCAGAGGAAGCACTTTAGGAGTATGACTAAACAAAGCAGAAACAGAAGATTGTTCCTGAATACCTATTAAATTAAATGGTCAATAACATGCCTGCAAAATATTCTAAGAGAGTTTACACATGTATGCACACTTCTACAGTATATCTGTATGCTGCAGAAGATGCACAAGCTCTTCAGAGTTATTTAAGTCCACTAGGTGCTTTCTAAAATTTACTCTTAATGAACCGTTGTGAACTTTTAGGGGGAGAAGTGTAAGCCAAAAGAACTTTAGTCTCAGCCACATTACATGAAACTGCTGTGAGTAAAGAAATGCAAAGATATATTTTCCTTTTTGAGAAGAGTGAAAATGTAAAAAGCATAATTTAATGTACCACATGTTCCTAACCTAAAAGTATAATTCAATACAACACATATTCCACACACATATATGCACCAGAATAATGCAATTTCTGTCATAAGAAGCTTTTATAAATTTACAACTCAACTTTTTTTACACAAAACTACTATAGACAGTGAAGAATCAATTTCAAAACTATATGTGCTAAGAATCAATGAAGTCTTATTAAATGAATGAAATGCCAAAATAATGTTTCAGGTTAAGAGCTTTGGTTTAGTAAAAACATTAACATTATATTAGCAGTGATATCTTGATTCTACTGTCAAATAACTTATCATGCTCTTCCAAAGTCATAATTTTGCAGGTCTGCAAAAGCCATATTTAAAAACGTTATTCAAAAGCAGAAGTACATGCTTATAATTAATTGAAGAGTAAAAATAAAATGCAAGTTTTTTTCTCTTTTGTGATTTCAACCCACAGAAGAACTTTGCAAGTCCTGTAGGAAAGCTTCCTTTTCAAGTTCAGTCTCTTTTGACTGCTTGGTGGGTTTGGTCTGTCAGCAGATACCACTAGAAATTAACACATTTTCAACTCTCCAAATATACATTCAAGGAGTATTGAGGTATATTATTGAGGTAAGAAGTATATTGAGTACCAGTATTGGGAATATAGAAATCTGATTGAGATGGGATTTGTTTATTGGGTTTTTTGGTGGATTTTTTTTTTCTGCCACAAAGCCTCAACTAGACTTCATATTATCTCACACATTGCAAGTAGCTAAATCAGAGGCCAAAATATACAACCTTGGACTGCACAACTAGAAAAACTTTTCTGATGAACTAGGGAAAAAAAAAAATCAAGCTTTTAATTTCAGAAAGACAAAATGAAGACTTGAAGCATCTACAATGAGAGTCAGCACTTTCACAAGTTTGTCTGGAAAGACAATTTGAATCCGTGGGCAGAAACCCAAAATCCTATTGAGAAGCTTCTGACTTTAATGAATAGACAGCTGCATCAAGAGACCTCTTTGATCAATTTTCACCTAAACCTGTTGAAAACATTACAAAAAATGTAATCATAAAAATTAAACAAGGTAAGAATAAATTAACACTTACAAGGAGGATGAAAAGAACAATTAACAAGTAAAGTCTTGCAACCAATATAAAGGGAATATTGAAGGAGGAAAAATATTTCCATCCTTATTAATTTTTGATGCAACATGAATGGAACTAGAATAAAAAGTAAAGCAAATTTCAAGTGCTGTATCAGAAGACAAATATTTTTATTCTAATAAATATCATGTTGGACACATTAAAAAAAATATTTTTTGACACAAATAGAAGGTAGAAATTAAATATTCTCAGATTTTCCTAAGACAACAAATACTTCAAATATGAAATAGAAATCAAACTCTACTAGCTTCTGCTTATTTCTGGACAGCCTCAGATTGATCTTTGGACAAAATTCATTTAACATTCCCATAAGCAAAAATTAGCACATAGGTAGGACTGTGCTAACTAAAATTACTGATGATAGACATGGGAAGAACTATCAGTGCAGGGAAAAAGCACAACTTAACAGCTAAAAAATCTGCCTGACTTAAAGTGCTGGACCAATAGAGCAGCCTGAAATGAGAAATGGTAGCTATTCATTCCTTCTGTATGCTATGGAGAGTTCCCTGTTTTAAGTTTCTGTTTTAGTTTAAGACGGAAGCAAAGAAAAAAAATTAAAATAAACACAAAAACAAACAAAAAAATCAAAAATGTGAGCTCGAAATATTACGGTTCCTGTAAATGGCAAGCAGAGTAATCCAGCAGCAGTGGACATTAAAATAAGGAAGGATTAGTAACAATAAATTCCTAATCTTATTTATAAATGAATTCTTGGTTCATAAAAGGGACTATAGCATGTGGCAGCTTAGAATAGCAGAATAGTGGTGATATATATTCTGAAAACTATTAGGATAGGCCTTGTTCACAGAGGGATATTCAGCCTCGGGATTGAGGCTAGTCAAGCACACAGCATTTGGATTAGAAGAATGAGATACTTGTCACTACATAAAAACTGAGTTCAGGAAGCTCTCAAGATGTTCTTCTGAAATGAAGCACAGGAACAACCAACCACAGAGACAAGAATGTCATTATTGAGGAGATTCCACAGAGGAAAAAAAAGGTGGAGAAATGAGATAAAAAATATTGTGCAAATTTATATTAAGAAAAATCAATTTATAACCATACATTGGTATTTAATGTTTCGCCCCAAAAAGTATTTTATTCTATTACAGAAAGTATGTGAAGCTGAAGCATGTTCAACACATGTAATTTCTTAACTCTAATGAACACATTTTAAGTTGCAATTTGATTAGGACTAAACTGTGTAGTGAGGCTGAACCACCTACACGTGGCAGGGATCTTTGCATACATCTGAAGTTATATTATTTTCCTATACTTTACAGCAGGCAGTCCACCCTTCATGCCTCAAATCACATGTCCTGTTTCTCTCTCTTCTGCCATGTTATTGTACATCAGTCCTATTCCTCTCCTTTCTACCCAGCATTCCAGAACTCTGTATTTCCCAATTTCTTTGCTTCTTTCCTACACTGCCATATGAATGCAGCTTTGTGCTGCCCAGGAGAGAGAAAACCAATCCAAAGTCTGGATTCCATCTGAAACCTCTTCCACATAATTACAGCCTTACAAATCCTGCCTAAATGCTTTCCCCATCCAAATGTGCATGCTCAGGTGATCAAGATTAGCCTTGAAATTCCAGGATCAGCAAGGTGGTGCCTACAGAAGATCTGGTTTGGCAGCTCCCCTCACTGCATCCTATGGAAGCCAACAATAAAAGCAACATATCTGCCACGGAAAATTTAGTGGATGTGCTTCACATGCACAATGAAATTCATGCTATCATGTTTTTTATATGTACTACCTTTGAGTCTTGCTAGTAAATAGCCTAATCTTCTACAGGAGAATTATTGCTTAACAAAAAAACTCTCAAAGAAAGAAAGAAAGAAAATGTTCATTAAACCACATTCAGTGAGAAACTAGAGGTCTTTTGAGTGACCTGCTGTTGCAAATTTCAGGTTCTCTTTGTGAAAAAGGAGGCTGTATTAACACTTATATTTTTTACCATTTCAGATTATTTTTTTTAGGGTTAATAAGCTCAAATGCTTGCAAAATAAGCAAAAAGCTAAAAGCACTGAGAGAATTTATATTAGGCATTGTATTTCCATTTGTTCAGTTTGTCTTGGAGTCCAAGAAATTCACAACCCCAAAATATGAACTCCTGCACCTACAAACAAGAAAGAATTTAACCAAAACTAACTGAAATGGCTGCATTCAAGGAATGGCAAGCGGACACCCACCCATTTCATAGAAATTAATTATGTCTCCTCAGTGAAGAGCATCTGTTTCATGAAAGTAGGACAAAGGCTGGAATGTAGCACAGCCTTTCACATCCAGCATTAACCAGATGACCCAGGATGACCTGGAACAGCATAATTCTGACTCTGCTGAACCAGCCAGTACCAGGTCTTCCATAACTCAGCTGCATTGACATCAACACTGAAAAAAAATAATACACATTTTTGATGTGGCTTCTATTTACAGAGAGCAAAAATGTACATTGTGGGGAGATGTTTTCATATTTCACTTTCAGAACACTTCAGTTATTGCACTTATGTTGTCTTTAGTTTTGTGCAAGTTTCTCGCCAGAAGCCAACTCATGCACAGACATTTAATTTATTAGCTTTGAATGCAGTGCAAATCAAGTGATGAAATATATATATACACACATATACATGTTTATACAGAGTTAAACTTAGTCTAAATGTTTATATACAAATATAGTTAAAATTATAGTTTAAATCATATTAAATAAATGCAACCTCTATGCCAAGTATTTTTTCTTAAATAATAGAAAATTCAAGCTGACTTTTTTCCAAACTTCTGCACATGTATTTCTGCTGACCACAGTGGGTGTTGCATTTTTAAGTGGACTACATCTCACTCAAAACTCTAAATCTCGTCATGCATTTTTAGCAGTCTAAACCAAGACTAATGACTAGATCTGGTTTAGTACAGTGCTAGGATGAAATGATACTAAAAATTCTCACTGAGAAGAATGGGACATGTATTAACAAAATGTTAATTGGTTGAGTTTGCAAAGAGAAGAGTAAGGAAGACCAGTGTATTGAGGATGAATTACACAAGGTTAATTAGCCCAGCCACAGCCCTATGATGCTTCCAGCTCAAGGACTTTGGTGAACTCCAGCTTCAGCCCCTTAACCTTGCTATAAACTGGTGAACTGTAACTGGTCAGAAGATTCACTTCAGATGGAATAAGGCTCAACTCAAAGGGTTAGTGCAGAAAGAAGAGCCCAACTTTACTTCATACTTTGTCTGTCAGGGCATTTTGTGATGAGAAAGCACCCAAAAGCAAAATGCTGAAAGACACAGCTGACCCAGCAACAAGACAAAAGATTTAATGAACCAATAGTCAAAAACTTAGCCAACACTTTAGGTGGCTGAAAGCCTTATTTATCATATCACTTTTCTGAACAAATTTTACTACTTCCACAATCTCAGAAGACTGTTTGGTGGGGAGGGGGAAGAGTTTTTGATTTGCTGATATCATCAGACAACTTAAGTGCACGTACAAGTGCAGACTGCAGAACAGTAGTACTTATTTAACAAATCCATTCTGGGATGCAGCTGCTGACAAATAAGCATAGATAAAATGGTCCTGTTATATGCATGAGGTTTCTACATGGCAATTACTTAATATTTACAGCTCATGCACTCAGCAAGTTGAGAAAAATGCCAACACTTGTGGGACTGAATGACTTTTCACAAACAGTGACTGCACCTTTGAATTTTCACAAGCAGGTACAGAGCAGACACATTCCAAAATTCCAACTGCAAAAATCATAGAAAACACACAAATTACAGTATGAAAATCACCTTGATATTATCTGAGCATTGATATTGATTACTTATGTGTTTCAAAATGAAACTAAAGAGAATTCCAAATAATACAGTCCTGCCAAGATGAAAAAACACAATATTCTTTACTTCAGCTTAAATAACTGGTTTCATGGTAGAAGAGCTGGACTTCAGAATTTTATTCGTATTTTTAAGTGCTGCCAGCAAAGTTCCATGCACACTTCAAATTCTTCAGGGAAGTGGGGAGATAGAAGGATGGCTAGCAAAAAAAGCAACAAAAAACTTCTTTCCTGGGTACCTGGTATATTTGCATAGGGTCAGCTAACTAACTGAATTAGGTTCATCAGATATCATGCAATAATTGCCCTATCTTTTTGATCATTTATTTTAAGTATTGATATAAATGGGTGAGCACAAACAGTTCTTTGCCTGTCTCATAATTTCCATTTTATTCTGCTATGCTTGCAATGTTATGCACAGATAGAGGTTTTCAAGGTGAATTAATCGTGACAAACACTACGAAACAACTCTCAAAAAAAATTTGTATCACTATCATGAACCTGAGTAGCCTTAGAGCTCAATTTAGTTTGTGTTCACTTTAGAAAGATAAACTCAAACGTTCTGAGATCCCACTATCAGGAAAAAGAGGAATAAGCTATTTACTCTAAATATTATTTATTAATAATTAATTATATACTCTAAATACTTAATATTAATTATATACTCTAAATATTCATTATTTTCTTTAAATTCCATACTTGGAAGAAATACTTCAGGTTAAATTCTCTCTATGTACACATCTGTTTAGATTTCATCCAAGCTCTGAAGTGGGAGTTGTTTAAAGGTGTGCTGAAGAAACAAACCAAAAGTCACACCCTACGCTGAACTTATACTAGAGAGTCTTGCTTTGACCATAGTTGAAAGTAAGCAGTTTCTGTAACTGTGGCAACTGAAACATGATGAAAACAGAGGGAAATATCAAAAGATATTTTGTAAATATCCAAAGAAAGTATCTAAGAACTTAAAAGTGGTGCAGCAGCAGCAAAAGCTGAGATATTGTTGTGAAAAATGAGGTAGTTCTCTATTGCCCCCTCCCATAGACACCATGGAAGTTAAGTTGGGTGTAGTTTTCTTTTTTACTAAATCAAACATTAATGTTTAGTGTTACCTCATTATCCTTACGCAAATCCAAACAAAAAGGGAAAAAAAAACAAAACCAAAACAATGGTGACAGGTGACAATGGGTTTCTCACCCTTTTGGCCCGAAAGAGAAAACAATGTTTATTTCATGTTTATTCAGAATTATTCTTCATCTGATTTAGTAAATTTAAAATATCAGGACTTATGGCAACACACTGACATAAGAACAAAACAGAACAAAAAAGTGAAAGCCCAGACAACAGAGAAAGAATAGATGAAGTTGCACATTGAAAGAGAATAAAACCTGAAAGGGGAATACAAAGCCTAAATCAAAGAACTTTGGGGAAAAAAAAAAAAAATTGACAAATAGAAATGTAAAGTATTTTATGACTCCTTTACATTGTGGCATTTTCCTGGATTAGAAAAGCAACCTTATATATGGTGTCATCTTGCACTTCATGCATAAATTATTCATTGCAATGTAAGCCAAGGGAAAAAACCTACTGTGCCAATCTAAATGATTTCACACAGAAGTTACCTAAAACTCACTACCTTATTCAGATCTCTCTCCATACTGGTAATACTCAGTAGGGGGGAAAAACAAATAAAGAACTTAGTGTTATTTTAATGTACTAAGAAAGCAAATCTGAGCTTTAGTGACCATAGAATCATAGAAACAGAGAATGGCCTGGGTTGGAAGGGACTTGAAAGATCATCTATTTCCAACCTCCCTACCATGGGCAAGGACATCTTTCATGCTTTTGGAATCACTGTGTTTCCCAGAACCCAAGTATCAAGAAATAAAGATCATTTGTATCATATTTCCTCTGTTTTGAAATAATAATACCCCTCTCTCTTCCTCAGATCTAAGGATCAAGCAGCATCCATTTCCTAAAAATTATTTTGGAGTGTTGCAGAATGTTGTAGAAATGACAGGACATTTCCATTGCACCAGGCTTAAATTAGATTATTAAATAGTGTCTGTAACTTAGAAAAATCAGTAAAACAACAGCAGCTCTGGTTCTAACACCTCACTCCTTCACATGCTCATGCTTGGCTGCTTTGAAAGGAGTGGGCTGGTGCAGAAAGACTTATAAGTGGTCCTTCATTTATTTACTGACAGCCCACCTCCCACACAGTATATAAATGATCAATTTTAGTGGTTTTGAATCACAACACTTGAAAAGAAGTAACTACTTATAATAAATTCTCTATCTTTCCATTAAATATTTCTTTAGGAGGACGCTTGCACATGGAAGGACTTGATTCAGGGGTCTAACACTTCCCGAGGAAAAGAGGAAAATGCTGCAAAAATTAAGCACTTGCAATAGTTGTGAGTATGTGCTAATCCACAGGCCAAACTACAGGCTGTAGGAGAAAGCAGAAACTTCTGAAGATAGCTGGTTTGATAATTTTCAATTTATAATATACATTCAGAAATCTTCTGCACACTTGTACCCAATTACAGTTAGTAACAATCTATTAACACACCCTTTTTAAAAGTAAATAGTCTGCTAACCCATGCAAACTGAACCACTACCTCTGAGGTGTAATTCTGCAATAAGCAAGTGCTAAGCACTGAAGTAACTCTGGCAGTGAGTTTTTAATAGTTTTTAATGGTACAAACCAAAAACACGGTGCAAAGTCCTTTACCACACAGAGCACAATACAATGTGACTCCTGATTCAGAGCTAAGAATATTTGCTTGTCAGGAATGAAAAGGGATTTTTAAAAATTCATTATGAATTAGAGTTGTTTTGGGTTTCTTTCCTGTTTCCAAAAATAAATTGAAGCATATTTTGTTGTTTTTCAAACATTGGAATAGCTACTCCTGTGACACTAACGTCTCACAAAAATCAACATAAAATGAATTATTGTTTTTAACATCGTTAGGTATGAAATTGCAATTGCTCTCTGGATATTTGACTAAATCTCTAATTTGTGCAAGTAAAAGTATTTTTTGATTGTTCATTATTAAGCATAAAGTACAAACCTAACTCTCTGTTTCAGATTCCACTCTGTATTGCAGTGCTTCAGAAGGAATAGGGGAAACAAATTCCATGAAAGTGTTTTCACACTCCTCCATTAACAGCTGTAGCTTATTTTTTAAATAAGTAATTAAATACTTAGAGCAAACACATTTATAACTCTGACCTAGCCAGAGCACATTTTCATTTCTTTTTCAGTGCAGAAGTACATTTTCCCCTCATTTCTTTATCTTCCATCTGTTCTTTCAACGTTTTAGTTTAAGCAGTGGTCAATGAGAGACACTCTCTACCAAAGTGCTACATACTGGAGTTGGATGCTAATTAGACATTTATTATTCTGCTGCAACATTGAACACTAATAAAACAAATCTATCTCGATTCTAGGCAGTTCATTATAATCTAGTTTCACTATTTCCTATTGCAGCAGTAATGGCATTGAGACAAGAGAGTGATTAAAAATTTATATTTTTTGTAAATGGAATAAAACTTAATAAATTGGTTTTCTTGTTTAATTAATTGTGGTTTATATACTGCTACTACAGAATTACAACAAATTTCTTCCCGCAGTTATTGATGATCTCAATGTGCTCTTAGCAAATTAGTCCCAAAGTGTTTAAGAAACCAACAATGGAAAAGGATTAAAAAGGTTCACACATCTAAACAAGCTAAACTGATTAAAACAAATAATCCTAAATAAAATACCAAGTATAGAGTTTAAGAGTTATTTGAATTAACTGCAAAGTCATTCAAACTGAAAAAAAAAAAAGCATATCACCATGCTGAATAAAACTACACCATTTGTTCAATGCAAAAGTTCTTTTCCATAAAGCAGAAAGTGTTGTATTGTGCAATTATTAGCTGTTAAAGTAGCACTCTCAATGAGATCTGAAACAATAACTTAATCTAACATTTAAGACAGCTAAATTCATTTCTGAAAAGTAGTAGCCTGGTGTTCTCAGTCCATACTTAAGGATTCAGCTAAGCAACAAAGATGAAAGAACAGCACCACCTAGTTCTCTATTTAAAAGTTCTCAAATATCATCATCCATTGATTTATTTTTGCAATCTAAGTTCACATATGTGTGTGTATTCTGCAATAAAATCTGTCACACTGCCACAGGAAACAATACTAACAAGTTTGTCAGGAGTTATTAAAGCATCTGATGTAGATGCTTTACAAGGATATGCTGAGGAAAAAAAAAATCAACAACAACAACAACAAAAAAAATCTTGTTCTGAAGCACCAGAAACGCTGGATGGATTGCTCATCTTTTCTTAATTCTACTCTTGGGACTATTTCCCTAATTTAGCCAAAACACTGTATTTGTATTGATTCCCCTGTACAACAACCTGAAACTTTATAGTGTGTACATGTGTTCCAGATGCAAAAAATATATTCACAATACAGACATCCCCAGAGCCTCAGTAATGTGTTTAAAAAACTTAGTGCCAGTTGTTTTACGATTACTTTTCTACTCTGCAAGCAGTAGAAGCCTTTCAGAAATGGGGTAGATATTTCAGCTGTTAGCTGGACTGAAAGTTTTCATGTGAAGAATTCCCTTTTCAGAGAATGAGTGGTGTGTGCATTGGCACAATACAGAATTTTACCAGGAGACAAGAGCAGCACCTAAGCAGCTGCTTATTCCTACCATGCAAACACCTTATCCAAGTTATAACAGCGTGGTTGCCAATTTTTAAATTTGATAAGCACATTGCCACACATGCAGAGCAGTTATTCCATTTTCCTAGACATGCTAGATTTCCGAAGTTCTCACTCAGATCAAGAGTGGAACTGTGTTTCTGAAGACATCTTCTGTTTTGACATTGATATTCATAAGTCATCTCCAATTTCTCTTACTAATATACATTTCACTGGATCTTTTCTGTAAGCCTCTTAATTGAAACAGAGCACAAATGACATTGATACTTTGAGTACTCTGGGTAGTACTGCAGTGAAATGGCTTGTACTGTAATATTATAGAGAAAATGGGAGTTAACTGCACCTAGAAAGTGCTTTAGCTGCATTTGAATGAAATGCTCAAATCAAACAATTGATTTCTCTTAACTCAGAATGAGGAAAATTAAATGGGGCTGTCCTGAAATGCTCTCATGCAGTACATTTGTACCAATCTGCAGAAATTCATCCCAATTCCTGGTTTTCCTATGGTGACTTTTGAAGTATTTTCAGCTCTCATATTTGCTCTGTCCTGCTTATGCCTGTAGGAAGTCTTCCATGCTTTACTGACAGAAAAAGAAAAAAAAAAAATTAGGCAAATGGACAAAAGACACCGAAGCTTTATGACTACCCCTGTAAAAAGCATTTGAAACCAGTGTCCCTGCTGGCTCCAGTGCCAGGGACTGACTCCCACTGGCTCTCCTCTTCACCTCTGTCAGTGCACATTGGAGGAAGGCAGAGTAGTGGGAATTAAACACTAATAATTAAAAATAAAACAAAACCAAACCAAAACAAACAAAAATGAAAAAGGGGAAAAATTCTAAGCTGTTATCACATCCCTCTCAGGCATTTTCTCCTCAAAGTAGGAAGAAGGATGTCCTCTCACAGCTTCTACAGAATGCACCTCCCCTAAAATCTTGACTCGTTTCATTCCAGTTCCTGTGGAGAGGAAGAGGTGGAAAGCGACAGCAGGAGACAGGTGAAAAGTCCCAGTGCATCCTGCAGACATGCAGGAGTGTGTTCCAGCCTGATCTTCACAGATGTCTTGGTCTTCCACAGCAAAGGCTTCTGTGTTAGCTCCAGAAGGATGTTTTATTCCTAGAGAACACGAGCTGTCCACATGCCCCATCCTTCATGCAGCCACATCCCCACGCATCATCCATGATGAGCGCAGCTCAGTCCTTGCAGAATTGACACATCAATGTAAACAGATTAGACAGGATCCAAATTTGAGGCCTTTATCCTCACAATCTTAAGAAAGCAAATCCCTCATGCATACAGAGCAGGGCTACTGCTGTTTCCCTACCATAAGCCTTGAAGCAGCAAGCAGAAGGAAAAAAAAAGTGGTTTTATTTCTTGGCAGGTATTCTAGGCAGACAAGGCCTAGAGGGAGATTACTCTGAATTCATCTGTGACCAGCCAGTCACATATTTTGAAATTTATTTCTAAAGATATTTACTTTCTAAAAAAGATCAAATGATATGTTAAGGACCAATTAAAAGAAAAGAAGAAAAAAAAAAAAAAAAAGCCTGTGATATTAACTCTAAACAAAAACTTTTCATTTCTTTACTTGAAATGATAAAGACTCCTAGATTCTGTTTTCCTTTTGGGATGTATGGTATATTTCATCTTTCAACAGACACAGTCTAATGAACACTAAGTGCACTTCCAAATCCTGTGGTACAGATATCACAGTAAATGAAGACTATCCTTTATAGCACATGTTCAACTGCCTTCTTTATCCAGATTTCCTGTTATTCCATTTTGCATCAGATCAGGAAGAAAATGTCCTTTTGTAGAACACAAGTATCACTTCTTTTTCTAACAGACAAAAGCAGATCTGTACAAAATCTGGCATAACTCTTTTTCTCAAAATCCAAAGACAGATTGGGAAATTCTACAACCCCATTGAATTTGTGTTCAAAAATACATCTCCTCTCCTCACCCCCAGATATTGCTTTCACAAAATATACAAAAGCCTAGTCACTAAAACCAGTGTTATATTCCAAGCTATTTTGAAATTATATTAATCTAATGCACTAAGCATATGTGAAAGTCCCATAAATAAGTCCACAAGCCAGTGAGGTTTTTTATCTATCATAAATAAAAACAAATGGCATATATTTCTATTGATTGTATTCTTTTCTAGTGGCTCCCAAATTCACCATTCAGAATGCAGCGAAAGAGTAACAATTTATAATTTGCAAAAAAAAGATGGCTTAGGAGGCTGAAAACATTTTAATTTTATTCTGGTCCAGTTCTAAAACTCAGGCTTATTTTATGGGGAAAGTACTGAAATATTTTGATCTTTAGACCATTCTTTAAGGAGTGAATGAGATTTATTCAGTCTAAGAATGGTATGAATTTTGCATTTTACACAACAAAAAGAAGCATTAACCAGAAGTTTGTAAACCACAAACTTTACATTTACTGAGGAGAGATATGCCACGTACTTGATAAAAAATAATCCATATAATAAGAAGAATGGCAAATAGTTCTGAACAAGGTGAGCAAATAGTCAAGGTTCTAATCCATACTGAATTACTTATCCCTTGCCTTGGCTCAAAACCACACCATCTTGACTGTGTTTATATAAGCAGCAGTCAAGATATGCCCTAAGACATGTTAGACTGAGGACTCCAGCCTTTATAGAAAGCACAAGCTTTAAAGCTAATTCACTGCTGATTTAGTTTTATACCAAAAGATGAGACACACTTTTTTTAATATACAATGTCCTGTCAAATGTCTGACTTGATATTTAAATTCTGAAGAGCTCCTCAGTGTTAGGTATTGTTACTTTTACTACAGTTGATTTTAAGTTAAATTTTAAGGGATTCCCTCTTGACTGTACATATATAATTTGTCATAAACCACAATCACCACTGAACAAGATGGCACTTCTGTTTTCCTCCATATCAGTCCAAATCTCACCTATTTTTTATAGTGTTACAAGGCTACATGATACAAGCCCAAAGACATCAGTAACATTATTAGAAACTGCAATGGAAAAGTTAAAAAATTGTAAAGTTAAGAGAAAATTCCAATGCCAAGAAGATGTGTCACACGTCATTTAAGAATTGGCATGTTAGTTTAATGTTTCCTCCAAAGACAAGGAGTTCTTTCATTCTCACTATTATTATCTCAGTTGTTAACAAAAGAATTCATATAAATGGAATACTTCAGTATGTTATACCATTTGATGACCTGTCACAGATTTGGGATACTTTGTTAATCCTTGATTAGTAATCAGTTTAGTGAGTAATATTTCTAGTCATTGCATTTATTCTCCAATTTGCAAATGGCTGCAGTTTGATGCTTTTGTGTATTTGAAGACATAAAAAATCTCATTCAGCTGAAATAAATTCAAGAGTAAAAATAACTGTTTTCATTTATCAAATGAAGTCTTACTTTCTCTGTATAAACTGTGCAAATCAATGGAGAATTCTTCACTGTTCTCCAGTGTACCATAATAAAGCACCAACTAGCGTGCCAAGATTTAAACCTCACATATAAAACATATTAACACTCAGAGAAGAAAAAAAGACTTGAAAAGTGATACATTCAAAATGAACTTGCTAGAACATACTTTTTACAATCTTTTAATTAAAATGAATTTGATTGCTTCTGTTTCAACTAGCACAGCTTTCCCCCTGGTTAGAGACTAACCAGAACAGCCTTCCTGCCTTATAGCATAGCAGGAATAAAAGCAGGTCAGGTTACACTGTTAATCCAGCAGATGTAGGTCAGTTTGGGATAAATATCGGAACAGACAGAAAATACCACAGTGCCTGTGCCTACTACCACTGCTGCTGTGAAGGAATTTAGTTTTACTCTCTTCAGAGCTGTCAGTCAGTGGCAGTTCTTGAATTTCCTGTGCTGAACTTTGGAAAAAAACAGAGTTTTAAGACTCCAATGGGTCTGTACAGCTGTGTTGCCTATTCAGCTTCTGCCAGAAGAAGCAGCAATAATGCAGTGCATCATATATGGATGATAAAGGTGTAACTGTATCTTCATAAATGGTCACAGATTATTTTTGCATGTAGCAGCAGACTCTGGTTCCTTCACCTCAAGTTTAGTAATTGAATTACCATGATTAGAACCATTGTTCAATTAATACTGTGGCATATAAGAGATTTCAAATATCACCAGGATATTTTTACCTCTAACATAAGAAAGCAGTCTCTCCTGCACTATCCTTCTCACAAAGATGATGATAGAGGGAATATCAAAGCTATTTAAACAACCACCATGCTGGATATGTGATGATACATGCTGTTTTACAAAAAACTAAACCTTGCCAACTCCACTCACAGAACAAAGGAAAAGCTGTAGAGTAGTTCAGAAATGTATCTCCACATGAACAAAACGTATACAGCAAAATCTTCAGCTCTGAAAGAACTTTAGGAGTTTGCATTGAGGAACATACACTATAATTATTTTTCTGAGACTGAAGAGCAGCTGCCTATGAACAGTTAATCTTTATCAGCTACTTCAGAAAAAAAGGACAAATCTAAACTGAGTATTACAAAACAGAAAGAACAAGATATATGCATGAATTTATAGTAATGTAAGTCTATATTAAAATTGACTTGCTGCTACTTAAAATGCAAAAGTTATAAAAGCACTGACTCTCTCCAAGAGCCATTTGATTAAACCAGAAAGCAGTAAACAAAACTCAACTCACAGTTGGGATGAAATTGTCTTTCCCTCAAAAATCCCAAACTTGTCAAGACAGCAAAAACATTCCTAAATAAGACTTACAAAGGTCCCAAGATCTCTATTTTGCAAATAAAAGAATAGCAAAGGCTGCAAGTATGATTTTATTTTTCAGATTTACAGATTAAAAGGAAAGGACATGGGACAATAGGTAGGCCACCTACATTGTTCACTAAACCCTCTGTGCCTGTTCCAAGTTCCACATGCTAAGAAGTCCTACACACCAAACTCTAGCATAAAAGGAGAGCACTGGAAGAACAGCTACACAGCCCCCAGTGTTTTGTCACTGAAATAAATGTTCTCTCCTTCTTTCAACCCCCTTAGGATGCTATTATGATAGTGTTTTATGCATTGATATTTAAAGCACTCATCCTGAGCTTAGTATGCATTACATAAGAGAAATCAAAAACATTTGGGCTTTCTCTTTAATTTTCATTTATAAAATGAAGGGAAAAGATCTTGCAGTAGGTTCAGAGGAGGGAAAAGAAAAAGACAAAAAACCCACAACATTAAGAACCCTGGCAAAGATACCTACATTCACTGAAAACACTCAGTTCTTTCCAAAATGTTTTCATTATGTAGAAGGATAATTGTTCAGGGGGAAAATCCTGAGAGAAATCATGATTTTACAATTTATTCCTTGCCACTGGAACGTGATATTTGCCTTTCCTCCTTTCAAATACACCTAAAAACTCCTTGGGAAGAAGGGATATGCTCATTAAGATCATGCTTAATATCGATGCAATCCCAGAGGATGCACACACTAAACTGTGTCGAATAGTTTCACCATTCTGCATTTGTTTTAGGAATGTATTTTTAAAAGCATGTCAGTGGCATTCTCTCTACAGAAGACCCTGTATTGTTTTGAGAGGGCCTAACTTTTGAGAGTTTCTGCCTGCTGTTCAACTCACTTAAAACAGAATTGAAGTAATCCTTCTTTCTCATGGAGAAGGCATTAAGAGGACACTGACAACATCTCATATTTCTACACTTTTAAGTATTAGATGGAGAGGGAGCCACTGTTCTAGTTCAGTCATTCTGGTTGGTTATATTGCTGTTCTTTTGGCAAGCACCTGATGTCCACATCCTTACCATACATAACTGCTGTTACCAGTTACTTAATCAACATTTGTAATGCACAAGAGAGAAAAAGGAAAACAAAGCAACCCACCTCAAAATCCAAGCTTCAATTTACATAGAAATATTAAAAGAATAATCCTTATTAAGAGAATAATTTATTGGTGGAAAGAGTAAGGGTAATCTCATTCAACACATTTTGTCAATTGTAGAATCAGGCCAGAGGGATGAGAAAGCTAATTACGAGAACTAAGGCTTCTATAATAATAAACTATAACTTAGAGACCTTTACAGTACATTATCATGGAATTGCAACTGACAAGCAAATTTAAATGCAGAGGCAGATTGACAGTTCTACATTTCTGAAATAAAATAAAAAAGAAAAAAAATTAAGAACAAAATTAACAGGAAAGTAGACAAGAAAAATATATTTTCTTCAACAGAATTGCTTCTGTTGATCAGCATTTCCATGGAGTTGCCTCTTTGGTGACAAACTTCAAAACTGTTTACTGTTGATTTGATGGTAGAAACTTGATAAATACTTTGAGTGCAAGAGTGATAAATATTTGAGTGAGTAATCCCTATTCATGTACTCCACAGGGAAGTTCTGGGACACCATCAATGAGAATCTGGATTGTTTAGTTACTTCATGTTCTAAACCTGAAGTGCTATAGGATGACTGTCAATAAAAAAAACATGAAGAAATCAAGCAAAATAATTCATAAAATATGAACTAGCCTGAGAACTAAGCAGTTAATAAGCCTACCAAGCCATGGTTAGATTGATGGAAGTCATATAAAGACAGACACCATCAAGTAGAGTGAAAAATTTTTATGTTTCAACTTGTGTCTAAAATATTCCACATAGAGACTGTACTACCACTACTGCCTTTCATTATGTAATTGTGTATGCCCTCACAGTACCTACAGAATTAAAACTACATGCACTGGACTCGCTGTACACTGTATTAGCATATGAACGCCTAGCTGTCAAGACAACCCCTGTGCAGGCAGCCTTGGGTTGCCAAGGATTTCTGCTAACAGAAATCCAAGTGAAAATCCAAAACAAAAGTCTAAACACACAAGATATTGAGTAACGTGCAACAGCTTCATCTTAAATCTGCTTAGACGATCTCATAACCAGTCATATCCATGTTTGTCCAGGTTTGTTTGCATATTTTATTTTTTTTTTTTTTTTTTTATTCTGCTTGTAACAGGTCCGGGCTAATGAAAAGAGTCTCACCCACAAGCAATTACCTGTCTTGGCTGATTTGTTGCATCAGTGGCCACGGTCTCTGACAAATTTAAAGAGCCTCTACATTATTTTCATTAGAAGACAGGTTGCAGGTATTTGAAGTGTCTGAAGCAGCCACACTGAGAAGATTTGCCCAGTGTTGGCAAAATCTTGGAAGTGGATTGTTTGTTCCCACACATGGCACTATCCAGTTCTTCTCAGAGCCGAGCACATTAAGGCATTAGATGCCATTTGCATTATCACACAGCAGGGGGCT
The DNA here is from genome assembly GCA_026413545.1 of Cichladusa arquata. Taxonomy (NCBI): domain Eukaryota; kingdom Metazoa; phylum Chordata; class Aves; order Passeriformes; family Muscicapidae; genus Cichladusa; species Cichladusa arquata. The sequence goes on along the minus strand of JAOTQP010000001.1, from coordinate 108,316,699 downwards.
ACAGCAGCTACAATTCCAGGATAATCCTAACCTGTATCTGTATCCTATGAATCCAGCAGAACTATTTTTATTGTTACAGTTTCACGTGGTGACTCTTGACAGTAACGAGCTTACTCGTCAGGTTGCATAAAAACAGCTCAGATGAAGCACTTGAGTTATTCCAAAAACATGCCCCCCTACAACTGTTAAATTTTGTCTAAGACTACAGTCGTGAAGTCCAAAGACAATTAGAATGGAGGGAAAAAAAAAAAAAAAACAAAAAAAGGTCAGGCTGGCTGTAAACATAAATAACAGGTTAACCCCCTGGGACATCATTTAAGTACTCCAGGCTCATTACAGCACACAAGTTAAGGACAGCAGCAGCCAGAGAGCCCACTATTCTCACAGCAAACGCTGGAGAGGGCAGAGCACACAAATACAGTCCCCAGACCCAGCTGACAAAGCGCTTCCCAGCTCCACATGCCATTACTCCCTCTCCCACCTCCATCGCTCCCCTTTTACAGCAAGCACTTGACACTGGGCTCTTTTACTTCTTGTGTGCCTCCTCTCTGAAGGGACTGCCTCCTGCTAATGCTATTCCATGCACAAGCTGAGAAGCATTATTCTATGTCCTCCCTCCTCAGCTGATGCTTCATCAATACTCAGGACAGATTCCTTCAGCAAGTCTCTCCACAGATGTTGCCAGAAAGGCAAACTTCCATACAGGACACATGTCAGCTTGACTCTTTGTTACCTTGTCTTTAATTAGGTTCAGTTTCACCAACAGAAGCCATCGGTAATTACAGTTCAGAAGTGCTTCGGATCCTCAGGACAAAGATGTTATTCCCATCAGAGCTGACAGAAAAACCTGCGTGTCCCATGGCCCACAAACAGAAAACTGAAGCAACCTAATAAATCCATTGAGCCACTTCACAATACAGTTTGGGGAAGCAAATCAAGCCAACGGGAAAAACTACTTCTAAATGCAACTATTAAGCTATCAACAAGAAATGTGTCTAATGGTAACTCTGTCTGCTACTTCTGTCAAAATAAATGGCAGAAACTAACAAAACAACATTTACGAAGTTGCACTTTAAGGTGGACTGAAAGAATGTGATATTCTGTTGGATACAGTTGCCACTGAGGACAGTTTTATGTAATATATGTACTCATTTCCTTCATTCTCCTTTACCTTGGGAAACAAGGGTTGGAGAAATTACTTCCTCTCACTTCTGCCTGAGTGTTACAGGTTCTTTATATCCCCTTGAAAGAACACTCTGCTGAAGTGTGGTACACAAAAAGCCTGAGTATCTCTGATTGAAGTTTTAATCAGGAGCTGAAAAAATAATTGTGTGAGAAACTGAAGAGAGGGGAGATGTTTTACACACGCAGAGGGCAAGCTGGGTAATGTGTTAAGCATCACTTTTCCCCATCTGCAAGGACAGGCCCAATCTGGTTATTTTCACAGTCACAGTCAGATTTGTACTACACCCCGTTTCTTGCAACACGTTTTTTACCTGACGCAGTTCACAGAGTTACATTCTGCCTGGCACGCTCCCTAAACTGCAGTGAAAGACATCACTGTTTTTAATCACTGGTTTACTCTCAAAGCTGCGCCGCGCTGAATGCGGCTGATTGCATCTTAGGAAAGATCAAATCCTCCTCTTCCAGCAGCAACCCCGATTTTATTGGTGACAGAAAGTCAGTCCAGAGGCTTCCCACCCCCAGCTCCGTTGCAGGGCAATGAATTGACAATTCACAGGGAAATGTAAAAGGCAGAGAGGAGCCAGCCCCCAGGTGCAGCGCGCCGCACATGCCCCCATAAATCACCCTGCGGAGCACCAACACAGCAGCTCCTTGTGCGGTGACGCACCGGGCAGCCCATAAACATCGCGAAAGAGCACAAATAATCCGCCCGACGGACCCGTCCTTCGCAGTTGCCCAGCGCACTCCCTTCCCCTGCCATTCCTTCCCGCGTCCTCGGCCGGGAACTTCCCCGCGAGGTGGAGCGGGGGCACTCATGGGGGTCTGGGCCATGGGGGTGGCAGGGGGTGAGGCTCCCGCGTTTCGGGAACCCGAGCGGCTGCCTGTGCCTCCGCTCCGGGCTGCCAGCCGCGGCTCCCTCCGGAGAGATCGCCCGACACATGACGCAGCCATGTGAAACGCGAAATATATTAAACTTGACGTGAAATGGCATGACGGAGGCGAGCGGGAAAAAAAAAAAAAAAAAAGAAAAAAAAGAAAAAGAAAAAGAAAAAAAAGAAAGAAAATAAAAGGAAAAAAAAAAATCTACAAGGCCACTTTGTTTAATCGACTCTTCGCTTCTCATTCCCACACCGAAACATTCCGCACGCCGAGCGAGGGAAGGGCTGGGAGATACCCCGCCGGTCCACCGCATCCTCCCGGAGGAGAGAGTTCCAGCGGGGTGGCTCCCCAGCCGCGGGGCCGCCGCCCGCTCCCCAAATTCCGGCTCCCACCGTGGGGTCCCCGCCGAGCGGGGTGCCGGGGGGCCGCGCCTCCATCCCGGGAGCGAGGGGCCAAACTCCCGGCGGCAGCGCAGCGTGCTCGGCTGGCGGCTCGGCTCCCGCTGGAGCGGGAGAGTCTGGGGGAAGCTCGCCCGCAGGCAGCCGCGGCGGGCGGTCACCTCGCGGGAATGCCCTGCCGCTCCATCCCACTCGGCCGGATAACGGGAACGACGGGGGAGCGGCGGCGGGCAGGAGGGAGAGGGGGATACATCCAGTCTGGAAACTAGCTGCAGGATGAGCCGCCTGGAGCAGGATGGCGAAGGGATCCGCCGCTGAACCCGCGGCTGATCCGATTACCCTACGTGCACATTCGATGCCTCGCACACAGACACGCGCTGCCGGCGGCGGCGCAGCGAGGCGCGGGCACCCCCCATCCCGCGGGGGGGCACGGCTGGAGCCCGCACAGGGGATGGAGCCCGCACAGGGGATGGAGCCCGCACGTTCCCCGGGATGCTGTTGCAGCGCACACGCCGCTGCTGCGGCTGCACTCGCACTTTCGTGGGCACGTCCGCGGCCGGGCGAGTCCGGGGGGCGGCTGCGGGGGCCGACGGGCGGCTCTCGGTGGCGGCGGGGTGCGGGGTAGGTGGAGGAAGAAGCGCGGAGGGCGAAGGAGGGCGGGAAGAGGCTGGAGAGGGAAGAGCAGGAAGGGTTAACAGCCGTGCGGCGCTTCAGCGCTGGATAGCGCTACCCGAGCGGGAGGCTGGGGGCGCACGGCGAGGGGGGGAGCGGGTCAGGAGCGGGGTGGGGGGGGAAATCTGGGATGCCCCGGTGCCTCCCCGGCGTCCCTCCCTCCCCGCGCGTGGGGCAGGGGTGGGGAGGAGGCGGTACCTTGTACGAGGATCCCGCAGAGGCTGTAGAAGCGCAGGAGCGCGCCGGGCTTCAGCCGCATCCTGGGGGCTCCCCTCGGGCTGGGTGGGCGCCAGGCACGCAGATCCGCAGCCTCCCGCCGCTCCGCTCTCCGGGCGCTTCCTTCCCCCCGCAGGAGCCGCCGCCGCCGCCGCCTCCGCCGCAGTGTCTCCCTCGCTGTATCCAGTGGGGTGAGGAGGAGGAGGAGGAGGAGGACCAGGGTCGCGGGGGTGGATTGGGGAGGGAGGAGGAGGAGGAGGAGGAAAGAGCGGCTCTCTCCGCTGGCTCCGGCGCTGCTGGGCAGGTTCAGGTTCCCACCGCGGAGCGGTGCCAGGTGCCCCCGCTGTCTCCCCTTGTCCCTGTCGGCGCGTCCGTCCGCCCGTGCGCTCGCCTGTGCCGGGCTGTCCCGTGCCGTGCCGCCGCGGGGGCGGAGGCGGGCAGGGAGGGAGGGGGGATGCGCAGGGGCTCCGCTCCCGCTCCGCTCCAGCAGCTTCCCGGCGAGAGACACAAGGGTTCAGTTGTATGAGTGGAGAGACCAAAACCCTTTTGAAATCAAGGACTTACCACAGATATCAACCACCTGTGTGTTG
>JAOTQP010000001.1:108277141-108311543 GCA_026413545.1 Cichladusa arquata | reverse complement strand
CCCTCAGGCGGGCGCGTGATTGACGCGGGGCGCTGCCCAATAGCCGATGCCCGCAGTGGGCCAAGCGGCCAATGAGAAGCAGCGTTACAAAGCAAAGAGGCGTGCCGCGGGCCCAGCCCCGCCTCGCGCTCCGCTGAGTGACAGCCTTCTGCACCAATCGCGAGGAGCAGCGGCCGCGCGGCTGCACCGCAGCCAATGGGCGGCCAGCGCGGCGGGGGCGGGGCGGGAGCGGGCGCTGTCCAGGGCCGGTGCTGAAGCGGCGGCGGCGCCGCGGGACGCGGGCCGGCCCGGGGCTCTGCGAGGGACGCGGCCCCTCCGCCAGCCCTTGACTAAAGCCCCGTCTCCTCCCTCTGCTTTTCCTCCCCGAAAACTGCGGATAAAAGAAGGGCTGGCTGCGTCTCCGCGCTCGTGGGAACGAATCCCGTGGAGGTGCCTGCAGCGCGGCAGCGATAAGATCGGCCCCTGAGAAATGGCCATAAAGAGCTTCCTGGACTTTTTGCGGTGTTGTCCGGACTCTGCGTGGCGTGGAGAAAGATTTTTTTTGGAGGGTTTCTTGGAGGGGTTGGTAGCATTCAGCTCGAGGTCCGGAATTGCTTATGTTCCGAAAGGTAAAGCACTGGACATCACGAGAAATGCAGGAAGGCAGGCAGCCACTTCACGTTTTTGTGTCTGGTGTTTAGCACAGTGACATCAGAATGCCTGGGTTTGAATTGCTGGATCTGTCTGTAAACACCCTGTGGAAGAATTGCGTTGCCTCATCCCGTAGAAAGCAGGATTCCCTGCACCCAAATGCCTGTAATGATCAGCTATTTCTCCAGTTCTGGTTCCATCCTTTTCCTATTGAGGTTTTCTCTGCAACACCGTGCAGCATGTTCCCACTGTAACTCTGAATTTCCACCTTGATGTCCCAGCCTTTGACAGCAAAGAGCTTTGCAGAGATAAGTGGTGAAATAGTCTTACCTACAGGAGAGGGAAGCTCTTTAAAAGCTCATTTCTTTGAAGGGGGCACGATCTCAGATCATCAAGGAAGTGCAATCAGTTGTCAACTTCACCTTGAAGAGCTTGCAGAGGAGTGGGATAGAGGAAGTTATACATTCTGTAGTCATATCCTCCACTTTGTTCATTAGCAAGTGATGATTATGCCTAGCAGCAGTTGAGACTGCATTTGGATTTATACTGAGTTCCCCCAATCTGTAAAAGATGTTCGCATAAAATACAGAATCAAATTAAAGAATTACCTTTTAAAGTATTTTTACCTTTGTATGGTTTGGAAGCAAAAGACCATCACGTCCATCTCCATGCCTTTGGAGGGTTATTTTAACACTACAGAGGATGCTGCACTGGAATGTCCCCTAGGACAGGGAAGCATTTGTAGTTAGTGCTTTACATTAGACTCAAGTCTAATGCTTGAGGAGATATTTGCTTTGCTTGCATTTTTTTTTTATTCTTAGTGAAAAGAGGCACAACACACAAAGGTTTTACAGCTGTTCTCTTAGGGTTCAGTGCAGGTGCAGCAGTAATGAATGGGGAAGGATTATCAAAATATTTTAGAAGAATTACACAGAGGATCAAGTCATCATTTTTAGGGCAGCCCTATAAACGTCAACAACTGTTGGTGGGTTTTTGTTTGGTTGGTGGTGGAGGAAATTAAAAAACCAATTCCCACAAATCCTTCACTAAGGCAGGACTGTAATCCATCCTGAAGTGCTTTTGCATTAATTATGGCAGCTGTATGTTGAGAAGACATACTTTTGGTTGTAGTCTTGTTCCAGGAAACATTATAGAAAAGATACAAGAGCCTTCCTAGCTTAGTGATTAAAAGCTGTAGAAACGGGTTCTCTGGCAGGTGTAGGAATGAAGTGCCTGTCTGTACATCATGGGGTTTTCAAGTCTGCCATATTACTACATTTGGAAAAACTGATCTGAGTGTTTAGAAACACCAACTGACCTTTTCTTCCCAGAATTCAGTGACATGGACATCACATCACACCCTGTGTCAGGAGCATAACCAAAAATACTGGTTCTTGGCATTCTTTTCTGGCTCAGGTGGGTCTGAAATGAGCTAGCAACATGTTGATAGAGAAAAAAAAAAATTTCAACAAAAGTCCCTAGGTTTTTTTACTAACTATATATATTTGAAAAATGTATAATTGAAACCATTGCAACTGCCAGATATGGTGTCTTACTTCTCCTGATTAAATCAGCTGTGTTAATTTGATGGTTTCTGTAGGCATAGTAGCACATCTTGTGATATCCAGGGGCAGCTGATATCTAAACCAAACACAGGCCTTTGCAATTGGTCTGTGGATCTGAAGCTCATGAGCAGCATGACCATTGCTTCCAGGCCAAAATGGATTCTTCAGGAAACACACTTCAGAACAGAGCAAAGAGTAATACCCTAAAATACCAACAAGAGATAACACTGAAAATCAGACGCAGAAGGCAAACATTTTACGAGAACCAGAAAAATGTTCTTCTGCCTTATGCTGTTATTCACCAAGGTGACATGTACAAATATTCATATGTACATGTACAAATATTCCTAATGCAAAATAAAGCAAAATAATTTAATCTCCAAACATGATTGAGAAAGAGTCCTCAGGTATTTCCTCTCACTGGACTGAAAAATTACAAGTCCCCCACTTTATCATAAAATCACCCCAAGAAAACAGCTAAATTCCACCTCTTCTTAACAGAGCCATCTGTGTTGTGTTGGGTTAGAGTACCTCTAGAGTTTGCCCTGAAAGACAAGCAAAATCTGAAGGGATAATAATGTTTTTTAACAATTCTCCTTGATAGCATCAGTGGTCAGTGATTAGGGACGGAAAACCCAAGGAAAACATATATTTGACAAAATATTATGGTTTTGTTGAATTCATCCAACAGTGGGAGATGTGTAGGTAATTTATGGAGAGGGAAACTTCCCAGGCTAGTAAACATAGCTTTAGAAACAATTGTTCTGTGCTATGTCCTATAATGTATATTTTAAAGTAAATTTTGTAAAATCTAAGGGGTAGTGAAGAAGTAGTTGAAATATGATTGAAGTGTATCAAAACCAACTAAAAAAGCCCGACAGGAAGCAAGGAGAAGGCAGACTGCTAGTGAGAGAAGATAGAGATAGATTCTATCCTGAGTTACAAACTGCTAATCACTCATGATCACATTTAAAACAGCAGTTTGGAAAATGAGATTTATTTGCATCACTCAGTAAAAGAAAAAATCTTGTGAGAAACTACAACTGCCCTGCTTAGCCTTGAAGAAATCTCTGGTTGTATAGCAGCCTCTTGCAGTAGTCCTTACTTAATAATTGCTGAATGCTTCTCTTTGCCCCACCACACCTGAAAGTGGCACCACGGCTTCCCTCCTGTCCCTATATCCAGAAGGGATCAGAGAAAGTGCATTTGCCAGCCCAGCACACCATTCCTGGCCTATGTGGAAATCAGAGCGCCAGAGTTCATCACTGGAGTCTGTTCATTTCCCCTTTGCACTGCCCTTTGCCATGTTTCAGCAGCTGCAGCAGAAGAGTTGGGGTTTTGTTTACTTTTGTTGCTCTTTGGGGTGAGAAATTTTGAGTGGTTGAGGTAAGTCGCTGTTGTTTTTTTGTTTTTAATGCTTTGGGTTTGGTGGAAGCTGATTACTAAAAAAAATTCAAAAACCCAGATAACATTTACTTACCAGATGCCAGCAAAAATGCAATGGTTTGAACAAATACTGTAACTACTAATTTAGTTAAATCTATCCAACTGTGAAAATATATTGGCATGAATAAAAATATATAGACATGAAACGCATTGCACTTTTTTTTTTTGCTTTAAAAAAAAATTGGCTTCAGTAAAGAGCAATTGAAGTTTGAAAATATGCTCCAGAGAAGAAATGTGTTCATTTCCATAAAACATATTGGTGTGTAAATATACAGAATGTATCAGTTCCAGAGCAATATTATGAATTCAGTGAAATTTTGTTCTGTGTTAGTTAGTAAGATGAAGCAAGTAAAAGGAATTGCATGCTGTGAATACTACATATAAAATATGTGTGGGATGAAGTCCCATTTATAAAGCAATTATAAATGTGAGATATTTCACAGACTTTTGGGGAAGAAAAAATTCTATAAAACAACCCTGTCAATGCAATGCAAGTGCAAAGTAAACCAAGGTCAAACCTCACTGGAATAATTTTCATTGAAAAATACCTAATCTACATTTTGAGTTGGTGAATATAATTGCAGAAGAGAATTACCAACGATGAGTGGAAGCAGAATTATCTTATTCATTACCTGACCTCTCATCCATATAATTTGTGGAATGAAGACACAGAAAAAATGGTGCTGCTAACATGATTCTCCATATATTCTAGTTAGGTCTCCCACTTCCTAGAGTGTTTGATAATTAGCAGAAGTGTGTGCTTTCCTGTGCCTTCTAACCCTCAGCCAAGAAGCAACTACTTGAAGATATGTTAGTTCCCTACCCAAAAGGACAAAATTGGAGAGTTATACAACTTTACCAGCTCCTGTAACATTATCTCCTTATGATTTTTAAAACATTCCAGCAATATTGTGGAATCCAGAGGGTGGTTGGGAGCTGGAACCCCAGGGCAGTGGTCACAAGCCTGACAGAACTCAAGAAGAATTTGGACAAGTCTCATGCTGTGACTCCTGGGATGCCCTGTGCAGGGTCAGGAGCTGGACTCAGTGACCCTGATGGCACCCTTCCAGCTCAGGGTATTCTCTGATTTTCTGTTTCTATGATCCTTGAGGGGCCCTTCCAATGACTCTATGTAGTACATGTTACAGCTGGCCATAAAAACATATTAATATGTGGAATTAAATAGACACTAACTGTGTTTTAAATGTGTCTGAGCAGATTTACATATAATTTAGAATACATCCCAGTAACAGCTTGGGAATTATCTAATTATCTAATTTTTAAAAAATTTTCTAATATTTTGTATTATTTATGCAGAGATTATGTGATGTGTTGCAAAAAACCTCTCTTGCAGTCAGCTGAAATGACAAAAAAGTGTTCAAAAATTCAGTAACAAGGGAGTTGTTCCTTCTGTAGAACATAGTGTCATCCATTTTACTTTCTGAAGAGCAGCTTTAATTACAGACACCAGCACAATGATTTTCTCACACATTCTGATAATATAAAGGGGGCTCTAGACATTTAGGTCCAACATTTGAGTTTCTTCAGACTAAGACTTTCACATTAGTGCATCCTGTATTAAAAATGGTTTCAAACACAAGTCAAAGTATTTTACCTGTTCCAGAGTAAGGCTCATAGAATTGAATAAATACATCAGACTAAAGACTCCTGAAATAATTGTTCAAGCACATCCATGCTTTTTAAAGCAAGGCTCTAAGAATTCAGAGGACCCTTCTGAAAAGAGCATTTCTTTTGCTGTCTCTATGAAAATTGGCCCACAGCATTAGCCTCAGGGAAATAAAAAAAATGCACACAACTGACTTTAAAGAGTATAGCCTTTATTACTTCTATGTTTTCTGTCTCTGCTCAACAGTTTCCTAAGAATTAGATGATCTTCCAGTGAAATACAGCTATACTGGATTACCAGTGCTCTTTCCAGCAATGGGAATGAGATTGTAGTTCTGTCAGATGGGTGATGTTAGACACCACAATTAGGAGCAGAAAGAGCAGACTCTACTTGACCCGTGTCTAACCAGTTCTGATTCCAGAATCATTCTTATTGGAGACCTCTTTCTTGTGTCCTGGCATGCACACCAACGAAACCAGGGACTATGAGAAATTGTGTGCTCCAGTTCTTGCCCTTCTGTTCAGTCAGGGTGCTGAGGGCATTAATGACCCCTAATGATTCCATTCACCTGGAATCTCCACCCACACCCACCGGCTCAGGAGCTCTGTTTAAGCTGAGCTGTGTTAGGACAGTGTATGTCCCTAGTTTAGTCCTACTCCTATTAGGTTATGGAATACTTTGAGCCGGATTTCAATTGACTGCTTGATCCTGTGACCCCTGATCCTAACCTTGGCCTTGGCAGTGTGATCTCTGACCTGCTCCAGTACTGAGATGGTGCCTTACAGCCTGGACTCAGAGCTGGACTTATTGCTATAACCTCTGGGTCTGTCCTTGCTTCAGCACTGAGTTCCTGGATCACCTTTCCTTAGGAAGCAGCCCTGCTCTTGTTGGTTCCCAGCTGATGTAGTCTGAGAGGCTACAGTTCCCAAGGAGTTGGAAATAGGTCCAGGTCTTTGGTTTCAGAGATTTGTGTCATCTTTTGATCTGCTGACGCTAGGCAGAATCAAAAGGATGTCATGTGGTACCAAAAAAAAAAAAAAAAAAAAAAAAAAAAAGAGCAGAGGAAAAATCCACAAGGGAGGAAGGTAAAATATATTCAGATAAATTATTTTGGGAGACTAGCTCTAGAAAATGTACAGGTGTGAAGGGAGGTCAGGGTAAAATTAGAACTTTGAATTATGCGTTGAATGGATGAAAAAGGCTGTCATAACACTGAGGTTGAAATCTGAGGGAAGGTAAATTGTTAGTAAGGAAAACCAAAGTGATGAGAACATGTTGAGACGCCAGAATGGAAGGAGTTTGTGGTGATCCAGGAATTTAGGACCAACAGATTATCTGGGTAATAAGAAGGATAAGATAAATCTAAAGACAGAGTAAAGCTTTAAAGAGGAACTTAGAATCCTTGAGTCCAGAAAATGGGCTGAGGAGCTACAGGATGGGGAGCGTGAGTCCAGACCAGAAAACAGGTAACAAAGGGAAACTATGTGGTAATGAAAAACCATAAAGTAAACAGTAAAAACGATGAGAGCAGAAAAAAGAAGACACAAAGCATAGAAAGAAAAAAAAAAAAATCAAGATTTAAGTAGTACAGCTTACACAGCGTGAGCTGAGAAGCCAGAGGAATGGAAAGGGGAATGATAAAAGTAGCTACTGATAGATGAGACAAACAAGGAGAATAACAAAACTTCAGGCTTTAAACAAAAAGAATAAATGTCAGTACCCAAATTGTTTTGCAAGGCCCAAAACTCATTGTATCTCACTTCCATAATGCATCTGCTTTTAGTAAATATCTGAGATTCATGTTAAAGTATTTATGAAGGTACTATCTCCTCTAGGAAACAAGCAATTTTCTCTACCACTCCCTGACTGATGAGCTCAAATAAAAAGATGTCAGGTGGATTCAAAGGCTCTATACCTTCTAGTGATCTGCAGAGATATCGATGTGATAACATTTTTACTTCTTCATTCACTTCCATAAATTTTAGGGAAATGCATACAATTACTGTCCATAAGGATCTTGCAGTTAGGAGATGGTCATAATGAAAGAAATGAACTTGTTAGTTATACAAACTTTATGTTGCTTTTGCATTTTTATGTGATGAACTCAAACTGCTTGGCAGCTCTTTCTTCTTTTCTTCTGTGCCTTTTCCATCTGTTGTCCTGTTCCACCCCTCCTCCACATAACACAAAGCCTTGGGCTCAGTCAGCCCAAGAAGAGGCTCTGGGGGTGATTCATGAGTTTGGGGAGAAGGAAGACACTGATAGATGGAATCTCTAATTCACTAACTGAAGAAAAAACAGAAAATATGTATTCAATATGGCAGAGGTCTGAAAGAAGAGGAAAAGACAGTCTCTGAGTAACTAAATGAGGCCTTTGAGAATTGGATTATGTTTCACTATGCCTCAGAGTTCCTCTCTGATGTTAGGTAAGTCACTCAGACCAAATGTTTTTACAGTGCTAATAAATTGATATTAATGCTCATTTTCTCAGTTCCCAACTTCACACCAAAGAGTCTTATCTGCAGAAATGTGAAGCACTGCAGACATCCTAAAGCCGGTGTGAACTGGACTAAGAACACGCAGAGCTGTGTAATGAAAATTGGCCACTTGGAATTAGTGGTTACCTTTGACATTAATCTTAATTAAATACTTCATTATAATGTGTCTGCAGAATGGGGACAAATTAAAGCTGAATAGGCAATTCTGAATCCTGGCATTTCTTAAGCCTTTGATTTCTCAATTTTAGTGACATGGCTTTGTATATCTATTGGTCATTTATTAGGATCAAGTTATTTACTTTTTTTTTTAATTAGCTCACTGGCTTTGATGCAGTTACTCTTCTGAAATATTTGCCTAACGCTTTAAATCTGTTATATCACAAAAGCATAATCATCATGAATGAAGTCAGTGAAAGTCACAGGATTTTTTTTACCCTGGAGAGTGTGAATCTCTTGTATTAAGCCAATAAACCACAAATGAACACAGGCATTATGACTACTAAGATAAATAATGACTTACATTGCACCTTGTTACTGGCTCAAACTCTGGAACTGACTTCGCCCATCTTTGGGAGAAAAATAGTGGAAATCTATTGGAAAAGAAATAAACCAGAAGGAATTATGCAAAATACAACAACTTGTCAGTCTGTTGAACTGTTGTTTTAGAGTAGGTGAGAGGTGTTTGTTACTATAATTGCTACATTATTTTACATGTAAATAAACCTTCTATTTTTTTTAAAGCAGAACATTGTTATTTGTGATCACGTTGAAATCCATGTGAATCTCAGAAATCTATGTAATACAAACATTTATAAGTTTTCTAGATTTACTTTTTATGAAGTGTAGTTCTAGGCCTTCTAATATGTTGTTTAATGAACACGGCATATTAAGAAGTGGACACAGCATAGTTTTTAATGTTTTTAAAACATAACAATGCAATAAAGTGTTTTATTATATCACTTGCCGCTATGATACAGGACAATTGAATCAGGGTTTGCTCCTAGGTGAAAAACAGAATTAAAAAATTTTAAAAAGTGAATGTTGCACTACCTGCAGCCATAGAAAGCTATAATACAGAAGATTTAAGTGATTAGCATCCAAAATTCAAGTTTCTAAAGCAGTGAGATACAAGAGTTATAAAGGAGCATACTTATCACACAGGAGCAGAAGAAACTATGAAAAGATGGTGCTAACTTTAAAATAATGACATGTAAAGTAAGACTTTTGATATTTATGGCTCTAAATTATGGATCCTGAGGTTTTTTTATTAATATCAGGACTGTGTTGTAGCCTATCATCAGTAATTTTTTCAGTGACAGATGATAAGATTAGAATGAACTGAAAAATTATCCCTTGCTAGAGGCTGTGCATGGAAGCAGTGGTAAGTAGGGACACATACAAAATGCCACTTAAAAATTCTTCTGGATTTTAGTTGTCTGAAACTTTTCACTTACAGCAGAGATTTAACTGTGCCTGAATTAATTGGATTAAGCTATGTCTCATTTTTCGAGATCAGAATGATTTTTATAACACCAAACTACAGATAATCACTAAACACAGCTATACTGCATGTGTACCCTCAGTTTTTCCTGTGGAAGTATAAAGACTGAAATTAGCAAATGCTATCTGAGCAGCAGGCAATCCACTGGAGGCTGGTTTCTTGCCTACAGCAGAACTCAATTTGATTTGCTCCATATTTATAGCTTTTGCATTTTACAGAGGTCAAAAAAGGTTAATTAAATAATTTCAATATTTCACTTTAACAGTATACAATAACTATTTACTATATAAAAAGTAAGTTGAAAAAGAAAAATAAGAAACTTTATGTTCACTTCTTATGTTCTGTTAAGGCAACTTTATATGTGGAAAATTTATATGGAAAATAGAAGACTGGATAATTTTCCAATATTCATACTCCAGGTATAGCTTGATATATGAAAATGCATCATCACATCTAAACTAATTATCACTATAACATTATGAAACACACACTTAGCTTTTTAAAAAGCAATTATTTTTATTTCAGATATTTAATGACGATTAAACTGAAGGAGTAGGGATTCTGTTGGTTTTTCATAGTGGTTTCACATTCATTTCCCCAAGTGATGATGGATTGTGGCTGGGAAGGAAATTTACTAAATGACTCATCAGAACCTGGGATGATGCAGTACATTCCTTTTGTGACTCCTGTTTGCAAGCATACTGTGGAGATGGTACAAAATACAGTAGCAGACCAAGACCAAAATTTCTGTTGTTTCTGTTGTTTCTGGTATCTCCTCCATAAGTGGAGCTAAGCAACTGTATTTTCCTGTAGCTGCTAGGTCCAGTTTCCTCTCTAAACTCAAGCATGTTAATGAATTTCCTGGCCTGCACAACGAAATATTTACAAAAGCATAACTTTTGCTCTAAGTTTTTGTGTAGATTATCACATCCAGCAGTTTTAAATAGTTTGAGTACATCATTCCCTATTCTTTTACACTGAGAACAGTAACAAAATTAGGAAGGCAAAGGAGTTTCCAGGGGTTTGACCTTATGAGAGCTATGCTCACTAGTATTTTTTGGCCTGGTTTTCTCCAGGGATTTTAGGGAAATGTTTGCTACGTGAAGTTCTGCAGTTCATACTGTTTAAGGAATCTCTTTAACCTCTCTAGCCTGTGGCTGTTGGACTCCACCACTTCTTTGAGAGGTCAGACAGTCTAATTTGATAAAAATATGTAAGGTCTTCTGACAATCCTTTTGACAGTATTCTGAAAAGAGACCCAGATAAAACTTTGCAAGTTTCAGTGCACGTTAGGTCTTTGACTAATGTCATGCAACAATTGATTTACATTTAGCCAACACATTTATCTGAACTACATAAATTATCATATAAAGTCAGTTCAGTTGAAATTGTGGTGTTAAGTTGTTATCATTAGCCACTCACTGTTGGTTACAGTCATGAGTAAGGCTGAAGATTTACAATTTTTATTGTGTCATATCATATGGAAATCAAGTGTCTGACACTTTGAGTTGTGCCAATAAAAGTGTTTTGTTTGTCTTCAAAGACCATAATTTCCAAATGTGACCATGGAATGGCTCACTCTCAGACTTTATTTTAATTTTGTAGTGTTTACATAGTCTCATAGTTGTATAAAGTAACACATTTTTTTGGTATGGCAAAGCTGGAGACCTGTATTCTGTGCCTACAGACATTCACCACCAGAATATTACCACTTTGAAACTAATTGTGGAGGATGAATTACCTGACTGTACTCCCTGATGGCTGTGCTAGTCCATATGAGTTTACAGATAATGAAAAAATGAAAAGTAAAAGAAACTTATCTCATTCCCTGAGTGTCTTGAAATAGAAATATTTTGGTGTTTTGTGCCTTTAACAATTTTGAGAGAAGATGAGGAGGATGTTACTTGTTTTTATTAAGACCTGTGTCCTGAAGGTACTTCTGAACTGTAAGGGAAACAAATAGAAGGGTAAATGAACATTCTACATCAATATTAAGAAAGGGCAGGATGTTTCTGAATTTCTAAAGATATAATTTAAGTTAAAATTCCACATGGGCTTGCAATGTAAAAACTGCTTTAGCCAACTGAATCTGTATTTTAACAAAGTGTATAGATATAAACTTAGCCAAGCTCTTCTAAGACCATTGAGACCATTAATGTACTTAAAACTATGCAGATCCTTTTCTAAATCCTGCCTGTCTGGAAACATTAGGGTGTGCTTGCCTTGGTTTGTTTTGTTTTTGATCCTGTGTGAACCTCCAAATCATCCACAGTTACTGTGCTCTGTGCAGCTTCAGAGAGTGGTCTTGGAATTATAAAAGCTGGATTTCTTCTTTTTGAAACTAAATCACAATGCAAGCTTGAGAATACACACTTCACCACCTCATGGGTTTTTTAATACACAAAACCAGACTACAGCTAGTCTAAGGAACCCCCCCGCACCCATGTGCTTATAACATTTTCAAAATGAATAATTTTGTTCTCCAGAGCGATATTATTGTGTTTTCTTGCTTGGTGGCATAACCCTATCCTTACTTAAAAGGATTTCTTCAAATGAATTGAATTGTATACATTTCATAATTGAAGACATAATGGGGTTTTGGTGCTTTTTAAGAATTCAGAGGGGAACAAAAAAACCATGAGATTTGCAAAGATTTTTGTGGGACCTAGTAGGAAATTTTCTTTTTTTCATTGTGAATTGAACTTTTCCTTCAGAAGATTGCTTGTACTAAATTAATTTCTTTTCAAAACATGTTTTTCCTTGGTTTATTATTTTTCACAGACCGTGGGACTTTGTAAATGTGTTAAATTCCTTCTTATTTTCAACACAAGAACTATCAGATCTTGGATTTTTCCATGTAGCAGCTCAAATTAAGTTCAGCTTCAATAGGAAAACAGTTTGCTACTTCACCTAGTGAATTTAGCCTAAGTTTTTCACCTCCTCTCACTGTGCTGCTTGGGTCATCATGAGCTGGAACATTCTCTTTTTTTTCATGACCAAGTTGTGATTAAGTTCTGCTTGGGACCCTGTTTGGAGAAAACTATCACTTGACAGAAGCAAAGCATTTTGGAAAGTTGATTAAAATCCTGCAAACTAGCAAGGGGTATTAAGACTAATATACAGAATTTTAATGAATTTCACTTAGAGCAAACCAATAATAGATGCATGGCCATAATAGCTCAATAGAGGAAGAATTTAAGGCTGAAGTGAAAGTATTGAATATTTATAAGAAAAACACACATTACTTGATGCTGTCTTCCACCTTGGCATCTTCCCACAGGGAATGGGATGACCCTGGCTGATTGTTGTGGGGTGGAAGCTTTGATATTGTGGCACTGAGCATTTTAAGCAAAACAGTTTTTCTTTAGTTTACTATTGAATGGAGAAAAGCCCCTTTCAGTTACACTGGGAATTTAGTGATCCTCTGGCCTGGAATCTCATTTATTTCCTGAAAACAGTATCCAATGGGACATGTAGTTCAAGTGGTAATTCTGTCTCCTTCTGTGTCTCTCATCTCTCTCTCATTGCTGCAGAAAATGTGACAGTCCTCACAGCAGGGTTTGACTGCCACTCCACTGAGGAATTTACAAAATACTCGTTAGGGTATTCTCTCTCTGCTCCTAAATTAATTTTTCTTTCTCAGATACCCAAGACATCACCACACACTCATGTCCACTTACTGGACCAGATGATGTGCCCATAAGTCTTTTATATGAAATTCAAATAACCTCTTTAAAGAATAATTTTAATAAGTCAAGATGTGGAATGATTTTTCCTTTTGTTGTGGGAAATACAGATTTTTCTTGAAGAAAATCTAGCCTTGCAATGCACATATAGCTCTTTTTCTTTCAACTTTTCAGATGTCTGAAAGCATGAACACAACTGGGCAATTGAGTTCTATACTTCCCTGGTGACACTCCCAGTCTATATAAGTTAGTGCTGAGATTTTATTTTTTTTGTGAAGAAAATAATTGCTGTGGAAATGTACTTTTGCTTTTAAATGTTTAGCATTTGCATTCTTAGGTGCATTGGGCACCAATATTTCACAATGGACTGTGCAGCTCAATTGTATTGGCAGGGTAGATTTTTCTCTACGATGTTTTAAGAAGGGCCTCCCTTTTGAAGTGATGTCTCTGTGACCTTTTGTTGTGGAAGAGTGTTGTTAAAGCACGTCCTGGATGTGGTTGTTGTATAACACAGATGACATTTTCTATCTGTCCCACTTGAAAAAGGCTTAGCAAAACATAGTCAGCGATGCACAGATGCACCATCCACCTTCCACACGATTTCATTGAGGTTCATGCTTAAACAATCAGAAATTTCTCTGAAATTGCTAAGCTCTCTCCTTTTGGAATACATTTGTCCATGATCAAGCTGTCATTTCTATTTACCAGCTTCTCTCCCATCTGGTTTTGAGTGTTTAATTACTTTTTTCCTACGAAGTTGCTCTTTTATGTTTCTTGAGAATTTCTCTGCTCCCCATCCGAGGATCTCAGCATGTGGAAGGAATGTGTTGTGTTAAAATTCCAGCCATACAAATAACAGTATTGTAATCCAAAAATTCTGTGTCAGGAAACTAACCTTGTTAGTGTTCAGTGATAAAATTCCTGTTGATTTTGGTCCTGATATTACTTTCCAAAGCTAAGAATAATAAATTGGGGCAAATTATGCATTTCTAAAACAGGTATGCTTAAAACAGTGTTTCTTACTTAGGAGCTGTACAAGTATGAAGGGGTTCCTCATTAATAAGCATTGCCTAAAAATTAGAGCCACTGTCATGCAGTAGGACATGGCAGAAAGGGGATTATTAAAAGAAAATTCATCTGGTTTGCTGCTACACTAGCTGATACTTTTATTTTCTTGGTTTTTAGGTTTTTTTTTTCCTAAGTAAGATGTAAATTTTCTTGCCTAGTTGAATGAAAAATACTTTTCATTCCATGCATCCCAGTGGTTTCCTTCACAATTTCTTAGTTCTAGTGAAAGGGACAAGGGCTATATAAAACATTCAAGTACAGTTTTGAAATTATATTATTGCAGTGGAATTTCTTCTGCAATATCTGTGATGCATCCATGGATCTAGTAGATTATTCAGTGCATATACACATAGAATAGTGTTCCGAAAGGGGTTTAACAGCAGTGTGGATATGGCACTTGGAGGCATGGATTAGTGCTGGGACCTGCCCTGAGAGGTGTCCCTGGGCTCAGGGTGAGGTTTGGACTGGTGCTGAGACAAAGATTTTGCAGAAGAACAGAGCTTCCAGGGCCTTAACTGTCAGGAAAAAGAAAGAATGCTGATTTCTGTAGCTGTGGGTGTTTGGAGTGTTCATCCTCCTCCCACTTCGGTGTAGCTCAAGCCCTTTGTCTCAGTGTCAGGGATGAGCCTGAGGAATCCTTTGGGGTGCAGATGCCAGATGATGCATTTCTGAGAAATAACACTAAACTTTCTCCCGAGATACCTGGAGCAGCTTGTGAGAGAAGCAGCCCTTGATAGAAACTCTGAGCCAGGGGCTGAGGAAAGGCACCAAACCAAACTCCCAGGCTGGTATTGGAATTTAGTAGGAGAATGGGAAACCAGAGCCAGGAAAAGATGGGTGCTGCAATTGATGCTACTTTTCCATCTTGCACCTTTGAGGAATGTTTTCCTTTGATCCTATTAAAGATCAAGCAGATCAAGTCAGAACTGGGGTGTGGATTTAAAAACATCTAAGTCCTGATGTTGGTGGGGATGTGCATGAGGAATTCAATCAGAAAAGGAAAATACAGGTGTGGGCTGGTTGTGGACTGTTTTAAATATTGATGTGTTAAACTTTTTTACAGCCAGAAATCCAGTATGTAGCCTGTGTTAATCTGAGTGGAGGCTCTAGATAACCACTGGGACTGGTTGTGCAGAGAATCTGGCGTAAATATTTACAGTGTCTCTCAGTCAACCAAAACTTCTAGTTCTGAAAAATAAATTAGTACAACAGAGAGACCATACTTTTAACTCCTTCAAACAAGCTGCTGACAAAGGGTAGTAGAGAGAAAAATTAGATAAAATAATAAATTATAAATAAATAATAAAATATTTGGTTTTATTATAAAATTAAATATTTTTTTCCTACTTTCCCAAGTATATGGGATACTCAAGGCAAAGAGGGAAAAATGTTTACCTTTTCCATATCAGACTACAAAATTCAGATTATTTCATCATTCAAACCACCTTGCTTACTTTTTGGAAATGGAAAGATCAGATTCTTCAACTTTTTGTACATTAAATTTTGCATGAGTGTTACAGCTGCTGTTTATTTTCGTCCTTCTTAGTAATTTCATAGGAGTTGTCTCAAACAGAATTTTAATTCTGTTAAAAAAACAAGCAGCTGATGAAAAGTGACTATATGGGTTTAGTCAAAATAAACAATTTGAATTAATTTTGTCTTCCGTAGAAATAAAGATGGTTTGTAGTGCTGAGTTCCAAACTAGAAGAATTTATGACCAAACTTTCTCATTTGCATTGCATGACTAGAAGTTGCTAAAAAAGGGAAAGGAAATAATTCCAGAGTTTGGATATCCAGAGAGAAAGAAAGTAAAGCCAGCCTGGGATTTGTTAGGATTTTTCAAGATTGCATAATTTGTACAACATAACATAACATCCAGAGGCCATCCAGAAATGACTAATTACAAGCCATGGTTACTGATTTGTTCTGTTTTAGAGCAGATCAATGACTTCTATCCATTTTACTGCTTTCTACATGATTCTGTTAGACAAAGCCCTAATGAGAGCTGTAAATTATTTTCCTTTTCCCTTTTCCTACCTGATTGTGCTAAAACATCTGGTTTTAGCCTGGTCATATCAGAGCTGGAAACTTCATAGGAGAGTGTTAAGATGACACTGAGGTTCCTTAATTAACATCTAACAGAGTCACCCTCAGCAGCTTTAAGGATCACCCTCTGGGCAGTGATGCTGAAATGTCTGGAAGTAGCTCGGGAATCAGGGAGGTAATAGGTTTGCACTAACTGCTTAGAATCTGTTCTAGCTTTGCCTCCTCTGACTATTTTGAAACAAGAAGGGCTTTGTCACATCATTCCCCCATCCCATCTTCCATAAGCAAATCATAACCAAGATTTGCTTCAAATTAGTCCTGGAGTATCCCACTTTCTAAATCTTTCTTCCCACAACAATATTATTTTTTGGGGATTTTTTTCCTGCTCTCTACTGTTGTTTATCTGATTTTTTTCATGGTATATTTGTATGTATTTCTTATTGTAAACAATATTTTATTAATTTCTAAAAAACAACTCTTTTCCCAGGCCATATGTTTGATGTTCTGCTTAATATTGTGCTAGATGTTTTGAGATATTGCAGTTTGTGTCAGTTAAATGACACTTACCTCACATTTGTTTTACTACAGGCTCCACAGGGAAGCCATCACAGTACTGAGCTGTCAGAGTTCAAGAACCGTCTGGCTGACACTCTTAGTTTATGATTTAGTTTTAGGGGGTCCTGTAAGGATCAGGGAGTTGGACTTCATGATCCTTACAGGTGTCTTACAACTTGAGATATTCTATGATTCTATGGGGGTTTTTGACTGAAGATTCATGTTGAAGGCAATGAGAAGGTTTGATTTGGACTTCAGCAATGCTATTGAGAAACTGAACATTTAAATCACCAACCAGTATTTTGAAGTGGAGCCTGTCCAATTCAAGAGTCAATATTTTTAAAATGGGGGACTCATTCACACTGAGACTTAATAAATTACTGGGGTTCTACACATTTCTTTGTCTAGAAAGTCTCAGTCATGTTTCAGTAACATTTAAAAAATATTGTATTTTTTCCTTTGCATCTATAATAGTAATTTTAAGTGCATAATATGCATTATATAACCTCCTATAATTACTAAAGGAGAAACAAAGAAAGTATACTCTGTCTTGTGCAGGTATAAGAAGATGCAACCTTAAAGAATGCTTTTATGTACATTAAGATATTGGAAATCACCTCGTGTTGAGAGTAAATTGTTGCTAGAACCTCTTTCCACTTTTGCTTATTTTTCTCTGCTTATTTTTCTCTCCAGCTGTTTTGCATATTTATTAGCTTCTTATCAGAGATACTTTGAATATAATTTTAAAATAGGAAAATAAATATTTTCCTAATTTTTGTATCAGGATAGTTGTAAAGAAGTACATTTTCTGCATGTTGTACAGGGAGTTAGGCATGCAATTTCCATTAATAATGAACCATGCAGAAAATTTGCCCTTGAGAGGTACATGTATAGACATCACAAACATTAATCATTAAAGTTGTCCAGAATTCCTGAACTACTTTCTTATCCAAAAATTATAGGATATATAAGAATTTAATTTCACATTGAAACAATTGGAATTCATCTGACTCATCTTGCCTAAAGAAATATCATTGTACAAAGTCAGGAAATCTGTGTCCTCTGCTGTATCTTCCACAGAGTTTAGTGGACAGACAGACCTTTCCAATCCCTCTGCATATGCAATTTGTTCAATTCTAGTGCTTACTTTCAAATTCCATGCATATCCTTCTCAGGCAAATATTAAGCCTATTATCCGTGTTGTCAGAAAACAGGTCTGGTGTTTTTTCAGGGATTCTATAAAACTTGGATGTATCACTTTAGATATAAACTATGTTTCTCAAAAGTTCATTAGAATATGTCATCTTTTTCTGTGCCTAGAAGTGCCTACAAGGGTGCTTGTTTCCTTCTCTCCTTATCTAACACATTATCCTCTGCAGAGTTAGTCAACAATCCTGTAAATATTTATGCATCTACTTCCCACTTTTAAAAGCATTACTCACTTCAATGAGATGCACAACAGTAAAATTGAGACTATGTGTTAAAATTTAAGAGATTAGGGCCTTAGGTTTGTAGCAAGTGGCAACGTTTGTGAGAAAATCCTGTGACCTTGATGGAAAATGCTCTTTTGTTTTGGTCACTCACATATTTAGGTGTGTCTTTACTACAGGACTCAAATAGAATATAGATATAACCTCACTTTTTTGGTTTGTTTCTAGTGGAAATTCTTTCAAAGACCTAATTTTAAAAAGTAGTCTGCAGACTTCATTTGAAGCAAAGCTGGTGTTTGCAGTGCCTGAAGAGGTAGCTAAAGCAATCTGAATTTAGCTTTAGGAGCCACGTTTTTATTTGACATTGTTCTTGTTTTCTTTCCACAGTTAAAAAGAAAGATGAATGCAAGAAACCTTTTTTTTCTTTGTGTGGTTTTTTTTTTTTTCCTCCTTAAATCTGTATTAAAAACTAAACTTTCAATGCATTTTGTGCAGACTTGCACTAACCTTCACTTCTGGATGTCATGAATACTAAGTTTTTGGAAAAAAACCCAAACTTGCTAGTAGTGTTAAAAGTGCTTACTTTAATTATGACACTCAAAATGTGGGGCTTTATGTTTTACAACCTGTCCTGGGGACCTGACATTTGATATCTTGCCTACAAACAATGGGTTCTGTGTTGAGTCTCATAGTTTGGTTGGCTGATATCATGAAAGGGAATGAGGTGTCAGTTTCTTAATAATGTTTCACATAACTTGTAGAAGATTTAAAACAGAAGCATGGGTATTTAAGAGTGATGACTTCTGTTAATTTATTTGGGGAACAAATAAAACCTCCTAAAGTTTCTTAGGTGAGAAAGGTGCAAGAAGTTCCATAAGTGCCCTTGGTTTTTAGAGATATCACTCAGTTTAGTCTTAAAGCTACATAACATTTATTCTTTAATTTTTAGAGTTTTCCTTTTCAAATACAAAGGAAACTCACAATGTGCTGGTTTTGAATTGCACTCTTTTCCTCTTGAAATGCTACTTTCTTTCCAAGTTGGTTTGGTTTTTTGATCTAGCTTGATTAATTGGCAGATGGCCACCCAGTTCCTTGAAGGAGATGACATCAGTCTTTCTAGAGAACTCCAATATGAATAAAATGTTGATGAGATGAGCAAAATTGATGTCAAACAGTTCAGATTTCTCTTTCACTAGTCCTTCTTTAATGATTAAACCTTTCCTTCAAAACCCAAGAGCAAGCACACATTTGGAATGAGTAATGCCATGTAAGTTCTCAAGTTCTGAGCTGGCCATTGCTGGAGAGTCAAACAATCTGCAGGTAGCATCATTCTTAATTTTTCTGAGATTTAAGGAAAATTCTTAGGAGAAATGACACAGTGATAGTGTTTCCCTGTTAGAAAACTAATCAGATTGCAGTACCTCTTATTTCAGGGAGTTACAGCACCTGCATCATGCTCCAGTGAGTCTCATTGAACAGAAGGGGACTAAAAAAGACGGACGAATAACATTTAGCAGTTTAGCTGCCTATAATCTTACCACATTTTTAACAGATGGCTTTCATAGTGATACTGTGCATTGCTAAAAAGCTGGCATATAACCTCAGTTAAATTTCAGGATTGCATTACACTCATGGTGTGCTCATTATGTGGGAGTGTGTATGTAAACACATTACCTGCCTGGAAGATACATCATATAAAAAGTCAAGATTGGCAATTTTTGTGGTAGCATCATCACTCTCTTTAGTATTCAATACTAATGTATCTTGTCAGGATGTTGTAGAAGCCCAGAAGATAAGGGACTTTTGTGTATGTCTCAAACAGCAATGGCTGCATGACTGTGAAGCCAAATGAGAATTGTTGGCACCAACAGCCAAGGATTGTTGGCAACAGCACTCTGGGAGAAAGAGCAGGATGTGGCTGGAGAAAGGAGCCATGGGGAGGTAGAGCAGGACTTTTCTGGAACAGGAATGAGATCAAGAAGTAGGCATGAACTGTAGGGAGGGAGCAAGACCACCAAAACCCCCTGAAGGTCTTTCTTCCTTACTTTTTTCCTTTTTACCCTACCCCCTTTATCCAAACTCCTTATAGAGCACGTCAGGGACTAACGTATGAATTTCCATGCCACAAGTGTAATTTGCTAACAAAACTTTGTGAGTTATTGGGGACCCTCTGACTTCTGTTTTTCCTTTCAATCCTATGAATCTTGAGAGCTCCTTTCCCTTTAAGGGTGAGACATCACAGATGCTGACAAGGTGGCTGTCATCCATTTATATGAGTGCTTCTGGTTTCTTAACCATGCATCTGGCCATTATATCCTGAGAGAGACTTCTTTCACTGAAAGAATAGGAAGAAATTTCTTGAGATCCATCTTTCTAGAAGTCATAATGCTCTTTGTATTTGTGCCTCCTGCAAGATGTGTAGTTTAATACATAAATGCTTAAATAAGGGCCTCTTGTCAGCAGCATGTGTTTTGGGGTCACTCTCTGGTGGAGAGATGATAGTCCTGGACAACAATTAGGGAATAGCAGGGGCAGTCACACATCTTAATGCAGTCACAGATGTTTCAATCTTCCCAAAGGTGGAAGCTTTAACTTCTGTTATGGTTTCAAAAAAAGGAACTAGAAGCAGTGGGTAAAAGTAGATCCAAAGACAGTAGTTTACTATCTGTGCTACAAGCAGAAAGAAGAATAACTCATGCTGTAATACTGTGCCTAGGACTGAGCAAATGAAACTAAGGAAGATTATGGTGGACATGGGTGATTGGAAAACAGCTGGGATGAATATGAAGATTAGAAAGACAAAATGAATTCTTGCTACATATTTTTTTAGTTAGTAATAAATTCACACTTTCTACGTTTTACTTAAATGTATATGTTTGAGGCAGACAGTATAATTGGCTACATGAAGTTATCAGTGTATTTGCATATGGGACACCTTAGGAAATGTATAGGGGACTTGCAGCCCTTCTGTGCTGGTTTTAAGGGAGGAGTTCAAAATTTCTAGAACTGTAGCAGAAGAATCAAGGAAAAGCCTAAAATATTCCCTTTCAAGAAATTGTAGTGGAAATGTCCCCTAAACTTTTGACATCTACATGATTCTTTCCTCCAGCTTCATTGCAAGCCAGCCCTGGCAACCTCTCCCACAAAGCTGGCAGCCACATCAAGAGGCACAGTCACAGAATGTTACCTCTCCTGTGAGCAGCTTTCAGAACCAAAGCCACCCTGATATTATGCAGACAAATCCAAACTCTGCTTTCTTTTAAAGGGGTAACTGAGGTTGTCTTAGGAAGGCAGGAATCATTTCCCTTTGTTTCCTATAAAACTGAAGCTATGTCTCCAGTATTAAATTCTGTTTCAAAAATTGGAGACTGAACTGATAAAATAAAAGATGTCATGGTCAGGGAGAGCTGGCAGGAAAGTTGAAGTCTAAGAGGGATTATGTGGGAGTTCGGACACGCAGTAGAAACACCAAGAGAAAAACTGAAGGAGGAGATCATGAATACTGCTGCTGCTCACACTGCATTCTATTCATTTGTTTTCCCTTCTCAAAATTTCTCACTTGGTTTCTGAAGCACAGAAAACCATACCTACTTCCCAAAATGCCGTCTTGATTTTAATCCAGTGAATTTAATTGGAAGTAGTGCACAATGATTTGAAGAACAAGTGCAGCCCCAAAGCCTGTGCTAATACTGCTGGGACTTGGTATATGCAGAGAATTCATTGCATGAACTCAGCAAAAGATCAAGACTAAAATCATTAGTTAGGCTGACTTGAAGAATTTGGGAACTGATTTTGCACTGACCTAATTTCCATGAAGCCTGCCCTGTGAAATCACATATAGGCAGGAAGTAAAATTATTTGTAAGACTAGACAATTTTCAAATTACTGGGTCACTTGAAAAAAAATATCATCTTTGTGAGAGAATTTGTAATCTAGTGAAATCACCAGAGAAGATAGACCAAAAGACCAAACATCACCCTTTTCTTCCATGTTAGAATTTTTAATACATAAACTTTTCAGTAGGTGAAATCCTAAATCTAAAACAGCTGTTTTAAGTATTTCTATAAATAGAAATGCCCCTAAATAAAAAAAGGCTGTAACTCATTCCATTGTATTTTGCTCATGCAAAGAAGGTGCTGTCATTGTGGGAGAAGGGCTGGCAAGGATTCACAGGAGGAAAGAAGGTAGGAATAAAGAAGAATAATACATTCATCTATAGTTAAAAATCATGTTTGATTTTTTTTTGATAATTCAATTGTGCCAAACATGAATTCTCACCTTTTGTCGAGAGAGAAAATTAGAAGCATAACTTCAAGCAGACAATAATGAAAAGAAAGCATTCATCATTCCACACTGACTAGAAAACATCAAGAATAAATCAGACAAATCAAGCATTGTGGTAACTGTTATACAGTCTTATGCTTCTTTATACCTATTATTAATTGAATGACAATTCCTATTTGTGGTGGGATATCTGGGTCATTTGGCTTCAAAATGAAAGGTGCTTGAGGAAAGGGACTTTGGTGTATTCTGCTGAGATGTGTCTGCTGGTTTAAGGAATAACTTACTGCTGGATGCAAAAAGCTGGTTTCTCTTTCTTTCTGTCAGTCTCTCTTTTCTTCCTTCCTTTCTGAGTTATTAAAAACTGGTAAATGCATCTTCACCTCCACCCAGGATTTTAGCTGCAATCCCAAAGCACACTGGCATCCTGATGGCAGCAGAAGTGCCACAACAGGGGACCTTAGCTCAAAGGTTTGAAATTGCTAACACGCCTTCTGGTGAACAAATATCCCTGTGGTGACATTTATGAGCAGAATCTATTCAACATGAAAAATATCCAGCCAAGATAATAGTATGGCTGACTGAATGTGAATAGTGGTTTTAAGCCTATGTATCTTTGATTTCATTAGGCTTAAATCTTGAAGGATTTGCCATTCTGTAACACATTGTTTGAAGTTATTATAATTTTAGGTATTACATGAAATGTTTCTTTTTATGTCCCCCTTCTTCTCCAGGCTAATTGCAATAGAATTTGAGAATTTGTAAAATTTGAATATACTTGGGCTGTTCAAACCAGCATGGCCCTATTGCTGGGAACCAGCAGGTTTTTGAATATGGTTCAGATATTATTTAGGATTTGGCAGCTATTTGTGGCTACTCCAACCCCTGTGACAAACACAGAACCTGTTCATGCCCCAACACTTGTACTTGCTCTAAGCACGCTGTATATTCTATTGGTAAGAATCTCATGCATTCACAGAACATTAAATTTGACTTTCAACATAATATACAGATAAAATAATCCTCCAGTCAATTGCTTGATCATCATATTCAAGAGAATCTTCTGTATAGGAAAGAATAAAGCATTAAGTATGATTTCTAGTAAACCTGCTATTAATCCATTTCTTTTCTTTCACAGTCTTGCAAATAGCCTTGGCTCTGCAAACACTTTTTGTTTCTTTTAACATTTTGTTTCCTTTGGATTTAGACTGTGTGTTGACTCTGCTGTTCACTCTGGATAACAGCTGTTCTTGCTGAATTGGTTGTTTTGGTGTCATTCTTCTCTGCACAAGGATGTGTTTGCTCTCTGTTTTCCTCTGGAGGCAAGGTCTTACTTAGAGTACTCCAAAAAAGTTTTTGTTTTGTGGCTATATCATCCTATCCAGAATTTTATTGCAAGTGAGATTGCTCTGTCTCTACTAGTTTTACATACAAAAAGGAAATGAAGACAAAATTGCCTCGGAAAGTTTCTCTTCTGTGCCAGTTCTCTGCAAAGTGCTGTGGCATGTCAACAAAAAAGATCAGCAGCAGCAAGGCTCTATGACAAGATATACAACTGTATCACTACAATAAATTCATTATAATAAATTTACATTCTAAATGAATGACTGGAATACTGAAATTGAGAAGCACTCAAAGATGAGTAGATATAATCTGTACACAGATTATTACACAGATGAACAAAGGTGCAGCAGTAGATTACGACTTGGCTGACAATTGAATAATTTTTGTCTGTTTCCCTGTAAACAAGTGATAATTTAAACTGTCAAAAATTGAAACCAAAACCTGAGGTGTGTTCTACTGATTTACAGAAAATACATTTAGGCAGAAATAAATAATGCCCTTGGAGGTAAAAGGTCATAAGAAGTGAATCAGCTTGCAAACTTTGTTCAGAAGTATGAAGCCTTTTCAGAAAGGTCACAAACCTAGAAATAGAATAATTTATTAATAATTTGATGGTAAAAAACCCATGAAAAGTCACAAAATAAATATGTATTTTTAACTCTAATATAATCTCTGTTTCAATATATAGCTAAACAGGAGGAACATTAATCAGTAGCAGAGAAAAATCCCCAAATTTATAAAAAGAAATGCCTTATTAAAAGATTAATTATTAAATGTAAGAAAATGTAGCAAACCCAGAATTTCTTCTGGGAATTACAGTAACATAGGATTCAAAATTGCTTGAAGTGATTATCTTAATCTACTCAATGACAAAAAATTATCTAACCTATCTCTGTGGGGTTTTTCCCCAAGCTATGGACTTGCTTTTTTATTTCAACATTTCTTGTTGAGAAAATATTTCTCCTGATGTCCTATGTATGTCTTTCCTGTAAATGAAATATTTGTGGTTAACTTCCCCATCTTCCCAGAAAATGTTGATTATGAATCCACGCCTTTCCTTTAGTGGTATGCAAATTCTCCTGATTTTTTTTTTAACTGAAAAACCAGTATTTTTTCCAGTTTTTATTCACAACCATATGTTTTTAAGGCTACCCTCAATGGTGAATTTGCTCGGTAGTGAAAGATTATGCTAATCCTTATAGCCTCTGAAATGATTTAAAATCTATTGCATAGCAACTAGTATTTCTTTTTGTAGTTACTAATACTGTGATATACATTGGAAAAGATTGTTTAATTTAATGAGATTTTAAAAGCTTGAAAATCTTCTTTAGGGCTGACATATTAATCTATTTTCTTTAATCCAGGAAATGTAGGGGTTAAGTTTAAAATACAGTAGAGATGAAGACTCTGAAAAGTAATTATTCAACAGCAGAATCCCAACTCCATAAATTTCCTGACTTTTGAAATGTTTTAAGCTTCTGTACATTTGGAAAACAGAGTTTTAATAGACTTTTGTGCAGGAGGAGCCTAACAAAGCTAACTTGTTCTGGGATTTCCTTTTACTCCAAAGCATACCAGGATTTTTGAAGTCATTGTTATAGCAGTGCACAGGTGAAAGTGTTATTTCTGCCCTCAGATCTTGCTTTCTATGCCATGTGTAGAATAGCAGTAACAAAAAGTAAGGAGCACACGCCTGGACAGAGAATGATCTTCATCAGACCACAGGATACACAAACTGCTCAAGTTCTGGGCATTTCCATTAACTGAGTATTGATGCTGTGGCAAATGTCAAGTTTTGCATGACAAATTCATGTCACTGGGCATTTTTACTCTCCCCCAAAATATTTGAAGAATTATACATGTTGGGAAATCTGCTGATTATTTTTCCCTTCATCTTGCTTTGTCTCTGATCTCTCTTTCCTAAAATGTTTCTGAAGTGTGTGATTCCCTCTTGCTTTTTTATGGATGCAGATTCAGCTGTATATAGCAAATACAATATTTTTAGGCAGTACTATGAATTTTTTTGTTTTATTGCTGACTTGGGAATTTATGCTTGGGAATTTTGTCAGTAATGGCTTTCACTCTGTGCAGTCCTTTAAGCACCTCATGCTCTTCCTTCTGCAAAAGCAAGAAGAAAATCCTCCTCTTCTGCAGAAGAGATGCAAAGGGCATTTAGGAGAATCTGCAGCTGCTAAATGATGTGCTGCAGGTTAGCAGGCTGCATCTCTAATCCAGCTTCATTTGCCACTGCATCACCTATTCACCTTTTACACTGGATAGCAACTTGAATGTCATATCATGCAGCCCTTAGTGGTGGCTGTTGTATTCATACAATAGTTTTTTATTGGCACCTGGATGTGTAAAAATATGATTTCTTTTCTGTATGTTGTTTGCTTTGGCTGTCACTGAGATTGATTTTGACCCACTCAGGTTTCTCCTCCTGATTTGTATTTTGCATAGGAAATGTTTTTTTCTTTGTTCCTTTTGGTCAGGAGGGGGTGAAGTGTAAGCTGGTTGCTGTTGATTTGGCAGTGACTCTGAGGGTCCTCTGTGCCTTCATCACAGCTGGAAATTTCTCTGGTGTAGCCCCCTAAGGACCGTGTGCTTTCCCCCAGAGCAATTGCAATTTTGGTCAGCTGCTGCCCCTTTCCAACACTCAGTGCTTTCCCTGCCTGCTGGTGTTTGCATTATGCACGTGTCCCCTGCATCCTGGGGACGCTGTGTGCTCACAGCTGGCCTCCCCTGACCCCTGGCCTACCATGCCAGAGCTTTTGCCAAGCACCATCTGCACCACCTCAAAGGAAAGCTCTTGAATTGTGCACCTGCACCTATTTTGAATATCTGAAGCCATTTTGCTACTTCAGCAGATATCATGGCATAACCTGAATACTTTTTTTTTTTTTTTTTAATAGAAATTTGTCTGGAAATTGATCACTTTGTGCCTCTTTTTGAGAAATGAGTCACAGCCACCACTGTACTGTACCACTGATCACACTTGACATCCATTTGGGCGATGCAGTTTGAGTTTCACATTTGACTGCACTAAGCTTTGGTTGGTGTGTCTCCACTGCCCTGCTCCCACCTACCCATTGATATTATTCTGTGCAATCTCAGCCCTGCCTGGTGCTCTGGCAGTGCCTCTGCCAAGCCCTCTCCACTCCACAGGTCCCTGGAAGGATGTCAGTCTTCACATTTGCCTGTGGGTTGGGGCTGAGTTATATTTATTGCCAAACACCATCTCTGTGCATTCAGTTGTTTGTGGGAAGTTTGCTTATCTACAGTCTTGTTTTCAGGTAGGAGCTTGTTTTCTTTCAATTCTATAGAGATCCGTTGATTAATCACTTGTTAATTATCATTGATTAATCTATGATAATTAAGCAGGTAATAACATGTTTTTCAATAATAATTATTTGCATACATTAATATTTATTCTATTATTAATATCCAGAGTAAATTAATTATCTGTGGTCTTTCCTGTTAACTCATATAACTTGTACAATGTTTGCTTTTGACACAATACAGTGTTAATATTTAGGCTGTAAACTTTTTTCACAACAAATATATCTTCCTTCTATTTGCTGACTTGCAGAGTACTTTTGCCACAGAGAACTTCTCAAGATAAATTTGCTGTTTCTTTGCTGGTATTTTCATACTGAAAATTCATAACAATCAATACAGTGCTGTTCCTCTCTCTCTGCACTCCTTGTGTTTCCTTTTCAGACCTCTTACCTTCAGTAGCATGTGTTCTTTTTTTTTTCTTTTAATCTTTTGACCTTCAGATTACAATATTGGGCCACAGTGATTGAAAATCCCTTCTTATATTTAAAATGATGGACTGTATACTGTCATGCACTTTCTTGGAACTGCTGAAGCTCTAGGCACACAGCTAGGTCTAGTGAGGATACACTGACATTTCTGCTTTAGGGAAAAACATTTATTCTTCCAACACTTTGTTAAACTCTTTAGCTATCATGCTATACATAGAACAGTTTCATTTCTTCTTATAGCTTCTTTTGTTTCTTGCTACTCCTTGAAGCTTGTTCCTCCATTGATGGAAATTCTGCAGCACCTTGTTTCTTGCCTGGTGACTTTTTCTGCTTCCGTTTCTGTTAATAACAGAACCAGTTCCAAGATCCTGGCTTTCATCCTTCCCTTACTGGGAGAGAAGTCAGCACACAGGTTTTGCAACAAATCCCTCAATAATTTGTTTTTCTCTGCTAGTCTTGTGTGATTTATGTACAGTGCTGTTCCATTCCTGCTCCTGCTGTCATCAGCTGCCTGGGTAGCTTGGTTAGGACAATGGAGGTTTTTATTTGTCTCATAGTGCTTGCATAGTATAGAGCATTATCTTCTCCCTGGATGAGAGGGAACTGAATGAATCAAACATTTGGGTTTTGGAGGAAGAGGTCTATGAGTCACAGTACCTTATTCTTCTGCCTTTAACTTCTTAGCCCCTTTCCTCCCCCTAGTGTAAACCATCTTACAAAATTTCTGTGCTGCTTTCCCTCGAGTTCTGTGATAGGGAGTTCTTTTTTAATAGTTCAAATAGTTTCTTCCAAGATTCTTTTTGTTAAAAATCAATCTCTAAATCTTAATCCACTTAAGTTATTGTTACCTAAAGACAACAGCTCCAAACAGTGTATCAGTTCTGCTGTGGCTGGCTTCTAGTGTGGTTTTTGTTTTGATTGATAAATTTATTTGGAGTGAATTTCCTCAGATGGAGGACAAGTTTTAATTCTGAAACTATAGAAATATAAAATAAATTTCATCTAAACATGTATTATATATAGAATATAGGGGGGGAGCAAAGTGCCCTTCCTGGGACTTAAAAATAAGAATATGTAATTTTATTAATAATACTGTAATTGTCACAATATAAGAAGTTTTTATCTTGTGCCCATTTAAGTCTGCTTTTTTAAGATCCTATAGCAAAATAATGTAAGTGACAAAAGCCAGTAAAAAATATTTTATCAGTAGGTCTTTTACAACTCCTGGACTTTCTCAGGTCCAGTGCTAAAAAAAAAAACCGTCTCAGCTGTCAGTGCTAAAGCCAGATACCTAAAAACCCAAATGGCCCAAGCATTTTGGAATGCATTTGAAAAGAGGCAACATGTAGGAGATTGTACAGAGAATCAGAGATTCACTCTGACATATTTCATCATATTTGTGTTGGAAAGGGCACCGAGTCAATATTAGATAGTTTGAATGTGCAAATAACTTGTTTGTTGCAACTTCTTAGGAAGACAGTGGTGGGTGCAAGAGGGGCTCTGGAATGAGGAGACACTCTTCCCCTGCAAGCATGTTGTGTAACACTGTGGAGTGGTGGTCAATGGTCTGGGACACTGGCCCAGGACAAACAGCTGGGAGAGCACCCATGGTCACTGCCACAGTGCAGGAATAGTGCAGGAGCTCAGGTGTGGACATGAGGGTGGAGGAGAACACAGCAGTGAGAGCAAACTTTGTGGAAAAAAGGTAGAGAGTTACTGCTTGAAGTTTCTCTCCATTTCTTTGGGACTATTCTAGAAAAAAGAACCAGGGTGTAACATTATTCAAAGTCCACATTTCTTGCCTTGTAGAATGGGAATAGTTGTTCTTTAGATTTAGGGATTTTATTTTTTTCCATATTTCTATCATTCCCTTTATTATGTTGGCTATTTACATAAATACAAAGGTAATTATGATCCATTCTGTTTGAACTAATTTACAGATCGAATGACAACTCGTAATGCCTATGATTTATATTACTAGTTTGAATGGACTATTCCTGTACTTGGAGGAGGTCATCTTCAAAGACCTGCCAATTTTTTAGTACCTCTGCCCTTCAGAGCTTTCTTTCAATGGATTCCACCTCTATTTTTATGAATAAATTGGTAGCAGCTGCAACTAGCTGCATGGTTTCCTTGTTTTGCACTTTTTCTTGTAAATACTTTCTCACCTGTTTGCTATCAATTTTTTATGTGTCTTTTTTGTTTTCTGAGTGAAAATGCATGACTTTTTTTACCACGAAATGACAAATGACAGGTACCATTAATGAAGTCGAGAACTTTCGCCAGCAAGGCACAGCTGTTAAAGGTATCTACATTTTGCCAACTTTTTTAAGTCTCTTGAATTTGCTATCATGAAGTTCCATGGTGTTATATATTTGCCTAATTTTCCTCTCAACACTTTCATTCTGCAGTGGAGGCAAGACCCTACTTTTCCCAAGGAACAACAGGCACTTCCCCATCCCACTTGTCCATGTGTATTTTCTGACACCAGAAATCTGAGGCTCAGGAACTTATTTTGGTAATAATAAAACACTGTAACAGAACTAGAGACTAAATGTTGTTTTCAGCCCAACTCCACTGCCTTTCCCTGAAATCATCTTTGCCAATGTAACTAATGACTTGGCAAAATAAGGGAATTCCATGAGCCTGCACTTCATTATTATGTATCGAACAGATGTAAAAAGTTCATGGTGACTTAGTTTGCTGTGGTTTATTTCTAAGTAGGTAGGGTTTGGGGTTTAAGAAAAAAACAAAACAAAACAAAAAAACCTGTGTAGCTGAACCTGAGAAACAACAGATTGTTCCTGGCCCTGATGAGTACCCACAGGAACGAAGAAGGCAAAAAGAGATCTGTTGCCACCTGTGTGTGTGACACCACTTCAGGCTGTTCTTTGTTCTTGTTTCCCTTTGATGTTATGGTTGGTTTGATATACAGGGAAGAGCAGACTAAAATACCAGGGCATGATGGTATAAGCACACCATCTAAAAAGAACTGGGAACTCCAATGGAAATCAGGCAGTCTCAGAGTGTTTTCCCACAAGCAAATACCATTTCATACCCCCTCCAGTGCAGGCCAATGTCACAATCTGCCTTTCTACTCTAATTCTGAAGAAGTTATTTTCTGTCCCTCCTGAGATTGATATGTGCCATGAATATGTGTATTCTGTGCACTGCTGCACTCAGATTTGGGCTCTGTGGGTGATCTTATGCCACCATAGGCCACTGTACATTCTGTAAAACACAATGAAACTGATAAAAGGGAAAAAGGGCATCCAGGTGAATTGCCAGAAGCAGCCCTCAGGTTTCCTGGACCTCCTGAAAATAAGATAGGGGAAAGAACACACTTTCATCCCTCGATGCTAGTATATCATAATGTTCCTATGCCTGAAACTCTAAAGGTTCCATATTTTCATTATTAGTGCCTTTTGTCTCAAGCTAACTCTTAATTAGGTGAGTGTTGTGGGAATTCTATTAAATAAGAAACACCATTCTTGCCAAAATCCACAATTACATTCCTCCTTACCTCACAGTTTGAACACAAATGGTTTTCATGTAGCATTAGAGATTCTTCAGTAGGTGAACATCTATATGCTTAGATAAACTTGGAAAGGCATATAAATGTTTATTCCAGCTATGTTCCTAAATAGATTTTCAAGGCAAGAAAACTGTATAGAATCCTCACCTAGACAGAATTCACAATGGAGAAAAGTTTGTTTCAAACTCAGCTCTTTAATTAAATTGTCCAAACAAACAAACTGCAACTCAAAAACCAGACATTACAATAACTACAGCAGGGAGAAAGTGCTCTGTTGCCTAGAGATTATTTCAAATGTTGATTCCTCAGAAGGATTGCTCTATGATACATTTAATATACTGTCAAATATAAAATTTGGTTAAAATTTTGCTTATCTCATTGAAAGATTATTCATCTGTTTTCCCTTTGCTCAGAAGTAATACTTTACTGGGATGACTAGGATTCCATTTTTTCAAGTTGTTATGTAGGTGGGAAATACTTGCTCAGGTAAGCAATGCTTTTTGATTTAAATGGAAATAGCTTGCTTGGGTAAATGACTGCATGGTTAGACCAATTGTTTCTTCATTTCCTTAGTCTTTTATTCTGTCTGCAAATTGTCAAACATGCATCTGTTCACACTGAGATGATTATAGAAAGAAAAAAAGTTTCATTCTTGAAACTTGCTGACACGGATTTTATCTGATAGGCCATTCTCTGGTTCAGTGGGATTTCCAAAATTATGAAAATTCAGTATCAAGTACTGAGGCTTGAAGACTTTACCAAAAAGAAAACAAAAACTTGTAACTCTCTAATAATGGCTTAATCAGTGTGGGAAGGACTTTCTTTTACTTAAAAGAATGTGGACCTTGAATTTAAAATATTTTCAGTTTTTCCTCTTGTCCTCTTAGTCTTTCTGGATTGTCTTAGGTGATCAGACCTTGCTAGGGCTACGTAAGTTGTGATGACAGCAGGAAATGCTTCAAAGATAACCCTGCAGCCCTCTAGAACATATTGATGTAAGCAGCAGTAAGGTGGCCTGGTTGAATAGGTAAAATTATTGGGGAAAAGATCTCATGAAAAATAGTGCCAGAGGGAAGCCTCTCAGCTTGGAAGCTGGAAATAGCTCTGTGAATCAGAAACTTCCTTGAAAAGTACATCTGGAAACTGTGTGAATGACAACTGGGGGAATCTAGATGCCAGAGGCACCCTGAGATGTCACCAAGAGGTGCATAAACAAGGAGCTGCAACAACAATTTATCATCTGAGCAAGTGGTAAATAGTCTGTAAAAATCTAATTGCTCCGAAATAACAGAAAACATAATCATCTGTTGACTTTTACAGGTGAAAAAATCAAAATCAGCAGCATCTCTTGACAGCTCAAAGTGGTGCGTACTACACCCACTTGTGTAATAAAAGATTTAAATTTTATCCCAAATGGAGCCTTTTACTTGGAG
This sequence comes from Cichladusa arquata, assembly GCA_026413545.1. Classification (NCBI taxonomy): domain Eukaryota; kingdom Metazoa; phylum Chordata; class Aves; order Passeriformes; family Muscicapidae; genus Cichladusa; species Cichladusa arquata. The sequence goes on along the minus strand of JAOTQP010000001.1, from coordinate 108,279,131 downwards.
AACATCCCATGCTGTACATAACTTTTCCTAAACAGAGTGAATGCTCCTCAGGGGCTTTCTGTGAGAGTCTAGACTCTATCCAAGGATGCCTGAATGACTCCAGGCTTTGTGACATGGATCACCTCAGAAGGGAGGTGGTGATCTCTGTATACCCCCAGACTGGGTAACATTTTAAGTCCTGAAAGCTGTGTATGATTTCTTGCCTGTCAGTTTCAAATTCATGTTTTGTTTTTTTCTTTTAGAAACCAAATATGTTTTAACAAATAAGATTTGTGTGTGCGTGTGTGAAAAAATCTTAAAAATATAATGAATTCATTTTCTCCATTAGCAAGATGTTTCCTTCTGTTGCTTTGTAAAGTATACAAAAGAAAGTACAGTGAATTTATTAATAGCATTATGTGACTTAAACTTATAAAGGACATTTCTAGATAGAATTTTGTTGTTCTGGGAATGCAAACTAGTGGTAAAACATTTAAGTAACACTATTTTCAGAACTTGTATTCCAAAGTTCTTGGGAGATTACATTTTCTTTTCTGTTACACTTGAACTCTGTCCTTTTCACCATAATATTTTCACATCTAATGATTCCTTTAACCTATGAGAGGAAGCCAGCAGTAACTGTAAACATACTTTTGTGACTATTTTCCCTTCCCTTTATTTGATTTGTTCTAATCTCCATTTTTATGCAAAGCAAAAATGATATTGCCTGTAAGTCTCTACCAGTATCCATGTTAATATTAATACTTATTTTTCAGTCTAGAACTGAAAGACTCACTGTGACTGCAACCTGCTTACTCTACTTAATTTTCACTTTATGCTTTTTCAATTTTTTTCTGGCTTCTGTGGATATATCTTCAGCTACAACCTTCCTGTAATCATTTTCAAATTTTTGTTTTAGGCAAATAACTGAGGAACCACAATTAACGTCAGCTATGACTCTGACTTGATGAGGAGGGGGTATTTTGCTAGAAACTTATAAACAATGTTTTCAGATATGAATGAAATGCAGAACAAAGATGCCTCTTTCCATGTATGTAATGAGGGAAGTGAAAACCTCCTACAAAGCAGGTTTTCTGGAAAAGTAATGCAAGATTTCTGCAGGGTTGAACAAATTACTCAATTCTCTTTTGTGTCCTAGAAAATACTATTTTTGTAAAAGCCTTTGTGAGAAAAACAAAAAGTCTAGAAATTAAACCAGAAAAACTCACAATATATGTGTTTTTAGAACATAAAAAATATTCTTGTTGGGTTGAAGAAAAAGAGTTAATCCTCTAAGATCCCTCATCCTGCTGTTGTTTAGTGCCTTGAGAGTGTTATTATGCTTCCACATATTCTTTATTCTCATATGTTTGACTTGGTTTTACAACATTTAAATGGAAGACATTTACAAACATGATCTCATGTCCCTGAAAAATTTGAAGAGATGATGTGGTCATATCACAATGAGATTGTCTAGTCAATAAGAAGGACAACCACCATGCCAAAAAAAAAAAAAAAAAAAAAAAAGGCATTTTCCAGTGACAATCATTCTTTTTATTTTGAAACACTTTAAACCTACTAACATTAGTGAGTTAGGTGAAAGGCAAAATTTTAAATACCACCTCATAGCTAGGAAATCAGATTTCAAATTAAAGGATGAGAAAATTGGAAATTTTATCTGTTTATTATTTAAAAAAAAATAATTCACAGTTAAAGTCAAGCTTCTGCCAATAATCTTGGTTTATTGTCATTGAAGGGCTGTGTTAATAATCATATAAATGGACAGTTAATTTTTGTTCTACATATTTGAATCACTTTTTTTCTGAAATTAAGTACCAAATTTTGTGAAGGTAACTATTTCTCTCTACAAGACCTGAGCTGAATGTTCTATTGAAAGGTACTGGACTAACAGCTGTGGAAAGTATAATTCTCTATTTAATTAGTACACTGAACTCAAGTAATGACTTTTTTTTTTTTTTTTTTTTTTTTTTTTTTTTTTTTTTTTTTTAAA
>JAOTQP010000001.1:108235974-108277131 GCA_026413545.1 Cichladusa arquata | reverse complement strand
TTCTAGTAACATTTTTTTTTTTTTTTCATGGAATCTAAAGCCTATTTTCTTCATTTTTCCATTTTTTAAAAATTTTTTTTTTTTTTTTGGTACACTGTTCTACTGCTGAGTCTTAGGTCTGCTCTGGAATAATTACCTATATCTTAAAAATTAAGGGTGGGGGGGAGGAGGGGTTTGTATAAGTTTTAATCAACCTATATTTTGTTTTGGTGGCAAAGTACTGTGTGAGTAAAGATAAACTACCTGACAGTCTTTGGCTTCATCAATGGAAATGCAAGCTGGTCACAGCTTTTGTCTTTTACATATATTTTCAGATCAACAAAGTTTTAACATGGGCCACAGAAGAGGCATCAGAAGACTGTCCTGGTTGATGTTGTTGTGGTTTAATTTTGAGTTAGTTTACCTGAAATGCCATTGTAATGAGAATCAATAGGATCTGATACTAATAAATACCTTCCCACAAAGAAGGATGGGTTGACCAGCAAAGACTGTTCTGTGTGGTTCAGATGTTTTGGGTGCATGTGGTCTATTGAGTAGTTATCAATGTACATTTATATCTTGCATGCATAAGCTTTGATTTTTTTTTCACTATTTAAATAAACAAATTCTCATAATATGCATAGCAGTCCTTTCACTTCCATGAATATGGATTCTATCTTTATTTTACAAATAAATCATAACTCTTAAAATAAGAAAGGAGTAGTATAACATTGCTTGTTTATATGCAGGCAGAAATACCTTATCTGTGATTTTTTTTTTCTTTATTTTAATGTTGTTTGCAAAGCTCTGGAGATTCTAAAGCTGATTTCATTGTTGTTAAACTCCTGGATAATTTTTTCTGTGACTTTGTGCATTGCTGACACACAAAATTCAGAATATTTTTTCCTTGATGAAGGCTGTGGTTTATCATTGTTATCATTTATCTTGCTCATCCAGCTGCAAGGTTCCATCTCTGTCCACTGAATTTTCTTAATCCTCCATGTCTTTGCTTGCTTGAAACTGTTCTAATGCAACTTTCTATTCTTATTTAGTAGCATCACCTAGAAATGCACCAGCTGATCATGTGAATATGAACATTTGTAGCTCCTTTTGTGTTATGGTGTGGTGTTAAGGATTTAGGAAACAGAAAAGTAGCAGAATGCAAGGGTAACGGAAAATGAGAAAAATGTGGAAAATAAGAGAAAAAAGTATGGTATTTCTGGCCAAGGTTTCTAATAAACTTCTATTCTAGATAGTTTAAAAAAAATAGATTTGTCTTGGTCATCTGCACAAAGAGATGTAGGAGAATAAGGAACCTCTTTACCTGACTGTGTAGGAACTACCTTATCACCAGCCTTGCCATGCAGGTGTAAGTCATGGAATCATTCTTTTTTCCATTTATAGGAGAATGGACAAGCCAGCTCTCTGTCCATTGAATCACACCAGTCAGAACAGCTGAGCTGACAGGGAAGAGTTCAAGAAGCATCAGGATACACAAGGGTGTGAACTGAAAGTGCTCTTTGTATACTGGCACAAAACTAGAGCTTGTGGGGAGTCTTTTCAGAGTCCTTCAAGTCCTCTGGGCTCTGGGTTGCTGACAGCTGTTCCAGAAACAATGTTCCATTCCACACTTTCTCAGAACAAGGCCTTAGTTCACCAGCGATTTGAGTGGGCAAACTAGACATTGCACCCATGAAATTATTCCTAAGAAAGAAATGTACCTGAGCAAAGAGGCACTTATGTCACCACTACATCTGTTTGGGGAACAATGGTCTAGAAAAAAACACTTCTGCAATGAAGCCCTGCATGGCAGAAACAGGAGAAGTTCAATCAGGTGCTCAACTTCCAATGCTGAATTTTTGAAAATGAAGACTGATCTGAGCTTGCAGACATGCACACAGCTGCATCTGTGCACACAAATCTGGTATTTTTATAAGACATCATTCCATATGTGCATATCTTCTTTAGGAGGCAGAAGTCATTCTGCAAGAATATATTCCTTAAAACCATTTTACAATATACAGCTTCTTGGAAAGAATGGTGATTTCTAATATTTTTTCAAGCTAAACATTTGCTTGAGATCCTTTGCTAAAATGGTCTTTAAAATTTTGTGTGATGAGATGGTGACTGTAACTAGATTCTGATTTAACTCCAAAACCAGACTGCAAAGTAGTAGTTTGAGAAGATGAGCTTTGTCATCTGACAAGGCAGAAAAGAAAAAAAACATTTATACTGACACTTATAAAATGGAAAATTGTAATTGTTTCACTGTGTTTATCACAAATATATGTTTTATGGCATACTTGGATTTACAACAGTTCTCAGATATCTTTGCTGTCAGGATATTTTGTAATGGCCAGGATATTTCTTGCCATATTTCACCTTTAATTTGAATGGGAATCACTGCTGACTGTGCTTGCTTTTCTTTCCAGAAAATTATGTCTGCAAAGTGCTCAGAGTTTTACCCTTGATTAAAAATGGAGAGGCTTTCTGTACTATCACAGTAATTATGCCAGATGACCAGAAATGGCTACCAATAGGGGTTGAAGAGTTGTCCAAGTTCAGTCCTTGGAGCTTTTAGGTTGAAGTTACAAAATATTTTTAGGTAGGAACTCTTCCTGATATATCTCTTTAAGAGATTAGGCTATTAAGCTTTTGAGCTCACCATTGGCTTGTGTAAATATTTCTGGCCCCCTTTTGAGTCCCAGTCATGCATTCTATCAGGAAAAGCCAGGGTTGGAAACCAGAGGAAGATGATATTTCTATCTGAATCTCTTAACTTAGGATAAAACTTTTCTGTCTGTTATCAGTTCATGCTATTTTATGTAGTACTCTATTTATGAGAAATAGATTATAATATTTTTGAAAAACAGACATAAAAATTACAATTGCTATGCCTTCTACCTATTCAAGTTTCTCTTCCCCTTGTATCCAGGCTGGTCTAGGTAAATAAAAAATCAGGAAGGTCCAATACTCTGTTGTTGTCCATATATGCTAACACAGAAATGACTGCCTTTTGTATCATAATGGCTCTTATTGCTCAGTTGGTAAAGAGCACGTGTGAGAATGGCCATGTAAATGTGACTTGCAGCTTAACTCTTGAACTAAAATGCCATAACAACTACAGAGGTTGCACCAGGTGGAACAGCAAAGCAGAGCAGCAGGCAGGACATGATCCATGGGATGTCTTACATGACAACAGGGATTCACATCCAGGAGGCTTTTTGAGAAAGCAAATTGCTGGTGGAATGTACTGTCTTGTTCTATTGCCAGCCCTCCTCTTTCCCCAACAGTAATGAGTGCTTGGGGTTTTTTTCAGGCAGTGCATGCTGGCTGTGCTCCTGTTAGTGCTGTTTAGGGTGCTGGAGGCCTTTTTGGCTGCCAGGGCATGCTGCTGGCTCATGCTGAGCTTGCTGCCTAACAATACCCTAAAGTCCCTTTTTCTATCCTTTTTAGGTGCCATGATTTGGATTAAATTCTGTCCAAACCATTTAAAGGAGCATAAGGCTGCGCTGTTAAAAGGAATCAGTAAAAAAATAGGAACATTGAGATCAGGATTCCTGAACATCCCATGAGATTCCTTCCTGATTCTGATTTTTAGAGTCATTTTATTATCTGACACAGAAGACAAAAGACAGCTTTTCATTACCCTGGAGAATGATGATTTTCTACCTGTTGGACCGAATGAATTGTTGGGCCATATTCACATAAATTTTGTGAGTTTTCCATTTATTGGGAAATCCTGTTTGTGCTGTCTCCTGGAGAAAGACAGGCAGAGGTCACTTAAGAGCAAGATGAGCAAAAAGAGAAAGAAGGGGAGTTAAAAGCAAAAGGGAAAGTATCCATCACCATTATGCATATGGCTGCTGATAGTTCCAACATTTAAAAATCTAATAAAAGAAGAGCGTTCTGAGAAAAAATTCTTAAAAAGCTCAACCTAAAGAACCTCCTTCACACAAAAAATAAGCAAAACAGTACCTGCCCCAAATAGCTATTAAATAAAAAAGGTAAGGAATTCATAAAACACCAACTAACAGGGTGGAAACCACAAAATTCTTGTGATGAGTGTGTTGAATTTTCAGCAATTTTGAGGGACAACAATACCTTGTAATTTCCCGTTTTTTTTCCCTGTGACTTTCATGTTGATAAGTAATAAATGCACAAGTCTGGTTTAGAAATCAGTTGCTTCCTTTCCTCAAATCTCTCAGAAGCATGACAGCACATATCTATTTCACATCACAGTACTGAGAAAAAAAATGACACTCAACATCCTTCCCACAAGAGACAAATTGGAAAGAGAATTGGAGCTTACTCTGAACTGCTTGGAAGAGCAAAACTGGCTGTGAAGTGAGTATGAATTTGCTCTACTTTGACCTTGAGGCATCACTCCTGAGAGGCATAAACAGTGAAATGTAGGTAGCAAGAAAGAAGTCAGTATAAAAGCTGGTGGGGTATTAAAGGAAGTTTAGCATATTTTTTATTAGTTGTTTTAAACACTTTCTTTAATAACACATAAACACACTAGAAAAAGTGTGAACATTCTAGAACAGTCTAGAAGTATCATCATAGGTTTTCAGTTGAATAGTGCCCACTTAAAATAATTATTTTAATTTTCTAGTTTATTTTTCTATTTCTATATCATTAGTGTTATGATACAGATTATATGTTGCCCTCAGTAAGTGTTAATTGGTTATTAAAAAACACCTCATGGGTTCCACACAAAGAACCAACATCTGTAATAAGTAGCTTTTCCCCATCCAGACAGGTAATTCAACATGAAAGAAGCAGGGTTGCATATCCCTTCTCGTGTTTCAGTTTTGGAGCTTCAAGTTGCACAGAGCAACACAGGATCTCTCTCATGCTAAATTACTTATCCTAAGCTGATCACAATCCTCACTGAATAAAAATTTATAATTCTGCTCTGTGTCTGCTCATTTGTTTGTTTACTCTCCTTTAAAACAAAACCCAGCAGCTGGTGAACCATGTACTGGATAGAAAGACTGAGGGCTGAAGTCCCATTTGGTCTGAGAGTATGTACTTGACATAGAAGGATACACATGAAGGACCAAAAGGAAAGATGGGTATCTGTTCACCCATCCATTTTTGTGCTACTTCCCTTTCTGAACTTTTTTTTATATGCTCCAAGAGTTCAGTCTTGGGTTTTAAGTTCAGTACTTCTGTCTGAAGGACATAATGAGATTTCTTTTCTAAACATGCTGCAAATGGGATGGCAGTTTCTCAGTTGTAGCCCATGAAAACTATTATTGCAGATTGATTGTTAACTTTTTCTTAGCAAACAGTTTTATCTCACAGTGTGATCTTCTCCCCCCTTCACAGACTTGAAGTTAAAAATAAACTGATGTTTGCACAGTTGTTATTATATTTTCTCTTAACACATGACTGGCATTTGGACAAAATCCACTTTTCACCCTAGCTTTCACTCTTTTCCCAAAATTTTGGTTTTGTTACTGAATGTTTCTGAAAAATAGACTGTTTATTTCTTCTTCCTTCTCTTCAATCCTTTTTAATTAGGTCTTTTGAAGATATCAAGAAACAATTATGCATACCTGCCCACTGATTTTAGTTTTGCTATATTTAATTATTTGAAACTAAAAGTAAGCCTACTGGTGCTGACAGGTTTTGCTGGTCATTTGTTTAACGGAGCCTTGGGCTATTCAAACATTTACTATTCTAGCTGAAGGCAGCTCAAGGCATTTTCATCTGCCAGGCCATAATCAGTGTTGCCTTATTTTGTGCTCCGTGTTGTCCAGGCCAAATGTGTTGAATTTGTTAATATGGAAAACCTCAAATGTTATTTGGCCTTTCAAACTGCAAGAAAAGTAAATACAAATAAAACACGACTCCAACTATCACACTGAATATGTTTTTTTAATTATTTTTCACATTTTGGTGAAATAAGTATGAACTAGAACAATAAAATCTCTAGACCTATGATGCCTAGAGAGGGTTCTGCCAGCTAGAAGCACAAAATCTGCAAGGATTAGTCCTCAACCCCAAACCAGTAATGAAGGAAACTGATTTTCAGAACTTGGCAAGAATGCCTTAAATACAGCAAAGACAGAAATACGTATTCAATCTTCAGAACCTATAAACAAGTTTTTATTCCTTCCTTTATGCTATATTGATCTTTGTGTGAGGAGATGGTTTGTTTTGAAGCAAATGTCTCCGAGACACTTTGATTTTCTATGAGCTTTCAGAGGCAATGTCTGGAAACAAAAAGATAACTTCAGCTACAGTGATCTCCTGAAGGCTGCAGCTGGGCTGCTGACGGATTTGGAGCAGCCCCTTCGTGCCTTTGGGTGCCTTTTCACCCTGCCATAACCTGTTGTGCAGACATATGCCATTTTCAGATGCATGATACCAAATCCTCCTGGTTTTAGGAGAATGTGGGCAGCTGAGTGTGAAGCAGGAGGCTGCAGCACTCCTTGTGCAACCATGGTACATCCAACACGTGTTGTTATGGTTATTTACATGCAGCAGGTCTGTGAAGCAGCACAGAACATGTCATGGCTTCAGCTGCCCTGGAAGTGCCAGCTCTTGCTTTGGAATAAATTAAAATTGTGAAAATTCCTTTCTAGTTAGTTAATCTTTATGTCATTAATGGGGAAACTATATTTTATCATTATTTTCATAGGTTTTCATAGGTCCCCAAATCCAACACCAAGGAGAGATACATTCAATAAAACCTTGATCCAGCAGCCAGACATTTTTAAGAAGCAGTGAATTCTCTTAATATATTTCTATAATTGTGCCTGCTGCTGCAGACATTTGCTGGTGCTAAGAACAGCATGTTCAAATTGGACTCTTAATACTGAAAATGAAACAAAAAAACTTATCAACAAAACAGGGAAGACCATTTTGTACCCATGTTGGGATCTGACTGGGTATATAAGATATATTTATGTAACTGAGTAGATAATGTTTTGTATCCTGCAGTTAGAGCTTGGAACAAGTGATTTCACTGACCATCCTGCAAGGCTGCATTTGTTTTAAATCCTGAAGATATGTAATATCAGCATAGTAACACACTTTCAAATAGCTTAATCCTGAGAAACAAAAGCTATTGTTGTATTCTTACTCCATATGATAACAACACAATTAGGAGTTTTTCCACAGCCACTTGTTAATTTCCACATGGACTCTGCTTTCATCCCATATTTAGTACAATTCTGGTCAGTAAGGCACGGAACAGTGAAAGTTGTTCTGGTCAGAGGACTGACATATTGCAGTTGTGCAAAAGGGAGTGAACTCTGACAAAAGTCAAGACAGAATAATTCCCATTATCATTGATTTACCAACAGTGTTTGTGGTGCTATTATGTGCCCAAATTAATCTGTCTGAAAGTAGCTTTCCTTGATAGAGACCTATGAAATTCGTTTGAATTATTTGTTCCTGTATTTGAATTAATGCAGTTTAAGAAAGGAACTTCAGTTTTCTTGAATCCCTTATAAACTCAACGTGGTTGGAAGGTGCCAGACCCAGGGCTTCCAAATACTAATTTTATTTGGAGCCACTTGCAAACTCCTTCAAGTTCCCCTGGAAATCTTTCTCCAATGAATTCTTTCCATGTAGCTGCCTTTTCAATGTTCCCTTCAGGATACAAGTTTAAAATATCAAAACATGGATTTCCCCCCCCCCCCCACAAGAAACAAAACTATACACTTTAAAATTCGATGACATTTCTTATTTAATTTTGTTTATCAAAATGGAAACAATTTTGAACTGTCATTTTGGAACACAGGAAAAAAAAAACAGTCTAAAATTGCTTTCTCCCACGGAAAGTTTCAGTTTTGATACAAATAGGTTCTTCTGTGAGAATTTAACTTTGAAAAAATTACAGCAGTTTCCCTAATATCATAAGCTTTGCAATTAATTAACAGAAATTAATAAACTCATCCTTGTCTGGAGTATCTCTCTTATGAGGAGAGACTGTGGAAGCTGGGCTTGTTTAGTCTGGAGAAGAGAAGCCTGAGAGGGGATCTTATAAATGAACATAAATATCTCCAAGGTGGATGCCAAGAAATTGGTGCCAGCCTCTTTTTAGTGGTGCTCAGTGACAGAAGGAGCAGCAATGACCATAAAATAAAATACAAGAAGTGTCATCTCAGATAGAGAAAGAATTTTCCATGATGGTGGCAGAGCACTGGAACACCTGCCCAGGGAGGTTCTGGATTCCCCCTCTCTGGAAATATTCCAAACCCATGTGGACACATTCCTTGGTTACCTGCTTGAGCTGACCCCTCCTTGGAAGGGAGGTTGTTTCCACAGGTTCCTTCCAACCTGAACTATTCTGTGTTCTCTTTAAAATTCTTATGCCTTTTTTTTTAGTTTTTTTTTTTTCCCCCCTGAATTCTACGCACATACCATACAGAGAAAACATGAAAAAGTAAAACTTCACGTCATGAAAATGCTCGTGCTTGTGTGGAGCAAAATAGAAGTCATCAACCAGGCAAAAAAAAAAAAAAAAGTTGCACTTTTCATCCTATGAACAGAAACCATGTTCCATGTTCTTATTTAATGTCTGGAAACCTCAGTAGTGTTCAGGGTTGTTGTGGCCAAACAACCTTTGTATAAGTTAATGCTACTTGTTCTGGTAGTAAAATGTTGAATTTAGATATGGGAGTAATATCCTTTGTATGTAACCTGGCCTTTCATTATCATCAGAGTAAACATCCCATTATTGGTAATTTGAAGATCTATCATCCATCCATCTATCTATCTATCTATCTATCTATCTATCTATCTATCTATCTATCTATCTATCTATCTATCTCTCTATCTTTTTTTTAACCAGGAGTTTGTTTCCTTCAACATGGGTCCAGATGGTTTAGATTTTTCCAACTCCATCAGACTTTCAGGATGACCAGAAAGAGTGCATCAAAACATAATATTTGGTTTTCATCTGTAAATATTTGAAAGGCATTCTAGTTCCTTTGTCATCAATGACTGGAGTAACACCCATAACAAAAGTTAGTGGCTTGTTTTACCTTCAGGCTTGTTTCTAATCGTGTGTTCTGCCTGTAGATTCTTATCTGTGTCCTTAGACTCACTTATGAAGACAAAACTTTGATCTCAGATATCCTTTCTCCCAGAAACATCCTCTATGGATCTTTCAAAGTGTGCTTCTTCTTGAAGAACTGTGTTTTGAGATATAATTGAAGATCTGCAGGAATCAGCCTCTTCCTGTTGGGAAGGATGCACAGTGCTCTTATCATTTTCATTTCCTAGAGCTTTCTTACAAGCTCTTAAAGCATCTTCTGTCAGTTTTATTTTAAGGAGGATTTCTCTATGTGATCCTCTGTGACTGATACATGGGCCATAAAATGTCAGTTTTCTTAATTACTGTGGTCAGTTTACATTACATCACTAAGACTCTGTCTTCACATTTTATTTTCTAATTAAAATTAATATAGAAAATTCAGAACTGCTGTGAGTAAATATTGTGTATTAATTTCACTGGATGAATCAGAGCTGGTGATGGACCAGAGTTGTTTTGATTTGACAGTATGTTAACACAAAGAAAATTCTGAGCTGTTTGTATTGCTGCTGTTGGTAAAACTACTCAGTGCCAAGTAAAGAAATGCTCTCATCTGTTTTGTTTGAAATTAAGGGTTAAAGAAACATGAAATATTATCTTATGTGGGATTTTTATTGCAGAACATATGAACCTCCAGTTTAATATCTATCTTCTTTATTGGATATTTTTTGTAAAGGCAGCTGAAAATAATTCTAAGTGTAACTAATAAATCTGTTTCTAATCAGTAAAATTAAGCACTGCATTTTTCTTTTCTAGTGGCCAAAATTCACCCCAAGAAGAAATTCTCTCTTTACAAGAGGAGATATCAAATCCTCCCCAACTCTTTTCCATTGAGAAAGAGCTGTGGGCAGCCTCCTGCATCCCATAGATTATACTAGATCTCAAATTCTAACTTCTGAGAGCTTTTGGAGGAAATAATTTATCGGTATTACTCTGTACCTACTCTGGATTGTTCTCTCCTCTCTCATTCCCTTTCCAGCACAAATTATCTCCCAATGATTTGAGCATTTTTTCTACCATCTAATTAGGAAAATTCCTCAAACATTTTCTCTCTTTCTTCTGGGAAATGTCACTACCACATCTGGAAAGTGGGTTCTAGATTCTCAAATGGCAATTTTTCTGCTTCTAAAAGCCTTTCCACATAGCATGTTCTGGAAATACTTTAAAAGCAATTTGGAACAACAAAGCTTTTTACGTCCTTCTGATCTCATTAATTTTTAATAAAAGTAGAAGAAAACATAACTGCTGTTTAATGTCAGGCAGGCAAACAGCCCTGACACTGCAGCCTGGGAAGAATCAACATTGCTTTTCAAAAGACCTGGATTTTTACTAGTCACTCCAGTGCTCAGAAATCAGAGCAGGGATTCTTGGCAAAAATATTTAATAGTAAGGTTAAGTTTATGGTTAGGTCCTTTATTCACCTCTGACAAGGAGGAGAAAGATGACACATCAAAAAGATACATGGATGTGATGCATAAGAAGCAGATGTCAGTGAAACTGTGGAGAAAAACATCTTCTGTGCTTGCTATGAAAATAGAAAATGCAAACCAACTTACCATAATTTCTGAAAAATTAAGGTATAATTATTTCTTGCATGTGTTAAAATAGAGTTCTTTTTGAATAACTGTATCAGTCCCAGAGATTACGTGGAAGTTAAGTTTTTTAGCATCAAAAGAAACTATGTGTGCTTAAATAAAAGTAAAATCAATAAACCCACAAGTCAGAATAAAGAAAAAGTTTTTATCTGTCTTTCCCCCTGCCTGTTTCTGCTCATATAGAACTTGGAAATTCAATAATATTAAAAAAAAGGAAAAAAAAATGAAGTAGCATGATTGTTTTCTAAGCAGCTGCCAAACACAAAAATCCTATCTTTTTTTTATCCTAGCTAAGAATTATTACAGCTGCAGCAAATCAAATGTCTCAGGGAATTTAAGTTTTCCGTACTTCTGCCATGCATAGAAGAAATTTGATTCTTTTGCTGACTTCCTTATAATTATTCTGATAATGTAACAGCTCACTGAGTTACCTTCATGAATTTCAAGACCCTTCAGTTTTCAGAGACAGGTCAAGAAAGCTTGTAGTAGATACCTGCTAGGTGCTGAATGCTTTTTGGAAAATTAGAGAAATGAACAGGGAGATTGAATTAGAACTAGACAAGAACTCTGGGGGTGTCAGTCCTAATTTAGAAAAAAGAAAAAAAAATATTTTAAATGAGATTAACCATTGCTCTAGGGCACTTTCAAAATCAGAATGTTCCTAATAAACTAGTTTTTTCTGGCCATCAGTGATCTCTGGGTAGGGACTTCAATCCTTAGCTCCTTTTCTACTGATGATGGGTAAAGGACACCCTTTTGTAGCTGATTTCATCTGTCAGTTCAATCTTCTTCTCCTCCTTTGAGGTCAGAATTATCTAATTCCTCAGTTAAATCAAATGTCAGTTTCTGTTTTTATATTAGAAGAATTGTATGAGACACACTGAACATTCAGTTCTTCGGTGGAGTGTTTATCTTTTTGTCTCATTGATTTTGTAGACAGTTTTCTCTTCCCTTCAGTGTCCCTTTTCTCTTTGAGATGCCTACTGTGCTGCAGCATTGGGTTTTTTTTCACAATGCCAAATAGCATCTCAGCAAGCTTTAAGATGTGCACTTTATTATGAGAGGAAAATGTCTCTCTGTCATGTACGTGATTTTGGATTGTTTTGCTTTCAGAAGGATAATGCTGCTCGGGGAATGGAGGTCGGATCAAATACATCACATCAAAACCTGCAGGTTCCAGAGACAATGCCTTGGCTTTGTCTGGCTTTCAGGGTAAAACTGCCTGTTAATTGAATGCAAAACTGAAATGCCAAATTAAAAAATGCTTCTTCGAGGAGCTATGGGTTATGGAGCTGGATTTCAGCTCTGAAGAGGTGGTATCAACAGAAATGTCACTATACAACCCCCCCAAACTGCATTTTACTCTGCTTTTTATTGCACAATGAATACTCTCTCATCCTCTGGAACTGTCATTTCTTAGGTGCTTATCAGTGGTATTCTGTGATTCAGAAATCACTGGATGAATCATTAACTTCACAAAGGCCTTTTTCATGTCACCCTAAATACAGGAGCACTTAATCCATAAACAAAGCTATAATCCTTGGCTTCACAGTTTCCTGATCTAACAACTGAACCTACCCCTCTGAGTCAGGGTGCTAATGAGAAAATTGAATCGAAGCTTCAGGTTACTGAATCGAGTTGAAAATGTGACTTCAGACACTTAAAGAAAACTGTATTTCTCCCTCTTTTTGGATAAAAAGTGGTGCAGTAACCCAAGAATAGCTTTGCTCAGACTTGTGGTTCACAGTAGGATGGGCTCAGGGGTGTATTTGGGACAGACTGTCCCAAATAGCCTTCCAGTTTTAAAGGAGTGTGGTGGGTTGACCTTACCTGGACACCAGGTGCCTGCAAAATAAATTTTGTCATCCTTTTTCTTCATCTGGGGAGAGATACTGGAGTGTTTTAGTTTTTAAATCATAAGAAACAAAACCAGATCACGCACTTGGTATTGGATAAAAATCTTCCTGAGGTTTAAGCATCAGAAACTGGGATTATATTTTGGTTAAACCCAGCTACAAATGTTTTTACATTAACACCACGAAGGATCTGCCAGTCTCTTGACTCTTACATCTTCATTTTAAGGCAGTGACTTTAGCAAAGCCTTGTATTTAAGTTCACCAAGTTAGTGATAGCAGATAAGGTGGATCTATGGTTGGATATTAGCATGGTATAAAGGTAATGGAAGAACGTGACAGGCTGAAAGGGTTGGGTTTGCCCAGAGAAGTTGTGGATACCCCATCTCTGGAAATTTTGAAAGCCAGGTTGGATGGGGATCAGAGCAACCTGGTCTGTAAGATGTCCCTGCCCATGGCAAGGGTTTGGAACTGGGTGATTTTTAAGGTCCCTTCCAACTCAAACCATTCCATGACTCCGTGATAAATGCTGCTTTTGAAATCCATGTACTAGACATTATGCTAAGAGATGATTGATACATAGAAATAAGTGTCCTTTCTTAAAGTCTAAAAATATTCTTCATGAAAGATGCAATTGATGAAAATGAATTGATAATTTTTTTAACAGATGTAACAAGCCTCCAATTTATAGCGTCAACTAAGAGTCCTTCAGAGAAGATGCCTTGATCTGAAATAATTTTAAAATTAATAAAGGATCATACTGAAGTGGCTTCTCCACTGAGAAGCAAAATGTTACTTTACCATTAAAATCCTACAACGTGTTCACTACACTTCTAGGACTTTGACTCCTGCTGTTAAATTTTTTGTACATTTAGGCCAAGGAAATGTTAGAAAATAGCATTGCAAAAAGCAGAGGGTTTATCTCAAGAGAATGCAGCTACTTTGGGTGTAAGTCCTTAGAACTGTGACCTGTGGCATAAAAATTGCATTGTTATTTTAATGGATAATTATGTAGGTGTCTTTTTAGATGAAAAATGTCTTTGTTTTCAATAGGTTTGTGGAAGTACTTTTCCCAGAAAAGCCTAGCTAACACCCATTGAACTAAGTTGAAAAATTACTATTGATCTGGATGAGAATGAGATCAGCCCCGCACTGGGAAAAATGACACACATATATAGAGAATAGTTAATGTAGGAAAGTAACTACTTCTTACTTTATAATTTGGTATAAATTTAACAATTATTCACTAAAAATTAACAATTAACAATAATTTCTAGAATTCTATCTTGCATTTTGAAGTGATTTCTTCGTTCTTCTCTATCACACATTATCACTCTTTTTTTAATGAAATGGAATTATTCTACAAAATTTTATTGCTCCTTTAGGTACTTTAAGGATTTCATGTATAACATTAAGAGTTAAAAGGCTTTGTAAGCTTAATTTAAAAGAAAGATATTATTCTGTACTTGGAGTAAGAGGATAGTGCACTATGTACATAAAGATGTGATTTAACTAAATACAAGATGTTTCAAAGGTGACCAAAGGAAATAACTGGCTTAACTTAGAATGCCTAAGGAGTACTAGCTAGTCCAAAGCCAGCTGTATCTCTGTATCTCCCTGGCAAACAACAAGCTTCAAGTGCAATAAACATTACTGCACTGATGGAAATTTAACTTGTTGAATAAGCATGCAGTTGTTGTGGGGGTAATCACTTCTAAAGAACATAATCTTCCCATGCCTGGCTTTTAAAAATGGAATGAAATTAATTAGTAGAAGCAAAACTTCACCATAAAAAAAATATGTTGAGGTATAAATCATCATTAAATGCATTTTTTTTTTTTTTTAAGTGCAATTTATGCAGTATGTTAGCCCCGGAAGAGAAAAGAGAAAGCCTGTATAACAAGAGCTGGATGTCTCCATATCTGAGGGGTTTCTCATTCTGGTAGACTTCAGTGGGCATATGGGGAACGGGGCCTTCTGTCTCCTGACCAGATAAGGAGCAGATTGTGCTGATGGCAGAGTAATCTGCCTCACCATCTCCCATATGAGCTGTGACCCAGCACCATGCTCCAACAGCCAGCCAAGGCAGAGGGGCACAGGGAAGGTCTGTACTGTGCCTGCTCATCACCCGTGAGAGTGAGTTTAAATCTCGGCTGTGATTCAGCTGGATGCTGCACAGGTCACTCAGTCTGCCCCAAACCAAACACAGCAGCTGTGTAACAGAAAAAACCATAAAGCATGGAAATGTTCAAGGAATTGTGTGCTCAAAACCATTCCAAGTTTTGTCTGAAACTGAAACTCTGCTTCAGAAACTGGCAAGTTTTATGTGATTATTTATGCACATTATTGACTTTTATCCAGAGCAGAAAAAAACTGATCTGATGTCAATGATGACACACTGAAACTCCAGATGAAAGAGAAGCAGAACATTTTGCAGGAACGAAGTCTTCCTTGGCTGGACTCTATTAGCAGCAAGCTGACTTACAGGAAGCTTTGACACAGAGTCTAATCAGATTAACCCACAGGAAAGATGAGTCCTGAAATGCTAACAGTGACAAATTGCAGGCATGTGCTGATGAAAGCCACACACACTTGCTCTTCGCTGATCTTCTTGCTCAATATGGTACATGACAATGAAGATCAAAACCAGAGACAAAAAGAATCACAGATTGTGGAGGTATGAAAAGGTATTGTACCTTTCAGCATCTTCTCTTTGTCAACACATCCATGTCTTGAGGTATGGGAGATATCTTGAGATACCTATTTTCACCTTAGGTAAGCTGCCAAGTGTATGTGAAATGAACAGTGCAGTCGTGTCCATCTGGATAGCAAGGCACTCAGTTTGGAAGGCATTTATTTTAAAAAATCCCGCAAGCAACAAACTGCAAGAAATCCATGGAATGATTACCTCATATTTTTGCAGGCTTTCTCCTGACTATGTGCTAGAATTAAATCTGCCCAAAGGATCAGGTAGGTGTCCTGCATGCTGAAATTGCAGCTAGTAACCTGGGCAGACTTTGTTTTAATTGGCAGGCTGTACATTTTGTGATACAGGCTGAGCTCTGTTGTACAAGTCTTTCAGCAAACAAATACTGGAGGCTCTGTATGTGCCAGTGAGTAACTCGTGACCAATTGCTGCACCAGAGGGCAAGTGACATGACACAGCTTGCATGCCCACAGCCTTTTCCCCTCCTAAAATAGGAGGTTGTCTTGTCTCCACTGCCTGTGGAGATCCTGAACACAGCCCAAAGGCTCTGCTGCCTGAGCCAAGGTCACGTCTGCTCCACTGCTGCCTGCTCAAGGTCAGAGCTGGCACGTGGCTCCTCAGCCTTGGGTCAATATTGGGCAAAAGTGATGTGCCCACCCTTCCCTGTGCCCATTTCTGCCTTGCCCTGAGCTCCTCCTCATCCCCATGGGCTTGTCTGACCCACACTGACCTCCTGGCTGGCCCTGGCTACTCACACTCCTGTCCCCCTTCCCTATGGAGCAGCTGGTGTGGCACCCATACTGAAGTTATAGCCCTTATTTACACATTCAGAACCTGTGGGGTTTTTTCAGTTTTGCTTCACAATTTGCACAAAAATAATATCACCTAACTAGAATTTATTTTCCATAATATCTCATGAAAATAATGCCAACAGGTAATTTTCTTAGCAACACACTACTAAAATAAATATCAGATTTCAGTATAGATTTTATGGTTTTCCTGTTTGAAAGTAATCTAAAAAATGTCCTCAATTTATTCTGCATACAGAAATTAGGTTGAATACCAGATTGAACTTATTCCTTTACTAACTATGTATAATATTACCCACAATTTCCTTGTGAGCTTTCTAGCTGATATCAATAGTTTTGCTTCAAGATGTAGAAACTAAAGATAGAGAGGCTTTGCATAAAGTTTTTATACGTAAACATTTTTTTACATATATTTTAATATGTATAACTTTTCCATCTTCAACAAAATAGTTTCTGTCACAAGGAAATAAACAATTGTATCCAAGGTCATGTTGTATCTAGAAACTTTAACTTATATCCCTGTTTTTTTTATATTTTTTAAGAATTTTCCAGGCATACTTCTACTGAAGACCCAAAAGGGTGTGTTTGTTTTTTTACACAATTTAAAATTTTAACAACTAATTAGAAGAAAATATCATTCTTGATAGCATATCTGGGTGGGACAAGGATCAGAGGACTAGCATGTGATAAATAAGACAAATGTGCCATTGTTAGTAAAATGGCTGCAAAGAAACAATAAATTTTTTAGTATGCCAAAGTGCAAAACCGTATCTTTAAGAATAAAAAATGCAACCATATCTGGAAGATGGAAAATCTGCAAAAAATTTGCGTTTTTTATAAATAATGAGTTGAACCCAAGCTCCGAGTGCAATGTCATTACTTAGAAGAAGTCTGAAAGAGATATCAAGTTGTATGAAAGCCATCTTAACTTCCTTTGCTTTTTTCTGTTTGTTTGTTTGTTTGTTTGTGATTTTTTTCTCTTTGTTTGTTTGTCCTCAGCACTGAAGTAATTCTTCAGGAATAATTTTTTATTTCTCATTGATTCCAGTTAAAAAAAAAAAAAAAGGTCAGTAGGCTGAGGAAATTTCAAAAAAAAAGCTAAGACAATGATTATAGAAGTGGAAAATGTATCTTAAAATGAAAGAACCAAGGAATATAATTTACATATTTTATGAAAGAGAAGTTAAATGGCAATTTTATTAAACAATTGATTCAGACATATTCATATAAAATGTACCTTCTTTGTTCTCTCTGAGGCTTTAAGTAAAGCTGTTGGCACAAGTTTATATTATTATGTGAGCAATTTAAAAAATGCCAGGGAACGTTCTTGACCATGGGAATCTCTGCTGCCAATTCTATTTGTAACCTGTCCCTGGCAGGTTTTGGTGCTGTCTGTGTAGCACCCTCCTGACTGATCCCCAGGCATCAGCCTGGACCAGGGGATGTTCTCAAATGACATTTTGCAGGAATCCAGGCTGCTGTGGAGGGTGAGAGTCTTTGAAATGTGCTGCAGTGTCTACTCCATTCCAGTTGGCCTTGGTGCCAAAGAGCACCTTCAAAGATTCATAAATTACTAATGCACAAGTTTGCATTGTCAAAGCCCTAGACCTGAAATGTCTCCAGATGAGCTCTCCATGTTTGACACTTTCTTGTTTTTGCCATATCATTATACAGGCTGACATATCTAGAGACCAATTAAAAACTGACAGCAGATAGTAGATTAAGTACCAGGGTAAGTAACCAGAATTAGTCTTCATTTTGCATCCTAAATATTTTACATACTATCTCCAAAATTGAATGTGAAACAATTCATGCTCAAGGCATTTTAGAGACACAGACAATTTAGAATCTCAGAATACATTTGATTTATATTGAATTTTACTTTTTATTATAAAAATACCTCTTACAGTGGTCCAAAGGTTCATCACATTATTCTCTGGATCAGAGTGAAGAGCCAAAAAAAGTCATAAAAGAGAAATGTGGCCTTTCTTTCCTGCTCTTTGGAAAGATACAAAAACAAGCATATTTTACAAGTTTTTCAGACACTGAATACAAAAGGGAAAAAAGAGACCGACCCAAGTCTGCTCTAATTTTTAATTGAGCACAGGAAATACTGCTGCTCTCCTGCCAAGAATCTGATAATGTTAGGGTGCCACTGTTAATACGGATAAATGTATACTAGAATTATACTAGAAATATACTAACTAAATGTATACTAGAATAACTAAATGTTATACTAGAATTTTGCCTAAATAGTCAAATAAGATGAACACTGCATTCCTAGCATGGCTACGAGGCACAGCATTGCAAACTGCAACATTGTATTTCATGTCTAGATTTAACAAACACTCACCTGCCCTTAGGAACTCTGACTGCATTTAATTCCAGCATGTTTTGCATCATACAATGACAGAATTGCAACCCCCTGGAAAATGCTTTTTAAAAAAGTTAACTTTCAGTATTGTCCACTAAAAGTAAATTTTTAAAAATACGAGATAATTTTTGATTTATGGAAACAATGTTTTAAAATTATTGAACTGAGACCAAGAGTTTTTAGACAGAAGTTCTTTTTTTCCCAAATAATGTTCTGGAATACTTGTTGCTTGTGACTGCTTAAAAGAAGAGTGGAAAGATAACATTTATTTAATGATATGAAACCAAATTTTTCAGCCATAATTCTTGAACAGGCCATGTTTAATTTGCAATATTGAAGTTGTTGTGCAAAAGTTGTGGAATGTGGTAAAAGCACAGAAGTTCACTGATTCCTGAGCTGCTCTCTGCATGCCAGGCAGATTGTGGTGACACCATAGGGCATTGCTAGGAAATAAAAAGAATCTCAAGGAAGGATTATGACAGGCAATTTCAGGGGAAACAACATTTTCTCTACCATTAGACTGATGTGATATCATTCTTTATTCTGTTTGAACAGAAAAAGTGATGGTATCTGATCCTTACTTTGCCAGACTTGATTTATCTGGGCTTTTATCTCTTAAGGGATTATAATGATGGCTAATACTAATATATAATAACACACTTTTGAAATTTGTGGGATTTGGGAAAAAAACGAAAGTTTCACTACTTGTGGAAGTATCAAGATTTGCTGGTTTTCTATGAGTTTGTGGTTGGCTTTTAATAAATATTTAATAGTAACTTGTATTTGGAATGGGAAGCTTTACATGAAATAAAATCCTTAATTACTTATTTACAATACTTGCATTTTTCTATTTCCAGCTCAATAGTCACTCAGCCATCCTTTGGTGTTGTTATAGTGCACTTTTGACCAAAGATATTGTCTGTCTTTGAAATGTTTAAACAAGAAGCAAACACAAAGGGTGAATGTTGGCAAAAACCAGTATTGTAACACACGTATTCGAGTGTCTCCCTTAGTAGTGCAAAGAAATCAATTTCTCCCAATGAAAGCAATAATAGGATACGTTCTGGAAAAGGTAACAGCAGGGGATAAATCACAGCTCACCATCAGGAGAGCACAGAGGCCTTGCTCTCCCATCCCACATCCCTGGGAAGGCAAACCCTGGGTTGAGCACCAGGAAATTTGCACTTCATGCCCAGCTTTGCTCTCGGCATCCCTCGGAAGAGCTGCCTGGGCTGTAATCACAGCTGTGTTTAAGGGAAGAGCTCTTCCCCAGGCTGCCACACTCCTCATCCTGCATGAGGGCATCTGAGGTGCTGCCCAAGGAGCCAAAGGAAAGTACCAGTGCTGCTCATTAAACCAGCTCTGAGCAAAACTGAGAGATTGAAATGTGCTTGCTTTGTTCCCATCATTCCACCCATCATGTGAGCTGCATCAATTCAGGCTCCCTGGCCTCCTGCTCATCTGTGAGAAGGGCACTTCACATCACTCTGATAGTACAAAGAGGCATTAAAACGGGAGTAATTTATATTTACATTAATTTTATGGCTCTGTTGCTGTTAGAAGTGTGTAAAGTGGCATTAAGGGAAACCACTATCAGGCTGCTTAGGGTCTTTTCTTCCAGGGACTGCAATTCAGAGCCTAAATGACTAAGGGCATATAAGTGAGGACATCTAGGAAAGGCATCTGTGTGATAAGGTACATATAGGAAAGGCCAGGAAAAAGTACTAGTTTAAATCTACTAAATTCACTCATAAACCCCTGGGATGCAAGATCTGCTGGAGTAATGCCATTGAGTTATCTGGAAGCTGTTAACCTTTTTCACAAGGCTATATTGAATAAAATGTTGCTATCATCAGAAAGCTGTTTGCCAGTCTCCATGCAGTAAATAAATTTGAGATAAATATATTGCCTACTGGAAGTATGTTCATTTTATCACAACACCACAGAAATCACAGGAAAGATGTCAAGGATGTATAATAGGCACAAAATTGATGAACTTGGTGGCTGAACACTCTTCCTGCTGACCTGGGATGTGCAGATAGAATAATGTTGGAAATGCCTAACCACCTTTTATGTGTAATTTTTGAATACTTGTACAAATTCAGTATATTTTGGAAAGCTATTTATATCTAAAAAAATAACACATTGATAAAAGTGGCCTAACTGTGGACTTTGGTTTCCTACAAATAATATTGCAGGATTAAGAATGAATTTCTAGATCTCAACCAGTCCTGAAATCTGTGAACTCTTCTGCTATTTCTGTATTTTCTTCTCACAGAAAGTAGAGGAACAAGCTTTTTATGAACACCAACTTCTTTTACCTGTGATTTGTAGCGTTTGGTGACATGAAAAACATTACTAAAATAGAATTAAGCAAAGAAAGTAAACAAAAATCCACTTGTTCCTGCAACTTTTTCATATCCTTTCATTCAGTATCTCTGCTATTTATTTTTCTCTGAGTATATTTTGCACTTACTAAAGCCAAATTTTTCCTTGCTTGCAGATGGTCTTTCTCCACTCTGTTTTGGCCACTTTGCAATTTATTGTGTCTTTATGTTTGTCTTGTGTCCTCCCAGCTTCAACAACACCCATATAATTGGGAAGGAAAGAAATAGAGAAAAAATAAGCAAATAAATGGAAAATGGTAAAAGTAGGAAGAGGTACACAAGAGCTCAGTGTTCATAGTTTGGTTGGATAAAAATCTCCAAACCAACGCACACAAAATCCTCTTCAGAAATCCTAAAAATGACTAGACTTTGATATAGCTACATGAGCAGTCATCAAGTACTAATTAATCTCCTCTTTCATCAAAAAGGTGTTGTCATCTTTTGACTATATTGATCCATGGCTCATACCTGTAACAATAATTAAACCATGTGAGGAAATAACCCCCACAAGTCTGTTCAATAGCTAAAACTTAGCACAGTCCAAGCAGGCTTTCTACAGGGGAAAATGGTAAAACCAAATAATTTATTTATCAGTTGCTCACTCATATCTGATAGACACCAGCAACACACTCATGCACCCACCAAACAGTGACTGAGGAAGAACTGACATTTTCAAAAATGTTTCTAATGATGAATGCACAGTTTTCAATTATATGGAAGTGAATATAGTTCTGCATTCAAATTGCTTTCACAAACCATTCCTACAACAAATGAAGACTGCTGGGAGACTGTAAAAAGGGTAAGCCAGGCTCTGCTGGTTCTAAAACTATGAAAACTTGGCTCCCTTCTGGAAGGGACATTCTGAATGGGTTCTGTGCATTTTTCAGGATGGGTTTTGTGCTGCAGCCTGGTGACTGCTGTCTGTGGGACTGTGGTCAGTGACTCACCTGTGGGAGCCTGAGACAGCTATTTTTTCCTGAGAAGGAACACAATGATGCTGTGGTCCTAAATGAAATTAGGCTTGGACTTTCTCAGATTCTCTAATGCTGCTGAAAGCAGCAAACTCCCTTAAGATTTTGACAGTGGACTAATCCTCCAAACCTTGAACCTCTAACTGCCAGGATTATGAGCCATAAGTAAAGACACAAAGAATGGTGCTGTACTTCAGGTGGGAACAACTTCATGATGAATTCTTTAATTTTAAGCTATTGCAAGAGGTGTTGTTCAGCTCCTCTAAACATCTGTCACTTTTCTATTCATTGGAAACTCTTGATGTAAGAAAACATTTACAGCAAAACCTATCCCAGCTCAGCTGAGCAATTAATAAACTTGCTGTACTTTTTTCACTTTCAATCATTATCCTCCAGGGGATTCTTAGACTATACCACTATTCTCAGATTAAAAATTTAGGACAATAAAGAACTGAAAGTAAAGTTTGTTTGGCTCTTGGGAGCAAGTAGCCAGAGATTGTTGTGTCCATCAACTCTCTGCTCACATCAGTAGACAGCTGAATGCTCCTAAAGTAGCAGAAATTGCATTAGCTTTGTTCATATCAGTGTTTCTTGCAGCTTCACAGTCCAAGGCCAGCAGCAAGTGCCCACTTGAGCATTCATCATCCCTAGTGGTTCTTACAGTGTATAATCTCAAATTCAGCACAGAGATCTTTCATTTGAGACTGCAGAAACTGGCAAATTCACAACACAGTGCCTCCTGCTATTGGTTCAGGCTGATGAACATGTGATTGTTTGCATCCATTGCCTGGTGTTTATAGCAAATTCAAATCCTTCAGGTTCATCACTGCAAATAAAGTGTCTGACATTAAGACCTACTGAAGTAAAAAGGCTTGGCACACTTCAGTTTGGGAAAATTTGTAGTGGAAGCATGAGAAAGATAAAATGTTCTTAGGAGCTGTAATTTAACACTGCATGTTTTAAGTAGATATGAAAGCATTTTCTGGCAAAATGTAGAAATAAGTACTTGCTTCATTCTTTTCTGGGAAACAGTTTTTGGAAAACATAACCCTGTTTTTACCTGGAATTTCATCTTTGGTTCTATAAATTTACTTATCACCAAGTGAATGCATATAATTTAACTTACAATTTAATTCGTTCAGAAAAAATGTGAAAAAGATATTAAACTTACATGCTCAGGAGTTGTGATGGTTTATTTTACACACTAAATGAGTAGGAATCCACTTTTTTTCACCACCCCTCCCCACCCCTAATGTGTTTGTATTATGGCATTTTAGTGAAATGAATGGAGTAGTGCAGCAATCTGGCAAAGACCAGAGCCAGAATAAGATAAAATAAGTGTTTAAGAACAGGGAAAAGATCTCAACTTTTTGGCAGTTTTGAGAGAAGGTGTTTTGCAGTGTCTAGAGAAATTATGTACCAAGGCAGTGGTGCAAGTGTCAGGACAGTAGATTGTGAGCTTCCTTGATAACCTGAATAAGGAAAAGGAAACAGTAGAAGGAAAAAAGGAAAAAAACTGTAAAAGATGAAGTTTTTCTTTTTAGAAATTAAAAATATGTAGGGTTTTTTTTTACTGATTTTTAATACAATTATTTCCTTTAATGTTGGTATTATTTAAAAGTCTTCAAACTACTGGTAAAGTTTGATGTTAAACATATACCATACTTTAAACATTCCCAAAATGAAAATTAAAAGCTATCAATCAAAAGGGAAAAGAAAATACTAAAACAATTACTGGAGTTTAATTTTCCCCCTCTTTTTTTTATTTTTGAAGGGGAAGGTGAACATAAAATTGTAGTTGGTTTTACACCTTAAAACTTTCCATTTTCAGTGAATCTTTAACTGATGTAAAAATGTGTGCCCACCTTGTGACATTATCGTTTACAATTGTACTTTGCCCACTACCTTAAGCCAAATAAACCCTTTTGCCAGTGTCAGATTTTTGTAAAAGCATTTCTTGAAGTGTGGTTCTTTGGCTTTGCTATAGGAACCCAAATTTGGCAGGAGAATAGTCATTGGGTCAAAGAGACTTTTGTTATCTCTAAGAAAATTCCTTTCAAATTGGCTGGGTTATAAACCTCTGAAAATCAGAATTAACATGTGCTCAGTAGAGCATCATCAGGGGCTGGTAAGATCTTTTTGAGCACTGTATCCTCACTAAAACTGCTGCAGTACCAAAGGCTTTGGTACAGGCCAGACCCAGAGAAAATTCTGCCAAACTCTACTAGGTTTCCTATGCAGTCTGTGCACAACTAAATATTCAGAAAGGGCATCCTGGCCCTCTAGATGTTGTCCAAACATCCTCTTGGTTAAGAAAATGGCCTTGTGCTAGTCTTATAACTACAGTTAAGGAATTGGGAAGATCCAATAGTGCTGCCCTATTTCACTGATAAACTGTGGTGAAGTTATCCATGACAAAGGCAAGAAAAGGAGCAGGATTCTGATGTGTCAGGACTTTTCCAAGCAATTCCACTGCCTTTCTGCATAAAAATTTTGTGCCACTGACCTTGCCTGTTGACTCCAGCTGTGAATGTGACTCACTTCCCAACAACGTCATGGCTTTGCAAAGCAGAGAAACTGAAGGCTGCATCACTGTACTTAATTCTGATATTTGTTGCACTTTCTATATTAGACTCTTATGCTTTATTTAAATAATTTGTAAAATAGGATTTCTTTGTCTGCAGTTTCTGTGAAGATGGTAAGGTAACATATATCCCCTTACAACAATAGTGGAAACTGACAGTGATAATCAGCAGCAGTATGTTCAATTCAGTGAGGAATATCAATTTTATATGCTTCTCTGCTAAGAACAATGAAGTTTAGTGACTTGGCATTTTGTTTGCTATTCCTTAAAAATAGAATAATGGTATTAAAATTAACAAATTAAAAACAGACAAAAAAACCCCCCAAAAAATTAGAGATAGAAATCCTAGAATTTAATTTCCTATAAACAGCATTTCCCCCCTACCCACCCCCCTCCCCTGCAACTATATAGTTCTATTTAAAATGACATCTAGTTCTCCAGACACATTTCTCTGGATGCATTTCAGCTGCAGAGCTTCTGAAGAGTTCCTCAGTCACAGACTTTCCAGGTTTATGAACGCTGACATTTAAGACAAGCTCCTTGCTCTGGATAATTAGTCCTCCTTTGCAGGAATTCAAACACCTGGCTCACTTCTCTCTCTGGACCATGATTTGCCCTTCTGTCCTTTGCAAATTTATTCTCCTTGTTGTAACATTTAAAGTACCTTAAATTTGTATTCGTGGGGATGGATCCTCATGTGGTGAAACGAAGCCTCATTTGATGGATTGCTGGGAGCTACTTCAGCATCCAGCAGAATTAATCTGGTTGAAAATGTTCTTTTTCCATCCTCTTGCTTAACTCATATTTGCAGAGAAATCAGAGTGTGTTTCATATGCTGGCTGCTCATCTGAAGACAAACCCATGTTTTGAAATTTAGACTAATTCAGTCACAATGTGTTCCTTTTTTAAAGCCTGCTAATGTGTGAGAGCATCGATGGTGGCAGTAGTGCTGCAGAGAGATATTATGGGTCTAAGCAAGCTGTCTTGTCACTGTCTGGGACTGGGTTCAAAAGTACCAAATATCAGTTTGTGGGGAGGAAAATTAAATCAGAAGGTGAAAAGAGAGGGATGCTTTGGAAGAAAGGAGGAGGGTCTGCTGGCAGTGCTTAAGATAGATAGGATAATGTGCTCTAATGGATGTCAAAAAGGAAAGTTACACTTGATTCATGTTCTGTTTAAAATTTCCAGTAAAATAAATATTTTAACCACAGATGTGTCAAGAGCCATGTTATTTCTCTGACAAAGACTGCAAAAGAAAATCTCTGGGGAAAAGGCCAGAAATAGGTGAATACTTGTCCTTTGTAGTAGGTTGTTTGACCATTTACTCTGGGGGTTTGTGGATTAGGTACTGTATCAGGAGTGCAGCAATATTTTCTACATTTCCTATGGTAGTAAACTTTATACTACAGCATTATTGTCAGGCTGTGCCTTTTCAACACTTATTTGATTATTTTAACAGTTATTTTGCAAGGAAATACTACTGAACTGCTCCTGGGATTTCTCCTTTTTAAAACTTTTGCTGTTAGAGTTAGAAACTACATTTAGCTCAGGGCATAGTCTTGTTTTTATTTTTATTTCCTCTATATGACCCCTGTAAACAACAGTCAAGCTATCAGTAGATTAATTTCTATTTTTTCAAATAAATGAGACATAGCTTCTATTTAACTATGAACTAGTTTCAATTTAGTATGGCAACATGCCCTTCTTAAAAATATTTAAAGTTGCTGTCTAAGAAAATACCTTGAAAAGTTAAAAAAGTTCCTTCTCTCTGTGCAGGTGCCCTTGTACCTTCTGTAAATATAAAAACCTCTACTAGGTTTTCAATAAGGATATAATAAATGTCTAGTTCTTCTTTTTTTTCTCTTTTCTTTATTTGAAGCTGGTGTTTGAATCAAAATCCACTTAAGGCAGCAAATACCATTATCACACTGTGCAACAATACACCTCAGTACTATAATTGAGATTAACTTTCAATCACGACAATTTGTGAATCAGCAATTTGGAGAGGCTTCACTATTTTTTCCATGTGGAAGCAATCTACCCCCTGCTCACAAAATGATGCTTTTCTTTGGGAAAATGGAAGACAGTGGAGTGGTTCTTTAAAAAGCCGTTGAGGCAGATCATATGAAGCCAAATATAAATGAATGAATTTATACCTGAGATAAATGTGATTCTTACTCTTGAAGCTTCACAGCCAATGTCTTTCTTCTGATTTCAGGTTATAAGGCAAAATTTGTATTGCACAGATTAAAAATGGGGAGATAAGATAGACAGATACATAATCTACTTTTTTACATAAAATGGGATTTAGGCAGAGTTTAATTTCAGACCTAAAACGGAGTCTTTTTAGTGCTGAGCTAGATTGCAGTTAAATTTGCTTCTGAAAAGAGATGTTTGCACCTCTGAATCCTGCAAGAAGTCTCACCTAGTCAGAATAGACATCAGATCTGAGTAAAAGTTAAGTCTCTCTAGAAAATGTAGTGTCCAAACTCAAATTTTTTTCTTTCTAGGCAGTGATCTAATCACTAGTTTGTATTTTGTTTCCTGTCTGCACAGGAGAGAGGAAGAGGACTCTTTCCATTGTCACCTGCTAAGTCATTTTGGTTAGCAGAAAAAGAGGAGAGATTATTAAATCAAAAGACATGGAATAAAAAGTAATAAAGCTCTTTTATGGTGGTGAGGGGTGAAGATCTGGACTTAAATATATTCTATTATTTTACACTGTCTTCTATACCTTGAATGTATTCTAAATATTGCCACTACAAAAGGACCTGGGAATGTTATCACTTCCTTCTCCCATGTAATTCTGGAAAAAGGAGTAAATGCACAGTTTTTATACAAATTTCTTATAAACTTATATTGCAGAAATTGAATTATGGACCTAAATCAGAGACCAGCTTCTCTTTGCAGCTTAAAATAAGATACCTGTAGCTCAGATGTGGTTGATGAGGAGTAGACATGGTAGCATAAAACTCTATTTTTATTTTCCCTTTTGTTTGTTTCTAGAGTCAATTAAAAAGTTTTCCTAATAACTGTTCAAATTTCAAGACAAAAATATAAAAATTCCAAACAAATTGGCTTACATAAATTTCACTTAAAGAGTCACCTTTGAAATAATCTGAATCAATAACATCTCAGCTACTTTTTAAAAATTAGAAAATTATTAACTCTTGTAATAGTACTTAAAGACAATGTAGACAGCCAAGAAAGATTATCCTGACACATAAAACCATGAAAACATAATTTTGAGGTCTGTAAACAAAATAAAGAGTGACCAAATTATATTTAATATTAGACAGAATGACTTGAAGTTTTCCACCAAGATGAAGTCTGATTCATAAAAGAAAAAGTGTTAATCCAGTGCTTGATTTTTCTGACATTTAACTTAATAGTATGTGACCTGAAAGTTCATAAGTTTGCATAGGGAATTGATTAGATGGATTAAATACTTGACAGGTATCATGATGTAGCTGTTGAGGAGGATGCACAGAATCCTATCAAGTAGGGTTCACAGGCAACAGAGCTTGTTTGCTACGTGATGTTTTGTCAGTGATCCAGATGATGCTGCACAGTCCTGCTGGTGATGGTCAGAGATAATAAAGAACCGTGGGATAAGATTTAGTATAAAGCCACTAAAAATCTGACTCACTTGGATAGAAGACCAAATATAAGGAAACACCCATAATTTAGCCAAATGCACCTGGCACAGTTAATCTAAGAGGATGGGAGAGTCTGTTTTGGGAGCTCCAATAGCTCACTGAAGGATATGTGGATAATCCTGGATAATTGTGCCAGTGTGAGCTCCCAACAATTCTTAATAGGACTCAGCTGACCACATGAAAGGCATTGCTGTACAAGACAAGGGCTCAGAATTGTTTAATATCTAGAGAGTGAACACGTACATTTTTCTAAGAGCTATTGTCTGACTTACCTTTGAGAAGAAACTGTTTTCCATATGTTTGTAGTTGTTGACATGCTCATATGTGTGTTCTGAACCCTTCTACCTCTAAGTGGGGGATGTGAGGGAGCTCTACTATGAAGTTTGACTACAATTAACTTCTCAGAATGTGTAAATAAAGGACAGTCAGTAAAACTTGGTCTCCTGCAGTTCTCCAAATGGTTACAGTTATATTGATCATAATAGACACAGTAAAGGCATGGATCCTACAGTATTTTACCAAGGACTTTATGGCAGAAAGAAATCTTTTGTATTCTCTAGTTCAAGTTCCTGGATAATACAGGAAGCCATGATATGCAAATTATTTCAGACACTTTAGTTAAAAAAACACTATGAAATTCCTGTATGCACAAGACCAAGCATCACAAATTAACAAATTCTCCCTCATTATAAGATTTTTTAATTGTGATCCAGGTTTTATCTGCATGACTACAAACTTTTACACTGGCCCATCTTCATAAACCCTTGGTTTATGCAAGCTTAATGACATTCAGTCTTGCCAAAACTTGCATTTATTATCTGTTTTGAAAAATTGGTCATGACAAATGCTAGTTTTTCTGAGAAACCGAGCGTCCCTTCCTTCATTGTCTATTCTCCTGATTGCAGAAATGGTAGTTTTCAATATAGAATAAAGCTTTAGTAATTCAATATTGATTAAGTAAGGGCTGGTTTTTGACATACTCCTACTGAGAGAGACCTTGTACCAAAGAGATCTTATGAATTCAAAGTATTACATCCAGAATATTATGTTAAGATAAAGGGTATCAGACATAAATAATTAACTCTGTTAAGTAGGGAAAATTACTGTATGATGCCCTTGGTACTTTTCAGCTTTTAAATAGAACATGCAAGAACATGCAAGGCATTCAAATTTTGAGTAACTTTTTAAAATCCCCCTCTTTAGCTTTTCTGGTCATCATCTACTGAAATTTAGTGTACTTAATGTGTTGAAAATGCTGGTTGCTTTTTATTTCTCCTATTTTTTTTTTTTAAACTCAAGTTTTCTGCATAATTTCTTTCATATTATTTTAGAAGCCTTCCTGTGCATGTAGGAGTTGCAGCATCAGGATATTACACCTCTGTTTGGCCAGGCAAAAGCACCTGTACTTACACAGAGTCAGCTGGTGTCAACAAGATCCACAGTTAGTTGGAAATTAGGGATTAATTTGACTAGTGTTTAAAAGAGTGTCAGCACATGGAAGTAATTTTTGTATTTGTGATCCTCTAATTTTTGTGCCCATATAATTACATTCTCTGTGTTATCTTGTTAACATCCTTCTTTCCCTGGCTTTACTGTTTGCTCTGAGTGACTTTTTTCATCACGATGTTCTTTAAACATCCCTCTGTAATGAGTCTGTACATCCAGCTACAATCAATCTTCTGTTAGATATCCACAGACTGAGGAACCTTGATGTTATAGGCTGACAAATAAATCCCCCTTTTCCACTGAATATAGAAGACTTGAAAGAAAGAAAACCAGTAATGGAACGAGCACTAATTCCTACCGATCTCTAAGATGTCTAATTCCCTTTAATTTGTTTGGCTCAAATGATTACTTCCCCATGTGTCTTAAAAGGACTGTTCTATCAGGTACTATTGACTGGAGTAGTTGTGAGTCTAACTAGGTTATTTACAGAAAGTGCTCTTTAACATGATTATTGTTAAGAGTCAAATTTGGATTAGGATTTGTGTGTGTGTTGTCAGTATCTTAGGTGTCTGTTTGGAAGCTGAGCATGGTCCATGAGGTTGTGCAGACAGATCAGCTTGCTAAGACATCCCTCTAGACTGGAAGAAGAGATGTCTGCTTATTGCTTTAAACATTGAGGAGGTTTAGTGTAATCAACACACTTTTAGCAGCAATAACTTGTAGGTGCTGTAATTTATTCTAGATGTAGAATAATCCTGGTCTATCTACCTGTCATACTGGTCATACTTAGGGTGAGAAGTGAGGAGAGAACAAACATGACTTTTCTGTGGATAATAAACAGGATTGGAAAAAGTTCCCATCAAATTAAATCATGAAAGACAAGCAGGTCTTCCAACACATGTGAGTACTTACCTTCTGGAAGGAAAAGCCTTGACAGACAGGACAGAGCCAGATTTTAGCTGACCATGCTTAAAATGAGTCCTTGATATAGTCCATGAGTTGATCATATGATTCTATGATTTATGTAAGCACTCTGGCAATGAAGAGAAGATGAAAAATGTGGAAAGGTGCTAATGTAGGACTTCTTCAAAGCCAGACCTGTTCTTGTTCCAACAATAGCTCAGCTTCTGCATTCTGCAGCTCAGAGCAGTTAGATATCAGAGAGATAAGGAAGATTGATAGGGGTAATATTCAAATTGTAATACATACCAAATTATTGAATAGCTGTTTCAATGAAGAATGAACAATCTTATAAAGAATTAGTTATTACAGTCACATATAATCTGCAGTAGGTTACTGCAGGAATTGTTGCATGTTGTCCATCAGCTCTCTTTCAATGCACATTGCAGTTGTATTGCGTATTTCACCTTTTGATAAGTCTTTTGCTTGTAGGGAAAACATGATTTTATGACTCCAAAGCAGGATCCTTCTTACCCTCTCCCTTGCTGTAATTACATCCCCTTCCTAGCCCTAGGTAGCAGCTTGCTTAGGTGGGAGCCAGCCTGGCACAGGCAGGAGCATAGATTTTTATCAAAAAGGGAAGAAGAACCATTGATCTCCACCTATTTGATTCTTTAGGTGACTTGTTTTTAACAAATCTGGTAAATTCATGCCCATTTTTGTGGGCTTTCTCAAAAACAAGCTTACACTATTGTAAAGTTGGCAAATTCCCTCTTCTCTAAAAGTGTTTGACATTCTTCAAACTGTCATAACCACTAACTGGTGGTGAGAGAGAATGCAGTTGTGCTGAGATACTAAATATACACATATAAAACCATTTTCTCCAAAAACTTTACGTCATCCTACATTCAGAAGGTATTTCTAATGATAGATGACATATATTCAACATAAAAATTTTCTATGAGAATTTTAAATATGATCTTGTTATTAAAATATTTTTTTAAAAAAAGTTGTTGATAGAATTTCTTGCATCTCCATGTAGAAATATTAGTGCAGATTTCCATGGTAGTCAGAAAACTATATTCCAGACCATAAAGCAGACTAAGTTGTCTTCATGCACACTTAAAATAAAGATGAGATCAATCTCCACGTGGTCCTCAGGTTCATATTCTACTCTTTACAAAAGCAGAGCTATGTGAGATAAACTAGATATTATTGTAGAGGCCTGTCTCATGTTGAGTGTGACAAGCCAGTAGTTGTTTTCTCAAAAATGAAGGTTTTTGGAACTTTTAATTCTTGGGTAATCAGTAGATTCAAAGAAAGACTTTCTGGAAAAAGAAGGACATTGTTGACAAAGCTGCCCAATGGATTCTTTTTGCAAAAGTCTGCATCAGGATTTTTGAGGGGTAACTTAGCAAGGATCCTGGAAAGAAGAGAATTGGAAACACTGAGAAAATTTAAGGGAATAAAAAAGAAGATTGAGGATATGATCATTCGATAAAATTGTATTGGGATCTTTGTGGACATGAATGAATGATATAGAAGTTATCTGAGAAGACAGGAATATCTTCCACCTATGAACCTTCCCAGAGTTTGAGTTCAGAGCTCCACTGCCCTGAGAACACAGCCACAAAACTAAACCATAGCTTAGACAGAATGTAATATGAAGAAATGCTGAAAAATTCAGAAAAGAGAACCAGACACTGGCTGTCTTGAAGTAAATTTTTGCTGTCTAAAGAGGGAAGGTAAGCAAATGCTTTTTAACTGCATTTACAGCACAACAATGATGCCAGGAAAAAAGAGTGGGATACCTCCAGAAACTGACAGTCAAGCTTTTCCTTACACCAAAGTACGAACCTGGAACTCATAAACCAGTGG
Organism: Cichladusa arquata; assembly: GCA_026413545.1. Lineage (NCBI taxonomy): Eukaryota > Metazoa > Chordata > Aves > Passeriformes > Muscicapidae > Cichladusa > Cichladusa arquata. The sequence goes on along the minus strand of JAOTQP010000001.1, from coordinate 108,244,931 downwards.
AAAGCATCTCAGAAAGGGATAGTTTATTTTTTGGTTGGTGCACTTATCTAAGCAATAGGAAGAAGGAATAAAAACATATGAGGTGCAGACAGTGGAAGGAAAAGCACTGATCAACAAGAAAATAATGCAGCCAATTTGTTTCCTGTTGGATGATTAACACCCCTCACAGTCTCTTAAAGCAGCTGCTTATGATAATGCAAGACCAAAAGCTTATGTTTTTTAAATTATATTGCATCTGCTTTTTCTTGAACACACAAGAATAAGTTGGCTTTGAAGCCTTCTCTGAAGGTGAAGGTTTTATTCCTTTTATGTTTCAAAATATGTATTGTTATAGAAACATTATATTGATAATCAAATGAGTGATTTTATTTCCTCTTCTCCCTTCTGATCTAGGACCCACAAACCTATGCCTATGTGAAGCTGCTATAGTTTTTAATATTTATCATATCCTTATTTCACTGGCTCAGGCAAGTGTGTGTATTTTTCATCTGTCAGTTTGCTACCATAAGTCAGTGCTACAGTGACATCGAGATGTTAAAAAATCATTTGGCTTTCATGTTCTACAATTTAAAGCTGTAGATGAATAGAGTAAATAATATATATCTCCTTTAAAATACTTACAGTAATGTGTTCTTAAAATCCAACCCAAACTCTTATGCTAACAGAGAGGTGCATGAGCACCTAATATTTTGCCTGCATCAGCAAATTTAGACATGCATTTTGTAACTTCAATCCTCTAAATGCATATACTTCTCACTTTGCAATGTGCATTTCTCTCTGCCTAGAATAGGGAAAAAAAAGGAGGAAAAAAAAGCACTCCATAATTAGAGTTCAGTGGTCATCATGCATCCTTAACTTATGTTACTGCATCTTTTTCCTCCTTTTGTTAATAGTGCCAAGCCTTTACAAAAAACCTTAGTTTATCATTGCCTACTTTTGCCCAGTTATGGCAGAATTTCCATTTGCTTCACATAAATACTTTATTCTTGCCTTTTAACTTACAAATAGCCTCTTCTGTTGTTTGAGAATACTGTATTTTTTTCCCATTATTTTCAAAAGTCTCTGTGGCCTAAACACTTGCTTTGAAAAAGCATCTGTTATGTAAAATTTGTTTACTGAATATGGCAAGTGGGGTAGTTACCAGATTCTAGAAGATAATCCACCTGAGAAACATTTCTGTATTGGGGAATTTTCTGTATTTTGGATTGGAACAACAATCCATTATTGTTGATAATCTTTCCCAGATGTGGTGAAAAATTGTAAAAAACTGAGGAATGTGTGTAGTGTATCAATTGTATAGTAACCATGACAATGAGTTGGTTCACAACAGAAATCACAAGTACTGAAATTAGCTAAACAGTTCTTAAATTGCCAATTAAGTAGCTAATGAGTGAGTGTAAATGAGTCAGGTATTCAGTCTTTGCTCCTGAGCTCTCTTCATCATTTGTGTGCTGCATTTGCACACTGGATCAATCTGATGCTTCTGGAAGGGGGAGCAGGATGGTAAAAAGGGAGAAATTGGAAGTGGAGCAAAAGAGGGAAATCTTTGTTTTGTGAGTCGTCTTCCCTAACAATGAAAGCATCAGAGTCAAGAATGATACAGTAAAACAACTTGTTGTGCATGAGAAGTCCATGACAGGTGCTGAACAGGGTATTTTATAACACTGTTCCATGTGAATTCCACGTGTTAATAATTTAATAGCAGGATTTTCAGCAAAAACTTTTAATTGCTTAGTCCATTCCATCGGGACATCATTAAAATAGGCATTTTTCAGTGCTGAACACTAAAACCAAGTTCTAAAAAGATCATCATCTGTCACAGCAGAAATGGACAGAATGGACCCCTTCAAATCAACAAGGACTGGAAGTCAAGGCTACTTATGACCAGAAGGTGTCAGAACAGTAGATAAAAGTATCTGCTTCCTAACTGCTACTGAATTATTTCTATTTGGTGTCACAAGGATACTGGATTTTAGCTTGGATTCCAGAGGATAAAAGACCCTGAGTTCTTTTTGTGTCCTTTTACAGCACATGGTGAGGAGCTGATGAATTTCACTGTGAAGCAGCATGCAATGCAAGTGACTTATTCCTTAGGGAGGGTTCTGCATTTCTGTTTGTTTGGCTTCACTGAAGCCAAAGGTCTCTTTAAAACATGCTATAACTTGGCAGCAATCTACTGAGTTGAAATTCAAAAGGGCCTTTAGTAGCACAAGCAGTAATAAAAGATGGGTTGTTAATCAGAATCATCGGGGCTTATAATTTTTTTAAAGTTTAACATCCCCTGCATCTCTCCTCCAGTCTTAGGAGGTTTTCTTTTAGGCACCTCCAGTTTCTTGGAGATGTTAGAAGTCACTGTAAGGTCATTACTGCTTGTACCAGAGTCCATATTCTGTTCCTTCACCAAGACTCTAGAACATAAACAGTTCCCTCTCTGACAGGCAAGCCAATGCTCTCCATTTCTTGAAGCTGTAGTCTTTCCTTCCTGCCTTCCTTATTTATCCTCACACTCCTTCTGTTCCATAGTGCTTTTTCTGTCTTTCTATGTTTCATCTTTCCTTTTTTTTTTTTTTCTTTCCCCAAATGGCTTGTTATAAAACATATGCAGCCAGTGATTTATGGTCTAATGTGAGGAAATATCCTATTGAACCCTTCCACCCTCACCTTCAACTCTGACTTCTTGAAGGTGACCTCACCAAGCATTCTCTTGCTTTCAAGAAATGACAGTTTTGTTGAGTCTTTGAGAATAAACAAATAGTTCCTCTTCATCTGGCATGCATGTCAATCAGTAAGATTGTTACTCAGTTACTTTAGGTTATGACCAATGAATTGCAAAAAAAAAATAAACCCCAAAGAATCAGCATAATATAAAATCAAGGATCAGCCGGATTTTCCAAGGGTGAAAAATGAAATACCACAAAATGCTGGTGTTGATGAATGTGAAGCTTTGGCAACACAATACATGTAGACAAACTTTATATATTTTAAGCTTATATTAAAATATATAAGCTTATATTAAAAAATATATTAATATATTTGTGAAGCTTACCACAGCTCCATGTGCAGCAAAGTGCGCCCTCAAGTAAGGACACTGAGCCTATATTTAATCCCTATTTTTTTAAGTGCTCTTGTGGTGGTTTTTGATGGGTTTCTTTTTTCATGTGGCTCTTCAAGCTGCTCCTCAGTTACAGCACAAATGTTAATGACACATGGATTTCACTTAAAAGTTTTTCAGGGAAAAATGTGTAAACATTACTGAATATTTTCAGATAGATCACATGGTCTAACCTTTGCATGTCATATGGAAAGGTAGCTAAGGTGAAGGGATAAATACTGGTTCTATTATACTGTCTTAGAAATGAAAAAAAAAAAAAAAAAAAAAATGAAGAGGGCTTTCTTCCTCTCTCTTTTCTTTTTCTTTTTTTTTAAGAGGTTGCCATTGATCTTTTGAAATATGTGGTATTTGAAGATCAAATACCACATCTGCTTTCGGATGCAAGATTACTTGAAAAATCTACAAAGCACATTCTGGTCATCATTACATTTATCCTTGACTTTTGCACTGTTAAGACGTTAAAAAGAAATTAATTCCTGTACTGCATGCAGTCTTCAAAGATACATATTTTTTAATAAATATCCATATAACAATTTGTATGTTGTCTGTTAAGTGGGTTTAGATTAATTCTTTCCTCTCACTGCTTTGTGAAAAGTCTAGTCACTGTGAAAGGAGACATGGAATTTCTGGAAATAAGGAGCAGAATCTGTATCACTCCTTTGCCAGGTGGTAGAGCAGCTTGCTGCAGCAGTTAAAAGTCAGAGCCATATGGCTCTGATCCACTGCAACTGCTACAATGGAATGAAAAGTCTGGAAAACAGAAAAAGATGAATGGAAGAGTAGAGAAGTAGTCAGTTACTTTGACGAATGTGACAAGGGCTGCTCTGAAAAACAAAATACTCTCAATCTGCAGAGTTTGATAAGTATTGACTTTGAAAAGAATAAACATATAATCTCTTCCAGTTCCAGAGAGGCCATTTGGGCACATGGACTCCTATGCCTGTATGACTTCTCATCAAAATTGATGGATATATAAGCTTAGAAATTTACAGTCGTGGAGAATGGGTAATAACCCAGCATGGAGTGCATGGGGGCTGTGGTTGGAGTCTGTCCTTGTCCTTGGAAAAGAGAACTAATGAACAAGCTAATCAACGTGCTAGATGGGTTGGGGGGAAGTCAGAAAATTTATGCTGACCTCACCAAATAAAGGTCTAGCTTAAATTCAGCATATCTATTAAAATTTCATAGATGGATATAGCTTAATATAAGTATCTTCCCTCCCACCTCCCCAAAGAATTTACAGTTAATAATTAACATCTTGCACCATTAGAACAGTTTTCTGAAAGCCTTGGCAAATGGTTTAAGAGTATTTTGCTTCCTGGATTTATATTGTGAAGGAGATAGTCTCCTTGACAAAATAGAAAGTAAGGCTAAAATATTATAGACAGAAAACTCCAAAAATTTTCAAACATGCAGCCTGTTAGATGGGAAGTTTGCCCCTGTTTTGAGATTAACAGAATTAGACGTCCTGGATCCCCAACGAAGACCAAAGGACTTTTAAAATCAGGAAGTCAGCTGCTCCTATAAAAATAAGTAAGATTTCAAATTTTAAATTGGCCAGATCAGAATAAAATGGGCTCATACACTCCTGTCCTTCTACCCACTGTGTCTTCTTCTGGGTCCTGGACCTTATTTTGGTCCTTCAGTGTTTCTGTTTTCTGCATTGTAGCAAGCTCCCCAGTGTCCACGAGTCCTCTTGAAGGCCAGTTCTTCCTGGGTACCATGGCTATGTTTGAAGAAACTGGTAAATCTTTTAAGTGAAAGTATTCAGTGCCATTGCCTTAAAAATTTACAGGAAGAGGGATTTTTGAACTAAGAGAAATAAACTTTTCCAGAACCTGGCTACAATATCAAACATTCAAAATCCCTAGCTAACAAGAGTACTGGTCTCTATTGCATTTTGTCATAGTTCCACAGTCATACCAAATTTGTAATTTTACATCAATGAAGCTCCCCAGCCCCTGAAGAATTCTCACTCTTCACAAGAAAACAAAAAAAAAAACAATAAAAAATAATATTAAGGAATGTATAGAATGAAATAGTTAATAGGTAGAAAAAGAGCAGCATTCTCATATCTTGTATTCATATGTCGTAGATTTTAAGTGTTAATCTAGAATTTTAAATAAATAATTTTTTTAAAAAGTTCAGAATTACACTCATGATTTTTACAAGGCTGTTGTCTTGTTAGTATTCTCTCATTAATGTATCATTCATTTGACAATTTTACTTCATTTGTGGGTTATATTTTTGTTTAAAGCATATACTGGTTTATGTAGGCTAAGGTTACAGTCATTTTAATTAAAGAAAATTTGAATCAAACCTCTTCTATCCAATTGTAAAAACTGATTCAACATGTTCTTCGCTTTTGGTTTTCTACTTGCATGATGTGATTTCAAGAAAAAAGTGGAGTTTTCTGTCACAAAAACATCACAATCAATTTTTTTAACAATGCATCATGTAGCTATTGGGCTAATATGAGAAAATCTGGATTTTTTTAGGTGAAAAGATATTGGAAAGGAAATGCAATAACATGTCAATGGTATAATCATTATATTTACCCTACTGAAAATCTCAGAGGCAGGACTAATTTTTCCTCAAATAAGAACTTACTTAAAACTCAAAGGCCTGCTTTTTTGAGAAGAAATAGCCACTGGAAAGTGTTTTGAGAAACAGATAACTCAAGATCCAAAAGCTAGGGAATATCTAAGCCTTTGACTTTGCTAGTGCTTATCTCTAGGGACTGATCACTGATCAAAAAGTTTGCAATAAATACTCCAGTTCTATCAAATCAGGTAATATATTAAAATTATACATGTTGCCCAAATAGATAAAATATTTTGTTTTATTAATACTTCTTTTTTTTTTCTTTTTTTTTTCTTTTTTTTTTTTAAAATCAATTTTAGGCTGCTTGCATGTCCAGAATTAACATGTAAAAATGTAAATATTACCTTTCTATTTTCTATTAAGTGTACCAAAAACTCTCCCAGTTTTGTCTGTGTTTCAAGAGCCGAGCTTCTGAGTCTCTGTACAAAGACTAAATGAGAAAGTGTTCCTTGAAACAGCCTTAATGTGCTTTGCCTTAGCCACATTTATCTTGATATTGTGATTATTATGCAATGCTTAATCCTTTTAGTGCAGTGCAACAATTCAGTATCCAAATGAAAGGGAAGTGGGATGTGTCATCCTGTTGCTATTGTTAGAGAAGTAACATTCTCTTCAACTGTTACACAGATGATTATTGTTGAAATAAATGACCTGTGCCTAATGTTTTACTATTCAACATAGCATAAACTGATGGAATGTGAAGGGCACCACAATGACATTAGTGTGTTATCCAAAATATAATTTGAGAGTAAGCTCATCCACTTAATATTTCATTGAAAACGTTTTATGGAATATAAGAGAAGGAATATTTGCCTCACATTTGGATTTATACAAGTCTTTTCTCTTTCTCCTGAGGTCAGCTGCCTGACTAAATAAATGTACTTTTATAAAGCAAGGTGGCAGCAAGAAACTTCTGACAGAAAAAAATGGTCTAGCATGCTCATTTTTCATGAGAGCAGCAAAAAGATGAGATGCAAACTGTGACCACACTCTGTCTTGGTTCCTTCTTTCTGCACATTGTTTGTACCCAGCCTTAACCACAGCACTTGTTAGTCTCAGTTAGTATTAACATTTCCAGATTTTCTGAAACTCATCAGTGCTTTGTACTGAAGCATTTTAGCCCAGGTGTTGAAGAAAACCTCATGATTACAATAACTTTCAATAACTCTTTCACCCTCTGTAAGATTTAAATCAAGTGTGTCTGGGGATGCATTTGTAGAGGGGATATTGAATCATCTTCTGTCCATCTAATGTGAGTAGTCTCTTTTTAAATAAAGTAATTTTTATCTCTGCTGGTCTTGCCAGAAGCAGAAGTCTCTGATGGTGTCATTTACTTTAGCAAGAATGTAGATTTTCTTTTAAGTGTGGACATCAGCCTATAGGAATTGCTTTCCTTGATATATTTCCCTTTTTAAAAAATACTGTAGAAATAAAAAGCATCTAGGAAACATCCTGAGAATAAGATCTCTCTACCTGTGACTGCTAGAGGGGAACTAAGCAGTTTCTAGAATAAAAATCAATAGGAAAGCTGTCAGGCACTGACAACTTATTTACAGGGAAAAAAATTGTCTCTCATAATTTCTTTAGTCTTGATTTATACAGGTGGATTTTGACTTTAATCTATTTTAGGAAAATAAATCTCCTATAAGAACTCTGTGGGTTTTTGTTTTCAAATGCCTTCAATACAGGTACAAGTTTTTACACGTCAAAGATTTTCTAAAAAATCAAAATTTTTAATGCTATTTAAATATTTTTTTTGTGTATGTGTTTTTGAGTTTGGCACATAAAGCTAGAAGTATCCTATCCACTTTTTCTGTTCTGCAACTGACCTCTTTAAATTGTTTTGTCATGTTTTGCTCTCACCTGAAACTGGTGCATCTAGGATCCCATCTTGAGACTTAGAGGACTAATAGCTCTTAGATGATTCTGAAAATCTTCTTTTAAATTATAAGACCTTGTCTAGACTAGGATTACTGTTATAAATGTGTTTGTTGGCTAATTCTGATGAGTCCTTTCATATCAATCTAGATCAGGTGGCTGTGTCCTTGGTAATATTTCCCTGCATTTTTTTAAGTGTTGTAGGTTTGATCCTCCCTTTTTGTTTATGTGTGTGTATGTGCATCTATTTGTGAAAATCAGTATATGCCAATTTTATCATTCATATGTATTGTTTATTTTGCACAAATATGTAAACTAGGTGCAAGGGGGTAATTAAATCCCTTGTGTGTTTGTGTATGTGTAGAACATAACTATTTGGCCTCTGAATAAAAGACCAACAGAAAAGGCATTTTGAGGGAAATTTGGCAGTTCAATCCCATTTTAATAGATAAGAAATCATGATTAGAAGAGGAAAAGATTTCAGAATGTTTGAAAATTTTATATAAGTAGAAATAGTAATATTGCATGAATTTAAATTAAAATATTACATAGGTAGAAGTTGTAATATTACCAGAATAATTTTGATGAAGCACAATATGGAATTAACTAGGAGTCCTACTATTATTAATAGTATAGTAATTACTAATAATAATAGAAAAAGTGTATTTCGAGGACACAAAAATAATAATTTTGTTATTATGATAGGAATAAGCCATATTTTCAAAATCCTGACCAGGGACTTGGATTGCTAAAGAATTATCAAATCGCAGTTCAACTTGACAAAGAAAGAAAGGAAGTCAGGAAGAAGAGACAACTGGTGAATGTCTGGGCAGAAGTCTCTGCACCTTAACTCATACACACAAGATTAGACAGTGCTGCAAGAGCATTTCATGCTACACTTTTACAAATAAGCATAAAAATGTTTGAACACTGTGAACTGTACCATGAGATAATTTCTTGTCTGGGAAGAGCCAGTGGGCGTGGGCTGTCACACCTTCATTTCCACTGCATTCTCATACAGAATATAGCTGCTATTACTATTATTATTACTGTTATTACTATTATTGACACCCCCAAACCACTGAGACCCTCAGTGGGCATGTTTCACACCCCACCAAGGCTGCCTTGGCAGAGCAGAGCTTTGTGCTGCCCTGGTTACTGTGCCCCAAAATGCACAGCCCAGGGCAGGGAGCCATCCAGCCCTGCCAGCTTTGTGCCCCTGGAGGAAATATCAAACTGCTACAACAAAAGGTCTGGCACAAGGCAAGGAATTTGTCTCTAGGGAACATCACAGTCTATTCATTATTACCTGTAGTTTTAACAAAAAAAACTTTTCTACAGATCTTCTAAAATGGTGGAATAC
>JAOTQP010000001.1:108220070-108235874 GCA_026413545.1 Cichladusa arquata | reverse complement strand
GGTGGAATACACTATTTTGACTAAGGAGTACACCTAATGCTGACACATGCAGAGGTAGAAAGCAGACTAATACAACAAAAGAAATTTACTTAAAAACCGATTTGAAATTTAAAAGTATAAAGGCTTTCACTGCACTTTCTTTTCTTTATTTATTTTGCAGTCAAAGAGAAGTTGCCAGGGAACACACTCTGCCAGGACCCTACATGAATCCACTCTGACTTGTTTTCAGAGCAAACACAAAACCTTCTATAAGGCCTTGCTACTGCAAGTACTGTCACTCACTTCAGCATGCAGATTTCAAGTAATTTTTCCTATCTTTCTCCACCAAATAAATTAACTAAATTAAAAAAAAAAAAAAAAAAAAAGTCTTTAATAAAAGCTTACTTTAAGTAAAGCTCTTATATTTAAATTGTGAAAAGCCAGACTGAAAGCCAGCATGTGTTTCAGCTGTTTCTTTTATATGGAAGCTGTCTGGCTACTGCTGGGATAGTTACACTTGGATTTTCTTTAAATGTTTGTGCTCTTTTAGAGCCATTCTTTTCTACTGACCAAATTTGTTTATGTAGAAATTCTTAGAATATGGGTTCTGAAATTGTCCAGTACAGCTATATGCTAACCTCAAATGTTCCAAAGTCTGATATAGGAGTTGGATATCTGTTGGTTTTGGTTTTTTTTTTTTTTTCTGATAAAATTAATTTGTGTTAGTGCTGGATGATAACATAATGAGGATAATGACATTGGGTATAATACTCCAGTGACCAAATTAACTTCAAAATTTTGTCTTGTATAAACAGCTTGAATTCCAGTCCTCAGAGTTAGAATGTTCTTACAAAAAGAATTACATATTTTTGCATGTGTCTAACAATACCAACTCCACCACAGTGTCAGAACAGCTTTTCAGTGCTCTAAAAACTGGCAGAGTTGATTAAAAAAAAAAAAAAAAGTCAGGTTATCAAGGAAATGGACTAATTCAGTATTGCTTTTATCTGTTTATTTTTGACAGAGATCCTTTAAAAAGTACTTGCATTCCTCTCTGTTGGATATCTGTCAGAAAAGAAAGGAAGTTATTATAAAACAAGTTCCTCAAGCTGAGATGAATTTTTCCTGCTTTTTGAATCAGCTGTAATCCTATAATTCTGCCCAAACTGGTATTATGGTTGTAAAAATGCACAATACAATATATCGGAGTTTATTTTTTGGAATTTGATAAAGAATGATGACTTCAGATGAATGATTCTATCCCAAGGAACATCTGCCTGTTGCAAGATTAATCCAGGAAACAGTGACAAGTCCTACCCAGTTGGCATTTTTTTCCCATGTCCCAGAATGTGCTCATCATTTCTTTCACGAAACCAAAGACAATGAGCAGAGCCCCTTGCAGAGGCCATTGGTGGTCTTCAGAGGGTATTCATCAAACAAGATCATTAGGTTTAGGGTCATTCCTCACCCTTTTGTGCCTCAAGATTCAATTTGACCACTGCTTCACTGAGATTTATTTAATAATAATATTATCTTCTTTGAATGGCTGTAGAGTCTCTTCCAGGAAAGCTTGGAGCTGCAAACAAACCCAAATTATTTTAGTCAAGGAATCTCCCTACCCTGCCTATGGCTGAACTCTAATAAGGAAGAGAAAGCTGAGAACTGGAGAGAAAATTGCATACTGGATGGGATGATCTGATGGGGTCCAGAAGGATTTCATAACCAAATCCTTGAGTATTTGTTGCAGTGATAGCTGATTATAGAGCAAAGATCAAAGAAGTTTTGAGTATTGCCAAAGAGGAAAGTCATGCCATCACAGCTAATTGAGTACCCAGGGTTATCTGAGAGGTTTTGAGAGCAGACTGGGAGCAGATATTGCTCTGCAGATACAACCTGGAATTGGAAGCTGTGTGACAAGAGATGGGTGTACACCATTTCCTCCATTTCCCCACTCTGCTCCTATCCCCTCCCAGACAGGAATCAACTGCAAACAAACCCTGGGGGGCAAGAAGAGTTCATTCAGATCAAGGTGGGAACCCTCAGCCCACGCCTCACCAAATCTGTGGTTTAGATAAACTTTGTGAAGATACCATGACTAATCAAGCCTGGGTTCTGATGGAGCATTAAAAAAATTTATTTGCTAGTCAGGCTTGGCTTTTCTTACTTGAATGCTGCATGTACCTAAAAAAGGTGTAAACAAGGAAACATCTTGACAAAAAAGGGCAAGTTCTGTAGGCAATGACCATAAACACATGCTTACTTTCTTTCTTTGTTTGTTTGTTTAAATATACTATATCTTCCCACTGCTGCCACAACCAATTTTCATTTATTTCTTTAAATATTCCTCACTTTTTCATATACATTTATTTTTCATTTGATGTTTGCACTTTCTCAGTACCTGCATAGTCTGAAATGCCCACCTCTGTGCAAGAATGTAGCTGAAAATTGGAACATTGCTGCATTTTTATATCTAATTGAAAATAAATACATAAAGCTGCCAGTTGTGCTGTGTCTTTTGCCTGATGAAAGGTCATTCTTAATCTTTTTCATACTTAATGGAATGCACTATTGTGATTATACTGGAATCTGAATGCCTTTGGAAAGTTTGAAAACTAAACAATTTTGTGTGAGATAACAGAGAAAAATAATTTCCTTTGAAGAATGACCTTTCAAAAGTGACTAGTCCCTATCTTTTCAGTGATGCCAACATGTCAGCTTCACATTGTGTACAAACCTCCCCGTCTCTGCCATATGCAAATATCCTCACTAAAACAGTAAAACAATGCTACATACCGTAATATTTATTTTTTCACAAATGTTCATCAGATAATAGCTTTTAAGCATCTTTGAATACAGAGCACTGCAGGGGCTGTCAGCTTAGCCAGTTGATTTTGTTTACAAAATGTCAGCATTTCCCTTTTGCTGAAAAGGATGGATGATGGTGCCTCCTCAAGAAGGGAACCTCAGGCCAGCTCTCAATTTACACCATCAGCAGTGACCTCTATTGTCTTACTCACAGCAACAGCAGTAACAAAAGGTAATTGTCACATGCATGGGAACAGAAAAAAGGTACAAGAACGTCAAGATGAATGAGATAAGATTATGCTGCATCCATTATCATTTTCTAATAAAAGATTGCGCTATATTTGTCCATGCAGTTTCTTCAGAAATCCTCAAATTTAGTTTTGATAAAATTGTAAGTCAGAGTAAAGCTGGGGATGTGCAACTTTTAGGCCTTTGTTTAAGATGAATGGTTTATGGCCACTAAAGCTTACAGTTAGCAATGAGAAAGAAAAATACTTAAGAAAATATTCATAAATTCTCTTAAGATTAATCAGAATCTTCCTTCACATTTTATAGAGAATTTTTACAAGCTACTAAATAAATTTTGTTCTCAGAATGCAGCCTATTTTGCAGAGCTATTTGCATATGAGAAAAATAATAGGAAAAAAATCATAGTTTCCTATTCAAAAATGCATTGATGTGCTTATTGAGTAAAACAGTTAAAACCAGATGCTGCTACTGGACCATTTATGCCATTGGAAGGTATGTTCAGATTGTTGTCAGGAATTACATAGCAAGGTCCAACAAATTTATACCACATTCTGACTGTATTTGCATCTTTCTAGCTTTCACTTTCTATTTTACCCTAGAGATAGTACATTTTTTCTTGTCCATCACAGAGTTGTGCATAAAAATCTCTGCATTTTGGACTCATGTACCCATGAAGTGTCACCTAAAGAGAAGCAATGCGGCCACAAAGGAAGAAAAATGCATATTGAGCCACTGAAACACAAGCATTGGCAAGGTCTATGTACTAAAATTATTTCATAAATTGAAAAAATGCATGAATGCACACTCTGCATCAAAATAGCACTGTACTGTGAGTAATGTTTTGTATATTGCTTGACATCAGGTGGCCATGGTGTTGCAGACTGGCACCTTCTGGAACCACACTGGTTTGTGTTCCACACACTTCAGATTTACATGTAGAGACGTCAGTTTACATCAGTGATACTTTATCATATTACAAGGTGTCAGGTGAGCTGTGGGATTGGTTTTGACTTTAATTATGACCTGTAATAACCTATAACTTTTTTTATTTGATACATTATGATAATACAGAACACAGGCTTCTTTCATCTCAGCACTCATCTCTTCAGTATTTGAAATGCCTCCTCAGAATTTGAAGTATAAGCCAAAGAATTCTGTGTTGCATTCCTCATCCCTATTAACTACTTAGTCATAAAGTGATAGAAGAATCCAGCTGCATGCTTTCTTGTTTGAGAAGATTATCTGTTTATTTGGGCTTTTTTTGTATACCGACTCTTTTTGTCAACTGCTCCTTCCAGCAGCAGCAGTTCTTTTCTTTTGTTGGTAGCTCAGAAGTATGAGTCATATTTTGGGAAGTTCTGCATTATTTTAATACATTTAATTATACTATATCCATGTCTAGCCATTGATATTTTATTTCAATAACTTTCAAGCTCCTATCCAAACCCAAAAGAATAGTTGTCATAATATTTGACTTCCTGTGATTCTAGTCTAAACATCTTCAGGGACAAAGGTTCATCCTAATAATCTATTATAATTGGTCCCTTTGCACAATTAATAAGTCAAGTCTTATCAATCAGTGACTTTCTGTTTGTGTAACAAATGCTGCAGATACTATGCAGAGGGAAACCTTCACTGTCAGAGAAACTTTAAAGCCAAGTAAGAGAGTTTTTTCCTTGTGGCTTTTGAAGTAAGATCCCATTCACAGAGCTGTGTTTGACAGGGAAATGATTAGGTGAGCCATCAGCTGCTGTACATAAAGAGAACAATTAGAGTCTATGGGAGACCTCTCACTACCACAAATCCAGGATGAGTGCTTCCAAGGTGAGCGTGCAGCAGTGGCTGCAGCATTTTTGGCTACGATCCATTCTGAGGCAGGCTACAGCAATGGGTGTAACACCATTTACACACTAAGGAAATGGTGTTACATTTGATGTCTAGGCTTAAGTTCACTATTCAGCATGTGGAGGAGAAGTGGGCAGCATTATTATTCCCCTTGCCATCTGCAATGCAGCATCTGCTCCTCAGCTAGGCAAAGCAGCTGGGGCAACCACTGAACCTTGTAGGAGGGACAGGTTTCCTCCCTCCTTTTCCACCACTCAGGGTGGATGGGCAGAAGTGGTTTATGCACACCAGTTACAGCCATTTTTCTTCCCTTCCAGTTTACTTCCAGGATAACCACTGCAGAGCCAGCTATGCCCATCTCATTTGTTCTCTGCTGCTGAACAGCTGGTTGTCAGATGCAGGAACTGACCTTTCTTAGGCAGCCCATGAGAAAAGCCCCACAAAGGTAATAAGTCAAAGCAGGTTTGGAATGACTATAAATTAGGAGAGGAGAATCTTCCACTATGATTGAAGGAATGGTAGAACTGCAACTCTCTCTGCCTTCTGCCCTTGAGGTTTCACCTGAAGATGATGTATTTCTGATGGTTGCCACTGCTGAAGGTTTTCCAGTTCCAAAGAGACTTTTTTATGGCACTGAAAGAAGTGTGACCAGCAATCCTTTGTCCCTCTGCTCTGAGTAGCCTGGCTGGAATACTGCATCCAGCTCTGAGGTCCTTGGCACAGGAAGAACGTGGACCTGTTGGTCCAGAGGAAGCCACAGAGATGATCAGAGGGCTGGAGGATCTATCCTGTGAGGAAAGGCTGAGACACTTGGGGCTGTTCATCCTGGAAAAGAGAAGCCTCAGAGGAGACCTTATGGCAACATTCCAGCATCTGAAGTGGGCTTAAAAGGGAGCTGGAGGGGGACTTGTTATAGGGTCCTGCAGTGGTAGGGAAAGGGGGGAATGGTTTTAAACAGAAAGAGGGTGGGTTTAGATCAGATATCAGGAAAAAGGCATTTACAGTGAGAGCAGTGAAGCACTGGCACACATTGTCCAGGGAAGCTGTGGCTGCTCCATCCCTGGAAGTGTTCAAGACCAGGTTGGGTGGGGCTCTGAGCAACCTGGTAGAGTGGAAGGTGTCCCTGCCCATGGCAGAGGGGTTGGGAGTGGCTGATCTCTAAGGTTCTTTCCAACCCAAACCATTCTATGTTCCTATGACTGTGCAGGCTGTCTGGAACTGGACCGTATTAAATAGTTGGGGATAGCTTTAGGAAAGGACATGGAACACAAGTAAACCAAAAGCATTGTGTAAAAACCAACACATCCCATACCAAAATGTTCTGGTTTGTAATGTTTCCTTTTTATTGCCAAAGACATTAAGCAGGACAGACATTTAGGAGTTCTTACCCTGCTGTTTTGTTCTGGAATTCATGCTCCTTCCTTGGAGCATCCTGGCAATTATCACACTATCTATTTGTTCATATGTCAGATTTAATAAATGAAAGACAAACCAAGTTCAGGAGCCTGAAGTTAGTGAAAGAAAGAAGCAGGTCTTCCAAGTGGTGGTAAATAAAATTAAGTTAAAAAAAAGGATAATGAGTTAATGCTTCACTTACAAGAATATACTGATTTATGTATCTCTTTAATTATTGATTACCTGCTGGGTAATGGAAGAAAGGTAAATATGACAATGTGAAATAAAATGTGATATCTGAAAAAATATGACATTTTGATTTAGATTTGTGAGATTTTTTTTTTTTTTTTTTAATGTTTAGGTGTTTGGTTTTGGTTTATTTTTCATATTTGAGATGCTTGTGTAACACTTGAATATGGAGCCCATTTTGAAATAAGCAATAATAAATAATATCAGGGTTCCTTCCTGATGAGCTAGGATTACTCTTATCATATATGTTTAGAGGACATATCAGGTAAGCAAAATAAAAGTCAGAAAAGCATCTGAAGTGACATAGAAACAGGCAGAACCTGAATTTCTCGACTCCCAGTCTAGTACATCAGAAATTTTCCATCTGCATATTTAACACTCCATTTTCTAGATTTAGAGCGACTTTGGGGCTAAGTATCTGGAACAATTTATGTTTCAGATTTAGTTTACTGACATAGCAAAGCAATTGTGTATCAGCAGTGAATTCTTACCTTGTTTTTAAGGGACAAAATAAGGTGATTATAATTCCATAGCATACATATAATAACATACATACATACATATAATTCCATAACATTCCATGTCATTAAGTCGGACCAATCATTCTATTCAGGAGGACACAGATTTCTCCAGGGCATTAGAATTATTTTGATCACACAAATGCATAAGCTACATATGGGACCTAATAATATGTTTGCTAAAATATTTATGGCATTAAATTATTCCATGAATTGAACTGTAGTTCACTGAGATTGTTTCATTTTAATATTAATATGGACAAACTATGTCAGAGATGCTAAAAATGTTGAACTTCAAACACATTTCTTGATCATTCTGATTTATATAAGTGCCTTTTGGTTTTAAGGCATGTTCAGTCAAAGATAAAAGGAAAAATTCTTGATATATCTTAAGGTGATAGGTGAACAAAGTGAAGACCTATATAGAAATAGGTCACAAACTATCAGTTGCATATAATAAATATTTTAGTTTAGGTTACAGTAAAATGCTGTTTGCAGTAACTTTGCAGAGAAGTAGTTCAGAGTAAAATAACTTTAGAACATGGAAAGATAAATGATATTTTCTGTCAAAGTTTTCCTTGAAAGAAGTGTTTATCTCTTTAAATCAAAATGAATTCATTTCTTAAAAATCATATAGTGGATGTAAAACCATTCCTCTAACATGTGATCAACCCACACATACTTTAGATTGTCATTCTTCTCTTTCATTTTGCAGGTGTTGTTAAAAAAATGCAAAAGCCTCCACTTGCCAAGATGCATGTGTACTTAGCTATTTACTGCTTAAAATGAGAAAAAAAGCCTTCACAGAGTTCTGAAAACATTGAAATTGTTTTTCCCAGCTGGGAAGTGGGGTTTACTTCATTTTTACAAGTATGTCTGTGTCAGAATGTTCTGGGGCTTTATGCCAGGGAACTGTGCTGCATGTTATGGAGTTCCATGGAGGGAAAGAGGACTGACTCTGCCTTTGGCAACTGCTACATCCACCTGGTGATTGAAATAGGCATGGTGATTTTCAGACAAGATTGTTCCTGGGAAGCAAAATGGTTGATTAAGCAGTGGATTTTGAGATTTCTTCCTGTCTTTTTTTGCGTGTATCTCTATGAAAGGTGGCCTTGCCTCTGAAATATCTCTGTGCTACACTCCAGGGGGTGTAAAATGGAAAAAATGAGATTTTTTTTCTATAAATTAAGTATTTGAGCTGTTTTTTGGATTTTTTTTTTCTTTTTAGAATGCTGTGTATGTATCCCAATAAAAATGAGATTCAGAAAACAAGGATGTATTAAAGAATCTGACTGTCTCTCAGTGTCTTTATTCCCATTACTTTCTTTTCAGTATGCAACTATCTTAATAGGGAGCCACTGAGAAAGTGATAAAATGCTTAGTTACAATTACTTTTTCCATCATCAGTTACTGGCCTTCTTTATCCCACTCTGTGCCCAGACATATTCACATTACTTTATTTTGCATTTTTGAAAAGATCAGTCCTTTGGTCTATGAGAGAGGCTTTGCTCTTGAGATATGCATGATCTGACATAATCTAAAGAGGTATACCCTTAGCTGTGCTGATATGAGGTAAATAAATTAATGTGGGAACCTGTGATTTAACCTCTTCAGTGAAATCCATTTCGGTATAATCTTCTATCTTTGCTTGTAGCAGCTTTTCTATACTATAAGAACATTTTAAAATTCTGAAGCTAAACTCCTCTGAAATCTGTCATGTATCTTTTGAGAGCTTTTAAATGATGAATATGAATTGAGTTCACCTTCCCTGCACCAATAGAACTTTAATAAAACTGTGATTTCGCTAATCATAAATACAGCATTTACATAACATCTTATAAATTATTTTCATTTTCACTTACAAAAAAATCTAGATAATCCTAAAAAATAATATTGGAAATTTAGCAATTATACACATATCTAGAAATAAATATATACACATAGATACTCCTTTCTTCAATATTTTTTTCTTTCTACTAGCACATTTTTTAATTTAATTCCTCCCATGTTTCCTTCACTGCTGGGTCTCTGTATAGAATTGTAGGAAGATAACAGAGGCTGTACATTGTGGCATTGCAAGAATGCAGTTCAACCTACTTTTGGTGCACCTGAGACAGTCTGATGGTTACAAAACAGAGGAGGCTCTTGCCCTTTGAGAGCTGCAGATGGAGGCAGCACAATTTCTACTATGGTCTCATATCAATTAACCTTTTATATTTCTGATATCAGCAGTGCCATATTACCTCTAGCCAACAGCAATCTTCAGGAGTTCTTGATATTTTGGCAATGAAACCTCACATCTGATGGTCTCTCTGTACTCTAGAATCAACCAGTAACATGATAAATCCAACCTAATTTAATCATCAGAATGAACACTCTATCCATTATATGTATATCACTATTTATATCAACATCATTATACATATTTAGGTCTCTCCCAAGCCTGTAAATCCAAAGCACTAAAGTTGCCAAACCCATTATAAGCTGATTCCTCTCCAGCTGGAATTAGGTGAGACCCCAAGCCAGTCCCACAGCCAACCCCTGCCAGATGGGAAGGTTTCCTCCTCTGTGGCTGCAGGAGCAGCTCTTCCTCCCTCCTTCACTTGGTGTCATTCTGCTCCTTTTCAGGCTCTACCCAAGATCATCGCTCAAAAGATGGATTGCACTATCCCAGCAGAAAACCATCTGAAATTGCCTCATGGAGAGGCCTGATATATGTTGCAGCTAAAGCAAGGTAAACAGAGACAGCATGCAGCAGGGAGCAGTGACAAGGTGTTAGATTGGCTCAAGCTGTCTTGTGTAATTTTGTTTTTGAAAGTGAAGTGACACAGCTTTTGTAGCTTGGATATGAAAAGTAGTGTTAGCTCTGTTTGGTCTTTTTTTTGTTGTTTGTTTGAGTTTTGGTGGATTTTTTTTTAAACTGCATGTTAGTTCTAGTACTTATCATCTGTGCCAGTTTTGCTGGGATAGAGTTCATTTCCTTCACAGTAGCTAGTGTGGGACTGTGCTTCGGATTGTTAATGGAAACAGCACGGATAATTCAGGGATATTTTTGTTTCTACTGAGGGGCACTTACACAGAGCCATGGCCTTTTCTGCCTCTCACCCCACCCCAGAATGAGTGGACTAAAGGGACACAAGGAATTGGGAGGGGACACAGCCAGGACAGGTGACCCCAATGACCCAAGGGATATCTCAGATCATCTGGCATTGTGCTCAGGGTATAAATCTGGGGAAACAAGAGGAAAGCAGGGCAGAGGCTCAGAGTGATGCATTTGTCTTCCCAGGGATGGGGATGAACCCCTGCCTGCCCATGGGAAGTGTTGAATGAATTCCTTGTTTTCCTTTACTTGCATGCATGGATTTTGCTCTCCCCTGTCGAGATTTGTTCTCTGTCTTTATCTCAACACACAAGTTTTCTCATTTTAACTCTTCTGATTCTCTCCCCATCCCACGAGGGAGGAATGAAGGAGGATCTAGACCATGATATCACATTCTGAGAATAATGTACTTACTTTTGGTTTGAAACTATCCAGGGATAGTTGGGCTTTATTTGGAAAGAGCTACTAAAATGTTAGTGATTTTTTTTTTGCAATGTGATTTTTCAACTCCTGTTAATATCTAAGTTGGTCAAAGCTCTGAGAAAGATACGTCTAGTTGTATCTCTAGTCCCCTGGAAAATGAATTACAGGTGATCAAAGGCTTGTTAAATACTTTAAAATTTTTACTAGAAAATTAGGTTAATTATTTAACCTTTTTGAACAGAGAATGTTCTTCTATTAGGGAAAAGAAAACTGGAGGAATAATGGATCATGTACAGTTTTCCCCTGCCCAATGAACCCTTGCTTTCAGGAAAACAATGATTTTCAAGTTCCAGCAAAGAGTTCCCAATTCCCTTTCATTCCTAAGAAGCTCTCCACGTCCCATTCAAGGCCCTGTTAGTTCAAGAATCTTGATGTGAGTCTGCTCAACCGTTTGGTCTCTGAAACATTTTCCCCCTGAGCATATCTGTCCAGGTTGTCTTGCTATTTATTTAGAAAAATACATGAATGCAGAAGGAGTAGCCATACCTGTGCACAAAATTAAACTCCCAAATACAGTATCCATCCCATGATCATTAAAATAGTTTCAGCTGTAGACATAATTGCCATTTGTTACTGACAATCATCACTATGTGCAGTGAAAAGTTGTATAATTTCTATGTCTAAAAATGAAATTATATGTCTAATTTTATGTTTCTGTTGAACCGAAAACATGATGAATTTATTCTGGAGTGAAAGGAAAAATTTCAAATAAAATAAAATATTCCATAGGTAGAAAGTTACTTCTTTCCTTTTCTTCCTAAATAACTGTATTATATCTTAGATAGCTTTGAAACTTACTTTGGAGGACTCTTTATGACCTTTTTTTTAGTGAAATCGATAAAAAATTTCATTGGAGAAATCATGTCATGCGTTAGTAATGAATATGGCAAACACTTTCATTAAAAGGAACATATAGATTTAGACTTAGACTAAATATTGACCTATTTAACTTGGAATACCAGCCCATGTACATTCACATAGCAGTTAAGTCCAGATACACACAGGGATATAACAGCAAGCACTTGTTTACTTCAAAATCAAAAGCTGCTCTACAAAATGTCTAATTAAAAATTATAGCAAAAAATTAATTAAAAAAACCCACAGCAAAATAAAATATTAAATATAAAGGAAAAGGTGAGGGCATATATTTTTTAAAAATTGACTAGAGATTATTTTTATTATTTTTAATTATTTATTTTGCCATCAGAAAACAAACAAACAAATAATACCCCTAAACTCACAATAAAACCAACAAAAAGAAACAGTTTTCCTTCCTTCTCATTTTATCAGTGATGATGGATGTTACTTGGTCTTTTAGGAGTGAAGACCTCTTCAAATATTATTGCTAAGTTAGGGCTTAGTTATTCTAAATTATCTGAGATTATTGACTTTAATCAATTTAGTTTCAGGAAAGAGCGCATAATTTCTCTGCTACCTGCTGGTCTGCTGAGCCCTCATAAATTATTATTTTTTTTATGTTAAAAATCAGCTGGAATCCCTTTCTACAGCCATACTACTTGATGCTAGGAAGGATTTTGAGCAAATAGGATAATGTTATTTACATAGAGCCTTTGAACTATTTTTTGCAGGGAACAGACTACTGATTGTGTCAGCATCTCTCACACTTTGTGCAAAGACTCAGCATGGAAAAACAACTCATTCTACAATGGAACACAGGACATGATTGCCTGGAACTGATTGTATTAGTCCCAAAAGCAATACAATACTTTCCTCAACTGATGTAAGATTCATCCAAACTGATTTCCAAATGTATAAATATACATTGCTTCCATTTTATTTTATCATGTTCTAGACACAAAACTCTTCTAACATACTGAGTTTTGCAACCAAATACCTACATAAAAGATTAATTGGAAGAAAAACAAAATGCCTGTACTGTGTTTCAAAACCCAGTCTTACTGAAGCTTAAAGAGCATGTGTTTTAAATGGCATATGAGCATCAAAAGGCTGTCTGTATGGAATTACCTTTAACTAGCACGTCAAATCTGCCTACAATTTCTTCCTATTAATTAAATTGGAAGTCTATTTAAAAGTATTTAAGCTTTAAAATAAGGGCTTTTGGATATATTTTTTATTTGATGTACTGTAGTCAATTGTTTCATTGAATTAATGGGAACAAATGCTGCAATATAACATCTACTGGTGATGCTTTTCTTATCATCAGTGGAAGTTACAGATCAAATTCTTCTTTCAGGTAAATTGTGAGATCAGCATCACACAGTTTCTCAGGAATTACAAGCAATGTCTTTCAGCAATTGCACACGTCATCTTTCTTTGAATAATTTTCTAAATCTGACAGATAAATTCAACCTAATGCAAGTTGAATGTCCTCTAGTTTACACCACAATGAAATGAACCATTGCAGCCCAGTTTTGAGCACTGTCCTTGGGAGCTCTTTCATAATATACTGGCTACAGTGACTGAATTTTTTGGCATTTCTATTCAATCCTACAGCCTAGATATGCCTTACTCCACTGTGAATCTGGAGGAAATCTATTGAAGTCAATGGAGGTACATGAACTTAAATAGCTGTACAAGGAAAAATGCATCATGTGAGTTAGAGTAGACAGGGATGAATTCACTTTCCTCATCTAACTTGCAGCTTAAGCTTGTGGCATTCCTTGAAGTTTCTGGAGGTAGGAGAATGGTGCACTAACTCACTATCATCCTGTCAAGTACATCTGTGTGGCTTTTATTAGGTCTGCAATTTTGGTTCAGTATAAAATAAAACAAAAGAAATCCTGGTTTATCAGTTTTATGACAGTGGCACTCTTTCTGTGCCAAAAAAAGTGGGAAAATGGTTTCCTGTCAGTCCAGCTGCTGAATGAGGCAGATCTGTATCCACAGGGATTTAAGGAGCAATACTTTTGGGAATTAGACCTTTCCTCGTCATAAGGGATAAATCTGAAATCTTTGCAAGGTTCTTATTTTCAGTTTTTATGTTGTCATTTAGGTGCAGTTTCAGACCATGACAGAAGATGATTTGGGGATGAACAGTGCTCAGAATTTGACCTATTGTGCCAAGACCCACATCACAGGCTGCTGTGCCAGCCTGGGGACAGAGCAGTGCCCACCCTGCCCAGACAGCTCCCAGTGAAGGGAGGGGAGCTGGGCTGGGCTGGGCTGGGCCAGGGGTGCAGAGCTCAGCCACAAAGCAGCCCCTGGGCTGGGACAGCATCAGGGGAGGGAATGGTCAGACACATTTCCAGGGTGGGGAGAAAGGTTAGAGTGATAAAACAGATCCAAGGAAAAGCCACTCTGTGGGTCAAAGGCAGAGTCATGGATGGATGGATGGATGGATGGATGGATGGATTGATGGATGGATGGAGAAATGCTGAGGTGTGATAAGTCTGCAACACAGATACAGCTTATTATCTACAGCTGAAGCCGAACTTGAGAGCCTCAGTTTAAAAGCAGACCCCAGGGAAGGGGTGTGGAGTTCCTTAATATTCAGCTGCTTTCTCTTGTGCTCTTTCTCAATTAGTCCTAAGCTGCAGCAGCCAAAACCTTTGGGAAGGGGAGGATGCAGTAAGAGCCTTTAGGCCGTGCATTTATGTTGTATCTGTGTACAATGAGATGGAAAAGGTCATGGTTAGAGTGAATTAGCTGCTGTTTTGAGCTACTGTAGCTGGGCTTTTTGAGCCCCTTGTGGTTAAATGTTTACAAGGATAACTTGGTCTGCTCCTGGAGGTTCTTTCTGGATGAAAGCTGCTATGGGCTCTTCATTTAGGAGTAAGTCAAATCCTTGAAAATAAAACTAAAAACTCCTATAAAGCATGTACTCCTATTCACAGGAAAAATTTAAATCCCTGTGCCTTTTTCTTGTTGCAGTTTTTTTTGTTTGTTTTGTTTTAGGGTTTTTTTTAAAGTAAATTCTTAAAATCTTGGAATTCTGAGGTGAATAAGCTCAGGATTATTGTTTTAATATCTGTTCCATTTTAGAAGCAGCACATCTTTTTAGAAGAGATCAACTTTTGGATCTTGCTTGCTATAATTTTCAAGGGGTAATAATCTACTTTTTCTCCACTTTTCCTTCCTATTTACCCATGCACTGCATGACACTTTAAAATGAGTTTGGTATTTCTACTGGTGGTTCCTTTAGAACTGCCTGTGATTTTTTTTTGTCTGAGGTTTTTAGAATGACCCCAGGAGCTCTAACAGTAGATTACCTCCGTGCAAATAAGACTCATTTCACAGTATTAACCTATGAATATCTCTTTGGGGAGACCTTACTTTCCTTGGTACTGAGTAAGGGGTACAAAAAACTCTTCTTCTCTGCAGCAATTCACAGTTTTTGATGACTTCCAACTGACTCTATTACCTCGAAATTGGAATTTCTTCCAAAGGTGAATTTAACAATAGGTTTTTTAATTTATAGTACTGCTGCCCTGCTTAGTGATGGTGACTTGCCTAAATAAGTCTCCCATAGTAGTTTAATGCTGTTTAGTGAAAACGAGACAGTTTTGTGCTATATTCTTATTACCTTCTTTGAGTGGTTAGGACTCTTAAAACTTTACCAAGAATCTATCCTAAATTTTACCTCTTAAATCTAATTAAAAAAACCCAAAACCAAAACAAATGCCCTCCAGCTGTTGACTTGACACTGAAGAAATATTTTGGGGTTGGATCATTGTGGAGCCTTCAGGATATGTATTATGAAATCTAACATTGCATTTTACCTCTATTTTTCTGTCTAGGTTCTTTTCCTCCTTTTATCACCCTGCTCAGCCTCCTCTATCCCAATGCACCTGTAATCCTGCATGGAAAAAAACCTCAGCTTTTTGGACACCTCCTTTTAA
This sequence comes from Cichladusa arquata, assembly GCA_026413545.1. NCBI lineage: Eukaryota > Metazoa > Chordata > Aves > Passeriformes > Muscicapidae > Cichladusa > Cichladusa arquata. Next base: position 108,220,431 of record JAOTQP010000001.1, on the reverse strand, counting down.
ATTCTCAGTATACAGACTTTTTCATAATGTGATAAGCAGCCATTTGCACATGAAGATTATAGCAGTAGAAGAGGAGCTGTGTTGTCCTTTCTGCTTGAGACATCAACAAAGCAGGTTCTGGGAACTCATGCTAAACCTAAATGGTGTAGTTTGTAAAGCACCAGTTTTCAATGTCAGCATCTATTCTTACTTGTACCAGCCTGGGAAAGTGTCTGTGGACCCACAGCTCCTCTATTCTTGATCCTGTGAAAGAGAATAATAGGTGTGTAAAGTCTCTCTAACCACTTGCACAGGTATTCATAACATAGAACATTCTTATCTGTGAGCACAGCTTGCTTTCACTTTCACATGAAGACGTCAG
>JAOTQP010000001.1:108200073-108215514 GCA_026413545.1 Cichladusa arquata | reverse complement strand
CTTGGTGTTCCAAATCTCAGTTTTTATCTAGGTAGGAAATGTTTGGCTCCTCCCCCTGGGTGGAGCATTTCACAATGGGATGATGGAATTTTATCATCAATCAGTGGGACTCAATGGCCCATTAACAGAAGATACCTCCCTGGAGGGAGGATGGGTTATAGAAAATATAAAGAACATTGCCCCACCTGGTTTTTAATAGATGGTGATAGAATACATACTTTTGGTTACATCCTGCTTTGCAACCCAAGAAAAACTCTTTCAGTATGACCATGTGTTTGTATTAAAAAAACCCCAAGTACTTATTATTTAACTATTTCAGAGCTAATTCTTTCCACAGATTTATTTGGGGAAGATTGTCAAATATGAGAAGTAAATTAATGGTATTGATTAAAAATGAGAGATGGAAAGCAGACACCAGAAAATGTGAGTGTAAATCACATCTTTAGTTTGTCTAAAGGCTAGCAGTTGTTAGGATATTTCCCATGTCAAATTTTCTCTGCATAATTATATGACTTGCAAACTGAAGAAAGTACTTCAGATAAGAAAAAATTTAGAGCTGACACTAAATTGTTGAGAGTAGTCAAGTATAATGAAGCCTGAAAAATTCTGAAGTAATTACAAGGTTAGATGAATAGGCAGTTGGACAGGTAATGTAATTTATTCCTAACAGATGTAGAAAATCCTAACTGGAAGGAGTGACTGGACTTTTTGATACCTCTGGCATCAAAAAGTAATTATAACCACTAAGGAAATAAATCCCATTGGCATTGAAGCTCAAACAGCTGAATGAAAACAAAACTGCACAAACAAATTTCCTTCTTATCAGGTATCTGGAGCCTGTGCTATCAGCCACAGTCAGAGATAGGGAAGTAAATCCCAATTCTTCAGTAGTCTAATTTAAATAAAACTTTTGTTAATGACTTTTAAGGCAAAAAATTTAATTTTTAACAGGACTTGAAAATTTGACAGTCTTCGCTTTAAAAGAGCAAGAGGTTTTTCTGCAGCTCAAATGCATAAATCTCTAGCACATGCCTATTGCAATTGACACTTCTACTAACTCACAAAATGTTGGAATAGGTGTTCAACTACCCTGAATTACATAGAGAAGTTGGAACCTTGCATTGGTGCTGATTTACTGGGAATCTAGCAGAATCTGGCTTCTCAATTGCTGAGATTAGAGCTGGTTTTTAAGCTAAATTAATTTAAATTTTGGGTTCAGTTTTAAGAGTTAGTGCAATAGATTAACTCTACAGCTTTAACAGATAATGCTCATTCTCACATGTGAATTCTCATTTGCAAATTCAAAACTCCAAACTCAAAAGAAATTCAGTAAGAAAATAAAACTCAATGTTTCACTTCAGGTTGGAATTCCTGGTCCAAAATAGACAAGGTTTATAGAAAATCAGGTAACTAACAGCAGGATGATGATGATGTGTGTTTATCTTGGGATGACTCAAATGGATTTCAATTTCTGGACAGGTAATTCATGGCAGTGACTTGAAACCATGTCCTCCATCCTTCTGGATATATGCAGGCTGCCCTCTTTCTCAGTCTTTGCTGATAATGCAATTTTTCTTTCCTATTAGAACAGTCATATTGATTTGCTCATGGATTAAAATATGCTGTATTTTTACATGGCCAGGCTGAGTGTTCAACACTCAACTTGGAAACACAGAAGACTGGAAATCATTTTACATGCTTTAAAGAGGGGAGAAAATTTGAGTATCCCAAGTAGTATTGGTTAATCAGTGTTTATTTTCTTGGGGAAAAAATATTCATATTCAATAGCATTAATATTTATTTATATGAGCCATATATTTCTAATAGTAATAAGATTTGGGCATATTAATCTTTTAGAGGAAAACTGTAGCCCCAAAGATATGTTATATTGAAAATCTGCAGTCTGTTTATAGACCCATTTTTTAGCTCCTCAAGTTCATGCTAGCAAGTAGTTTAAATCAAAGCAACTTTATTTCCAAGAACTAACAATCTCCCTCCAAAATATTCAGAATTTATTTCAGGGAAGTAGATAAATGTTTTTTTGACTTCATCTTTGTTAGGAGTGTTTTGAGTATAGATTTTGAGAAATTCAAGGTATGAATTGTACAGATACAACAGTGACCAAGAACTTCAAAATATAAAGTTGTGTCGTTTGTTTTTCAATTTCTTGCTCTATTCTACTTCATGTATTTCACAACATTAATAGAAATAGAGCAGAGTGAGAACTTTGCCAAAAGAGATCATTTTCCAGATAGATTTGAATGGTTCATCTTATATTTAGTGATAGATATAAAATTACTATAGCTGCATTGCAGATTATCCTACTTCTCTAAGTGCTATACAATTTCAGAATATAATTAAAAACTACATAGAATAATTTCATAAGACCCCATTTTTCATTGTAAGACTATAAATTTTGGCAGTCTGGAAGTATTTTTTTAGAATGTGCAACAGTTTTTGTCTTATTTTAAAGAGATAAGTAGGACACCGTGTATTTATATATTGATATACATATAATAGTATTACATAGTAGAATTATAGATATTTTTACTCCTCATATCGCATATGCTATTCTTCACCTGGAAACATGTAGTACTACTGTATCATTGGGTTTTATTTGTCCAGTTGTATTTTACAGCTTTTTCACTTTGGAGTAGGAAACAGGACTAGAAAATGATTACTTGTCATTGAAAGAGATCATCTATTCTAAATCCTAAATGTACAGAAGCTGCAACTTGAAATGGCACACATGTTTTTAGTCTAACTTAATAAAACAGAGAATTGTATGTGAACTGGTTATACCACGAGTATGATGTTATTGTGAATCCCTGAGATGAGAATGTCTATGCATAGCCAGATAAATTTAGATGAAACACTCCAAGTTTTATTAATTCTGTTAATAGTGAAATAATTTATTATATTTGAAGGCACTTACTGTGATCAAACTGCAAATCTGATTTATTACACTAAGATTTGAGACATTAGAACTCCTTGCATAATTGAGTGAAAAATGTGACAGGAGGGGTGGAAAACTAAATCCAGCTCTTGCAACTCATGTTTGACCAAATCTGCAGATGAATGGATGTAAATTTGCATTGTTCCTTTCATGGTAGTCCACTTCATTGCAGAAACTCTCTGCTTGGTAACAAAGGATTTATTAAAACATTTAAGCTGAAATCTGCTGATATTCATTTGCTTACGATTAGATTAATGGTGTGCTTAAAATTAAGTGCTTGGGTAAGGTTTAAGTTGTATCACTCAGCAAAGAGCTAAATAACCATGTTTATCCATGAGGGAAAATGGTAAAGCAGCATAATTTGTGCACCCTGTAAAGAAAATAAAGAATGAAAATATATCTGGTTGTTCTTTGGCTTGAGATCCCAAATTTGGCCTGGTGCTCTACCAAGCTGTGCTGGGTCAAAGCTCACATTCAGGTCTGAGGAGTTGAGTAATAGATCTGCCCATGTGAAAAACTCTGCTATGTGTCTCATCTATCATAACTTGGTTTTTATCTAACTTATCAATTTTTCCTTAATAGGATTTTTTTCCCCTAGTAGTTTCTTCTTTTCCACAGAAAATATTTAATAGTGAGTGTAAATACAGGTCAAATCTATGTAAGTGTATATAATTTTCTTGTGCTTTATTTTGTATTCAATACAATGGTTTTGTTTTCCTTACCATATTATCAATGTATCATCTGGCCTGAAGATTAATATTAAGCAAAAGATAAAGATTTAAAATTGTTTTCTTTGTGGTAATTTTTACGTATTGTATTTCTAACAGAAACCTGAACCATGATATAGGAGATTAATTCCATCCTAATGACTTTGAGGAATTTGTGATGATTAATTTATTCATTTTTTGTCAATGTTTTCCAATCACAAGTGAGGATGTATTTTAAGTAGTGTTAAATTGTATTGTTATAGTGGCTGAGGAAAGCAATTTGCAAAGAACAATAAATGCCAACGATAGAAAATAAGTGCTCTGGCTATCAACAAAACAAAACAATAACCTAGCAAACAGTTCATTTAGCACCCCTCCAGATGGCAAGAATTTTCCACAAAAGCACATTGTTTGCCATTACTATAACAAACGTGCATTTTTCCCTCTAGTAAATGTATGTATCAAATTATTCCTATACCAATATACACATCTAAACCTTGATCCTACATATTTCTAGCAGGAATATTTCTCTGTGCATGTAGGTAGATTGAAATCCAAATGTGATATAGAAGGAATTGCATATCATGATTTGTCACCAAATTGAAAATGAACTGTTGAATGGAACTTGATCCTCTAGTGGTTTGTGCAATTACTCTGCAAAGTAGCTAATTTGTTAATATGCTAATTTTCTAATTTTCTATCTTTGTATTGGATACTCTGCATGACAGTGAAACCCAAATTTTTGTACAATAGAGATTCTGTTTCAATGCTTCTAAAATAAAATGAAGAAGTTATTGAAGTGATCACAACATTGTATGAAGTATGATGTAACTCAATTATAGTAGCAAGTGAATTTGAACTCCTTTTTTTGTGGAAGAGCACAGGTATACATAAATTTTTAGGTACTGGATTTCAGAGGTATTTGAGGGGCTTTTAATTTTTATATCAATGTATTTTTTAAAAAGATAACAATCTAAAATTTAGAAAAAAACACCCAAGGAAATTCACTATTCAGTGAAAACTATAATTTTGTCTTTGTTGCTACTGAATGATATCCATTTAAAAAATATTTTTAAAGTATCTTTTAAATAACTAAATAAATTGCTGCAAATTTGAAATTTAGTATAAACTGGACTAAAATTTTCAGTAATTTCTTTGCTTTGGCAGTTTTCCCACACAAGTTGTGATCATCGCTCCATGACACTTGACACTGTGTTGTGCGTTTCATGTTGTCTGTAACTTAAAAATTTGCCTTTTTTTTTTTCTTGTTGTCCTCATAATAGTAACCATTTTTGGTATTCAATGGCACAAATGGCCTCTAGGAGTTTTCTGATTCACATGCAAGAGCAAAGTGTTGAGGAAAGCATGTGCTAAGAGCAACGTGCATTGCATTCTGTGATTTGCTATTTCAAATCTTGCACTGACTTGAACATATCTGTGGATCACATGGGGAGCTGCCATAATCCTGGTGGGAAGAAATGGAAGCTTAATGTCAAGTGAAAAAGTGTGTTAAAGCTTTTAATAGCAAAGTTAAAAACAAAGGTGAAGGAATGAATATGTTCAGAATAAATTAGTTCATTTTTAATAGCACTTTGCTTTGTATAAACTGGGATTATAAAGTGGAGTGATGACAGAAAGAGAACCCTGATACCATCCAATGCATGCCTTTAATGCAGAGAATTCTGCTCTTGCATCTGTTGCACTTTTAGACATTTTGCTCTTTGTGCCTATTTCCTTAATTCTGATCAGCCAAATCAGGCCTCTGTCCCTCAGCACCTCTAGCCAGGGATTTGATCTGAACTGCACTGAAAAAATGTCTGCTTACATCGAGTTGAGCATGTTTTTATTTTTCTCCTCTGTTTTCATGCTATCATTCTCCGTGTTTCTCTAAGTTTTGATAATAAAGCCAGTTTAAGGCAGCCTCTGTCAGCATTATCCGATTAACCAAATAGCCAGGAAAATTCAGTTATTTTCTAGTTTAGGCAATAAAGATGCAGTTCTGCTCTCTGCATCCTTGTTACATTAACCTTTGCCATGAGGATTCCAGCTAACCAATAACAGTGAAGCTATAAGCAGTGCAAGGGAGTCAGAAAACTATTTTCTGAGTTTTGGTGATAGAGAGGAGTGTCATTTCCATCCCCCTGAAGTAATCTGACCATTCAAAAGATCACCCAGATTTTAGGAAGAAGAAATTTTCTTATAATGAGAGGACAGACATTGAAAATATGGGCAGAAAAAGCCATGGCTATAATGAGAAGAAAAACAGCTGAGAGAATCTAGATCCCCACAAACTATGAACATGTTGCAGTCATTGTGGCAGTGCAGGAGTTTTTAAGAGTGAATAAGTTAGAGCCAGCAGAGCCTGCATCTTGTTAAAGAGACTTCAAGAGTAAAAAAGTGCCAGGTATCATTGGCCCTTTCTGTCAAATCCATTACAGCCTTCAAAATCAACTGCCTAGTCACAATGTGTATTTTCTTTGATCCACATATTGTCAAAAAATAGGACATTATAATTTTGTTGCCAATATTTAGTGTTTTTCAGTACGTTTTCTACATAGACATGTGCATTTATTACCTGAATGTGTTTTAATATGATGTATTATTTATAAATTAGCTCACATAACATTGGCCTGTAGAAATTGTAGTAGGTCTGTATCAAGATATCAGTAGAGGTGAGTTAGTGGCAAATAGTTCTAGATGACACAACTATATCTTTGAATGGAGGCATTTTATTCCCCCATCCAATATTTTCTGCTTTCAGTTGTAACTTGTACAAGAAAAGGTTCTGCAGTCCAGCAGCTGCACTAATCAGATTCATCTGAGAATTAATGTTCTAGGAACTCTTTATCATAAACTGTGAGCCAGTGGGACAGTGTAGTTCAGTTTTCCAGTCTGTACCAGTCTATTTTATTATAGAAATTGGAAAAGAGTTTGAAAGAATGTGTTTCTGGAAATGACAGTAGAAGTCTGTAGAAATATATATAATCTAGTTTTTGTACTTGCACCTTTGTTTGTTTCTAACAATTAATCAGGACAGACATAATCTGGAACATGAATATTAAAGTTAATTTGTGTGTGATATTATGTGAAGATGAACATGTACTGAGAGGTCCTGTGTTTTTGGCTGATGATTCTGAATAAGAAAACAAATGCATCGAGGGAAAGCCTATCATTTGCATACATGTGCATGAAAGTTTGGGATACTTAATTTATTTAATCAAGAATGTAATCTAGTAGTATATTTATTACATCAAGTCTCTGAAGCATGAAATTCCAATAGAATCATGCATATTTTTTGCAACTTGGTTTTTCTCTGAATTTTAAGGTTTATTGCTTTCTTCCACTCCTGAATACATTTGGTGAATGTTTGGCAAGTGCCATTTAATTAAACTGAAGTTTATTGACATCAAAAAGAATCAGTCTCTCCCCAGACCTATGGGAAAGTGTTGTGTATCTAACACTGCAATTTTGTTCTAAAATTTGGCTCATAAATATGCCTTGAATTTGAAAGAAGCACTTAATAAGAGAGTATAAATAGTAGCTCTTCAAGTAAGGTGTTTCTTTGCAAATAAAAATAATAATAAGCTGCTGGTTTGTAATCCATGGACTATGGAGTAGTCTGGTAAATTTTACATGTTATTTTGTTGAAAATATTTTAATATAATCTACATAATAAATTATGTTGTTACTGAATACTTGAGTTTCAAGGGACAATCAAAAGAAACATTCAGCTGTGCATGTGTTAATGAAAACATACCTCAGCATGATCAAAGTTTTTTCAAAGGTGTCCTAATATCAGATGTAATTCTGTCTGAAGGATGCAGCTTAACATCATTGAGGCATTTCAATTTGCCCCTTTCTTTTCCATCCCCTAAAACAGGAAGATCTCTACTGCATATCTCAGCTGGATAGGTTGACACCAGAAATATGAGCTCTTTTGCATCATGATGCAAATTTATGCTGTTATTAAGCAGAAATATTTCCTTCCTTTTTTGACTAATTTTGCCATTCCAAACCAGAATTATCGTGCTTTTAGTGTATGTGCCTTAGACTGCTATTCCAGTGTGAATGAGCATCCCCTCTGATGTCAGCATGCTTGCATGAGGTGATTGCTGTAGAAAAAAATATTTTAAGATGAGTACAGTAGGTGTCATATGATGATTGTTGTTTTCCTGGAGCAATTTAGAATGCTATCTCCTTTTCTTGCTTCGGATCTGCAAGTAAGAAAATACCTAAAATTGTTCGAGATTTAGTAAAAAAAAATAATAATAATAAAAATCTCGTTTAATGTTCTGTGTGGATTTACTCATTGCTGTAAGCTATATGTATTTTTATCACAAAAGAAATAAGGAGAAAATAAAAGTTCTTAAAAACAGTCTTCGTACTCTCCATGAAAATACTTCCAGCAGGGATTGTTGACAAAGTGCTAAATAACGTGAGAAAAGGTAGCTGAATGGAGTGGCATTGTAATTAGCATTTCTTGTCAGAAAGATTAGGAGTGCAGGAAAGATTAGGAGTGTAAATTGTTTGAAATTAGCAGGTTTACCTTCATTTTTTAGACAGCCAAATGGAATTTGTTCGTGAGATGTCGCAATGAGGAACAGGGGGAGGCTTTAGGTTTTGTTTTAGTACCTTTCAAGTGATAGAGGTAGAAATCAGAGATCTGAATATGTCCTCCTAGAGCAACTGGCCTAATTTGAAAAAAAAAAACAAAAACAAAAAACAAAACAACAACAACAACAAAACTTCGCTGATGTTTACATTAAGTTTTCTTTCTGAATGTCTCTAAAATTTTTCGATGTAATCTCTGGACTCTTTTAACTTTTATAATACTCCTTTACTTCTTTCCTAAGTATCTTTACAATGGGTAACTACTGATGTGGTACTGTGTTTCTCTCAATTCAGAGCTTTATTTTCGTTTAACACTCCTAGAAAGCAAGCTGACACTGTTCACTATCCCATTGCCTATTTACATGCCCAGTCAGGCAAATAATGTATTTATGCCACTTTGCAATGACTTACCCATCTTTGGATGAGTACCTTCACAGAAATGAAAATACAGCAGCCAAAATTAAAATGTTTTCGGGACTCTTACAAAACAGAACAGTCTTTTGTGTTGTGTAAGATGAAATGTGTATCACGTTTTACAGGAATATAGATTCTGACCCACCTACTCTTTGAGTAAACCTCTTGAAACTGTTGGGCGGCTGTGCCAAAAGTAGAAGTGTTGGTAGCAGCTGTTGGATTGAAGGAGCTGGAGTGTCTGTTGGGGAAAGCCAGACAAAAATCACAGCAGCTGAGGCACACAGCTAGAACAGTCTAAGAGACCTGGGGTGTATGAGGAGCCAGAAATGTTGGATACATCACAAAGGACAGATTATGAGACATCAGTGAATAGAAATCTATCTTATTAAAATTAGTAGGACCAATTGCAGAGCAAAGTGCTGTTTAACATGCACCAGCTGCTCCTGCTTCTCTTATCACACTGCATGACACATTCTGGGACTGTCACATTCCTCCCAGTCATGTATTCTCCTCAGTATCTCCCCTCTGCTGGGCTGCTTTGGGATTTATCTTTTCTTTTCATAACCTTTCTGGGACCTCTCCTTTGATTTCTCTGGTTGTCTTTGGCTGTAGCTTCTTCTTTTCTTCCATTCTTTTTAGGAGTCAACTCTACAGTCATTATTCCCCTTATCAGCTACCAAGGCTGATTTAGGGTGTGTAACTAATTTTAAGCAGTGAGCTAGCTCATAGAAGAAGCCTAAACATATTTATTTTGTAATATGTTTTAATCAATCAGCTACAATTTAGTGACCTTACATGCAGAAAATTTTGTGTGGTAGATACAGCATTAGAAAACCAGATGGCAAAGAAGAAATTGGAAATACAGCAGATGGGCAGTGAATGATATGCAAATTAAATAAGGTTTGAAGGATCTTGGGGTCTAACTGTAAATTTAGAAAGGGAAATACCTATTAATTGTATCCTTTTCATATAATATTATCTAATTTTATTTATTTTTATTTATTTATTTTAGTTTTGCTTTTTCAAATAATATTTTCTTAGCTTGTAGTTTGGAATACAAAAAAAAGTTTTTTACTGAAACAGCATCACGAAATGTATATCTTTTGTTATGATGCAGTTTCATGAAGGACAGGCTGGAAGTTTAAAGTCCCCTGCACAAGGACTTAGTCATGTTCTGTTGAAGCACCAGTATCAGGTACTATTTCTTTTTGATGTTTATCAATGAGCACAAGGCAATAGAAAAAGTCCTCTCTTATAAATTTGTTAATTTTTACATCGGTACCTGTAATTTCTCCAGAGCAAAATAGTTACTGCCAAACTTTACCCACACAGCTTACATTTACTGTACATTGACTTGTATAAAGCATTATAGCAGATGATAGATTTGTCATGGATCTTTGTTTACAGTACATTTGAAGCCATTCAAGTGTAAAATCAGTTTAAGAAAGAGTGAGGTTGATTTTTTTACATTATTTACTTGGCTTTTCCTTTTCTAGCAACAAGGTCCATATTGCAACAAATATATTACCTCCTATTTCTGGAGAGAGAAATGGATTAGCCACCAAATGAAAACAGACAGGTTTGAATTCTTGGAAAAAAACCCAAACCCAGAAAACCCTACACCAAAACCCACAACCTAACAATAACTCTGTGACTTGAATCAGCAATGCAAGAAATGGAATCCTAGAAAGGGAATTATATTTTGGAATGCATCTAGAGTAAAAAGAATCATAACAGCAGTAATAAAACAACCCTATGCCTATGCTCATACTGGTGCTCATTTTGAAACTGTCCAGAAGTTGTGGCAAAAAAAGCCCCTTCTAGACAATGTCTCTATGGCCTAGGTAGAAGTGATCAAAACTTGTTTTTTTGCTTTTTTTAGAGATTGGTGTACAACAGCACATGTGAAATATGTGTGAAAAGCTGATATAAGGACTAAATTTTTTTTTTTCAGGTGGCCTGAATTAACTCACTAAGAGAATCCAAAATCTAGGATGTGAGCTGTTGTTATATTCACATTTTTTAGCAACCTTCCAAGGCAGAGAGCTGTATATGGAGATATAACTGTAGCTGGGAGTTATGGTCCCCTCTATCAAATAAAATTATGGGAAAAGCCAAGAGTTCCAGTGATTCTTACAACAGAGTCTTCCGAATTCTTCATGAGCAGCATGTTTGTATTCACTTGAGCATAACTAGGTCACATAACCATAAAAGTGGCAAGCTTTGAAAAATCTGAATTTCTTCAAAGTATGCTGAGATTAAATCCAAAGCCTTGGATCTGAAAGATGTTCATAGACATGACAACATGTCTGTGAACCTTACAAGAGCAGGAACAACTAATACTTCATGAGCATCAGCTCTGATGACTAGTTAGCTTTGATTGGTTTTGATTCTCAGTAATCTATTCAATTCAGTGTTTATAGTGTGGATTTGCTTTATTGCCTTGAAGGATTACAGACTGCCTTTTCTAGATTAATACAGGCAGCTGGAATAATTACTTTGAAGCACTTGCAGTTTAATTCCAGATAAAAAGTTCCCTTTTCTCTCAGGATTCCATAAGAAAAAATGCATAACATATTTTTAAAGTTTTTTTTTTTAAAGTTCCATATCATGAGATCTGTACTAAAAAGGCAAAAATAAATATTTCTGCAAAGTCCAAGTCAGAAATTAGACTACACAGTCATGCAATAGTAAAACTATTATTAGTATTAGTATTATTAAAACTAAAAAAAGTAGAAAGGTCTTAGTAACATCAAGTTTTCCTACCTCTGCTTCCAGAATTTTATTATAATCAGCCTTTCTTGCATCTGTGAGGGCACATGAAGGCAGGTGGGTAAAAATCAAACTCTAATAAAGTTCTCTAGGATAGACTGAAATTTGCAATAAGGAAAGATATCAATAAATCTCTTAAATATTACATGGGTATTACCAAGCTCTAAGATACAAACATTTATATAAATAGCTAAAGTTAAGATGAAAGTGTCTTTGCTTCTCCTTATGGTTCTCTCCAGATGTGGTGTGGTGGAGCAGTTCCTCAGAGATGCTGTTTCACTCTTTTCCATCTGGTGAAAACAGCACTGACAAAGCAGGAGGATCTGCAGCAGCAGTAATCAGGGGGTTTTAGTTTTCACAGATTTCCATCCAGGAGGAAAAGCAGAACTCGGAGAGAAAAGACTTTGGGATGAGGGTTGTCACTCGGCCTGGCTGGCAGGGCTCTGATATGGGACATGGGGGATGAAGAGTTTAGAGCATCAGGATGCTCATTGACTTTTCCTACCTTCATTCACCAACACCTGTGACATCCTATCCCCTTAAAACCTCATTTCATGATCCAACAGCCTTGAAGTTTCACTTTGCAGAACTGGTCTGGGGGCAATATGAAAAATTGCTACAACCAATTTACGGCAGTTTAATTTTTTTTTTTTTTTTAAATATGGCAAAGTTCTACAGAAATTACATCTGCATTGGCTTTGTCTTGTCAGAAAGTACTTCAAATAATGAGGACAGTTGCACATATGATGGTTTTGGAATTTTTTTTCCAAAACCTCTTAATTGTCAACCTGATAGTGTTGTTTTAATGCATTATCAAAGTTCACCCTGTTTATAATATGTATTATGATATGACACACCCCACAAATGTTTATATATGTAATTTACTACATTAATATGCAGGTATTATAACCTCAGAGTCAAAATAGATGTTTGCAAAATCAGATAGATTGTTTGCATATGTACATTAAAAGGAAAGGCAATCTTATCTATTCTTTATTGTTTTAAGGCCAAAACACCACAGTTTTGTTTTTCCAAAATGTCTATCACAGTAAAGGATTTACCTAAGTGTAGACTGCTCTATGAGAATCATAACCCAAAGAGACCCTAGAAGTAGATTGTTGGTAGGTATTTGTGACTGGAAGCTCCTGAAGTAGTTCTGGTAGTTAATCTTGAACTTTTCCATTATATGTTACACTCTCTACTTTGACATTCATACCTGAATCCAAGTCTTGAGAAAAGACAATCCTTTGCAATTTCTATAATTTTATTAAAACAGAATTGAGATTTTTTTTTTGGTATAATGTAAGAATTAATCCCAGAACATTTGCCCCAGAATGTAATATATGTCAAAGTATGCTTTAACAATGATGAAATTAACTAATGGAATAAAATACTTTTTGAAAATTCAAACATGCCGTGAAGATATTCTTCTAGCTCAAAAAAACCCCTGCCTCAGGTAGTTGGGGTGAGAGGCTGCCAATATAGGAAATATCACTCCATCCTGCTTTTATTCTCTATTTAAATAATCTTCATTGGTTAAATCATTGCTGTTAGTCATTTCCAGAGACTGTATCCTAGACTAAATGGACCTTTAATCTTTAATCAAGTTCAGCCACAGATATCCTGGCTTGGTAACTCTGTCTAGATATGGAATATGGAAAAGATTCCCTTATCACCACATAACGACCAGATAGTTCAGATTCCCTGGCTATTCTATTAAAGAAGGTGTTATTTCCTTTTTTCAACTATACAGATGCTAAAGGACATTTTCCATTTTCAATTAGAAAACAGCAGTTAGACTGGCTTGTTCTACTTTTCGTGGCCCAAACTGTCCAAGTGAAAGCTTGTACCTGGAGCCTAGTGTGACCCTGAATGACTTTGCAGGATGATGATGATGATGATGATTTTTCTGTGTGCTTTCTCAGCTTATTCCAGCAGTGAATTTTGAATCTATGTATTTCTGGCCTAAATATTTTGTCACTGTTTGACTTATAAGTAAATTTTCATAATTCTACCTCAGTCTTTAGACAGGAGAAAAAAAATCAAGGCTTTATCAGGGAGAAGGCAATCCCATTGAGCACTGACATTTGGATGATTATAGTCCCTAAGGGAATGAGATTGTGTGGGAAGTCTGCTAGTAAGGATTAGCCTTAGCTGGCAAGGACTAGCCTACTAGTAAACCTGACAAGCTACTTGTGTAGAAGAATAACCTAAAAAAATATTGTATATTTGGTTTATCTTAATTTTAAATAATAGTTAAACTGTAATGGGGCGTACAAGGTGAGATTTGAGAATTTTACATGAAAAATGAAAGCCAACAGGTACATTTAAAAAGATAATAATTTGGTGAACTTCCTAGATGCATCTGTTCTCATTCAGCTGGGAGACAAAATGACAATTAGATTTTAACAATCATTTCATTTAGGTACAGTGAGTACTTAACATTTTGATTGATGGATCTATGGTAGATCTTCTCACAACAAATATGTATTGTGCATATTTGTGTTTCTCTTGGTTAATTAGCCCAGTAACAAATACAGACTTCTGCAAAGAGGTTTTTTGGGTTCATTTTCAGAAAAAGAATAGAATATTTTTTCTCAAACTCTCTCATTTATGATTGCTAGAAAATTTTATGCATGAGTCATGAAGTTATGATATGCTAGCCAGTTGGAAATGTTTGATTATTTGATAACTTTATCAAATAACATTAAAATCTGAGAGAACAGAGGCACTAGATAAGGAGAAAAACCGTGATATTTAAGGGGATTTAGGCCATAGGGATGGAATTTTTACAAGAGAGCTTTCCCTTGCTGTAGTAATAGATATGAAACAGCTTGTGTTCACACCCTCTGACAGGCAGGGCTTGCCTCTCTCCCTAATCCTGGCTGGCTCAGCAGCTGCTCCACAGCCCTTTGCAGCTCACTGGGGGTGCCCTGTGTGGGATAACAGGCACACACTGCTGGACATGCTCTTCTCCTCCCACTCTGCACTGTCAGCATCTAAAAGAGCAATCAGTGCCCTTCCCAAACCCATTTAGAGTCCTGTGTTTGCATGTTGCTCTGTGCTGCCTCTCCACTGTTTTATTTGCTGCTGCTGTTGTTCAAGTGGTCTGGGCATCATCTTGACCACATCCCTGGCTGTGCTGCTTCCTCCTCTGCTCTGGATGCACTGGAGACCTTCCAGAATGGGACACAACCCTTGGGAGAATGAAGTTGTGCATGTATCTTTGATATGCAGAGGATCACATTTAAGGCTCTGGGTCAGCATCAGCATCACAATCCAGATGGAGAGCATCCTTCTCTAGGCCATAATGACAGCTGGACAAGCCTCCCTGCTGAACCTCTGATGCTTGTCAACCACAGCTTCTACTGGCTACTATGAAATAATTCCTCCACAGGTGAGACCAGAGTAGAGATCTGGAAAGCTCCACCAGACTGCCTGATCCATGAGTAGAATTCATCAGCAATTTCTCCAGGTGCCTTTCAGGGATGTGGAGAACTGTGGCCATCTATGGGATTTACATTCCCATGTGGCATCCCTGTAAAGAGTTTCCAATACCCTACCCTCTCTTTAGATCAAGCAAGAAGTCAGAGACTGCCATGGAAGAGTCATGAGTGGAATAATTGGCTGTCCTGGTATTTGATGCTTGGGTGCCTCAAACTACCATTTTTTCCTCAATTTTGGCAAAGCAGAGATCCTTCTGTGACTGTGTATCAGCCATTCTAAACTCTGAGAGGAAAAACCCACAGAGTGGGAGAGCCATAGAGGTGCACCTCAATGTGTTGTTTGTGTGGAGGGGTGACAGACAAGAGATGTCAGAATATATTTTGGTCAGCCTGTAGTAGAGGATGCATCCAGGAGAAAATAGGGAGAGAGTGAAGGTCATGTGAGGCAGATGTTGGAGTTGTGAATGTTTCTCTAACAGGATGGTACTCTGTAAAACCAGTGAGCACAGTTTCAGGCAGCTTTACTTCAAAAATC
>JAOTQP010000001.1:108189409-108200041 GCA_026413545.1 Cichladusa arquata | reverse complement strand
GGGTTTGGGTTAGGGTTAGTGGTTAGGGTTTGGATTAGGGTTTGGGTTAGGGTTAGGGTTAGGGTTACCTTAGGTTTTTGCACTGTGTGTAGATGTCTGTTTGTTCTTGATGTTCATAAACATGTGTGGCTGTGATTTATCAGTCTCATTCTCTGTCCCTGGCCAGAGCTGTGATGCAGCTTTCTGTCATTTCTGCTCTGCAAACCTGCTGTCTGGAGGCAGAGTCAGGTGAGCTGGGGATGGGAGGCTGCCAGGTACAGAAGCTGTTGTTCCCTTGTGTCACCTGTGCCCTGCTTGTTTTGCCCTGCTCCCTGTCACACCTTGTCTGCCCCCAAACACAATCAGTGCCCCCTGCCCCTTCCCTCCTTGCTCTCTGACCTCAGCCAGACTTAAGGAAGGCTGAGCATTTGCCACAAAACCCTTTTTGTGATGATGCCCAAGGTGGTGTGTGCCAGGCTGCTCCAGACCTCTGGCTGGCAGTTGTCATTAATGGTCTCATCTTCAGGGAATTCTGAGTTTGAGTTGGTGTAGCTGGCAATGTGTTTTCACAAGATTTGCTTCAAATACCAGCCCAGGAGCAAACTCTCCTCATGCATGAGAGTGTCAGAGAGTGTCAGAAGACTAAAATGAGACATTAGCCAAATTGACATCGTAGACATGGCTATAATTTAGAGAATTTTGAAACCAATATTTTGTATCTTCTATGAAAAGCACTTGTTGTAATCTTGTGCCTTCTCACACAGTGCATTTTGCATAACAATAATAGAGATAATTATGGTAATTACAATAAAAATTAATAATACTTGCCCTTTTTTCAGTAGATTTTAAAGTGCTTTTCAACACTGACTAATTAAATCTAACAATATCTTGCGAGGTGGGTAGCAGGTGTTTGCTCATCTCTCTGGATCCTGTTACCCACCATAGTAGTACAGCTGCTTCTACTTAAGTCTCATTGACTTCTAAATTATCATCATGGTTTTGAGCAGATAATTTTCCCACATCCTCCCCACAGTGTGTTGAGAAGTGGAAGCCCTTTCTTGCATGACTTTGGTTTTGAGAGCACTGGAAATATGCATGGAGAGGATTCATGGCTATATCAAATATAGTAGGAATGGGAGGCTGTGCAGCCATGTGAACTCAGGCATGCTTGACCTGTGAAAAGGTGGAGAGCATTTTGGAAGGGAAGTATGAAAATCCTCTAGATTATGCAAGAAAATAACTTCAGATTGCTCATCTAGGTAATGTTTAGTTGTATGATCAAGCATATCCAGACTTGCCCACCAAGGAGAAAAAATTAATCCAGGTACTGATGATGCTCATTGCATAGACAGGAAAAAAAGCATAAGGAGTTGTAGCAAAAAGGTTTATAAGATTTTTTTATCTCTTCTCTCCTTTTCACCTATACCCTTAACCATATGCACACATGGTGCATTTATTGTATTTTCAGATGTTAGCTGAGTGATTATTCATGTTGAGGCAAACTAAACTGAGATGCAACCTGTTCCTCCTAATAATCATGGAAGAATCTGGACTCTTTGCAGCAACATAGAGGATTTTGAGAAGGATGTGAAATGACAGATGCTTGATTAAATTTTTAAAGGGCAAAGTGGAGGATGTAGAGTAAATTTTCTGAACAGTGTATAGAAGACAACACAAATCCTGTTATTAGTTTACAAGAAATGTGGGTGTTCAGTAATAACAGGATTCCTACACAGACATTTCTAATATAACTGCTGCACAAATTTACACCCATGCATTCAGTGAATTCAGACACTGAAAACTGGAATGGGTCTTTCAGTTCTTATGCATTATCAAAATTATTATTCTTCATTTTCTCAAGTAAGGTAACAGGATTTTTAAGAATAGCACCACATAAAAAGCCTGTTTCTAACTCTGGCCTTCAGGAAATTAATGATGACAGATAACCCAACATGAACTTTGGATCTGGACACTGTATCAGCCCCATATTATGCCAGATCAGGCAAATATCTTTGAGCATGAGGGCACTGGTGCATCTATCAAGTCAAAAAGCACTGAAATCAGATAGTTTGTAAAAGAATACAACCCTGAACAGGGGAATTAGAGCATGCATGTCAAATTTCTTCTGAATTGAGTGTTTAAGCAGTCATACAAGATTTCTTTTCCCCTCAGTAGAACTAAGTTGTAGGAAGAGCAAAGCCCAAATCCTCCCATGAGGCCAATCAAAAGAACAGAGGTGCTACTAAAAACCTGAATCATTTTGAATCACTGCTTCTGGAGATTAGAGAAGACCAGATCTGGCATCTAAAATGGAGAACAAATACTGTATGATGGCTAGGATGAAGATGTAAGGGAATATCAATTAATTAAGAAGTGAAAAACAAGTCTCTCTGGCTAATATTAACAAAATTGTTGGATTATGGATGAATAAGTGCAATGTAGATGAACTCTAGGCTTTTATATATCTTTTTGAAAAGCCATTATAAGTTGTCATCTTTCCCAAAAACTCAGAAAAGGCTCAGAATCCTAATGAATCTAATCTTGATAAATATTGAAGAATACAGTTTTCAAATATCTTTATTGGAATGTAAACACATAATAAATTATTTAATCTACCTAAAAGGTATTATTAAGTTAAAAAAAAAAGACAACTTTGAACAGACATAATTCTAAAATTGTATTTTTCTTGCTCTGTCAACTGTACTGGCAAAGTCCAGTGCCCAATAGAATAGCATAAAGTTGAAATTCAGAGAGTTTTAGTAGTCATTTAATATTTATCAGAAAAAAAAAGTGACAAGTGTTTATTCTGCTAATTGCAGAATAAAGTCCTGATTCTACACTTGCATAACTGTGGTAATATTGTGCATTACTTAGTAAGATTCCCACAGTAAATAATGTCTGAAAACCAACTCCTTTCCTTCAGTCTCACCTAGTATGGAGTGTGCTAAAAGTCTGCTCCCAGGAACTGTGAGACCAGAAAGTAGTACTTTCTGTTTGAAAAACAAAATAATAAGCAGAGTTGTAACTTATGCACCGGGAATCAGGGGAGTGTTTTTGAATTAAGCCTTAATTAACTTTGTTGAAATTCACTTTGACTTTGGCCAGAAGAGCCAGCCTAAGACAGAAGGGCTGTGATAATGTATTTTGCTAGTCCTTTAACTAGAAGAGTTCAATTTGAACTCTAGCTCTATAATTCAACTAAAAAAAATCCTACTTATACATATTCAAATAAATTATTTGGTAGCATAGATCCTTTCTGATAGCATCAGTAAAAATGTGTAATTTGATATTCTTTGCTTTTTAGGAGTTCTTCAACTTTAAGTTGTTGCTTGCAGAGCACTGGGAGGCTTGTTTCCAGATATACTGTATTTTTGACTTAATATGACATGTCTAAGATTTTTTCCTTGTAGATAACATCCTTCCCAGTAAAAGAAATGGCCTGGGCACTGACACATGAAAACATTCCCAACTGGCACAACTCTTAAAGCATTTGCTTAATGTTCTGCATAAGAGTGGATTCAAGCATGGCCTTATGAGCTTTCAGATTGCAGGCTGGGTACCTGGCCCAGTACCTGAGAGAATAAAACTTAATGTGTCATTAACCTTCCTATCCTGCTCCCATAAAAAATCCCCCAAAAACCCCAAACCAACATCATCTAGCTGATCAATGTAAATTGTGGTGACTAGCAGAAGATATAGGATTAGAAATGAAGCCAACAGCAAGTTTAATGATAGAAACTCCATTTATATCATGTGGGGGTTAGCAGAATTATGATACATGCTCTAAGAGGAGATTGTAGCAATCATGCTTTTAATAGAGGACTGAAATATTATTTTTTAAAGTTTTTTTTTTCTTTATTAAAAGAAGCAATAGTTGCAATCTCTAATTCGTTAAAAAGTGTTAGAATGCAGAATGAGAAATATTGATTTAGAAGGTGGCAATTTCAACAACATCAGTTATTTTGTTCTGTGAGAAGTATATAGTCTACCTGAAACAACTAAATAGAGCTGGATTAGACCTGTTTGAGCAAGCTGCTATAAAATATGATTTCAGATATCATACAGAGCTAGGAAAATAGTAGTCCTAGAGTTTTAATATCTTTTACCTGCAATAGTTTTTCCAAATCAAATGAAGCTATATTTAAACTGGAAATGTACGTACAGCAGTTGTACTTATCGTGTCTTATTACATCCTTTATAGGGAAAGCAATTAGCCAAAGGAAGAATTTTAATAATATTAATTAACCAGATAGCACTGCTTTCTCAGTGTCAATGAAAATACTCCCTCATACAGCATTCTTTGATCAATTTGTTCTTTTTGTTTTGAACTCATAAAAAATGAGGAATATATAGATTTATTGGAGGATTAGTGTGACTGTAGGATAAAGCCATCTGTTTTCATGCAATTAACACAATATTAGGTTCAATAATTTGTACACAGCAAACCCTTTCTAGAAGGACTCCTAAACTTGATTGGAAGTCATCACAACAGAGAAAATCCATAATATTGCAGAGAAGCTTGTTCTGAACTATTTCAACATCAGTTACATGTGTCTAGCCCTAATATCCACAGCTTCTTGGCATGACTTGCTGGAGTGAAAAGCTCATGGTTATGCATCATTTTTCCTCAGTAAATATTTATGACCAGTCCCAAGTCTTTCAGAGATAGTATCACTGTTTTATTTCATAAAAAGTATAAAGCTTTGTGGTGTAAGCAGGGCATTTTTTTTACTAGCCATTTGTGTGAGACACATTCCATGTTTTAAATGTCAATTTTGAAATCTAGGCAGGTGCAGCTGAATGTAATCTTCCACTGTCACCTCCACCACCACTATGAATGAAGATAAAATTGCTGGAATAAGTCTACTTATCATTCAAATGTTTATGCATTTAGAGTATTAGATATGTTTTGACAATTTTTCATTGTTTGCTTTAAGTTTTAAAACTGTGTTAAACTAGTTATCCTCTTTAGAATTTAACCCCTATTCAAAATACTTGGTTTGCAGAATACAGCTTCCCAAACTGTAAGTAGTCTGCATTTCCTTCATGTATTAAAATTAATACTCTTTCTTGGCTAAGTTCACCATACAAACTAATTCACAGTCTGCAATAAGTGCTGTTAGGTACAATATACCTGCCATAAAATGTTGTAGTCCATGAAACTTTAGAAATGTATAATGTTCTTTCACACATATCTTGTATGGATGTTCCGGAAAATCATTTCTCCTAACAGTTATTATGAAAAGATAACTGAGGATTAGCTCCCTCTCTTTTCCTGTTCCTTTTTGGAGTTTAGTTCTATTCTCAGATGTGTCTGTCTTTAGACAATGTTACAGAAGTAGAAATGCATTTTATGTTTCAGTGGTTGTACTAAGATTAGGTCTAATTCCTGCTGCTGTTTCCATTTACTGGGTGTAATGAACTTCCATGCAATTACATGTGGGAAAAACTATAGCACTGTATCCAAGAAGAATCAGGGCATCTGGTCTGGAATCAGCCACAGATGGGTATGTATGATCCTTGAGTGTGTTTTGTGCAGTGCTGGAGAAGAAAAGTGTCGTATCCAGACTTGTATTTCAGCCTTGTTATGACAGATAACAGCTCCACTACCAGAGAAGAAATGTCTTTTGAGAAACATCCTTTGTGCTACATGGAACATGAAAATCAACAAACTTCGTATCAGTGTTTGACAATATACTGAAAATAACGTTGTGCTCCTTGGGGAGTTTCTGAAAACAAGGGCTAAATGTGTCCTCAGAGTGAATTTGTTGTATGCTACATCTCTGCCTTGTAGATCTAAACATCTGCATGGAATTGGTGGCTGTGGCTCTGCACAGGGGAGCATCACAGCAAGAGCAGCTTCTCTCTTGTGAAGTGGTGGCACAGGAGGGCTTACAGAACTTGCTGATAGATCTTGTTGGAGCCCCAGAAACTGTGAATTTTAGACTTTCTGTGCTGGCAGGCACTGACCCCCAAGAAAACACTGCTTTTGACCTGAGACCAGGGAGAAGGCGTCCAAAATTGAACGATACAACTGGGATCACAGGTCTGTAGGTTGAATAGAAGTGTGTAATATCACATGGTGGAAAACTTAGAATTTATGATTTTAGAATATACTAATATATAGAAAGCAAGATGGAGGTTTTAGGGTGGAGATTTTGTCTTTCTTCTTCACCTTCTTCTTCATGGGTCTAGGTGGTACTTCTATAATTGGATACAAAAATCCGCATGATGGGCCAGAGGTGATTAGTTACTGGGTTAAAAGTAAAAATATTTTAGGTGCTTTTCTTAATTGAACAATTTGGCCGTAAAAGGCCTTGTGGAGAGAGAGATACATCTCCATTTTTAGCTTGTTAGCTAGAAGTGCTGTAGAACTCAATGTAATATAGATAGGAATTAATAAATATCTAAGTCTGAACAAGAAACACCAACTCTCGAGCATTTAATCCTGACCCTGGCAAAAAGAAGGTAAAACGTGATCGTTCTCACAGAGCAGAATCAAGCTCTCTCATAGCTCAAACTTCGTGCTTGTTTGAAAAAGTTTCCTCCCATTCCTTATGTTCAATTCACATGTATAATTCCTGGAATGTCCACACTTTCTGTTTTTAAGTCCTTCATCATTCTATCCATCATCTTTATGATGGTAACTATTGGGAGGTTAAAATTATGA
The DNA here is from genome assembly GCA_026413545.1 of Cichladusa arquata. Taxonomy (NCBI): domain Eukaryota; kingdom Metazoa; phylum Chordata; class Aves; order Passeriformes; family Muscicapidae; genus Cichladusa; species Cichladusa arquata. The sequence goes on along the minus strand of JAOTQP010000001.1, from coordinate 108,193,392 downwards.
GAGACAGGGCAGCTGAGAGACATTTTAAAAGATGATTTATTTTCTCATGGCATCAGTCTCATACAAGGGTGAGACATTAAAGGTGTTACATCAATGCCATAATATCAGAAGCTGCTTATTTCTCAGTTACAATGCCTTATGCTAGTTTTTTTAGCCAATTGCATCCTTCTACAAACTTGTTAGCATCTTTTTACACCAGAAATTAATTGCTTTGCTTCTCATGGCTTTGTTGCAATGAGTCATTATTTAACCAATCACACAACACTTCACAAACCTACACTAATATCTTAAGCTTCTAACTAACTTTATAACAGGTTCTCTTGCTAAACTTTAAAATCTTTTACTATCTTACTTAACATATTGCTTTGCTTACACAATGCATATCTCTGTTTGCTTAAAATGTATTTCTACTTGAACTACAAACTTATGTTCTTGTTTTATGTCTGTTTCACTTTTACTGTTCTAATTCTCCAAGCCTTCTCCAAGGTTTTAGGTCAAGCTTTGTATGCATCTCTATCTCTGAGCCTGTATGCACAAGGCTCTGAGAGCTCCCCGTGCTTGCATTTCCCACAGGTAACTACATCCTATAGCCCACAATATTTGCATGGACCTGACAAACAAGACTCACACTGCAGAAGAGCAGGCTCTGAAGTGAGCACAGGATGGAATTATTACTTTTTAGTACATACCAATCCAATTTTAATCTATTTTGGGTGCCAAATTACAATCAGAACTAACAATGTATAAAAATTTGTAATTCACAACCTCCCCATACGATTTAATTTTCATATTACAGATAATCAAGATTGTGTTTTCCTTTTCCAAATATATTTGCTAATCACAATGTTGCACTGAATAATGTCTGTAGGGTCTTGTTTGTTTTGCTGTGGGTAGGTTTTTTGTTTAGTTTGTTTGATTTCATTTAAAATATTATTTTTATTTTAGCAATTTCAGTCAGCCACAGTGGCTGTACAATAATTGTTTGGAATGGAAGATACCATGTAGATATGGAGTTTATAGTATAAATTACAAAAGAACATTTGTTAACATGTATTTCTCTATTTTCATGTTGTATTGCAGGGCATATTTGTGCTGTGTGAGTTTAAAAATATATCTAAAACAAGTAAGGAAAATAAAACAAACAGGAACATAGCAAAGCATATTTAAAAAAACTTATTTAGAAAAATGTATTAGAGAATCATAGGCTCAACAGTGTGTCCTAACTGAATTCTGGTGTCATCAAAGCCAGAACCTAAAGTTCTTTGGCTATAAATGTAGGATTTGCCCACTTATATAAGCTGCAGCAGTCAGCTGTCAGCTCAGTGAATGGAGAAAAATTCAGTTTTAAAGGAAAATGACCATTTAATCAGAAAATATCAACAGAAAACAAAATTTTTTTTAAAGTCTTAACTATTTTTAGGTCAAACATTGAGCTATTCCTTGCTAACATTTAATTCCTCAATTCTTAATAACTGTTGGAGGAAATATGAGGCAAAACAATTCTGCAACAAATAAGGTCTCAATGCTAATGAAAAAGTTAGTGCAATATATAGTTTTTAATTTCAGCAAGAAAGCAATGTATGTCTCTTTTTCTTCCAAGGCAGCAAATCAAAGCAATGGACATGTCCAGAGCAAATGCTTTCAGTCTAAACAATCCTTGCATGGTTGTCATTCACAATAATTGCAGCAAGGCAGTACTGAAGCTATAGTCACTATCAGGAGTTAGATAACAGCAGAAAAACCCTGGGCTCCTAAATATGAGAATATATTGCAGTAAATATATAAGAACTGCTCACACTTCTAAAAGAGAGCTTTATTTTAAAAGAGCTTTCTACATGAGTGGAAAAAAAAAACAACTTTGGCACACTTGAAAGAGTTTGGCACTGTTTTGTAAAGATGAGCTGCAGACATGAATGCAGGATACATTCTGTTCATATATTTTTAATTTAAATGAATTTAAATCTCCACTTCCTTGCACCCTATATAGGTGCTTATTCCATTTCATAGTGAGTGTAACAGTACAAGTATGATTATATTTGGTAGAGTTTAACACCTGTTTTGCATAAAATGAAAGGTTTTCCAGATGGAAGCAATAGAAAATCAATCTGAAAGGCAAAATGATTCATTATTGGAATTAATTTATGGTGCTGTTTGATTTCACCAGCTAAAATGGTGGCTAACAGCTGCTGGCAGGAGGGATGCTGCTCCTCACTCCTCACCCCTGGCCCTGCAATTGTGCACCCTCCAGTGCTGTGAGAACATGAGGCTTCAGAGCCTGCTGCCAAGACAGTAAACCAGGAGAAAATATTTTATATGTGTGATTTTTTTTTTTTTTTTTTTTCCAAAATATCTTGCTGTGGATTTTTGGATGACACACATTCTTGCAGTGGCAGCTGTTTGTGAAATTGCCAAGCCAAGTGTCCTTGGTCTGGGTCAGGAATTACCTTTCTGGCTGTATCCAATGGAGTAAGGTGTTTTCGGAACAGTTGGACCGAACCATAAGAGGAGTCAAAATGCTTGTCTTATGTAAACACAAATGGAGACTGTAAAGTTCTTATTCCATACCATTAAAACTCCTGGTTCCCCCCAGGTCTGGGGGGAACATGGCACAAACCTCACACAGATAAGTCTTGGCTAGGCAAGACATGAGGTTTCAACCAACTTTTTCAAAAGACTTCTCAAAATTTTATATCAGCATAAAAGGCTTCCCTCAGATCAAAAGAAGTTTGCTATATAGTCAATATTTCTAATTAATTGCCATGCTTGGTGCTTGGGTAACTTCAGCCTATTTAGCCATAATCAAAGTATTGAATTACTTACTAGAAAAAGGAAAGTTGGTTTTATTTGATCCAGGGCAATTTTATTGGAATGAATCAGTGTTTCTATCTGAAAGTAAAGAGGTACCCTCAATGTACCACAATATTGTGATTTTATCAACAAAAAATGTAATTGGTATATTCAAAGGTATTAATAATAATCCACATGGATGAAAGACTGGCAAAATCCTCCACAAATATCCATCATGGAAACTTAACTTCTTATCCTTCAAAGGCTGTTTTTAATGTTCTGTATTGTAAATATAACTCTGTGGGATTAATAGATGATAAATTATGTAGGTGTGAAATTGGGCCTGTATTTTTAATGTAAGAGTGAACTGATGTTTAAGACTGAAGAAATTAAATATGTAAAGTATTGCAAAAATTGAATTAATAAAAAAATGGATTTTTTTTGTGGGGGAGTTTTTTTGTGTGAGCGGATTTGTCTGTTTTAATATATCACAATAATGAAAAAATGCCCAATATTAAAAAATAGGTGGAATTTAATATATTTTACAAGATCTATAATAGAAGGACTAGAAAATGTGACAAAATTTTAGATAAGTGAAATTAGAAGAAATTTTGTGTACTTTTGGAAGAATCACAAACATAAGTGAAATGCTAACTAAAAATAATTGTCAATTGGATTTTGATAAAATGCATGAAAATACCCTACCACAGGAATAATTTCATCTATGCATACAAGTTTTTGTATTAGAAAAATAGCTCAGGGACACTGAGTGGAAAAAACACAAACAGCAAAACAGATAAGCAAATTATTGCATTTACTTCAGTAAAAACCTCTCCTTGGTGTATGGTGATGTTATCACATAAAACAAATATATGAAAACATCAGAATGTTTTTAAAAAAATAGCATGGAAAATAAGTGTTATAATTCTATCATGCACTCTTGACGTGTAGACATGGTGTTGTGCAGTTTCCATTTTCTCTACTTCAAAAATAAAGATGGCTTTGGGATAGATTATTAGAAATCTGGGAACACTTCTTTGCAAGCAGAGGGTGAAGGATTTCTTCACAGGGATGATTAAGATGAGAACTGGCATAAAAGCATGAATGACTGCAAAAGGATCTTTTTCTAGATTGTGTTAGCAGTTCAACATGCTTAAAAAAAAAATAAAGCAGTTCAACAGTAGTTGCTTTAAAGG
>JAOTQP010000001.1:108165429-108189375 GCA_026413545.1 Cichladusa arquata | reverse complement strand
TCTAACAGTTTTTTTTTTTTCTCAAAAACATTTCCTAAAGACGACTTATTTCCCTCTTTAACTTTTTCCAACATAATCTATTTACCATTGGTTTTATTTTTGGATCTTTACCACAAAACGAATCAGATTTCATTTATTTACCTTAGATTTTAAGTTTTATTTTTTTATTACCTTACATGCATTTACTCTTAGCCATTTTCAGTACCAATTCTGTTTGCTTTTGAGCTTTCAAATCATTAAAGAGTGCTTTGTGAAAATATTTTGCCATCTCCTGCTTGCTCGCAATTTTTGCTTGCTTTTTTAATACTTGTCAGCGCTTTAAAATTACATATAATACCTCCTACAATGATAAACTTCATTTTAATATTAAAAGAATGAAATATTGTTTTGAAAGTCTTTCTAGTTTTCACACATAGTGAATTTCTCATGTTTGTTCTGAGTTAAAATGCAGGAGGATAGAATTTTAAGGTATGATCATCACTACTGGTTGTAATAAATTTTTAGCTTGTCCTGCAATAGTTATAATAAATGTCTGTGTTCTCTCTTTTGCTTTTTTCCTAATTCAGGCTGAAATTTTGGGATACAGCATTTCAAGCATGGGGACAACTTTGAAAGTATGGAAAATGAATTGTTACTTTTTAAGGACTTGCCCACCAACCAGATACATGTAAGTACTAAGGAAACAACTAGGAGGAAAATTCTTGATTTGAAAACCTTTTCTATTTTAATTTAATTTTAATTTTTTTCTCTTGCATAGGAATGATCCTAGAGAACAGTTATGCACAATTAGGTGTGCTAAACACAAACATCAATTAATACCAGATTTGGAGTTCATTTGTTTTTGCTTGGGAGATTTTGAATAGAATAAACACTAAATTTAGCAATCTTTGAAAGAGGAAATTAAACTTGTTTTTCAATTAATTTGTAGCATTGGTATCAATAATTCCTGTAATTTTCCTACATAGTGGCAAGCAAACATTGGGAACTGCATTGTACATATGTGGGGTGGTTTTTTCATTGGTTGGGTTTTTGGTTTTTGTTTGTTTGTTTCTTTCTTTGTTTGTTTAGGGTGTTTTTTTTTTGCTGTTTCTTCTGTGGGTTTGGGGTTTTTTTTTTTTGTAATATATACACTGCAGTATAATGAGTTCAGTCTGACCTCTGTAGAAATTTAAGATGAAGAAAAGTTGGGTACTGGAACAGGTAGGAGAAATATTTTGGGTAAGAGCCATGGGAAGGGGGTGCAGGCCCAGTGCAAATGACACTTACAAAGTTAATTTTACCATTTTGGAATCAGCAAAGCTTGCTCTTTTACACTAATGAAGGAGCTGAAGACTTTATTCTTTTCTGAAGACCAAGTCCTTGAGCCTTGTTCAGCATTAACTCTACCGGGACATGATTTAATGAGTAAAGCAAAATTCCAACTATGCACTTTACTGAGGTATTGAAAACAAACTGTCCTCAGAAATACTAATCCAGCTCACCACCACAACATCAAATATGTTGAGAACAAGAGATTTTCCATATTCTCATCAGGAAAAATTTAATGAAGGTTTAGTGAAAAGTTTTACTACCAAAAACTAGTATCCCTGTGAAAATCTGCCTCCTATAGGACCCTCCTGGGTGAACTGTGACACAGAGCACAATATAACCCTGTTTCTAAGGGTGTAGATCTGAGTCTTCTTCAATTTAGAAAGAGCTCATTGAACTCTTCCTTGAATGATGTCCAGAGTTCCTCTTTTGCAACACTTATTCTGCCTCCTGCAAGCAATATGAAATTCCTTGAACTTGAAAGATTCCTCTTTGCAAACTAAACAAAATATTAGTGGTTTTGTTCTGTGCTGAAGGAAAAAAAAAAAAAAGAACACAGTAAGTTGCAAAGAGGTTATGGATACATCATCAAATCCATTACAGGCAGGTTTTTGTCCAAAGGATTTGCCCTGATATTACTAATATGCATAGTCCTAAAAAAATCAGGAAATACACAGGGCAAAGCTCAACAATAGTGTCCTTTAGTCACACAGGAGATGGCTCTCAGTATTTTATTCACATTAGATTAATGTTTGCTGTCTTAGGGAGCAATCTAATTGAAGACAAGCAAAACAGCTGTAATGACTTCCAATAAAAGCAGGAAAAATGAGAGCAACAGGGGAACAAGGAATAAATGCTGGTTTCTTCACCTAACTGCATGTTTCTTTATCAACATGGATATATCATCGTTACAGGCAAGAATGCATTGAGTCAAGTATCTCCTTTGTAAGTAAATTAAATTTAAAGAAAATTTTTCTCTGAAATCAATGCATCCTGTCTTCTTATGCCTCAGACTATTTAGTGCAAGTTCTTCATGGGCTAAAGAGCTTTGTTTAATGGTTGGAGAATTCTCTTCAATTTATAATGAATAGCCTAGAAAATGTATAGGTGGACTAGTGAGCCATCTTATCAAGTCCATGTAACCAAATAAAGAATTTGGACCAGTTAATTAAAAGAAGTCATTAAAAGTGCATTCTTGCAACAAACAATTATGGAGTAGAAAATAGCCTTGAAATGTAATTAAGTTCAACTGTTTCTCTCTGTTTACCAAAATTAATTAGTCTACTTGCCAGCATAACTTAACTTGAAGGTTTGTAATTTGACACTGTTATGTAAGACATAATTATCGTCTAAAATTTCTAATCACAACAGAATTTAAATTTTCTATTGAATTCATTATGTTGCAAGAATAAAAGACATTCCTTTTCTTTAGCTATGCTTTGGTAATATTTGTTTCACTGATGAGTGCTCTAGTCCAGGTTATTTCGTTACTGGTGAGAAGTGAAATCTTAAACTTATTTCTTCAGAGCTAATACTGAACAATAGAGGCATTTTAATTTTGTGAATATAGGCCTCATGTGATGACTTATGCAAGTGGTGATTTTCTGCAGTATTTGTAATTTGCTGTTGTATAACTTTGGTATGATTCTTAATAAAAGTTTGGATCAGATTTGGAGGTTATTGCCATTGAGCCATTGAGACTCTCTTACTGTGTACAATGTTAGGGTTATTAGGTGGGAAGGATGTTGATTTTTGCATAAAATGGCAGTGCTTTAGTCCAGAAAACCAGTAATGTGTCCCCTCACCAAACTCCACAAAAATGACCATTTTAAACCGACTAATGTGAAATTAATAAAACCAGAATAACTTACTTAATGCGTGCTTGCAAAGTGATCAAAAAGGGTCACTAAGAAATTGCTTCAGATTAGTTTTGGAAGGAGAAAGCTATTTAAAAAAAGAAGAGGAAATGGAAAATGTAATAAAATGAGTGTGGGGTATGGTGTTAGAAGGATCAGCTCATTAATAGGCAAACCATCAATATTCTTTTTCTTTTTGGGGATGGAACTGCAGGAACATCTCTAATATTTACAGTTTGTTTTATAACCTTGGTAGGCACATTTAATGAGGAAACTTTTCAGTATCTGTCAGAACTTGAGAAAATTTTATTAATTTGAAAAGTTTACCTGATCTGAAAACAGCCTTTTTGAACTCATAAAACAAGTTATAAAATGCACAGAGTCATTCAGGAAGCCCTTCTTTTCCTTCATAATTTTTAGATCATTGTCTTCTGTTCTTTTTGCTTTTGCACTAAGCTACTTACACATTTCTAAATTCCTAATTAACTTCATAATTAAGATAAATGCTTTATACTCAAATGGCTTCTTTAAACTCATAACCAGTTGTAATGCAGCCACTGTCCTACATACCAGAATATAAAATATTTATTTTTTGCATTGCACCAATATTAAGATGCTATTACCAGTTATCTGAATTTACATACAAAATGTTTCTAAGTGTACCACTTGAGAGGTTTATGCTTTGAATATTTAAGTATTTGCATTTTTTTCACTATTAAGAAAGAAAATGTGTTTGCAATAACCTAAATATCTTCCAAAGATAAAACAATCATTTAATGTTAAATAAGTGGATGCTTTACAATGCCTTTATATAAGACATTCTCCAAAATATAATGATTCATATCATTCTTTTAAAATACTTTTTTAGTTGAAATATAGGGTGAAAACGCTCTGCTCTTACAGTAATGTTTATAGCTTTTTTTAGCATATTCCCTGAATTTTATATTTCTCTGAATTATCCATACTACAATCTGCTTGAATTTGAACAACTACTTTCACTTGAAATAAAACTACTGAATAAGTATAATAAGAAAAAAGATATTTTTATTAATTGGTTTTGCGGGAGATAATCTAAGTGGCGCATCTTTTTCTCTTTTCATAAAAGGCTTTTAAGATTGCATGTTATTATTTATACCATTTACCATTTTCGTCTAAAGATTCCATTTAAAATATTCATTAAAATTAATGTGATCTTTACTTTTATGTGTATTTCAAAACACAACACACAAAATAATGTTATAGCCCCATACAGGCTAGAAAATGTCTTTTATTTCTATTATAAACAGATTTAGATCAAAGCAAATACACTTTAATGCCCACAGGGAGTTTACTTCTGTTTAAAATAAGGAAATCACCCAGGATAAAAGAAACAATGCCCCCAAATTACTGTAATTAGCTCAATGATTTCAGTTAATCAAATAGACTCCTCAAAATATAAGACTATTTTATCGTAAGTAGCCATCTCAGATATAAAATTGACTACAATCACTTCTTAATACCTGGCAAAATCACAAACAAATTGGTAATAACTTTATGTTAAAACTCTATTAGGGTTACTCATATCAGTTATTAAAGCAATTTCTGGTAATCTTTGGAGGCTACATGTAAGAGAAAATAATATTTAGATAATTTTAATTAATATATTTATCATAAGTCTAAGGATATTAAGATTAAAATTAATTTAAGATGTTTTACCTGCTTGGTCATGTATATAAGGTTTCTCCTTATGGATAAGGTCTGTTTGTTGAGCATACAGACAAAACTCAGGTCATCAATAGAGTAATTTCTTGAATCTTGAAAATATGAAAAAGAAATCTTTCTGTTTTTATATAAATAATAAAGACTGAAGTATATGTCTACTTATATCATTTATAATTCATGTGTAAAATATCACATATAGTATGTAATTAATGTATAATATATGCCTATAATTGTCATGTATAATAATAATACACCTAAATTATGTTTGGATATTTCAGCAAAATTCCTCAACCAAGGATCTAGTCAGTAAATCTACCATAAAATTGTTTTGAACACACAGGTGGAGATGCATTATTTTATTGTTGCATTTATTGATTTTATTGTGGCACAGTACAAGTCTGCCAGCAATGAAATAGAATATGGTGATACCAAAATGCATGGTGAGATATTTCACTGCATGCAGTGTGAAGAAATTTGTTGAACTGGTATCTTAGCAATGGAAGAAAAATACTAAATTGTTATTTCATAGTTTCTTGGCCTGTATGGCTTCAGCTTAAGAAAAAAACCCAAGTATTTTAAATATCATCATTCAGGCCAGCTTTAGCAGGAAGCATTCCTGCTCCAGCAGGCATCCTTGTGTGAAATAATTTTTGTGGTTAGTGCATTGAGATCTTCAGGGTTTTATTACCTAGACTGTAAATATTCCTACTCAAATGTTAAACCAAAAACGTACACTCACCAAAACACCTCAAACTATGGTGACATTGCATGTTTCTAATACCTGTTCCTCAAAAAACTCATCCAGCCAGTCCAAAATATGGGAGAGGTTCCTGGTATGGGAGCTGCTAAACCACCAGCCTGCTTCTCCAGCTGGCCAAGGGAGTTGGAGACGTAACATGTGTGGAATGGTTTCTATTTCTCATTTCAAATGAGAGAAACAGTGTGTGGATATATGTGTATGACAATGACTAGTGCAGGAGAAATATTACCCCTAAGAAAACTGTGACGAGTTTTCTTAGATGGGCTTTCGAGGGGGTAGGTTTGGTGGTGTTTGTTTTTTTTTTTTTTTCTGTTTTTGTTTTTTGGTTTTTGTTTTTTGGTTTTTGTTTTGTTTTGTTTTGTTTTTGTTTTCTTTGTTTTTTTTTCTTTTTAATACTTGATCACAGAATAAGATTTCTAATGTTTCCTAGTGTGTCCTAATTATAAATTCAAGATAAAAACAAAATTTTGCCTATGAAATGTTCTCTCTTCCAGTCACACAGTTTTTAGTCTGACAGTCAAATCTCAGTTCCTGATTTTTCACATGGATTGTTAAACACAATGGCTGACAAATGGCTGAGTATCTGATATAAAAGTCGACTTTTGCTGGAAGATTTATATTTTAAAACGTAAGTTAAAAAAAGTAATGAGTTCACCAGAAGAACTCAACTTTTTGTTCCAAATTCATGAAATCCACAAGCAGTCTTGGGTTTCTGTTTAGAGGACGAGTATATGTTGGGTGAAAAGACTGAAAATAATTTGCTGTGTATTTTATCATTGAAATACAGACTATTGAAATGCACGGAATTTCAAAAAGGACATTTCTCCATCAGGAAATATTATTGAATGATGACTGCCACAAGACAAAGGTGGCACTGCACAGCTACACTTCCATGAAACAGGGAGCAAAAGAGAAGAAATGGAAACAAGAAAAATGTTTCTTTTACACATTTCCCCATTCCTCCTCCTTCTCCCAGAGGGTGGAATCCTGGGGACTACAGTCCCCTGTCTTGTGTTATGCTATCCTCAACCTCTTCCATATTGCCCTGAAGGATCAGCACAGTGCAGTTCTTTAAACAAACACCCCCTACACAGCCCCGTGTCTCTTCCTGCCTTCCAAGCCAGCTGTCATTTACCCTCTGTGGCATAGATACTGCATTAAATGCATGTTCTTATTGCTGCATTTAATTTATCAAGGCCCCTATCAGGTTTGATGCACTCCAAAGTGGAAGTGAAGTGTTTTGGGCTTTAATCTCCGTGTCAGCACAAGCTCATGCTCTTTTTCTCTCTGCACGAGATGTAAAGACAGCATCTCAGAAATATCTGAGCCTGGGGAATCAAATGCCCAGCTGACAGAGACTGCTGTTCCACACTCAAACATCACGAGACTCGACAATATTGCATTTCTTGCATGGGCTTCCCCTGAGGGATGAAATCCTGGAGGTGCAGTCAGAGCATGTAGAACATACCACAACAAGGGCACAGCTCTCACAGAACAGCATGGCAGCTGTCATGTTTGCTGCAAAACATGGCCAGAACAGTATGTGATACTTGTTTCCAGCCCTTTCCTTCATCCTTAATACCAGTGGGATCTCTGGATGTTTTTCCACTCTTTTCTTAAATGTTTGCTCACTTAAATCTCTCATTATAACCTGTGTTAATGGCCAGGTTATGACAAATCTTGCGTGTGGGGAAAACACTTTCAGAGCCTTTCCTTGAAATGCTTTCATTTAAAAAAAAATATTTAAAGATTCAGAAATGACAGAGGAGAGGAGAGACTGGGTAAGGAGCACTGGAATAGGGGTGGTGAGATCAAGTGTGCTTCTTGGAGCAGGGACTAATTTTTGGAGCAGGCTTTGAGAACAACTGCTGGCTTATCTATTGTGGGTAAGGACAGCAGGAAAGCACATCCTGCTGGAGCTCTGCTCTGTACTCCAGAGTACAACAGAGCCAAAAGCACATTTATTTTTAATTTTTTTTAGTGCTTGGGCAAATATAATTAAACCCATAAGGATCATTGGACATGATGTCTCTTTGGATACAGGCAGGAGAGAGTGATCTTGGTAACAGAGGTAGTAGCTGCAAATTACCTGCTCCTTACAGCTCTAGTGATTCCTCTAGCATATGAAACACATAATTTGGTACTGTGCATCAAAAGTATTGTGGATTTTATGCAAGGTAAATAGGACAAAAATAACCCTCGTTTCAAAAGTTAGATCTGCCTTACAACCACGCTTCATATATTCTCAGCTCTTTTATAAATGTTCTACATAGGGAACAGATGATTTTTTTCCACAATGTTTTTTTTTTTTCTTCTTTTTGTGGGAAATGTTATTTAATGAATGCAAAGCTGGTTTTGTGGAAAAATATTGGTACAGATCAAATGGAAATAGTGGTGGTTTCTAACATTTGAGATGGAATTTCTGCTCATAATGGTAGACAAGCAGAGACAGAGGCATTGCAGAACTGAGCAAGTTTGGGATAATGACTTAGTCCTTGAAAGTTCAGGTGGACATTACACTGCCCAGGCTAAGAGGTTTCTAGAGCAGAGCTACCTGAATTCTTTTCTGTGGCCTGTACAGCTTAGTAGGTAAATATCATTGATCTGAACTAATTCCAAAGAATTATTAGCATGCACTGTTACAAGATTTTGCAAAAAAAAAAAAAAAAAAAAAAAAAAAAAGAGACAATTTCTTCATTCTAATTCAAAACTGGGACTGAACCTCAACTTCGTACACATCAGGTGGTTTTCATAAGTTGTGTAATGTGATTGTGAAAACTTTCCTAATCCACCACTTTGGGTGATCTCGCCACTTCTTTAAGGCCATATTTTTTGTTTTTTTTTTTTAAATTTAGTGCTAGCATTTTTATGAAAGTTAGGCATTGATTTTGCTCCCAGTGAGTCAAGAAATGGACTGAAGAAAGATTTTCGATCTGGCTAAAAATTATTTTATAGTTCTTGGTTATTGCAGAGTGGGAAATACTCCATCACCTCAAGATTTAAGAAAAAGGGTTAGAAGTCTTCAACATTTGTGTCACAAGAAAAAAGAAAAAAAGGAAATTTTGAGTAAGTTAATGGAACAGCAGTGCAATTGCCCTCCTGCATCCATTTATTGCCCTTTTTTATACACTCACATTTATTTCAGATGTATTCTGTTATCTGTTATTCCAATTCCAGCAATACTTGCTGAGCTTCAATTAGGGAGTGACAAGCACCGAGTTAACTTTTTTAGCTCAGCATATGTGGCAGTGCACAAACTCATGCATAAACATAAACCAAACTACCCAGTGGGGAAAAAAAAAAAAAAAAAAGGCTAAAAAAAAATGCCTTTTTTAGAGCAGAAGTGGAAAATAGCAGCCAATGAAAAGCGGGGACTGCACGATCCTAATTGCCGAGAGAACGACGCGTGTGTCCGCGCCACCCGGGAAGGCAGAAAGCTGAGGAGTGGGAAGAGATCTGAGTAACAAAGGAGAACTCTGCAGTGCATCAGCTCTGGGAGCTGGATGTGCTGGTATGAAAGCACGAGTGCGTGGAGGCGTGTGCAGGGACAGGCACGAGCTGTGTCTGTTCTCAAAGAGGAGCAGAGCCAAGCACAGAAAATCAGGATTTTTTTTTTTTTCCCCCACTATTGGCTTCAAATCTTCAGTTTACCTGTGCTCAAAGAAGTGAATTTTCAATGCACCTAACAACTACTGTTTACACAGTAACAGAAGCATCCACCAAAGCAATGTAAATGACCTCAGTGATTGTATTATTTTTGGATTTGTAAAAGGTGCTTTTGCCTCACTCTCATTCATCCTGACTTCCACAGCAAGGATCTCTTTCCTACTTTGTCACTTTGATTGGATTAGTTGTGAGAACTTTTACATCTCTCCCTTTTTAGCATGTCAGATACTGTGTTTTGATTCTACTTTCAAGACTCCTTAAGATTCTTTCTTCTCTTCCTATAAACTTGTTTTCCAGTTCTGAGAAATCACTTTTGGTCCCCAGCTGGTAAGTAATGCTATTTGCCATCTCTTCCCTGCTAAGCCTCTGGACAGACACTTTCCTGGCATTTCTCATGTGCTCCACAACTGTGGCAGACTATCTCATATACCCCCCAGTATTCTCCTTTGCCTTGCTAGCTGTGAAAAGCCCTCCCTGTGTTTGCCCACCGTGAGCACAATTTAAATGTGTGCTTCGCTCAGCTTCATTTTACTGATAAAAGGGTTTGTTAGAGACCTGTGTAGTGGCTGGATTTGGCTTTAATTAGATGTCACCTACCTTCTCAGCTCTTTTCCACTGTAGCTTTGACATATTGTTGCTTTTTGGCTCTTTAGGCTGAGTGAAAAGACTGTCTTTCCCTTTTTGTTGCTTATTAGGGAAATAGGATCAAATCAACCAACCAAACATCAGTTTGTTATACCCATCTTTGCAACATGCAAAAGTCTGTTTTTGTCAGAAGAGATGAAAAGTATTCACTACTTCAGGGTCAAATGTAGCAAAAGAAATGTCAAAGTCTTTTGAAAAGGTTTGAAAGAGCTGCAATTCATTAAGTGTCTCAAAGAAAAGATTACAGAGGGGAGAATAAGCCTGCCTGACTACTAAATGTAAATAGAATTAGGCCAACTGGAACTAGGAACAACAGGAGCATAGTAAAAATAACAATGTCTGGTATCTTAGACAATACTTTATTATTAAATAGATCAAAACCCAAAACCAAAAAAGCTGTTTTAAGAATGATGTTTTGGGATATAAACTGTAAATGAAATGTTAAGTAGCAATTAGTTGTGCTGTATTGCCTGCAGGAACAGCTATTTCTCATTTTCTTTCCTCTGCATCCCAATAGTGGCAGCCACAGGAATAACACGTTCAGGAACTTACCATCTCCCAGTGAAGAAATTATTTCTCTTATGCCTCTTATGTTTGGGATTTAATTGATATCATTGATCAAACAATGACTGATATTTTCTTCAGAGGTGGTTTAAAACTGGTTTAAAACATTTTAGGTTATGGAAGTCTTTCAATCATAAGACAAGTTGAGGTCATAGCACTAGTTCTACAAGTACAGTATAAGCAACCCAAGAAATCAAAGGTGAAAAGAAGAATCAGCATATTTATTAGGAACATTCTTAAAAGGGAAAAATAGAGGCAAAAGAAAGAAAGGCATAAGTTTTGCATTAATTTTGTGTTCAATTTTCTTGCAGTGTCCATAACTAGAGATCTCTTTCGGCCCTGGAAAGGAAAAAAAAAACAAAAAACCAAAAAAGCTCCAAACAGAATAACTAAACCAATGGCATATTTTACAGTTCCAGTTCTGAATAACTGTTTAGGGATTCTAAGGTTGATAATCTTCTATCTGTTTTTCCCAACGTGATAAAAATCTTGTTTGAGTAACATAGCAAAGTTAAGTTTAGAATAACTGCTTGGAAGTTGTTCATATTTTGAAATTTTTACTTTTTATGTACACCTGGAAAAAGAGTAAAATATTTCAACTATTTGAAGGTTCTTTTTAGTAAATATATTAATTGATCTTTTAAGAAACACTATGTGACCACATAAACCTTCCCTCATGGGTAATATTAGACCAAAAGGGCTACAAAAACTCTGCTGTGAGAAAACCTCTTGAATGTCTTAAGATGTCAGAAAGGCATTTGTGTCTGGCTTTTTTTTTTCATAAACTAACTATGTTCTTTTATTATGTACTTGACATATTTATGCATAATATACATATTTTTGTACTATATATTAATATATAATGCATATAAGATATGTAAGTGCATATAAATATGTGCTTTAACTTCATATAAAAAACTTTAGTCTCAGATGCATCAAGTATTAAAAAAAAAGTCCATGACAGCCTTTCTTAAAAGTAACAAGAGGGATAAAACAAAGTGGGATAGGAAGGAAGCTGGCATGTAGCATTTTTATTTCTGGAGTATGAGGTTCCCTTTGTCCTGACATTAATTTTTCACACCTGTGTGCAGTTGATTCAGTGAATGAAATGCTGCAATTTAGGAGAAGCTCAGAGATGAAAACTTGCAGCTGTTCTTTTGGATAGGCAGGGCCATAAAATGTAAAGGCCTTGGAAACATGAAGAACTTGAATGCTTCTTGATTTTAAACTGATTGGTGTTCAGAACTGTTATAATTAATTTAGGTGATAATGCCTTAGAACATGAACATGATAAAATAGAAGATGATCTTTTCCTTCCAATGGGAGGTAGATCTGTTTTTATCTGTAGTACTTCAATTGGTTTGTTTTGATGATGATTTCTGTAATTGTTTGTGGAAAGGGTTACAAATGACATTCTGCTTTTCTTTTTACCTTTTGCTTTCCAGTTAAAGTAATAACTTACCTTTTCACTTCTTTCTAAATTTCAAATTTTATGTGAAGTTTTCTCAAACTGATATGCTTATTTTTGTTGCTAAATACTCTTCTCACTTTCTAAGTTTTTATCTCTTTGTAGTTGTCCTAGCCTGTCAGAAAACAGCCCATACGGGGTGTCCCCCCCCCCCCCCCTTTTCTTATTTTTGAGTGATAAAACTGTTTTTTTTCTATTCATAATGAGCAAATGTGTTAAAAGTCCTGTCAACTTTTCTGACAGATGTGAAAATCTGAATGATTCCTGGCATGGATATATTTTGCCCTACTGAAAGGTTTTAATTTACTCATTTATTCTCCCTTCCTCAGGGAGCAAGATGATATGAGAGACAGGAGGAGTAGGAAACCTACTGCAAATTAAGAAATGTGTAAATATACACTATCCTTCACTCAAGTGTTAAAAAAAATGAAGAAGAAAACAGACTACTGACTGCTGACATTTCAAATCTAAGCTGAGTATTTGTAGAAATAATTGATTTTTAGTGTGGTGCAAGAGTAGAGAAAAAGACTTTAGTAAAGTTAAGTGGGGGATAACAGGTTCAGCTGGTCTCAATATAGGCACTGTACTGGGAAACGTTGAATATTGTAAAGATCTGTACCACAGCAAGATAAAAAGCACTATTACGAAATATCTGGCTAAAAGAAGGTGTAACAGAGGTGTAACAAAATCTCTATCTGAGAAAGGTATTCTTTAGCAGTTCATCAAGTAAAGGAAAAGCAATCATGCAATGTGAAGTGATCAAGAGGTTTTCCATGGTCAGGACAGATCTACTTAAATAAGTGTCTATTTGAAATTCCTGTGAAATATGGTAAGCCAAAACTGAGATTGCCTACATAATTAAAATTGCTTTTCTGGATCATATGGATTTTGGATTCAATTTTTCAGTGATAATCTCCTTCTTCCAGGATCCCCCTCCCTCTGCAAAATCCTCTGTTCACTTACAGAGCTGGCTGGACAATCTTGGATGAATTTTATTTTTTGTTTCCTCTGTTTTTGTCCATGATGCCTTGGCAGCTTTCATTATGCATATAGGATTTTGCTTAAAACAGTCTGTTCAAATAAAAACAAAGCAAAGCAAACAAAGCTTTACAATTTGGGCAATAGTAACTGTTTCCTTGCCTTATAACTGGTTGCATTCTGCCATTTTCAGAAATGAGTAGCTTTTTGAAGAGACAGCAAACTTCCTGCAGGATGCCAAGAATGATTTCTCCTTTTATTTGCTGTGGTGGGCCTGACTTAAGTTAGACTCCTTCTTTCTTACCTTTTGAGCACCATAGTGATATCATAGGGAGCGGGAAAAAGGGTACCTCCCTCCTTTCCTTGGGAAGTTATGTGTTTTAGCTTGCTGGATATCTGTGGGGAACAAGACCTATTGTGATGTTTATTTTCTTCTCTGCAAGTCTGTTACTAGCTCCAGTAACCTTCAGATTGTGTTCTTAGCCAGCTCATGTTGATAATTTAGAGAAAAGTCTGTGAACGCTAAAAGCAAATACTTGATTCTGAGTGGCACAGAGCAGGATGGCAGATTTGATGGGGAGCTGCACTCAATTCCATACACATTTCAAGAGTCTTACTTCAAACCAGCTATTGTCAGGATTGTAAACCAAGGGACTATTAGCATTTGAAGCATATCTGATGTATTCCTGGAACATCTTCAAATGCTTCAACATCTTCGATTTTTTTTTTTTTTTGTCTGAAAGGAATCCAGTTTGTTTACTCCTAGGCCCCTCCACAGAGTGACACAAGGCCACAGTACGTGGGTGATAGTGAGAGATGCTTCAGAAACTCTCTCTTGTTCTAGTAAAATATTTAAGTGGATGGATGAAATGCAAACCACAGTCTTCCGTTCTAGAGCTTTAAACTGTAGAGTCTGTTTCTCCAGCATGGAAACACTTCCCACTGAATTTATGGGGAAAATGAGCAGACTGTGAATTATTTAACACATGCATAAGGACTTGGTTTCTTCTTTTAAGGAACTGCCAAACTGGTTTGAATTATGTTTTCTAAAAATCCACAGTCTGAAGCTGTCACTGGCATAATCAGGTTCAGTCCATAGGGTTGAGTTTGGTAAAACTAATGGCAGATGAACAGGTGAAATACTGGAATGCCAAGTGTCTTACAGACAGTTTTCTTCTTCTTTGCTGGCCAAAATTCCATGGAAAGGTTGTTTTTTGAAGCTGGGTGGTCTTTAACTGGTGAGGATACGTAGAGTTAGTATAAGGTGGTCAGTACTGTGGTTGCTCAGGTATGATTGACCACAAAACAGTAAGTAACAACTATTAGAAATAAAAAACTTATTAGAATCACACAATCATTAAAGTTGGAAAAGACCTCTCAGATCTTCAAGTCCAGCCCATGTATCCAAGTGCCATGTTCAGATGCCTTTTGAACATTTATTGTTCATACTTGAAAATAAAGTAGGCATGGTTCTAAGCAACGTCAGTGAAGAAATTTTCAATAACATAAGGGACACTGTGTAAGATCAGAGATGGCAACATCAGGCAAAACAACTGAACAGATCTTGGAGATAAAACTAATTCCTCAGACTACCTGGATTGATGTGTAATAACAGGTTAAGGGAGAGAGTACTGCCATGATTGAAACTTTTTTCCATAAATAGAATGGATCTGATCCAGCAGACCAACGCTATTCACAAATACTACATGCATAAAACATTTAGAAAAAAAGGTTCTAAAAATGAAAAAATGTAGTGACTCTACAGCAATTTGCCTCCTAGCAGTGTGAATTTCTTTATACTTCAGTACAATAGAAAAGGGACTGGCTGGCTATCAAGCATATGAAGCGTTTAGCACTTCCCCTGGAATACCCAGAGGTTACATCTGTGTGGGAACAAGAACTCAAAAGTAAAGATATTTGTTAGTTTAGCCTATGCCCATTTTGTAACATTGATTAGTACAATTAATCTATCTTTGTGTTTGGAGGCTATGGGGAATTGTTTTGATGGCAAAACAACCACACAAAAACAAAACAAAACGACAACAACCAAAAAAAAACCACCAAAAACCTTGTACAACACAGATTTGTGGAAAGTGAAAATGTTTTGATTACAGTGAAATGTATTGTCTTTGAAATATATCCATCTATTCATTATATAAATGCAGATATACTTACTCATTTGCATTTTTGGCGTATTTTCTGTGTGGGTATTTCAGTTCTACTATAGTTTATACTGTTAAACTATAGTTTAACAGGAAATAGCACTCATGTGAGTACCAATATATTTTTAATGTGTTCATTTCAGCAATGTTTAGAGATACCTTGCTATCAATTGAGACACACATTTGCTCCTTCAAAAGGGGGCAAACCAGTTCAGCTCTCTGTCACCCATAACTCCATTTGTTTAAGTTATGTCAAATGCTTGATCAAACTCAGCACCTGTGTAACAGTGCTTGAGGTGCTTCACAAAAAATCTGTTGGGGAGAAAGCAAGAGGACTCCTGTGTCTTGTGTCAGGAAAAGAATATTTTCTTCACCTTCCTCTTCTAAAACTCAAATGTTCACAAACTATTTCTTCCAATAAATAAAATGGACCTTGAAGCATGGAAACTGAAACACAAACTGCTCATGTCTACGGTATTTAATATTTTTTCAAAAAGCAATTCTTAATCCTCATGGGTATTATGGCATAGTTTTTTCTTCAAGGTATCATTTTCAGGTAACTCTGCCAACAGTGCTCTAGAAAGCCTAAAGTTAGGCCAGTTTAAAAATGCAAAGGCAGAATGCTCCCTAAGCAAAGTGTCTAATCTCTTCAGCTTGACTTCTTTCAGCAGTGTTTCCAATGGATTTTTCCTGCACTTAATTTTTGCCTGAGCGTACATTTACTCTTCAGAAGCATGACAAGACAAAGAAATGCAAATGTGTTATGTTTTTATTTGTAATATCAGGGAAGGATAACAGACACACGAAGGCCATCTCTGATGCTCGTGTTTTGTGTTCAAGGTTATTGTTTCTTTAGTGCAACTCTGAAACTCAACAGGGGAACAGACTGTGCATTTTGAACAAAATTAATTTACATTTAAATACTCCATTTATCAAAATATTTTTGCTTGTAAAAGTTCATGTTTTGTACCAAGTGTTGTAAATCTAGTTAACTGTGCATCTCAGACGATATATGATTATTTATCATAGAAGATACCTGTCTACAGTTTTAGTTTTGAAAATCTATTGGAGTTACTCCTTTTTGTAAGAAAAAAAATCCTTCTGTGTTAATGTTACTACACATCCTGCATATGTCCACAACACTAACAGAAAAGTGAGGACCTCTGGCTACAGATAAACACTTTGCAATTTCTCACAGTGGTGTATGTTAGTCATATAAAATGCTGTCAAATCAATACCACGTAGCTGTAGACCTTTATTGGAAGTCTGACTGTCCTGCTTAATGCATTTCAGCAAAATTTTGATTTCTAATTTTCAGTCTTTATTTTTCATTCATAACTCTGTAAAGAACTTGAAGAAATGTCAGTTTTGAAAATATAGGGCTTGGCACAGACTCCTCATGATTTTTTGTTGACTTTTAGTGAAACTCTCTCTGAGGGAGTGAATGTCTTACCTGAGGTGCAGCAGTGTTGGTCTCCAATCACTCACGTGTAAATCAGTGCCATGGAAGAGGTGAGATATTTTGAGTAGAGTGGTTTCTGGAATTAGATCTTTAAATGATGCTTAAAAATAAAAAAAAATCCTCTGCACATTGCAAGACTTGCAACTCAACAGACTTTGCTTCTTTGCTTTGGCTTAAGACAAACTGAAGAAGTACCAATGCTTGAAATAGAAGACGTGGCCTATGCTCACACAATTTAAGAGTTTTGTTTGATTAGTTACTGCAAGTTTGTTCAACATATTAATACTGTGGACAAACTCAAAGGAATTAGTGACCTAAAACTCATCTCCCCCTACAACTGGAGTTGGGCGCCTGCTCTGTTTTCTGTTACAATGTTACATGGAAGAACAGTAGATGGCTTTGCAGTAGGATTTAAACATGACAAACCAAATGACTTCAAGGAAACGAAGAATTTTTACAGCCTAAGATTCTGCTCTGGTGGGGTGAAACATTGAGCTGTTACCTGACTCTTAAATCAGTCCAGTGGATGTGGAGAAGCACATGATGGGCTCTGCACAGAACCAAGGGATGTCTGACTGATTTATGGCTTTCAGACATTAGAACTTCCTTAGAATTTACTCTGCTTCTTTCTTTTCTCTCTCTTTTCTTCTCCCTTTATTTTGTCAGCTACATAATGTATCGGTATCATTCATAAATACAGTGTGAAGAACAAAGGTGAATTCCTTCCCCACCTCATTGAATTTTTTTCTTTTGTGTGAAAGTTAGGCTTTTAACTTTCTATTTTTTTCTCTAAGTTTATCTACTAAAGTATTCAGAAATACGTGAACTGTAAAGATCTGGAGAAATTTCACTTTAAAGTACAACACATTCAATTAAGAAGAACCTATATTGGCAAAAACTGCCTAGTGCTATTTATCCTTATCTACGATATTTAATTTTTAAATACATCTGCAGATTCAGTGTGAAACAAATGGTTTCCAGAGAGTGAAGCAATGTGAAGGCTTAATTTCCAATATTCCTCCTTAAACTACATGTCCCACTTGCCCCCACCCTTTTAGGTTTTTGTTATCTCCCCCTCCTGTCCAAACTATGCTTTGTTGGCTTACAGGGACAAAAGGTTCAGAAATGCCATTTTTTAAAAAAAAAGTTAAAGTAGCAGTTTCAAGACTTATTCTGGTAGTAATAGCAAATTAATTTATAAATGTGGTGATTTCAGTTTCACAGTTCCTGTATTTATTGAAATCCTGGAAAACATATCACAGATATGTGATAAGTTGCAAGTATTACTTCTTTTCTTCATTTAGGGAAAGTTTTAGACTACTTTGCCTTAAAAATCTGTTTATAGTAATAGAGATTATTTCTCTTTTACCTCTTCAGTAAGGAGTAGAATCTGAAATGTATGAAAGTTGAGACAAGTGAACAAATGCGTGCACTATGAACAAAATTATTTTCTATTTAGCACCTCTACACAGGGATTTAACATACCAAAGTTATGCATTTTATCTTAGCACATTTGATGGATTTATCCCAACTTTTTTGAATACAGAAAAATCCCATGATTTCAAATGTCCCAGAATAACTGATTAATAGTCATTAAAATGTCTTTAATGACAGAGATTTGTTTGAATCAACTCTGGACAAGGAACTCCTAGATGCAAATACTGTCCCAAAGCAATAAGTAAAACTTTATCCAATTCTGTGCCAAACACACTCAAGGTTGTCTTGAACTGATAACTTGTCAAATAATAATAATTTTGAGTTTATTTCTGAGTTCATGATTTAATAGAGTGTTTTAGATATGGTTTGTACTACGGATGTCTCCTTAATAATTTATGTTTCTGTTTGTCTATTTAATACTTACTATTCAGTTTCTTCTGAGGCAGAAATATTTACATATTTATAAATGGGAAGGGAAAAAAAAATCACCATTATTTATGCATGGTACTCATGCCCCCAGTGTCCAGCTGATATACAATGATAAGAATATGACATGTGTTCTGTACATGAAATTCAATGTTTGCCATGTCCTAACCCTAATTTTCATAAACCTTCATGTGTTACTGAACTCTGCAAGTCATTTACTTATTGAAAACCAAGTTAATCGTGAATGCCCTTTTTTTCTGATCACAACTCTTTTATTAGGTCTAATGGCA
This sequence comes from Cichladusa arquata, assembly GCA_026413545.1. Taxonomy (NCBI): domain Eukaryota; kingdom Metazoa; phylum Chordata; class Aves; order Passeriformes; family Muscicapidae; genus Cichladusa; species Cichladusa arquata. The sequence goes on along the minus strand of JAOTQP010000001.1, from coordinate 108,170,652 downwards.
TGTCTAATAAAGACTGCTGAGGGTTGGTGGTTTCCTGACAGAAGCTGATGCTTGTTCTCCTGATTACTCCTTTTGGACATGCATTTCAGTAGCCAGTATCCCTCACAGACAAGCTGTATCAATTTCTGGGCTCTCCCTGTTCTACCTGGATGTTAAAAAGTCCATTGTCACCAGCTCAACCACTGGGAGAAGTATATTTTGATCTTGCAGATCAGATTTCTTCAAAGTGAAACAAAATAGTAAGAATCAATATTATTAAAAAGTAATCAAGTTGTCATACCCTAGCAGTTATCAGACAGTTTGTGCAAGGCAGCATATCCTATGCATTTTTTAAAATAAGGAGTCTATTGGCAGTTTTGGCATGTCATCAGTCTTCTGTACCATTTGTTGGATTTTGTTGTCATTTTTAAGAGCACTTGTTATATAATATTCTAGGCCTGGCTGCAAATACAGAATTTTGGAATCCAGTGTGTAGGCGTGGATTTTCTCCTAAAGTATAATATTCCAAACACTCAATGAAGCCATTTTTTCAAATAATTTATCTTGCAGTTTCCTTATTGTACTTTTTTCACCCTTCCCTTACTTTGTGATCCTGCAAATGATTTTTTTTTCAGCTATCGGATAAAGACCAAATTGTGTAACAACATTGTTCTAGTAGATGTTGAAGGTTCTAAAGGCTCAAGTAAAGTCGTGGATAGGAGATGGTATTGTAATATCATTTTTTAAATATTGGTTAGTTCTACATTATAAAAATAAACAAGGTTAGAACTTCAGTCCATGTGGCAAAGGACAAATGTAGCTCCCTTCATTTCCTCATATCTGTGCTTCTAAGATTTTTTTCATTTCTGGAATATTTAGAGACATCCTTGTAAATTTAGAAGTGTCAAACCCATCAGAGGGTTTTTAAGTGTCTACATCATTTAAGAATTCAAACTTCATTCTGAACTTCCTGAAGTATGTACAAGCATACAGAAATTACCCAGCAATTATAAACAAATATGGAAGAGTTTTCTTGGATTCTGAAAAAAATTAATAAACATGTGTCTATCAGATTCTCTGAATTAGGGCTATTTGTTCTAAGTTCTTCTTATCATCTCTCAACCAAAATATCACCCACGCCTATTGTACTTATCCTCTCTTCACCTTGATTATGAATAATTTAAGTGTTGAAATATCATCCTTCTTTAATTCAGGGCTTTGTATTTGAAGGAAAAACAGGCAGCAGAAGATGTAAACTGATAGCACAAAATGTCCTCAAGAAATGAGAGGAGAAAAGACCACACTGTTTCTTTCTTTTCCCAACTTCTTTTTTTCTTTCTCATCAAGGACTTCCATATCCTTTTTATCACCTCTTCCTGCATGTTGCTTACTTATTGTGAATAAAACCCCTTCAGCTTGCTTTCAAGTAAAATAATTACATTCTATTCACTTTTGTCTTTTCTGTAACCCAATTCTGTATTATTTCAGTTTGTCATTGCCTATAAATAAACTTCCTTTATTTTTTTCTCCTCTCAGTGTTGCATCTATTGATATAGATATTGATTTGTATTGATAAAATTCAAAGCTCATGGTTTATCTTTCCTGTGTTAGTTCAGATTCTGTTCTGTAACCAATTTTTTTATTTACCAGTGGGATACTGCACATTTTTCCAATAGGACACAGCCACCACAAAATTGCAGTTGGAGTTTTCTGAAAACACTGAAAAAATTATCTAGACAGCTCTAGACACTACTCTTACGTCATGTGAGGAAGAGATAAATACTTCCCAGCACACTTGCACAGCTGATCATTGGATCCTTTTTCTTTTTTTGAGAGAGATTTTCTGAATTAATGGCTCCTGTGGTAAACGTTCTTGCTTCAGTAAATACTGGATATATTGCAGGTGGAGAGTCTTGAGGTAACAATGAAAGTGATCAGTTTCTTTTAAATCAGTAATCAGCAAACTTTTGCTTACATGCCTTGGTTCCCCACTTTTATTTGCTACCCCCACAAAACCTTTTGTCTCTCCTAGCACCAGTCCAGCTGCCAGTTTTTAATTTTTACAGAAAGCTTCAGCCCTCAGAAGACAGTGGTTTTGCTTTATTCTCTGTTCATGTCTATGACCTTCTCTAGGATTTTTTCATCTATTTCATGTCCTTCCCACAGATATGGATGAAAATCTAGTCTGTTTCTATTAGCAGGATGAATGGAATTGTTCTTCAGTTGTACCCAAGCACTTCTATATTAGATCAAATTGCTTCATGGTTAGACAGAATGTCTTTCTATTTTTTTCCCTCTGTCACCAGGATTGCAGAGAGCTCACATACTGGCAGAAGTTCTGAAGCTCCTAATTTTTTTTTCTAAATTTATTACTTGTTGATACCTAGGTTAATGCATAACATGTTAATTTTTTTAGGTGGTTTCATGGCATTCAATTTTAAAAATGTCAGCATGGATTTAGATGGGAGTTTTTTATAGGAACTATCCTTCAGCAGTTTGGTAGTGGACTAACTTAAAAACAGGTCTTCATGTTTTAGGCTTTTTATATGCTTGTTTTTCTAGCAAGGGGTATTTTTTGAGTGCTTCCTAATGGAACTACAATGCCGATATCAAATCTACACTAAGTATATTGTTTCATTAATATTAAGTTTTTTAATTGTTTACAAGAGGCTGAGCATTAACAGGTCTGGTAATCTGAAGTCAGGCAACTTTGTCAGCTCTGATATTACAGCAAGATAACAGCAAAAATGAATTGCCCATGTAGGAAGCTCATTTTTTAATGAGTAGTTTATTCATTTAATTTCCAAGGTCAGAGTATGGCTATGATAACAACTTTTAAGAAAGGAAATCTGCTAGTGTGATGTGCATGACAAGAAACAGCAAAGAACTTCAGTACTCCAGCATTTTAAAAGATTTAGTGCAGACAGCCCAACAAAAAATAATTTATCACTGCAGTTACTGTCGTTTGCCTTTCCACTCTCTGGAAAGAAGATGGAGAAGAGAGGCATGAAACTGCTTCCAGCTCTGAGGTGTGGAATTAATGGAGAGTTTATGCCTAGTCTGCTCCTGTGCAGTCAGTTCTTTACAGCTAAAGTGAGTACATAAGAACAGGGTAGCAGCTGCTGTGAATGGATCATGGTCCTTGTTGAGACTGAAAGTTCTTATAAACATATTTTCAGAGTAGTGCATCTAAACTTCTGCAATCAAGACTTCTGCATTCATATTAAATAAAAAGCCCATACCTGTTATTTATATAAAGTGGTTCTTTTTCACTGGGTATTAAATTAATTCTGTCTGTGGGTTTTTGGTTTCTTTTCCCCTCTGAGGAGATTCCCCTCAGGTTTCACTTTGCTAGAACTTGTTATAACTTATATATTTATCTACATGGTTATACAGTCCAGGAGCTCATGTAAATTCCTAAAGGCTTGCTGCTTCTAAAATATGTTCCATTTTCTGTTCCATAGCAAGCGTTCAAAAAAAGAAATATTTCAAAGTTTTCCAATGTTTAATATTGATAGAAAAATTCAATAATTTTAAACATCAGGAAGCTTCTCTTATTCTGGTGAAATTTTTTTGTGGCAAAAAATTTCGGGAAAAGGACTGAGTCTTTTGAGCCTCACTATTATAATTTTTAGAAATTGTATAATGAAAGTTATACTTTCAGCTATGGAGTATTCTGAATATACTGGGACTTTTACTCATGTTATTTTTATGAGTTGACTGATGTGCACTCCAGCTTTCTGTTTCTTAAAATTCTAATAATTGAACACACCTCCTCTAACTTTAATACAAAGGCAAAAATGAGCCATAGATCATTTGAACCACAATTTACTCCTGGAAAATTGTCATTGCTTTATGCACTTGAAATGTCTTGGGTGTTTACTCCTTGCTTTAGCCAGGGAATATCACTCAATGTGTTCCTCCAGAATTTGCAATAAGTGACTTCCTTGCTCATGATGAAACCATAACCATAAAGTCATAATGGGTTGGATAATGAATGGAAAAGTAGCCTTAGCAAGGTGTACATCTCTATATCAAATTTATCTCGGTTGCATAATACGTGATTAGCTATGCTATCAAGCTTTCTTCCCTTTATTTAATGGAATATTAAATTAATAATTATAGTAAATAATAAATTCCTTACTTCCAAGAGGGTGAGCAGCCTGAATTCCAGGCACAACTTTAACATCCAATGCTCCTTTCCTTGCAGTAGTGCAAGAGTATTTAAGTATGGATGTCATTGAAAACAGTTTCAGTCATAAAAAATAGATGTCATGCTGTTGTAGACTTTTTGGGCTGAAGTACAGCAAAATAATATTTCTATATTTAGTGCTCATTCTTTCACTTGATCCTGAATTCAGACAATTAAAGCCTGTTGTCTACACCAACCTTGCCTTCCTTGAAAACGAGCTAAAATCTTCAAAGAGAAATGTTTTGCTTAAAATTAAAAACCAAAGTCAGCTTGAAATCAGAATGTATTTTGATGATTTTGACAATAAAATGTGGACACCCTTTGACATTTACATAGTTTTTTTGACGAATTGATAATTGTGGAAGACGTTGCTATTGCTCTTTCGTTTTCTCATAACTATTTCCCTGTTTTTATCTCAAGACCTTGGAAACAAGTTATAAAATACAGCTAGAGAATGATATGATTAGGAATTCTTTCATAAATAAATGATAACACAGACTCAGATTAACATGAATAGCTGTTTGTTGGGTGGTTGATCTTTTTTTAATAGTAACTCAGTAGAGCAAATATAAATTTATTTTTAAGTAAAAAAACCTGACAAGCAATGTTATTTATGGGAAATCACATCTGCCCTAGCATGAAATAGTAAAATGTGTGTCCATTTATATTTTTTATGAAAAAATATGCAGGTTTAACATTAGACAGCTTAATATTTCTGTTGCCCTTTTATTTCTTTTCTATTACTTATAATTGATTGGGCAATATAAATTATATGCCTAAGAACTGCACTGTTGTAGCATAACATTTTTAGTGGATTTTTAAAATCACTTTTGTGGGGCTTTGAAGAATGGTATGTGGATACATTACTGGTATTTGGGTAGGAGATTTGTCTTTTAAGATGAAGGAAATTGAATCCTCAAAATCAGCAGCATTTTTGTTACTGTCCTTGTAGGATTTGCCTTTCATGGCATGTGTGAAAACACCCCTCAGGCTAATCACATAGAAGTGCTAAAAAAAAAAAAAAAAAAAAGCAAAATTTGAATAAAAATATA
>JAOTQP010000001.1:108090625-108165039 GCA_026413545.1 Cichladusa arquata | reverse complement strand
AAAAAGCAAACTTGGAATAAAATTATAGTATCATGATTTCTTTCATATTATCCCTTTTGGGGAAGGACAGAGAGGGGAAGATAGGGAAATTGTCCCACAGAGGAAAAAAGATCACTGTTATGAAAAAGGCTGACATGTTCCTTGGTTTTGTTTGCCTTTTTTATTTTAATGTACTACAGGCCAGTAATAAGGTTATGGAATAATACCAAGGACACATTATCATCCACCTTCTACTTTGTATTTAACTGAACACATGTTCAAAGGCAAATAACATGTGTTAGCTAAAAGTCTTGTTCACAGAAGTGCTATCCCTTCGCATTTATTCCAGACCAAGTAAATCTGCCCTACAATTTTGTTAATGGCCAACTTTTTAGAAACAAATAATGACCCTCACCCAAAAAATTGTCACCGTCACTCCCCTCCCCTTCCCAAACCCTACTGATAGTCAATCAACCATGCAGAGAAAACTTCCAATTTCAGTGTCTCCTGATATGTTCTGTATTAGAAGCCTTAGGTGCTGAGCCTCAAAGTTTTTTTAAGGGAGGCTCAGACTGGGTAAGAGGAAACATTTCTTGAGAGAGAAAATGGTCAAACACTGAACAGGCTCTCAGGAGAGTCAGAGGTGGCCAATGCCCCAAACCTGTCAGTTTTTGAGGTTATTTTTTCCTGTTATGACAATTACACCAGTGAATCTGTTAAGCTGAAAAGCTGTGTATTTTTAAATGAAACAAAGCTGTGTCTAAAGTTTCTCTTATTCAGTATTTCTCGTATATGAGATATTTTCTGGTCATGCTAAAAAGTTGTCTCTACTGACAGAGAGGAAGAAATGGTCAACTAAGAACAAATAAAAAGCCTTAGTTAAAAGGGTTATAGCTATAATAAAAAACTATAAAGGCTGTGCCAGTTTAGTGCTAATGCTTACTTGGAAGAAAAGTGGTTTATTGATTGAAATTTGTTGTAGGATTATTATTGTAACTTCACTTTTATTGTTCTCTTGAAACATGATTTTGCACACACATGGTCATTTCACCATCAATTAATTTAGGAAAAAGAAAAATGTTTGAAAAGAACTTCTGCAGTGGCTCATGCATCCAGAAAATGTTCTAAATATGAGATAATACCTGGAAACTAAAACTAAACTGGAATGCAGGGATGGTCTCAAGAAATGGGCAGATTTAATTCTCCAAACCTGTATATAGTATCAGTCTATGATTGTACTAAGATTTCAAAGCAATGCATGAAAAGTAACTCCATTTTCTGGCTAATATGACAAGTCATTAATGGAAACGTGGAGAGTGAGAACTGAAGATATGCATAAAAATGAGGATCCAGTAGTACAGTCCATATTTACAGGGAGAATCATTGATTCCTCTGGCTTATCTGAGAGGGTCAGGAACAAATTTTTCAGAGAAATTATTTTTAATGGCAGATAAAGCCAGGTTTACAATAATTAAAATTTGAGGGATGTCTCTGAAATTCATGATGAGGAAAACTGTAAAACTTATGTGAGAAGTAAAATAGCTTAATTTGAGTTTCTCTCTTAATCAGAGGAGAAAGGTATTTTCTTCAGTTCTGAAGTGTGGGGAGAATTGTGCAAACACAGACTTTCTGCTGAAAACCTGAATTCTGGCCAAGTAACATTTTATACTGATACTGTACATTTTATATTGATTGTTATAGTTTGGAAAAATGTACATCACTGTTTCATTACATATGTTTTTGGTGATATGCTAAATTTAAAGTTAATTTAGGATGGGATTCTCTGCAAATTTTCTTTGTGAAAATATCTTGATTTTATCCTGGTAAGGAATAAGATTAGTTTTTTAAACTGTGAAAATATATGAAGACCAAGCAAGACATTATTAAAGAAATTTATAGTAAATTTGAACATTATAAATTTACTCACATTCTGTCTCTATAGCTAGATTACATGCCATTTACATGTAAAATTATATATATTTTATCAGTCATATTCTTTGTTTTGCAACAGCAGATTGCAAGTCGCTTCAATTTTCTGTTTATTCTCTTCATTTAGTGTAATTTCATTGTTTCCCATTTAGAATAATTCATTAGATGAATTGCTTTTAAGTTGGAAGTCAAATGCACTCTCTCTTTGCTCATGGCAGTGTAGCTGGTTGTCCTTCCTGTAAGTGGTCCTTCTGGAAACCATAGTGCTTGAACAATTGCTGACAGCCCTGCAAAAGCACCTCGTGTAAAACGAAACCCCCTGAGTTCTTATCCATTTTGCTACAGATGCCACTTATGCACACAAGAGCCCAGCTCCACTTTGGTATGATGATGGTCTGTTCAGAGTAATTCATGCATCACTACTCCCAAAGTGCAATTGTCATGTAGTGGTACCTGGCAGTAAAACTCTGCTGATTTTGCAAAGTCTGGATGGTGCCTCTCCAGTAGAGCCCATCTTTGTTTCACTTCAACACTCTGAAGCTGAATCACAGAATAGCTGGGCTTGGAAGGGACCTCTGGAGATCATCCAGCCCAGCCCTGCTGCCAAGGCAGGGTCACTCAGAGCAGGTGACACAGAAACCTGTCCAGGTGGGTTTGAATGTCTCCAGAGAGGGAGAATCCACGACTTCCCTGGGCAGCTGCTCCAGTGCTCTGCAACTCTCAGTATAAAGAAGTTCTTCCTCATGGTGGAACATCAAAAATTCTGTTTTATGGCTGTTGCCCCCTGCCTTGTCTCTGGGCTCCACTGAGAATTCTAGCACCATCCTCTTGGCCCTGCCGTTGAGATATTTACATGCATTGTTGAAATCCCCTCTCAGGCTTCTCTTCTCTGGACTGAACAGGCCCAGCTCCCACAATCTCTCCTCAACAGAGAGATGCTCCAGCCCTTTAATCATTTTATGGCCTCTGCTGCACCCACTCCAGTATCTCCTTGTCTTTCCTGAATTGTGGAGACCAGAATTGGACACAATATTTGAAGTGTGACCTCACTAGGGTTGAGTAGAGGGGGAGAATCAGCTCCCTAAATCTCTCTTCAATAAGACAATAAGCATTTCTGTTTGCTTTGTGCATATCATTAAGAGATTTAATTGAAAAATAACCCAGCTATTCAGGAGTCTCTAATTACATTATAGTAGGTAGTACATAACCTTGGTATCATAAAATAAATACAATTGTATAGAAGAAGACTGTGTTTGTACCAATATACATACTCTTATGCATGAAAGTGCAAATGAGTGTGGTATTTTAATCTATTTGCATTTTCTTGTTTGGATTATTGCATATGTATAAATTAGGTATTGATAGATTTTTTTTAAATGTTGTTTTTAATGCTTTTTTACAGACCTCAGCTATACAACTCAATGGAAGGGAAATAAATGTGACTAAATCTCAGCAGCCATGAAAATCTTAATCATGACTGATAAATTGGGCAATATCAAATTCCTGAATCAGCAAAAGTATATGATAAGTTAAACTGCAGGGTGTCAATATGTTTCAATAGAAGTAAATACTATTCTGTATTAATCCAATCACCCAACTGATTTTTTTTAACTTCTACAAAATTATATCTCTAGTAGGTTTAACTTGCAAGGGTTAAAGAAAAAAACAGTTCGAAAGTGCAATCTGTTATTACAGCATTACTTAGTGTGTCTGACACACTTGAGGGTTTACATTTTCATCCCATGACTCCTTATGAACTTCAGCAAGACAATTTTCAAGTGCAACTACAAACACAGAAAGAACAGTTTAAGTCTTCTGCGGTGCATCCAGTTTCCCTCTTTGCTAATTTCCTGCTATTGAATGACTGAAACACTTTGCAAATAAATTTAAACTTTGCTTTGAAATAAAATATTCCCATTTGTGGCTGCTTTTAACAGACAGTGAATTGTTGCTTAATTAATTTTAATTTTCTTCCTTTCTTTTTACCTTGTCATAGTCTCATTTCATCTATCTCATGTAGAACACTGAACAAATGAAAATATGTAACCAGAAAGGAAAGTAATGGAAGGACTAGCATGTTCAGGTTCCAAGTTTTATAGCAACTCTTTCTAAAATCATAACCAACAAAAGAAATTAAGTTTATATAAGCTTTCAATAAAATGCCTCTACAGCATTGATAAAATACAATGTACTGCTAAAATAGGTTTATATTTTGTAACACAAGATACAGGGAACAAACATTGCACTAACAAAACAATATAAAACAAGCTATATTTTCATGTAGTGATACACAGAAATAATAAATTATATTAATATGTTAATGAAGGGCTATAATGGCTGTTTATTGTGCTTACAGTTATAGGAAAGATAAGTCTACTTGCTTCAAACAATTCAGTTTCTACTTTTCACCTCCATGTTCATAGAAGCAAATTTCACCAAACTCTGCTTTGTAGGTCATTTAGTAAAGAATTTTAAACTAAATTCATTGTGACTGTGATGCCTAACTATAAGGACAGGAACCACATCTGTAACTTTTCTCGTTAAGTTTTACTTATTACTAGAAGGTTTTCTACTATCTACCCCCTATTAACTGCTAGAGATACCATTCACTAGCAAGAGATTTAAATGTCATTGGTTACAAACTGTCTTGGTTTGAAATTATTCATCATAAATTCTACTTTACAAAGCTTTTCCTTTGCTGTTACTGAAGGCAAGAACTATCTTAGTCATTAAAACACATACTTGTTTCTAATTAATTTTTACACCTTTAAACACCCAAACAGCAACTGCAAAAGAAAGCCCCTCAAAACCCCTTAAAACTGGAAATTGCATTTTTAGCTCCTTTCAGTACAACATGATCTCTTTTAACTAATATTTGATTTGAACCCTAGTCCCAGTTCAGTAAGATATGATGCAGATCCCATACTACAAATCTTCCATTGAAAAGGAAATAGTATTCCATTGGAAGAGACAATGTGCTCTGAAGTACAAAATTCTGAACTAGTACTCATGGTTATATTTGCTTCTTTCTCTTCCCAAGCTATGGGAGATGTTCAGTATATCCTTCCTATGCCATCCCACACTTTTCTCACTTCTAAAAAGGCAATTATGTTTTCCTCAGTGTTTTGAACTCCATGAATGGAACCCAGGGCATATTAATTAGGTATTTCAGAGTTACTTTTAAAAGCATTTAAATGTTAAGTTGTTTTACATATTTGAATTCAAGAAATGCAAACATGTTATTTGATGTTTACTCAAAATTATTGCATCTGATTTAGAACTTGCATTTGGGTCCTTTGCAAGCAATTATTTCACTGTGATGGTCTTGCAAAGGTGTGGAAAAGAAGTAAACCACAATATTATCAATACTTGCTACTTTACATATGAATGATAGTTGTTAAATATAATATGTTTGAGCTTTTTAATGAGAATAAGCAATAGTTTAGCAATGATTCAGCAAGGATAGTTATAACAAACTTCAGTTACTAAATTATTTGTCGTTTCAGAGCAGACTCTGTAAGGAGGATTTTGATACCTTTTGAAACATGATGTGGCTACATATTTTTATTGTGACATAGTGCTTTTAATGGGATTGAATTATTTAATTTTGTGTCTATGTTCTCATGAGAAATTAATCTAAGTTTAATATATAGTGTTTAATATATCTGTCTTACAGAAATGTCTGTCAAGTTGTGATAGACTCCAAGCTAGGTGCATACTATTTGTTCCCTCTAGTACTTCAATTTTTGCTAGTCAAGGTCTGTTGGTATGAAATTTGAGATTTTAAAGCATGATTATATTTTGTAAAATTGTTGCTAAATATAAGCCCGTGTTGATGATTCGGAAGATAATTATGATCAAAGGATATTTTTACAGGCAGAAAACTTGTGATGCAACTTTTTCACTGACTTCTTCAGTTTTGTAGCCCTGTAGTGACTTTTGTACTATTTTTAACATATGTGCTGTTTTTTTAAGGGGGTCAGAAATGTTTTGTTTTGGCAAAATTTATAAATAACAAATTACCAGGGAGTAGTTAGCCAGTGTCCTTGGGATAATCTCACTACAGAAGAGTTGAGTCACCCAGATTTCCTCCTCATCTTTAACTATTTGACCTGGTTGCTTCCCCCACATTCCAGTATATTGTTTCCTAGCCGGTTTCTTTTTCTTGGAGATCTGGCACATTGCCCCTAAAGGGCTGAAGAGCTTTTAGATGTAGAACTATTTGTCCCCAGTGCTGTGGAACAGGCTTTGCTGCAAGCACACTCTGAAATACTATTGTCTGTCTTTTCCCATCTGCTGCTAAAAGCATCATCACTTCCCTTCAGTGACATTAGAAAGACCCATTTAAAATCAAAAAAGGAACAATGTCCACCAGTGTTCTTATATCTGTAACATCTTCATTTTTTGATAGGTCCTTCTATTTGAAAATTTCAGTGTGTCGTAAACATGAGTTAATTCTGGTGTTTTCCTTTATGAGTAATTTTATTTTTTTTTTTACCACACGTAAGCAGCACAAAGTTCTAGTCCCTAAAACCTAGACAGCTATAAGGGACAAAATGAAGGATTCTTACTCTGAAAATCTTACTATGTTGTGAGCACAAGCACCTTTTATAGCCTAATTAATTACAGGTTACACATGAATTAACTTTTGGACACTCTTAATGAAAGGAGATGTCTATTTCAATAACTGCCTTCCAATCAAACCCAAGCTGATGAAATGAAGTGTCAAAGTTTAAGAGATCTTTTTTGCTTTATTAGTTATCTCATTGTTTAATTTTCTTTTAAAAATACCCTTCCAATGCCCAAACCCCGAAAGTTTTACTGTCATAAGGAAATATAATTTCTTTAGTGTATTATGTGTACATAGAATGCTTACATAAGATAATTCATAGTGTAGGTTAAATAAAGTAAAAAATGAATTAACGGTATTGAAAATATCTCACTTTGAGAGTTATAAAATCGAAGAATGTTTCTGAATGCTATAAATGATTCTGAATTAAATATTAATCATGAAGTCTTTTTACATCATATGCAGATTCTTCAAACTTATTTGATTTGGTAGTCAAATAGTAGCAAGCTGAGAGGAAGAGAAAATCTACAAGGACAACTGTGCTCAAAGAGGTTTAGTATTTAAAGGAAAAATACATACAACTCAAGTGGAAGCTCACAGGTATACCTATCTTACTACATAGTAATGTCAAATGGGAAATCAAGTATCTGGACCAGAATTCTACCAGGAGAAAAAAGTATTTTCCATGTGATGCTAAATAGATAGTATGAGAATAAAAGAAGTAAAAACCCCACATTAAAAAAAAAAAAAAAAGTAAATGCTATTTTAATTTGGATAACATAACTCTTAGGTCAATGCCACAATATTTCTCATGCATAGTAATTTTGTGCTTTGCAAATATGCATTTGAAACCATAACACTTTTGAGTGCAGATTTTATTTTAAAGAAATCCCAGAAAAAGAAACCCCTATGGTCCAATATTGAGCACTGCTTTGTCTTATTGTTGGATAGTGCTGTGACTGATGTTATTTATTCCAGAGTTGTGTCTGAATAGGTGTGTGTTTTCAGAACATGTTTTTGAGAATTATGGAAGATATTCTAGAAGATTTGTGTCTATATAGTCATCTAAAACAGTCACTGAATACTTCAATGAAAAGTAAGGGAAGCAGAGAACAGCAAAACTGAATGCAGGATCCTAAAACTAAAAGGAATTATGAGAACAAGTAGGACAAAAAGTGTTTTCAGTTTGCTACACATGTACAAAAAAAGACTGTTAAATACAGTGAGTACAACACAGAAATATTTTATTCTTTTTTTTACTTGAATAGGAAAGTTAACTTTCTGTGGGATCCAAAGCTCTAGAAGAAAATCTTAAAGAAGAGAACCTCTTCTGCTTTAGCTTAGTGTCACCCTTCTCTGACTGCAGTTTGTTTGTCACAAGTCACATTCTGGGACAAAACACATCATGGCTGAGCTGCAACCACTCCATCAGTCTTTAATTCCAAACTGTAAAAAATCTTCTGCAAGCCTTAGGCAATTTTTAAGAATTAATCCCTTGTCAGCCTCATGGTTTAACAGCTTGGGTTTTTGTAATGATATTCTCTATCCCTATGATTTGTAGTAGGCAGATTGTTTACTAAACAGATTAAAAACCAAGACAGAGAAAATTGAGCCAAACCTCTAGTCTTTGTGATTACACATAATTTTCTAAAAAATAATGTTAAATGTTTTCATGGATTCAAAAGGAACCTGGACAAATCTGGGTGAAAAAATCAAATGAAGCATGCTAAGAACAAAGGGACCACTTCAGCACTGGGAATCCTTTGTGGTGTAGGAGGTTGTAAGAGTACCCTGGAAAATTGTCATTCTGGTTTTGGCCTTTTATTCTGGAGCAATACACTGCTGTAGAGAGAAATCTGGGCAGGATGGTCTCTTTTCTTTTATTCCTGTAATTTCTCTTATATATGTTCTCACATGAATTCTAATATGATTCAAAGTAATCTCTCCAATTCCACACCAGCTTCAGGTCAGAAAATTTATGCCAATACATAGATTTTTAGTTGCTTTAATGTTGTGAGAATTTTGAGCATTCTGACTTCCAGTACTGTTGTTCTTAAAAGAAGATGACATTAATGCTGAATTGAAATATCCTGTTCTTTAAATAATCCAAATGTTTAAACTCATTAGTAGGCTTAGATTTTCAAACAACTTGAGCCACAGTTTAAAAAAAAGTGATGCTGTGAACTGGTGTGAAGAGAAGGACATCTTCTGCGTTAATATAGTTGAAAGTGTTTGATTAGTCTGTATTGATGATAACATATAATGTTAATGTGAGAAAAACTGAGAATATACTAACTTAAGATGTTGCTGTTCTTAGCAAGTTTTAGAAAGAAGTTCAGACATAGGGAAAGAGTTATTACCCATCTAAAAATTAATTCAATTTGGTGGCTGAAGACAGAATGGATCATTAAATGCATTCTCAAATATCACTGTGATGAACTTTCCAATCCAGTGTTGAGTATTCATATTTTTAAAGATAACTTCACAAAAGTATGTGATACCAGGAATATCTTTGGTAAAGAATAGCTTTGAAATTTGGAAACTCTAAAATTTGTATGAGTAAAAGCCACTTGAACAATCTGGAAAAGTAAAGAAAATCTTTAAAAAGACACTTTGCACACAGTATTGTGCAGGGTGACAATCATATATTGAGTCAAATAAATAATCTTGCAAGTTTTTTTTACACAATCTGAAGAGAACACCTGTAAATGACATTATGTCTAGTTCAGGTTTTGACCTTACATTGAAATTAAGCAGTTTTACGTTACAAAGTGCATTGCAAAACTGTATCAAAACCAATAATGTGAACAGGTATATCTGGGCACTTTTCCTTAAATGTCTTTGATCTAGAATTCCCATCTGTGGTTCACTGCATCCTATGCTCAGCCATTAGACCACTAAATTGCAGATGAGGAGTGTTCAGCATTGGTGAAGAGCTGGAAAAAAACTTTGGGTCGCTCAGTACAAGGTTGCTCAGCACAGGTGTTTGTGTAATTATGATGTATTAGAAAACCTCTTTGTTCAATAGCCTTCAAGCTGCCTAGAGAGTAAATTCCAGAAGTTTTTTAGCAGAGATGAATATCTCTGAACAAGGCTGCAGCAATCACCTTTTGGAGGGAATATGGACATGTTAGTTTCACAGGTCAGGTTTAAAATGGTGCTGGCATGCTAAGTAACAGCAATGGCTTCTTTCTCCACCTCCTTCATTAGCAGGTAAGTTAGAAAAGAACTCACCAGGCAGATATTTGAGAACTGCTGCAAAAAGAGGCTGCAGTTGCTCCAGCAGCAGCGAGTGTGTCACCAGGATCCATTACCTCTGTGCTAAGGACAGGGGAAACAGGAGACTGAAAAACACTTGAGTTAAAGTGTCCTGGGAATAGCAGAATGCTTGCCATTCATCTATACCAAAATGAAGTTTAATTGGGATTTTATAGATCTCTGCATATGCAGGCAGAGGCTGGCCCAAAGAGAACATTAATAGCACTCACCTCAATAAACACAAATGATGGAGTGTAGAATGAGCATGCCAATACAATTTCTGCTCAAAGTCATTTCTCCTTAGAAGTCACTATAACTAGATGAAACTGTCTCCAAGCTATTTAGAAGACGTTTAAAATAATTTAATCACAAGCAAATGTCAGAGTATTTTTGCAATCAAACAAAACCTGCCACTTCTGTGCCTTACACACCATTAAGGACATCACAGAAAATCTCAAATCTTAACATGCTTCCAAAGTAAGAGTAGTGTGTATTTTTAGCCCCATTTCATAGATGAGAAGCAGACATGCTGTAATTAGAAAAAAATCCAGAAGTTAATAAAACCGCTTTGATTGAAACTTTCATCTAGCCCACCTTTTTGCTTCTGATGCATGAGAAAGGACAGAGCAGGACCTCTCAGTTATTTCTTCTGCCTTTCCTCACCTGGCCTTTGAGCTTGAGGCTGTAATTTAGCACTGTAAGCATAGCCTGTCAGGGCTCCTTTTCCATGATGCAAATTTTAAGCCTATTGCAGATCCAAAGCATCTCAACAAATAGCAACAAACTCCACAATTATATGTGAAAAATACGTATTTTGGTATTAATACTTCATTACTGACTTTAGATTTCTTAATTTTGAAATTAAAAAGTATAAATAATCATATTTTGTTCTCTGTTCAGGATTTTATGTATCTAAGAATTCACTTTTCCAAGCCAATATGTCAGGGTTTATTTAGTACTGAGAGCAATCCATACTTCTGGGGTTTTTGTAACCCTGCCTGTTTGACAGTCCTGGTTTTTATCTGAGGAGACTGAAATGAATCTGCAATTCAGGATATGACTGTGCTGTGACTGTACATGATGGTCTCTTTTACTTTCTGTTCTTTCCCTTAGATGCTTTTTTCTTATTCTACTTAGGCTTTGCCTGTCACAGTCAGGCTATTAATGTTTTCCTAGGATTATGGACAATGACAATTAAATATCTCTTCAGAATAATAACAGCTTGGTTAATGACCATCACTCTGTATTTATAATAAAGAGATTTCCCCCCTTTCATGTACATTATCTTACTCCTGTCCACAGTGATGTTCATTTGCTCCTTGCCCCATAGCTGACTGATACCTTGAAATCCACTGCAACTCCTGGCAGTCAGTTTTCATCACTATTATTTTAAAAAAATTTATATCATCAGAACACTTAGTCATCTCATTATTCTCTTCTTTTTCTAGATCATTTATGTTGAGCAGTAGATATCCCAGCAGAGCTCCCTGAGGGACTCTGCTGTTAAACCTCTATTTTGTTGGAGCTGATCACTTAATCCTACTATTTAAGCTATTTATTAATTCATGAGAAGACCTCCCCTCTCGTCCCATGACAGTTGAATTTCCCACGAGCTGAGATATTATCCTAGGCCATACTGTTTTTGAATTCTTTACAGCAACTCTAACAAAACAATTTTGTACTTAATATCAAAATTCGTGGTCTATATATTACAACATTAATGTAAAAACAAAAGGCAACCCACTCTCTCCCCAAAACTCCAGCTGATAATACCAGAAAAACATTTATAATGTAAACCTTGAAATATTTAGCATTTTAAATCATGCGGCAAAGGTTCAAAATGGAATTTAATTTAGTGACCTATATCATGAAAGGTCTTCTTGGATTATTTTTGGTTCACCAATGGGATATTTTTCTGTAAATTAGAGATGAATTAAAGTAAGACAGGAAGTTACCAGGCTGCAATATTAATAGTTGGTTCTGTGGAACCGAGTTCATTTCAGAAAACAAAATTCACAGTTCCTAAAAGCTAGTAATAAGATAATTGATGCAAAACTGTAATACCATTTGGTCCCACTTGAGAGAGAAAACTTAATATTAAAATATTTTTGACTGACAACATTGCCATTTATCTTTCTAGCAGGAGTTAAGTGAAAACAATAAAGTGAGAAAAGCTCTCTGTGCTCCATCCATATCAGTTGCCATCATACTTAAATGATGTGAACAACCCCAAGAAGATTGTGCTTCTCAGATTTTTTGGATTTCAATACCCGCAGTAGAACTTCAATACACTGATAGGATTTGAGAAGTTCTCTGGGTATGACACTTTGTGGACTGGAAAGAAAAAAACCAAAAGCTCAGACATCCCAGGTGTCATCAATTCAATCACCAAAATTAGACGGCTGTTATGTAAATTATGCAAATATGAGACTCAGCCTCTTCTTTCGTATACGAGAAATGAAATATTTAATGATGTTGACATTTTTAATTATCATCAGGCCTCTGAGTTAACTCCTAAGTGGGATCAATGTTATTACAGGATCTCTGCAGACTCTGGTGGACATTTCTGCATCACATCAGACTTTATGGAACATGTATGTGTTAGCTGTGTTTGAAAATCTGAATCAATGGACAATAAAGAAAGAAATTTTCAAACTCATCAAACAGATAAATTAATGGGGCCCTTTAAAACAGGTCTGTTCTTTGACAGTGGTCAGAATCTGACCTCATTATGATGAATGTTTTTCCTGTATCTTTTCCCACACCCCAACATCACTTTTGATGTAAGTTCCAAAAAAATAACATGAAAGTGAACTGTTGGGACGGAAATTTTATGAGAAAAGAAATATCATAACTCTGAACTTTTTAATTTAAATTTATTTATCTGTCTCACGTCACTAAACTACATTGTTCCTTAGATTTACTTAGCAGGCAGAAAATAAGAGTCCAAAGATAGGCCATTCCAAAAATTTAATTTCAGCTCTCTCATTGACATGCCTCACAGAAATTTCCTGATAGCTAAACCTCAGCTTTTCCATCAGCAAAAGAGGGATAACAGTGCTTAACTGAATCACAAAGCCAGTGATATTATTGTTGTTGTTTGTCCTATTTTGTAAGTAGATGTAATCATCTGTGTTACACAGAACTTTCTAAGAGGAATCTACCTATCTAAATAGAGATCTTAAAATCCTGAGGATTAATTAATTTATGTTTGCATAGTCCTTTGAAGCTGTGTAACACTATATAAATGTTAAATATTATCTACTCCTAACCATTGACTATGACTTTTGGTAGGTACTGCATATCTCAGTGCACACTATCACTACAGCCCAAGTCCTCTAAAACCCATAAAATTATCAGTTTTCCTGTTAATATTCTTTCTGCCTTCTTCTCTAGCCTTCATGCTCTTTGCCTAGCCTGCTAGAAGAAAAACTGCCAGGTAACTACTCATAAAACCATTTCAGCCATTTTAGTCCCCTGCTTTTATGGCATAGAAACTCTCCATCTTACTTGAAAGTTAAAAAAAACCCCCAAACCAGCACAGAATGACCTGCATGCTGACTGGTGGGGAGGGGACAGCATGTGGCAGTGAGCTCCTGTTGGGAAAAAGTAGTGATTCATATGGGACAATAATGTGTTCTTGCATATTTTAGGGAGAATCAACAGGGTGACACTGGACTCTTGGAACTGAGAAGGCTAATATTGTGATTTTTATATGTACACTCTGGCTAGGCGTCAACTCTCTGTCCTACAATTCCTCATCAACAAAAAGAAGTAATAGCTACCTTTGATACATATATATATATATATATATATATATACACACACACACACACACACACACACACACACAAGTATTCAGTTTATCTTATTCAAACTACGTATTTTTGCAGGAAAGTGCATAGCAAAATAAGACAATTGAAATCTTTAGCTGTTATTTCATTAGTAGCAGTAATTGATTTCACAAACTCTCCAATATATTTTAAAAAGTTTGCAATTTCTGGTAGTACTGAGCATGGAGAATTGACAGAAAGGGGATTTATGATCCATTAATACTGTAGTCAATGAGAACATCACATTTTTATCCTAATTTTAAGGATTAAGTAATTTGCAATGCTCAGGTCACTATCCTGCAGACTGTGGGAATGTCTTAACTGTCCACCTCTATGTTTCTGAGCCTTGATGTCCAACCTCATGTCCTGACTACATGCTGACTCCTCCTTTAAGTGAGATCTGGGAATGCACCAGCCCTTTCCTCTCCTGATCAGCAGCTCCTCTTCTGGAAGGAGTTTTGGGCATAGTTGGAACTTGAGGGCACATTCCCAACAGAGCCAGTCTGGCTGATTAGGAATGAGGAGCTTTCTGTGACACACACCTATCACTGGGTATGGATTTGTCCTCCTCGTGGTGTTACATGATGGAAAACAAGGAGTAAGAATGATTGTGACAGAAAAAACCCCAGTGGCTTCCAAGAAGCCAACTTAGCCTTGAAACAAGGACTATCTAGAAATGACTCTGTCACATGCAGAAAGCTCAGGCAGGGATTGAAAAATTTGATAGCAAGATTTCCAAGGAAAGTGGAATCAAAGAGTCATTTTTATTTCCAGTGGAAAGAGGGTGCACCCAAGTGTAGTTCCCTCTGCTGAAACTTGAGCAGTTCAGAGAAACTCTGCTGCTAATTGTGACATGACTCTTCTACCCAGGTTTCTTCACAGGGGTATGAAATTGTCCTCTAGCAATGCTCCTTGTATATACCTAAGAAACTAAGGCAGAGCTCCTTTTTCTACTAATACTTCTCTCCCTTGGGATCACCTTCTGACACATTGCAGAGACAGATTTCTTGGTTCATCATTTCCTTCCTCTGACAGAAAAAATGTCAGTTTAAAGCTTTCCTCTATATAAGTCTAAAATACCAGGGCCTTGTACCCTGGCTGTACAGTGTATTTCTATCACATCCTTTCAGAAATATACTGAAGTGTGGTTTAATCTCATGAAAACAGGTAATTTGGCCATGGGTGATACAGTGTGAAGGGTATCCTGAAAATTTTGATTGCTCCCCATTTTATTTATCTTGGTGGGGCAGATTAGAGGTTTCACAGATGGCAATCATTCCTCACATTAGCTGTCTAGCAAGGAAGGAATGAAATCTGCTCTATAAACTTGAAGGTCTCCTTATCTGTTGCTGTAACTCAACTTTCTTTTCCCTCTATAAAGTTAAGGGGACCCTAGTGAAATTCCTGAAAGCCAAGTAAAAGAGGAAGGACCTTCTTATGTTCTGTAAAAATTCTCAGGGAAATACTTATCACACATATTATGCAACTCCACTGGTGTTTTCTGCACTAAGGTTTAGTTTAACAACATGAAACTCGAATAATGCTGTTTAAGTAAGTACTGATAAACACAGACTCAGGCTCAAAAAAATCTAACCATTTTCTAAAATATTTTGCCCTTATTTAAAAGCAGGAATTTTTTTAAAATCAGGGATTACATTACTTGCTAAATTTAGTAATTTAGTTAATGAATATATAAAGGAATATTATTTAACAATAACTAGAAAAAATATTCATGTCTTCTTCTAGTAAGCTGGAGGGAAAGTGTGACAAATCAGTAAAAGGCAAATAGGTGCCTGTTACTTCACTGATATTTGTCTTCATATAGCCATAACTAGATAAATTATCCATTTATTTATTGAAATTAATGACAGATTTTATACAATTGGGATTTTCATCTTGGTGGTTTGTGGGGTTTTTTCCATTACACATCTCAACGTAATCTACACCCACATTTACCAAATCTGCTTTCATTTTATACAAATCTAGCTAGTAAATCCTAGTAGTAATGTCAATAAACACCACTATAATAAAAACTGTGGTCCATAGATTTCTTCTCTATTTTAATCCCTTTGACACTTTCTTGGTTATCTGTTTTTGCAAGCACATACCTTATCTACCTTTCTTGTTTTCCTAATATCAGTTGTTGTGAAAGCAAACACTTGCAAATTCCAGTTTTGAACGGCAATTTTAACACAGTTTTTATCTGCCCTGAAATTTTTCCTCTCATTTCTTTTTGAATCTATATTGCACTGTTTAAAAAAAAAAAAAAATCATCTTTTCCAGAAAGAACAGTACTGAGTTGATATATCTACATTCTTATAACATTCATACCTTATAAAATACTGGCCTTGTGATTACTAACTCCTTGAATAATCACATTCAAGGCATTGGAAAGAAACATGAATCATATATCTGACTACAGCATTTCAGTGAGTCAGTGAAAGGCTGACTGGTTTATGCCCTGAAGCCCATGGATTCAATAGATGTCTTTCATTTAAATGAGTTTTAGATCAGATCTACTATGGCTGCACAAACACCGAAAAATCAACAACATTCTTTAACTGGAGTGAGTAGCCTACTTAAGATGATGAGTATCATATATTACGTAACTAAATCTGTAAGAAATGCCTGGATTCTGTTGCCTGCTTAAACAAAATCAAAGGTACCTTGAAAGAACTCAAGTGGACAGAAAGCTGTCTCAAACTGAGTATGTTAACAGGAAAATTGAAAACATCAGTGTCACTTTTATCACTGAAGCAGAAATTACAGGGTTTGGGAAGAGATTTCTAACACTTTATTTATACCTCAAGAACATAAACCTTATTGAAAGACTTTTTAAATGAAAGATTCATGATTATTTTGTTACAAAATTCTATTTTGCAGCATTAAAGAATAGCATGAGTGGAACGTGCAGGAATGAAGTATTTCCAAAAATATCTCTTCTTTTACTTCACCCCCTACTTTATCTGCAGGCCTTAACTGTTTTGGACATAATTTTTTCCCAGCAATTCCTTTCTCCTTGCTTCTTAGCAATGCCTCTGTCCTTGACTGCATTTCTGTCTTGGGATCTGTACTTTTTTATTTTCTGTGGACTAAATGTCTGCTTTGTTCATATTACTTGCTGAATTTTTCTGGGTCAGCAAACGTAGAAGAAATGATAAAACTTTGTCTTTGGGGAAAGCTCTGACTTCTTAGAGCTGACCCTACAATGAGGACATCAAAGTCACTGACAGACCAAAGGAGCAAAGATAATATTGTGAAATTGACTTGCTTTGATGGTATAATATAAAAAAGAAAATAGACGTTGAACCAAGCACAAAACACTTGCCAAAAACTTAGAAAAAGCCAAAACTCAATTCTCTGGAACATTACTGAACTCTGCTTTCATATTACTTTACAGTTTTTTAAAACTTTCCAATGATTATATTTTTGCTGCTAATTTTTAAGAATAAGGTGCTCTGGAATATTCTTTTGTGCTACCTAACATTTCCCCATGGGTCATCAGTTGAATTTTATGACTGCTGGTGGGTTTTTTACACTTAAAATTTTTAAGTCTATGGACAACACTGAACAAAATCTGGAGATAAAGGGTACTCTAAAACCTTTTGAGTGCTCTAGAAAGAATATGCCAGAGACAGCAGAATAGTCTGAAGAACAGTGCCTCATGATTCTTTGCAAAAATTCTCTTGAAGAGCCTGTCCTTGCAAGGTGAGAAAGACAGGATAAACGCACCCAGGATAACACACAGAACTAGAAAAATTATCTGCCAGGAACAAAAACCTGTTTTCCTAGCTGTGGAGGCTGCTGGATTTGCTGAGAAATGCAACACTCCCATGGAGGAAATGCCTCTATGCAATGACCTCTTGTGACGGTGAGAACAGAAGCCTCTCCCAACATACTTTGCTACTTTATGCAGATTCAATGTATCCCATTGGTCCTTCCCTTCACCCCGCCTCTGTACCACCCCTTTCTATCCTTATTTAAACCCTTGCTCCATCTGACCTCAAAGAGGACTCTTTCACAGCAGGGGCTCAATAAAGGCTGTCTGTGGAACTCCAGACGAGGACTCCATCCCTTCTGCTGCGTTGCCGACACCGCAAGAGCTGAAATCACTGTGGCCAGAGCGCAGAGGTGCCTGTGCCCCCAAGGTGTCTTTATCAAGACACTTCTTTGGGAAGGTTGTGGCACTCTGATCACCTAACAGAGTGCCCATCCTTAGCCAGTTCCTTCAGAAGTAGCAGGGCCCTCTCTCTCTCCCCAGGCAGCAGCAGTGAGGCTCCAGGTCATCTTGCAGAGGCAGAAATGAAGGTGAACAATGGTCAGATCATTAAAGAAGTGAACTTGGAAGCATGGAAGTGAGACGGTGGGGCTGTCTTTTCTGCCAGGAGTGGATTCCAGCTCACCAAGATCTCAGATCCCAACATGACCCATGGAAACCACAGCTGGAAGGAGCTCACTGAAAAAGCAAAGCAAAAAGGAAGAATCAAGAGAAAAAATGTTCAGATCAAATGCACACTTTTGCTGGAGCAAAGGCAACCACAGCTGACATGATTTCCCCATCAGTGATGCTTGACTGGCTGGGAAAAGATCACCTCCAAGCCCTGCTGTGAGAGAAAAGGAGCTCATGAAGTGCTGCAGCCAGAACTGCCAGGTCAGGTGTATTGCTATAAATTGTTGAGTTATATTGTTGAGGGAATAACAGATTAAGGAATTGTATAAACATTGTAATTGCTAATGAGAGAACAGTGCAGTTCAGTGTTTCAACTCATGGCATGAGAAGTGGGAAAACTTCTCCAGGTTGACTCTAGTGTCTTCTACAGATGTCTTATATGCCCTAATATAATTCTCCTTGCTATATAGGCAAGGGGGTCAGATGATAACTTGCCATGTGAGTAAAAATGTCCTTTAGGAATAATAGAATGTTCAGAAAATAGGACAGTGATAAAAGTCATGAACTGCATTTCATGAGATTTTTGGTAATATGGGATAAAAAGCATTCATATCCAAATTCTAAAGAGTGAACATCCTGGGTTTTTTTCTGAAAAAAGGGAGTTTTTCATGAGCTTGGAATTTAAAATTTTCCTTTTAGTGTATCTAGGATCATGCACAGAAACCTTTAGGGAGTGAACATCCAATAATGGGTATAAAAAAAAACCCAAAAATATTTTTCTGAGTCATCTGCCTATTTTTTTTCTTCTCTTAAAGCTGTGAAAAGGAGATATACTTAGGTCTGTGTGCCTTTTACATCCCATCTATATTTTTTCTAATTAAAGGAAAGCAAATCTGCTTTTAAGCTATTACAGGGAAAATAATTTCCCTCCACAAGATGGCTCCCACAGTGAGAAACTCCAGGCTCTGAAGATTTCATTTTCTAATTCTTCAGAAACTAATCCCAAATCATATGGTTTAATCTGTCTACTTTTAGCTCCTGAGGACTGATATTTATTAAAAAAAAAAAAGTTTTGTTTTCTTTTATGCTGCAATTATTCAGTGGTGCAGGATAGATAACTTTGTTATTGCGATTGCTCACAATATGGGGCAAATTTCTTGATGCCAGTTTTGATTATTTTTGCCAACTGTGTATTTTTTTTCTTAAAAATCTAATACAAGTGGCCATTTCATGCCAGGGATGCCTAATAAGAACTCCCCACTGAAATCAATGAGGAACTGTGACTAAAAATCAATGGTTACATATGATCCTTGTTTTTTTTTTTTCTAGAATATTCAGTGACAATCATTGGGGATACAATAACAAAAAACCATTCTGTGTATTAGCTTCACAGACACATTGTTTTTATGATTTTTTCAGTGACAGAGTTTCATGAAGTTTAGCAGATTAAAGGGAAAAGAAAAATCTAAGAAAATATATAAAACCAAATCTATAGAATCAAAGAGTCTTATGAATGTAAGAGTGTTTACAAGCACCCTACCTGGAAAGTTACTCTTGCTCCTGATACTCCAAAATAGTTATGTACATACTCACATTAAAACATTCCAAGCTCGAAACTGTGAGAGAAGATTGAACCACATGGTTTTGCTGTTGATAAAGAGCACACACAAAGGAAACAGAAATGTACCTTGATGTAAGTGAGCCCTAACATTCTGGTTTTGAGCCTTGAGCAGCACAGATACAACAAAGTTTTGTGTACTTGTGACTAATTAGTTTTTGCATACCAGCAGTACCTGAGGCTTTCCTTCACTGATAGATCTGTGCATAGAAACTTCACTTGCAATTGTGTCAACATCTGTCTCCAAAGGAGCTGAGGCTGAGGATGAAATGCTTGCTTTGTTTACCTGCATCTCACTTAGGCTAAAAGTATAATGAAGTGTTCAATACTGGTGCATTTGCACGTCAGCCAATGAACTATGTGGTAAGCTGTTATTTTGTTTTTAGTCTCAGGAGAATATTTTATTTTTCCTTCTCATTCTTCATGAATGGTAACTGGGCAAAATAATTTCCTCCTCTGAGTTTATTGACAGTCACAACACAGGATTTTGGAAGTCTCCCATGTAAAACAAAAATAAAAATATTTCTTTTGTTTTTTGCTTTGGTTTTTAAAAGAGGTTGTAGATGCAGGTATTTGTAACTTTCAAGAGGCAGATATTGGAAGTGGCTGAAGGTCATTTATAAGTTCAGAAGGATTTATGATAAAATGTGTGCTGATGTTTCCTCTGACTCAAGTTACCTTCTATTTAACTGGCATATAAATGAGCTTTAATTAACCTGTTTGAAAATGATAGAGAAATAGAGAAAGACCCAATGCCAATTTAATAACTAATGTCCCTATTATGCAAGCCTGCAGGAAAGCCTGTGGGAGAAAGAAAAAATCACTGGGCATTTTGTAATGTTCACCTTGCAAAGCTTCATTCCCCCAAGCCTTATGTATTCAAAAATCTGTCATGCAAAAATGATGCAAATCTGTAGTTTACATAGGAAGTATAACCATGGTGTTTGGTGGAGCTTGGGGAACTTCCAGCAAAACACAATTTAATTGGAAAATGCCATTTCATTGAACCTACAATCTTTTGCTCCAGATTTCTACAGCTGAACAAATATCCAGTGCTCTTAACAATGAATCTGACAAGGACATCAGTTTTACCGAAAACTGGAAGGCTTGAGAAGGTTTGTGAAAAATCAACAACATTTTATGTTATTTTATTTTGTATTTTTATTTTTCTGTGAGTAGGCAAAGTGCATTTTCTCAGTCTGGCCATTGGCAGCAGGATCATCTATCACCTGCCTCTCCTGGCAAGAATGGACCCACATTTGTAAACTGTGTTCCCCACACACTAGGGGAAAGTCACAAAACCCCAAATAACCAGAGTGATATATAATTAATGGAGGGGCTGGATGGAGTGGTGGAAAACACGTATTCTATTCTTTCATTTTTGTATGTGTCCGAGACATATCAGCTTTTTTAGAATCCCAAAAGCTGAGGATGTACAGGGCAACAAAGAAATGGCCTCAATGTCCTGAATCAGACTCTGATTATCAGAAATATTGATTATATGGAGCAAGTAAGGAAAAAAAATTTTAGTAAGATTTTGTTCAAGAAGTGTAACCGAAGATATCTTTACATAAAGTTTGTTCTCTACTATCTCATGATGCTGTCAATAAGAAGCCTTTACAAAGCTTAATCTGAAAGGTGTGCAAATTTTCTTTCTGTACTGATAGATCCATTGGATTCAAGTCTAGTGGGAAATTATATGAGGGTTATACTCGGAGTTGAAAGTGCTATGAGGGAATGAGAGGAAAGCTAAGGCAAGGAAAAAAAAAGAAGGGGCAGTTGCAATATACCCACTATATCATAAGGTACTGTCCTATGTTAAGTAGTTTGAGAGAGTGCAAGTTTTTTTCCCTGAATCTGTGATACTATTTCAAACTATAAAAAGACCTCAAAAAATTCATTCCTGTGGAAAAAAACCCTCTATTTTTTAAAGTTAGAAAACAAATTCATATTAAAAAAAAAAAGAAAAAAACCAACAAACTAATGAAAATTGTAATTCATTCAGAAATAAAGAAAACAGAACATGACAGTTGAGAGAGCTACACCTGGAAAATTAATTGTAGTTTGTATGTTTTTTACCAATACCTCCTTGGACACCTCAGGCTTCATTACACTCAGACTCCAGGGAAAGGAAGTTCCAGGGTATTCTAGAAAGTGCTTAATGAAAAAATTCAGTATCTCAGTGATGTGTATGTTTTGCTAGGGAATATGTATCTGAGGTCTTCCAGCTCCTTTTGAATCACTGTCATCTCAAATGCCTAATCCTCACAAAAAGGAAATCTACTAATATGTTGGAAGAGTTTACTGAAATTTAGTTTCATATATTTCTAATTAAAACAGTAGATCTCCTTTAGCCATTCAGGCAACTCAATTTTTGTGCTTGTTAATGATAGTTTTGTTCACTCAGTTTGGATTATAGTTCTCCTACTAAGATTTTTAGAGATGGATTAAACACTTATACGAGGTATTGTGCTGGTATTGGGTGGGGTAGAGCTATTTTTCTTCCCAGTAGCTGATAACTGGATGAGTTTTGAATTTGTGCAGGAAACAATGTTGGTAATGCATGGGATGTTTTCATTACTGCTGAGCAGCAATTGCACATTGCCAAAGCCTTTTCTGCTGCCCACCTCATCAGCAAATGGGCTCAATGGGCACAAGGAGATGGGAGAGAACACAGCCAGGACAGGTGACCTCAAGGGATGTCCCAGACCATGAAGCAAGCAGGGTGACATTCAGAGTGATTTGTGATCCTAAGTGCCACCAGACATGAAGGAACACTGCTCTCCTTGGGATGGCTGAACACCTGCCTGCCCATGGGAAGTGGGGAGTAAAACTTTGCTTTGCTTGGGTACACAACTTTTTCTATCTATTAAACTGTCTTTATCCCAACCCACGAGTCTTCCAGCTTTAACCCTTCTGATTCTCTGTCCCACCCTGTGTGGGACAGTGAGTGGCTGGGTGAGGCTGAGCTGCTGACTGAGGTTAAACCTTTTGGGCACCCAGTGTGGGACGAAGGGCTCAAGGCAATGCCAGATCTGACTGGAATGTGCTGGAGAGAATCCATAGCTGTTATTGCTGCTCAGCCATTAGTGGACAGCTCCTGTGCTTGCCATGGGGCTCCTCTGCCTGGTGCTCCTTAGGGGCTGATTTTTTTCTTTCACTGCTGGCTGCAGCACTGTGCTGTTGATCACCCTGCTCTGCCAGGCCTGGGAATGTTTTGGTGGCAGCAATGGGGACCAGTGCTGCCTTACTGGGGAGTGTGAACTCCAAACCTGTCCTTTAACAAGAATTTTATAGAGTAGTGTTGAATTAGTGAGCTACAGAGTACAGGAGATGCCAGCAGTATCTGCTGCAGATTGAGTTCGTGAATTAATTGAGACATGTCTATATCTGTACAAACAGGTTCTGATGATGCCCTGAGAAGACTGTTGAACACATTCAAAGGTTCTTTGTCTGTGGTGGTGGCCCTTTGAGACAAATAGCAGACTGTGAGAGAAGAAAAGTGTTTTCTCTCAATTTATGCTCAATTAGAATAAGCTGAAATATTTGGGAAGTATAAAACAATTTACTCTGCATTCTCCAGAGATCAATTAACTAGAAATCTTGAAAACTTTTATTAAAAAGAGGTATAACAAAGATATCCTCTCATACCACTCTTTCCTTTTCTTGTGAATTCTCTGTACCAAAGATTTAACATGTCCATAATTCCTTCATTAATGATCTTTTTCATCATACAGAATGTCACCACATCATACTTTGTTGTTATTGGCCCACTTGGTACAGTTATATTTATGTAGCTATACACATATATGCATGTCTATTCACATTTATATATTTTCACTCAAATAACCTCTTTCCTCAGAATACCTCCCATAGTGCATTTTTAATGGCTGGATTTATGTGGAGGGAAAAAGGAATCACCACTGATTTAAAATACTTTAATTTTGACCTCTAAGTCTCAGCTAGATCTACAGAAAGACTCCAATTTACCTGAAAATATTCTGCTTACCATGTGTTTAACCTTGTCAATGTTCTTATGGAATGCATGAAAGGATTTGATAAATATTAAGGTTAAAATTTTACAAAACTCATGTTACAGTTGGTTGCTTCCATTTTGAAAATAATTATTCAAAATATATCAAGCTTTGCAGGCAAATGATTCAACACCCAAAATTTGAAAATAAGTTTGGAGGTTCATCAACAGACCTGTACAAAAATATCCAATTATTTTGCTGTTTGTTGCACCTTTTTTATCCAGTGTAATAAATATTCATAGTTAACAGCTGACTAAGATAATACTAACAATACTGTATCATTTTTTTCTATTTCTTTATCTTTTATTCCATACTTTTTTCAGGAGTAAAGTTTCAAAAATAGAAAACATTTAAAAAATTGTTTCAGGAAAAAAACAGGAACTTCCACTTAGCCAACTTCTTTATTTCCAATGCTGATGTACAGCAGAGAAGCTAACACAAGACAATTGCTGACAAAACAAGGTCTAGGTAAATAGAGTTCAGAGCACAGAGTAATAATTTGCCAAAGACACCCCCTGTTGTATTCTCAAAAAAGAAAAAAGATTGTATCTGAAGATAACTGGGGAAAAAATACAAAAAACTTTGGAAATGGCTTTTGCTTCATTTATTAATTTATTTACACATTAATTTACACCAACCTAAGACATACACACCTCCTTTCCTAGGATAAAGGGACCTCAGGAAGTCTCTTGTCCAACCTTGTGCTTATGCCCAAGTAGCTCTGTGGTCAGTTTAGGCTGCCCAGGGTGTGATTCAGACAGATTGTGAAAACCTCCAGAGAAGCTGCCTGAGGCCTCTCAGGGCAGTTGCTCCAATGTTTTATTATTATTATTCCTCCAATGTCCTTAGAGGGAGGAAGAAAATTTTCTCGTTATATCTGGTTGGATAAAAATCTTTTAAAATTTTATATACTTTTCCATGTTTCAGAACACATTGCTATTTTTCACTGATTGATCACAAAAGCAATGAACTGAAATGAAAGCAAATGAAAAGCAAGCTGACTCTGTACCAGAACACTTCTTTTGGCTAGATAAATTTTTAATTGGCTGTTTGTGATTGTACCTGTGTATCCAGAATTCTGTGCTTTGTGTCTTCATTTTTCACATCCAGAAATGGCCATAAAAATGTGTTTTTGTTACTCCATATCAATAAAAACTGAAGTAGAGAAGGAATTAGATAACTCCTGAAGACAACTTTGCTTGGAGTACAGCATAAGACCATATGTATGAAGAGTGCAAACATTTTATTTATTTATTTATCCTCAGAAATGGATTGGAACAATTTAAAGCTCCTCCAGTGTTGGAACTCCTAATTAAAGGGCAATCTGGGCAAGTTCAAGCAGTTTTTCTCTCAAAGAATTTGCTGCTAATAGGAAGGAAGACATTCAGAAGGCTGTTATTTTTGACCTTATCTGTTTTTGAAGAATTTGAATTTTTCATGAATTTGAAGGATTTTCATGAATTTGAAGGATTTTTTCAGGGAAGCCATTACTGATGAAATAGCTGCAAAGGGGCTCTGGGAATGCTGAGTTGTGCTGGATTCCACATAAGGATGGAACATACGAGAGGTTTGGCATTAATTGCAAATGTTACATGTGGAAACTGGAAAAACTTTCAATCCGTCTCAGGAAGCAAAGCCAGGGTTTAACATTTGTTCTGGGGAGGGAACACTAGTAGCACCCTTCTAGGTTATTGCAGACAAAGAGTTCATATGACGTTGTCCAAGACCAAATGCCAAGGGAAGTCTGTAAGAACAAGACACTCCTATAGCATTAAACTTAAGAAATTTTCTCAGCCTCCAAAATTTTTTGACTCTGAGACTTTCTCAGCCAGCATCCTGATTGGATTTTTCTTCTTTTCTTTTGTTCTAACACCCTATGTTGAGTCCTCAGCATTCAAAACATCAAGGGACATTTCTTCATAAAAAATGTGAAAACCTGATGTCTGGTTTGACTTTTAGTGGTCCATGCAAGGGGCAGAGGGTTTTCATACTGGGGTTTTCCAAAGGCAACCTTTAGAATTGGGCCTTGGGTTTGAGAAAATCTCTTTCCAAAAGCCAAATGGGATTGCTGTGCTTGAAGCAAACAACACTGCATTTTTTTTTTTTGGTTACATTTTAATGATGCTTTTTAGCTTAGTGTGTGGAATGTATATTTATCTTGCTCAAAAGTGGCATGTAACTGATTACTATGCTGTCATGTTTCTGACTTTAAGGATCAATTTGCTCTACCATCATCTTAGAAATTGGCCAAAAGACTTTCAATAGGATTTGTATGTGACTTATCTCTATCTGTATCTGATCTTAACAAATTACAAATAAATCCTCTACTTGGAATATATTGTTGTAAAGAGGAGCTGAGATTACCCTGATGTGTTTTCTGTTCAGAAGTGTAAATCAAATCAGCTACTCAGCACTAGGAATTTCAGAAATTGACACACTGTCATCTCCAGGGAAATATATTTTATGGCAGGTTCTCTGACACATGTAAACATTTTGGCTTAATGCCATTGTCTAAATAAAGGCATCTTCTGCTGTATTAGATCCCCTATGATATCTATGAAATCCACAAGAGGCTGGCAAATACCCACATTGGAACTGTGGAGACTCTTCAGGGGAGGAAAATCTTGAGTCCAGACACCAAAGGGCAATCCCAAAGATGCTAAGTCCTTATGCTTAGGCAAGTGAGGATATTCAGTAGGAGACCACAATAAACCACATTTTTGAGTAGCTGTCCTTTAAGCAATTGGGATTTCCTGTCCTAGGAGGCTGTGGAAGGAGACAGCATAATCAAGTCCAAAAATGAATAGAAATTTGAAGGATTAAACTGAACATTACTTTACCTCTAGAAACTTTGATTCAGACATTATTTAAGAGCCAGATTTTCCCTTCTGTTTTTTTGTTTTTTTTTTTTTTCCCAAGCCACAACATTTTATCTGTGGGCTCTCTGGGCTATTCCATGTAATCCTTCATTTTAAAACACATTACCTGGAGTCTTCCAGCAAAAAATAATTTTCTCCTGTTACTAAAGCTCCTCTGTGTTCAGTTAGCCCACAAAGGATGTGAACAAATTATTGGCATTTAAGTGAAAAATCTGTTTAATAAAAATATATTCATTCAGTGATGCTCAGTGGCTAAGCTAGCCAAATGAATCCAATTAATTTGCCCCTTAATTTCCAATGATATTCTATAAATAAAGAGCTATGCATATAGATAGAAGAAATATTTTCCCATCTTCATTCAGTATGAAGAAGAAACGTATTAAAAATATATGATCAAATTGATGTTAACTTTAGCATGGTTAAACACTTTGTGCTGGCCAAACCACAGCTTTAAAAGAAAACAATTGCTGAGAATCACTAGTCAGTGGCATAATTGACTTTTGGTGGCTTCAAAAGACTGTGAACACCCCTAATAGTTTTTGGCGGCTCCAAAGGCATTAATCATGATCAATGTGCAATATTAAATAAGTCTCCTTCAAAATGAATATAAATTCAAACTGTAATTCTATCTCAGCCTTCTGGTGACATGAGGAAACCACTTGAGTTTCACTCTCATGGTTTATGATGTCCCTGGAAGGCTTTGATGGAATTATAGCCTTATTAAGTACAGTTGGGGTACATTATTCCTTAAATTATTGCAACTACAAGTCATTATTCCCCCTAGAAATTAGAACTTGCTGTACTTTCATCAACCATGTAATCTTGAAGTAAGTTGGGGGGAATTTCAACGTGGGAGGACATCTGCTTTTTAATTTCTGTCACTACTATGCATTCACAGCCTGGAAGAGTTGTTAGCATCTAATATTAACAGCCCTCAAACTTCTTTGTTTTGCTCTAAGGAAAACTATTCACAACAATTTACTTGAGTCATCACTGATGTCTACATAGATTTTATTGGAGATTGCAAATCAATTTTTTAACCTTTAAAAAAAATTATATTTGTATCAGTTTCAGAACTAGTGCATGTAGTGCAAGCTGAATATTTCTGTCATGAGCAAGTCTGACTTGGAGGAAGATGAATGCAAGTTATATACTATTTGCTAGTTAAAAGGAATGAACCCATCTGGAAAAAAATTCATGGTGTTTATAAAGCATGCTAGTAAGATAGGAATTTTCCCTCTCTATTGATACTTTCAGTAATCACAGCCTTATCAGCTTAGTTAGCTTTGTGTATTTTCTTTCAACAGTTTTCACACTGCTTAGGCTTTTAAATAGTGAAAAGTATTATTTAGTGCTGCATACTGAAAAGAAAACATGTTAAAGAAAAGTCCTTAGTGTAGCACATATATCATTAAGCCTGAAGGAGTTGGGGGCTTTTATTCTCTCTCTCTCTTTTTTTCCCCCTTATTTTATATGCAACTTTGAGGACTATATCAAGTAGGAAGATTTCTGCACCCTGTTCTCCCATAACTTTTCATACTGTAAAAAATATTTAGTTATAACAAAGAAAAAAAAATTGTTACCGCATTGAATAATTAACATAAAATTTTGTGGTATTATGGAAAAGATGGAATATCTCTTTGAAATGAGTCTTAGAGAAAGAAGAATCCTTGGTTACTCAGAGAAATTTGAAAACATTCATCTCCAGTAATGGGTTAGACAGTGTACTAAGGAAACAGTTTGAAGGACATATTTAAATTCTAAGATGTTATAAGTATTTGGGGAGAGGTTATGTTTTTATGAGTATAGCAATCTTGTTACATCCGTGTGAATACTTCTGTCTTAAAAGCATATTTGATATCTTTTATTAATCAATGTTACTATTTCTAGGGACTTTGGTAATATATTTTACATTTAAAATTTTAAGAGATGGGCACAAATCTCTGAAGGATTATATTAAAAATGATAATATTTATCAAAGATGAGATCTGAAAAATGTAGCATATTGGTTTAGCTTTGCTAGATTCAATATTATTTAAAATTCAAGTGCTTACAAATAATTCAAACAGTGTCAGTAGGTGGGGAGGTTGAGTTTGAATTATTCTTTAAATGAAATTATATTTTAATTCACCTTGAGGTCTTACTCTTAAATAAATGGTGGCACGAAGTTATGAAGCAATACACACAAATGGGCTGCTGTTTAAAATCCATGAATAGTTTGCAGATGTTTCCATGCTGGAGATGGTTGGCTCAATAGAAATGATGTGTTGTGCCTGATATTAGAATCATATTGAGAGACAGAAATTAATGCATTGCTATGGTGATGTAAAACTTTGTCTTTTCCTATTAAGGTAAGACAAATGTGATGGAAAGAATTCTTCTAATATGTACAACTCAAAAATATTTTACATCAAGAAGAACTGAGGTAATGCCATAACGATAACTAATGTGTAAAATCCTGAGAAAGTAATGATCCATATTAAATTCCATGTGTCAGCTATAAATATCAGCAACAACACAGCAAGTAGATGTGTTTTATCAGTTGCATTCTTTAAATCTAATTATGTATGCACTGCTTAGTGTTATGAATGCACATAAATTTGCCTTTCAAGACTCACACGTTTTAGATCTAAAGCCCACCACAAAAGCATGCTGAGAGTCATGGGGAAAGATGAGAGATAACAGGAAGTCTTTAAAAGGAACTTTTCGAGTTATGGTAATCTTTTTATTTTTAAATGCAATTAATATGTTAGAAAAATTAGACATATAAATACCACCAGATGCTCATAATGTATCTTCAATAACAACACACAAATGAGTTATGTTTGGCCAGGCAGAAAACATCCTGAAGGCAATGCTCACAGGACTGTCGTGGTGAGAGCTGTAATGGATAAAATTTTCAGGACAGATTACCACGATTTTGTGTTTTCCACAGCTCTACTTGTCAGCTTAAGTTTAGTCTCTCTGAAATTCCATTGATCTAACCGATAAGTTTGGGTGACATGTATCATTAAAAAAACTCCAAAAAGCAAAAAACAACTAATTGAGGTTTCACTTTTTGAAGCTAATTGCGGTAAGTCAGCAAAAGAGGGAGACTAAGGTCACCATGGTATGAATATAACCACAGATGTCAAGGACCCAAGTACAAGACCTTTTTTTCCATGACTCAACACAAGAAATAAAACTTGGTCTTCTGGTTTTAAATACGTGACCAAGCTATGATGTTATTTGCTTTTCAAACTCTTTCTCTTACTCTCCCGTGGCACTTTGAGAACATTTAATTAAAGAAATCTTCACTAATAAGTTTTCTGCATATGCCAGACTCTAAACGTGGAATTTTTTGTAATGTACAGTCTCAGAGAAGTATTTCCTTTGCTTGTTGGGGAGCTCTAGTAAAAAAAAAAATTACTTTTTCTGTAGTCTGGTAGAATTTATGAGATTATTGCTAAGTAATTTGCTTAGGGCGGGGATTTAGAGGATGGATGGATGGATGGATGGATGGATGGATGGATGGATGGATGGATGGATGGATGGATGGATGGGTTTGAGTAACAGCAATCCCCCAGGTCTGCCTTGCCAACTTTCCCCCTTATCTAAATGTTCAGCTTTCAGTAAAACCTATCTCACTTTGTGATTCTGAAAGACAGGTAACTTCTATCACTGGCAATCTCCTTCTGCCAGGCACCAGCATGAAAGCTCTTGCAGGCACTTTAGCTCCTGCCCATGCCCTTGCAGGCTTTTTAGTTCCTTTGTGCCATTAACAATAAACAGATTTGCTGGTTTTTAATTACTGAGAATTGCATATTTTGGCAATGCAAGGGAAGAGGTCCTAAAGGGCTGCAGCTTTCCACGAGTGCTTATAGTAGGATTCATACATTTACAGGGAGAAATTACAGCTCTTCGATTTCCAAGTGTCCCTTTCATCATTAAAGTTGCAGCACAGCCCTGTATTCTCCAAATGAACTCATTTTGCAAAGTAAACACAAAGAAAAAACCCCACCTTTGATTCCAGGCTGTGGTTTGCTCTCATATGTGGGTAATGCATTGCAAAATTTCTCCTATTGCTTTGTGCTAAGGTATAAATATGAAAATAATGCATTTAAACATTTCAGTACTGATGTACAGGGTATGGCTTTAACATCCTGCACATTAAAAAAAGTGAATTTGAAACATTTGGTGAATCTCAGACATAGTGATGCAATTATAGATTTTATTTCTTTTTTAGTTTAGCATATGGTTCCATTATGAGCACTGTTAGTAGTTTTCAGCTTTCTTCACTAAATTAAAATAAAATAAACCCCCCTAGAAACTGCACACACAGAGTTGAAATTGCCTCTTGATCAAGGAAAAAACTATTTACAATAAAATTTTTTTACAATAGTAGGATTTTAAAAGCTTCTCTGGTGGTCTCCTGTTTCTGCTCCTGGTTGTGTGAGGGGTCTTCAGCAGAGGAAACCCAACTCTTGTTCACTGTGACCAGGAATGTGCTCAGCCAAACATGAGTTATCCTATTTGAAGCAAGTACTGCAAGAATTCGATTTCTCTGGAAATTTATTTCAAGTATTTTCGGTCAAAGTACATATTGATATTCTTAAAAATGTAATTGTTAGTTTGGGCTACTATATCATTAATATGTATAGCTTCAGTGGGCCTGCTGTAAGATTTTCTATATGTAATACACATATATGTGGGTAAATACAGAAGTATCACTTCACTATTTAGAATTTAGTATTCAGTTACCAATTGTGAGCCACATCTCTATCTATTCAGCAGGATGTGACAATGCTAAAGAAAACTGTAGACTGGAAATTAGAAATATTTGAAGAAACAATTTTTTAGAATTTAGGAATTTTTCAAGGTGATGAACTAATGTGAATATTGATAGGATGTTAACATTTTCATTTAATGATTTTGTAACACAGTTCTGTTTAACATTTTGCTTTATGAGAAACATCATTGAAACAAGGTTCCAAAAATTCCTCTCAACATTGGTGCATCACCATTTGCTTTAAGATGCACTTAGGCTATGTACATTTAAGTCATAGAATCCTCTGGATTTGTGACCCAAAATGTAATTATGAGTATATAGTGCATACAGGTTCATTTTATATGGGCATTTTTGTTCTATGAATATCTACTTCTCATCAACTTTACAGAAAATTGAAGGTGAAAATCAGGCACAGAAGTCTAATGGCTTGAATGTAAGCAAGAAAAAATATTTAAACAGTGGTTACCTACAAAACTCCTGACAGTTTTTAATTTTAAATTACCTGTTTTGTTTGTAAAACCTTGTAATTCTGAAAAGAAAGAACAAAAGTGCTAAATCCAAGTTAGCAGGGAAAATATAAAAGATGTTACTGATACCATAGCTAAAAAGGGAATAAAATCTGTGAAAAAATATCCATTTTAATGAATTAATATGAAGGACTAGTAGAATAGGAGAAATCTTTATACGGTTATACATCAGAAAAAATGTGATTCCTTCCAAATCTACAGATCTTGGCAAATTTTCATCGAAGTGAAGCTACTGTAGATGGGCTGATCAATCTGAAAATCTCTCAACAGTATCTTTTTGATTTAAAAAACACTACAAAGACTGTTCTACTTATGGCATCATTTTGGTGGCTGATACAAGTAAATTAGGTTTGCAGAGAGGGGGGTTTCCTTGTTAGTGTTTTTTTTTGTTTATTTGTTTTTTGTTTTTTGTTTTTTTTAATGTGAGTTCTAATTCTGACATACTTCCCACAGGTTTTTGGAATCTGTCGTCAAGTTTTGTGCTGAGTTAGCATTGTTAACTTCAGTGAAAATGTAGCTCCTAAAAGTTCTAGAAATCACAGCTCTGCAGTGTTTTGGAAGGGCATCATGGGCCTCCTTGTGGATGAGTAATACAAAGTCTATCCTGGAAGCAGGATTGTTTTTGAAATGCTGTTATAATACAATAATTTCTTTCTTTATTTATGTAAAATAGAGGGATGAAATACGGGGTTTAGAAAAAGAATAGAAGAGTTGGTAATGGGTTAGAAGACTGTATTTTTCAGTAGTCTGTTTATTAGTCTGTTAAACTTGCAAATTTTCATGTGCCAAATTAATGTTGTGCTCTTTCTTCTCTTATTAGGCTGAAATTCCTGCATTGCAAAGGGAAAAAAATCAAGCTGGGCATTCCGCTCAGAATATTTGAGAAAAGAGTTGAGATACGGTGTGATTTTTTTTTTTTTTTTTTTAGATTAAAATAGGAAAAGTGTGAATTTTACTTAATGGGAATTATTAGAATAGTTCCAAAAGAGCATGGCTATTGCCTGACATAACATCATGATACATACCTCATGTTTTGAACATCTAAAGTTCTACTTTATGGATCCTGTCAGCAGGGAATGTACTGTTAAGCAATATATTTTAATGGAGTTACTGTTGTGCTTCTCTAATGGGGAGATTATGAAATTATAATTAGTGTAATCCTGCTTGTTTTACATAAAATTACAAAACTGCCATTTACTTCAGTAGGAACTCTATTAATTATGCTGTTATAATTAACCTTCCCCATCCCTCTTTTAAACTTGCTATTCTCAAATAACCATGAAACACTTTACAGCTGGCAAGAGATACTGGGGACAGATTAAATAAAAAAAAAAAGAAGCAGACATAGTTAATATCAGTTAAGAGAGCAACTCCAGTAGAGGATCCTTAGAAAGAGAAGTTAGAAAATAACCTAAAATGAAGAGAACATGAAGGGGAATATCCTGTTTATCAAAGCCCTTGTAACTTCTCTTAGGAATTGTACTAATGAGTTGTGCACAAATGTGTGTCTTGCTAGAGTTAGCAAACATTTTTTGTGAAAAATGTAATGGATGGGGAGTGACACTGCTGAATGATAATGGAAAAAAAAGGAATAAAAAGAAGTGAGACACTATTATTGATAGTGGCAATATGGCAATGTCACTGACTCTGCTGCTAAAGTTAACTTGCTATTCAGAAACCTCTGTTCTGAAGAGAGTAAAGGCAAAGTTGTAACTTGCTCTCTCAGTACTTGTATAGGGGAAAATGGTTAATAAACTTAACAAAAAGTTAGGAGTTTTTGCTTCAGTTTTGCTTCCAGTAAAACCAGATTAATTTCCTTGCAATTTGCAAAATGAACTGTGGAAAATAGATTAAATGCAAGATAAACTTGGTGACTGTGAACACTCTGACTTGGTCTTCATCTCACTCACAGGAATACATTTTCTCTGATGTGCCTTCTTTTTCTTTATTTGGATCTCTCTCAAAATTTGATCCATACCTTTAAATGCCCAAAGTACCGTAGGATCAATAGGGTATTGGAAATAAAATATCTTTCCAGGATGGGATAGCTAAAGACGTATTAAGGAAGAGGGTACATGTAAATCTGTGTGCATTCTCTCTTTTGACAAAGCCCAATTTAAATGAGCAGTGAGCTGAAGAGTGGCCAAAGCAGTGACCTCTCCCACCTCATCACCAGAGAAACCACGAGGTCAAATCACACCCTGACAAGAAAATCGAGCATGGCTTTCACCTGAGCATGAGAACACTCATCTGCAAGGAGAGAGAGACTCAGCACTATGAATATTTATACTTTTTGAACAATTTTTGTTGAATATAGAGCACAAACATTCATTAGTGCAGGAACTGAAACCCCACTTTTCCTCATCCTGGGTAACTGCACAAGTCATTAGCCTCCAAGGTCACATCCAGGCCTCAGTATAGGCAATGAATATTTCACTATACCATCCAAAATGTAGCAACATCTGCAACAGCAAAAAGGAGCCTGCACTACTTTGAATCATTTAAATTCATGTATTAATTGGGTTTTTTCCAGGGTTTTTTTAGTTGTGTTTTTTTTTTTTTTCCCCAGAAACATTTGACCATATCTATTTTAAGCTCCTAAAATGATTATTGTAAAATGTATGTGTTTCAATTACCCGTAACTTTTATATTTTCTTTAATTATCAGTGTCATTTTTTAAATCTGAAAATGTATCTCCCATCTATATCAAACATTTATCTGTAAATTTTTATTATGTATTTACATATGCACAGCATATAGTCTTTGCAACATGGCTCCATTAGGACTGTGAATTCATAAAAGAGTAAATTAGTTGTCTCAGAAGCTGCATTCTTTCTGACTAAAAAGTTCAGGGCCAAATATACTTGATTATGGGGTTGTTGTAGTTCCACATTGAATCTTGTCTTTATTCAGAATCTTATTTTCATAAAAATTAGCTGTGACTTTCTGCATATCACCACTACTTTTCATTAACCTTGGCTTCCTTTGAAATATTTTATTTCTGTATTTCAAGATGTGAAATTCAGGTTCTTTCAGGTACCCTATTCAGATTTTGAGGGATTTGATTAACATTTCAGCTCTAGTATATTTAAAAGAAGAAATAATCATGCAATATATTCCTTCTATTTTAGTAACCACGTATTAACCATGGATTAAATATGGAAATATAGACTAAATTTCTCTTATAGCTTTGTCTCTTCCTTTCAAAAAACAGTTTAGGAATCCCTAATTGTTATTGCTTCTTTTGAAAATTAATGGTCCACATTACTTTTATCACTTCTAGTGATACTTATGAAAAAGTTACCACCAAAAGTACATGTAAGAAA
Source organism: Cichladusa arquata (assembly GCA_026413545.1). Classification (NCBI taxonomy): domain Eukaryota; kingdom Metazoa; phylum Chordata; class Aves; order Passeriformes; family Muscicapidae; genus Cichladusa; species Cichladusa arquata. The sequence continues at coordinate 108,129,928 of JAOTQP010000001.1, read as the reverse complement.
ATATATACACACAGATCCATTCATGTATGTTTGGATCAATGCTTCTATTTAGAAATTAATTTAAAGCAGAATAAAATTAACGAATAGATTTCAGTTTCCCATCTACACTCATAAAACTTCATATTAATACTTCTGAGTCACAGCTTGATAAAGGTTACATTGGGATGAAATCTTTTTGATACAAGAATAATTTGAGAAACTTCTAACTATGATTCCTTTTCTCATTTGAAAGTAGCTTAGATAATTTAAAAGGCTAAGTGTACATGCACCTTCTCTTTTACTACTATCTGAAATACAGTGAAAAGTTTTTGTTTCATTATTTCTGACCTAGGAGAACTGAAAATTTTTGTCTTTCATTAAATTAATCTCTCTTTTCTATTATAACCCAAAGGTTTGCTTTTCAGATCCAGCACCTAATATCATTTATTCCAAAACTGATGAGTGTTGTCCAATTACCTATTCTTCCACTTGAACAGTAATTGAGTTCTGCTTAAGGACTCTTATGCATTGTTTGAATAAGCCTGATGGAGCTCTAAAACATTCCTCAAGGACAGTAATGAGGCACTGTGTTTGTGAGACTGACTCACAGGTAAAAAGAGAATTATGAACTACATTTTATCCAAGTGCTGGGGACAGCTGGAAGGCAAGAATTTAAAATCCTTAAACTTATTTTGCATCAGTGGAGTTACTTGTCATGTAACATATATTTAAAGAGAACCAGGACCTTTGTGTTTGGGAGAGCAAACTCTTCAGAAATTTACAGATGAAATCAAATCCCTCCATCCCAAACCCATGGAAAGTGAGGACACAATATGGCTCATTATGATACTATGTGTTGCTCACATTTATTCTTTTCCCTTCCAGCTGGCCAATGTAAACTGCTCTGACAGCCACAGATTTTCTTCTTGCCTTTCAATAGCTGCACTGAAAGCTGCAGGACTAAACTGTTTGCAGAAAGTAACCCTGTCCATTTTCTCTGAAAAAGGGTTATTGACACAGTTAATTACAAGGGTTATCAGGAGTTATAAATATGTAATGAAATGTTTCAGGTGCCATTTTTCATGAAAGTCAGGCATGACTTTACTTTGCTCTTGGCTCTAAAATCTAAAAAAAACTAAAACTGCTTTATTGTCCACTGGTCTTTTGACACCAGACACAATGTCCAGCAGCATCTGTGCTGTCAGTCAGTCTTACACAGAAATTGTCACCTTTCTTCCACAGTGGATCACTGACCTTTCACTGCATGAAGGGGACTGACATGACAACACACCTTCTATAATATCTCACAATATATACTTTTTTGCTGCTACAGACATATTGACCTTCTAAATCACACAGGCTTGAGACTGCTGGCAGTGTAACATGGTCACCACTTTTGTTTCCTATTGCCCTTTTTAAAAACATATTCCTTTCAGGCTCCACATCTATATATTTTTAATCATCCAATTGTTTGATAGCTGGCTGTACATTTATTTCTTAAAATAATCATGATAACATTAATATTAATAACATTAATATTTATTAATTAATAAAATTGTGATTTTTTTCCCACCCTCCCCAGACTAGGAGGGATTTCTGCATCTGCCCACTACTTGGTGCTGAAAACGGGTCCTGATGTTGAGATGATCAGTTTTCAGGAGGTTCTTCAGCCAAGCAAAAGGGCAACCTTAAAGGCAAGGTGCATGGAAGAAAGAGCAGTGCTCTTTGCACGAAGCTCTCTCCTGCAAATTTTTAATCTGTATCCCACAAAATATAACAGAGGAAAAATATGTCTCCTGTAACATAAAAAAGGATGATTAAGAAGCAAAACTTCAGAAGGGCTCTCTATCACTTTGAAATTGTATGGATTTTCAGAGTTCCTATTTTGTTCCTTTTTAAAATCTGCAGACTCTTACCAGAAGTCTTTCTGAGAAAAGGAATGAGAGAATTTGAGCTATTTCACAAAGACATTTTATTAAATTATTCTGCTCTAGCCATTTGCATTATCTCATCTAATGTTTATTAATTTCTTTTAACCTCACACTCAAAATTCACCTAAGAATACTCTGAAAAATATGGACTAGTTTTATTGATGTGGTGTAAAAAATGACTAGTCATCCAGCTCAGTTATATATTTCTCTATTTTATGCTATATGATTATTAATCATTATCCATACATGTGGCATTTTGAGTTGACAGGTATTTGCTACTCCTGTTAATAAACTTCTAGATGGTCACTTCTTTACTAGAATAACTAAATTAGGTATTCAGTTATGTGCATATCTGCTTCTTAGCCATGAGTGTTTTTAAAAGGAGTGGCCCAAATAACTTATTTTAAACAATAAATTTCTATGATTCTGAAAATTCCACTTAGATTCTCCTGAATGACCTGTGTCATCTATACACTGCTGTTTATGAAATGGTTCAGATTTTTTTTTGTCGAGATGTCAACAGAGAATCTAAAGAAATTAATTTGAAGCAATATTTCCATTTGCAATGTAAATTGTATTGGTTTGGGTGTGGGATAGAGTTAAGTTTCTTCACAATAGCCAGCATGGAGCTGTGATTTGGATTTGTGTTAATAATACAGAGATGCTTTCCTCACTGCTGAGCAGGGTCTGCACAGAGAAAAGACTTTTTCTGCTTCTCACACCACCCCAGCAGTGAAGGCACTGGCACAAGGAATTGGGAAGGGACCCAGCCAGGACAGCTGACCTGATCTGTACCAAGGGATGTCCCAGACCATATGTCATCAGGCTTAGCACTTTACGAAGGAGGAAGGGTGGGATGTTTGGAGTGATAGTGTTTGTTTTCCTAAGTCACTACTATGTATGTTAGAGCCCAGCTCTCCTAGGGATGGCTGAACACCTGCCTGCCCGTGGGAAATAGTGAATGAATTTCCCCTTTTGCTTTGCTTACATGGCTGACCTTGGATTTACTACTAAAATCCACCCACAAGACTTCTCACTTTCCCCCTCCTGACTCCTGCATCCCACCAGGGGAGAGTGAGAGACTGGGGCTGGGTGGGGCTGAGCTGCCACCTGGGCTTAGACAACCATAGAGGTGCCCCGAAACTTTAACTGGATAATCCTGGACCTATTGTTCACTTGCCTGAGGAATTTATTTGTCATCTGAAGCCTTTGAAGCAGTTCATATTTCTGCTGGAGCCAGCAGAGTTTCCGGATGCGATTGTTTCCCTCCGAGCTGCCGCCTTTGGAAGATAAACAGGAAATGCACATATGTTCTCAAGGATCTGTCATATGTGAGATAGAAGCCATGTGCCCTTTTCTAGCATGTAAACGTCCCTTATGATACATAACTCTTTATCAGGTTTTATTTTGTTTGATTGGGTTTTCAGAGAAGTTGGGGAGGGAAGCATCTTCTCTGCATTTTCTCAGTCATCAGCTTTCTCTTAACAGCTTTATCCTTATTAGAACTAAAGCTTCTTTATTCCTTCACAGCTCTACAGAGGTTTCTTAACATGAGACGGTCCTATTTTCAATTTATTATTGTTTCTCTGCTATCTGGGATTGATTTTTCTCTTATTTTAAACTTTTTTCTTCCATGCAATGTAATTTTTCAGCATCAGGGAAGCAGTATAGCCAAATATTTTGCTGGTGGGTAATTCCAAACATAGCATAAGGCCTTTTTGCTGAACTTGTACATACCATATTTTTAAAATTCACCTTTATTTCTTTATTTTCTTACTGTGTTGTTTCAGTACACCTTTTACTTCCTTTCAAGAATAGTTATTTGGTTAATCATGGTTTCTTTCTAGTCCTATTTATTATCCTTAGTGAGACTCTGATTCAGGATTTTTCACAAATGAATATCAAACATAAACTAAACCATACTGCTAAATCATTTTGATTTGACAAGCTAGATATTTATTAATCAAGTCTGCAGTTTTATAATTTCTCATTTAAAAGCTGCCTTTGGTCATTTCATTTTTCACAATCTTCTATCCAGCTGCTAGAGTGGATATCAAATTTTGTCACCTTTTCTTTCCTCTGTGCTTTTTTTCCTCTCTGCTTCTTTTCATTGTGCTTTCTTTTACTCTCTATTCCAACTTAAAAAAAAATTAAAATCTTGGATACATTTAAAAAATGCTTTGAATTATTTTATTAGCATTGTGCCTAGGATTATGAAGGTTCCAGGGTCCATGATGGAATAAAGTGAATACTTGCCTTTGTTCAATTTTCTTCAGCTGTAGATATTTGCACAATAAGATTATTCTGTATCTAACATACTCTGATCTTACTGTATTCTTTTTTTTCCCTCCTTGTTTTAAAAGATGGAGTCTTTGAGGCATATATGATCTATCCACTTCTAGTTGTCTTTAATAGCATAATTATAGACCTATGATTCATCTAGTTTTGGCACATTAATGAAGTGAACTGCCACATTAAGAAGAGTAGATATTGTTGGGCTATGTTCATGGTAGGTATCCTCCTATTAGAAATAATCTATATGAGTTTTGATTAGTAATTTGGGGCAAAACCAGTAAAATGCTTTTTGCAATGCTGGGGTTTCAGCACTACTTTCATTACAGACTTTTGAGAGGCAATCTTACATAATTGTCTATGAAGAGACTCAGTAGAAGAAATTAATTCACTAATAATGTCAGTAGTCAGGGTCTTTTAAAATAGATCCCAAACCACCAGAGGAGCAAATGCCAATATCTAACACCCCTTCATCCTACACTCATAAATTTTCTGTAACAAAAAGTGGAGGACTATCCAATGACTCTGTGGGTCAAATCCAGACCAACAAACTAATGCAAAGCTGTCATTAAGCACATGATTACCAGCTCTCAGGACTGGGACATTATAATAATTTCATTTGGGGTGGTAGGTTCAAATAACTTTTTTCAGTTACAAGATTTTTGTCCTTCAACTTTGTGAATAATTTACTTTCTCTGTAATAGGGGCTCAGTGATTTTACAACTAAATGGGTGTAAAAAACCCTAAAAAGATTCATTTTCTGAATACTTATAAGCTCCACAGTGAAAGTAACACAATTTACAAGTTTAAATTATTACCCAGTGACTAAAACACAGGGCTTTACTATGACCTATGTATAGCTTGGAAGGTTAAAACCTTTCAGGCAGCATTGTGCTACAGTGTACAAATCTCTGTTACTAAAAAAATTATACACACTGGTTGTACATAAGTTTACAATAGAAGTTAATTTCACAGAAATTTTTTTTTATAAGAGAGAAATGAGAAAAAATATTTTTTGTAATAGGACTTAAATAATGAATAATTTTTTTATTGATATCTTCAGAATCCTTAGATTGGTTTAAGATCCTGTTAATTTATGGGCCAATAACTATTTCTAAATAAAAGGGTTTAAAAATAAAATAAAATAAATTTTTTAAAAGTCCTGTGGATAAAGAACAAGGACAGAAATGGCACCATGGGGGTTTAGGGGTGGATATTATTATCTCAAGGAGAAAAGAAGACATAATAATTCTGCAGGTAAAGAAGATTTCAAAATGAGCAAAATCCTCTGGATGGGATGATAAGGAACCATATGATGGATTATTTAGTATCTAGGGAGACAATCAACCACTCTCTCCCCGCTAAATGCACATATGAGGGATTGAGGCATAAAGGGTAAAAGGGTCTATTACCCTTCCTCACACATCAGCTGTCATTATGGGCTGCCATTGCATCCATTTACCCATATTTCACTTTAATGAGTGCACAAAGATGAGTAACACAAACAACCAAACTGAGGCTACAATGTTCTTGGTAAACAACAAGGGTAGTGGAACTGGACAATATTTGTTTCTGTTTCTAAATAAATATACAGTGATGACTCTGAGTTTGTTGCTTTTGGTTTGGGCTTTTTTTTTTGATTTTTTTTTTCATTTTTCAACTCAATCACAATTTCCTCTGCAAAAAAAAAAGTGAAGAAACTCTACTTAACAGGTGGGGAAACTGATTGACACTGATTAATAAGTGGAATATAATGCAAGCCATGCTGTAGCAAGAGAAAATGTCAAATGCAATGCATCAGAGGGTTGCTTTGTTGCATTTAGATGCTAAAAGGAATGTAAAAACTACTAGGAAAAAAGCAGCCTAGGGATTTTCTATAGCTCTTACTGCTTCTTTTCCTGTTCATGTCTTTGAAGAGAAGCACACTAGCAAAGTGTGTTTGTTTCACCACTACACACCTGGAACCATTTTCAATCTTGCTTCCCTGCTCCCAGAGCTGCCTGTGAAGCAGCTGGGCAGACAGGGAAAGGGAGGAGCACTTCTCCCACCACAAAGGTTGCCTATACAACCTTTCTCTACATCTCAGGAGCTGGATGATGGAAAGGTAAGAGTGATAAAGACTTGCTTGCTTTTGCAAAATATTGCCCATGAACGCTTACAAAGACTGAGTTTTACATTCTAAGTTATTTCAGTTCTGAAATTATTGTATTTTTAGTGTGTCCCTCTATTGCCTCAGACCCAGAGCAGCTTTATTATTCGAGGTTAAAATAGCTTAGAAGCAGATAGGATTTGCACTATACCATTGGAACAGATTTCTTGGCCATTCACTACTGAGGGGCTGAAGCACTGATGCTCCTACTTGTTTTCTGAGCTATGAACTCTTCTTTCTCTACAATGTCTCTTAGAGCTTTTGTACCACCTCCTGCTGTAGTTTGGAATACAATAGCTTCAGCTGAAACAAAATCACTCTGAAAACGAAAAAGGAACCGCCAGAGTTGAAATAAAACTGGACAGAAGATTCTTATTCCACTGTAGGTGTTATATATTTAAACTTGTGCAATGTACTCATTAAAAAAATGTATCTTAAAAATACTCAGACACTGAACAAGGAGAACCACCAGCTACCTTGAATGGACTGCAAATACCTGCCTAAATTATTCTTCAAATACAGCTAATATGAAAACATTACCATTTTGTGGCTGGAGAAAATGGAGGCACCAGCTCATACAACATCTACAAGTGTTCATTTCTAGTTCTTGGTCTCTCTGGCTGCAAGTTAAAAACAGCCCAGCAAACAAGGACATGACAAAATGAGAGCATTCAGGCTGTGTGGTGTAGAATAATGAAAGCAATTTAGATACATCTGGGATAATACCACATTAACTGCATTAGTGAAGCATTTTCTCCCATAACATAATCTCTCAATGGTCTTCTGTAACTGACAGAATAAAACTTCTTGTCAATTTTATTTTTGCATATACATATTTTCTCTAACAATGGCTTTCTTCTTTGTGAGTTTATGTTTTACATCACAACCTGCACTCTTACTGCTCCCTTATGAAAATTCAGACCTTTCACATGCCTTTCATCTGTGCTCTTTCACCGTGCATATTCAGGGAGCTCTTCCATACATACCTCTAAAACCTACTTTGAGACAATCAGTGCTCCTCTGGCAAGAGAAAACCTGAGATTTTCAGATGTAAATATATGAGGATATCTGACTACTGGAAGGAGATAAAACCATGCCGTAGCTTTGCCTGCCTTGTACCCAGATTGGCTGAAAGGCTAGGAACGTATATCATGTGTTAAACCTCTGGCTACACTCTAAAGCAATGGCTGAAGAGAGTTAACATCAATCTGCTTGGAATCAGGCAGTCAAGGTCTCCTGACTTGAAGCAAGGAACTGTCTTTGCAGTAAAGAAAGGCTGGGAGAAGAGTCAATCTGGGAACAGGCTGAGGGGTGCTACCCCTTCACAATCAGTTGAAGATCTGCCCTCAAGGTCCTCAAATATGAATTCTTTGACAGAAATCACTGAAGACCAGCTCCTTACATTCCTCCCTATGCTTCATCTTAGGGTTTCAGAAAAGCCTTGCAGATGACTATATAAATAGCAGGCTGTATAATTCTTAAAGCTCTTCTGCCCTTATCAATGATGCTTCATTTTAAAGGCAGAATTAGCAATTCCAGTTAATCACTTAGACAGAAATTATCTGTAATACATTTCTCATACCTCTTCTTGACCCTTATGACATGTATGCCCATTGTAATGAACAAAAAAAAGTCGTGCAACCGGGAAAGGTTTATAGAAATATTAGCCAAAATTTGGATGTGCCAATGAGTTCTTCCAATAACATGTTTGCAACAAAACTGGTGTGAGGCATGCCCTGAAAAAGAGCCTAAGATGCTGTGCATCAAGAAAATGCCATTGGGAAAGATCTGCAGCTGTGAGCAGTAATTGGTAAAGTGCTATCATCAAACCCCACATGGTCACATATGCAGAGGGAGATTCATAGCACATCAAGTGTAAAATGAAAGCTGTGATATAGCAAACATGAAGGCAAAGAAATATTGGTCAATATGCTGAAGCAGTCCCCAAACTGTGTGTAACTTTGAAAATAACGGGAGAAAACTGGAAACACAACCCCAAACAGTTGTTCTAGTTAGTGGAAAAAGCTGATGTAGAGAAATATTCCACAGAAATGAGGTGCAGATGCTGGATCATTATCAATGAGTAATATCACAGTGTCAGTGCTCTCACAAGCATGAAAGTGATATACATCATCACTAATCCCTATGGATTTATTATGTCACATGGTCAGTCTACATTCCTCCATCTCCATCAGGCAAAGGCTGTGGACACTAAACAATGAAACTGATGTCCTTCAGTTACAGTGAATGGATGAATGAGGAACACAGATCAGTAGCAACACAGAGTATAATAGTGGATTAGTAGGCTAAGACACATGAAATATGTCCTGGTATAAAATATTAAACTAATTATGAAGAGTAGTTCTGCACAGCCAACACCAGATGCTTTGATTCTGGCTACTAATCTGTTTGAAACACAAGGCTATGTCACATATAAGTGTGGTCCTGCACACTGGCAAGGTGCCCAGAGACTGAGAACCTGTGATAGAATGGTGAGAGTGAGAATTTCTCACTCTTTTTTAATCTTGCTTTAAATGGTAGCCAGATAGTTCCCTCCCTCTTAATTTATTCTGCTACATGTTGAACAAAATTAAGGGTGTGTCCCTAAAATAAAAGAGTTATTCAGATTTTTGGAAAGAAAGAAAAATATCATCTATAGCAATCTGTCCACTGGCATTTCAAGCATTTTTCTCTCCCTCAGCAGAGAAGGAGCTAGGATTTGGAACACGTGTGGAGATCCTTAAGTGGCTACAGGTAGGACCAATTTTTCCTTTGTAGCTCCTTTGCTAAATGAAGGAATGAGTAATAACTGCCTTGAAAAATCTCTGCTTCAGTGATACCAAGTGGCGTTTTCCAAACTCATATTCTCTTGGTCAGGAAATGAATACTTGGGAATTTTTGTATTTAGAAATAAATCAGCATGATGTTTTGGAGCCATACTGCATTGTACTACACAGAGAGATCAAAATAAGCCAGTTACTTGAAAGTTCAAAAGCTTTGATTCATAATGGTTACTCCTTGGTGATATATCACACCATCTGTATTTGAGGTTGCCAGGTCAAACCCAGTGAAATTTGCATGGTTTTTTAGGCAAAAGCCAGAGTATCATTATTAATATCACCTAAGTGATTTTAGATGCTCAGCTGTAGTGATAAGAGGTGAGGACTTCTCAAGCAATTTATTCTTTTCACCTCTTGTTCCAAGACTACACTCTTCAGGAAAAGATCTACCACTGCCCATAAATAAAGCAATAGTTTTAACTTCATAGACTCAGGTGACAGCACAGTGAGAGCAATACTGGATCATATTCCACAAAGGCTCATGCTTTGATTAGATCTAGCTTCTAGGATAATTAAAAAAATATTGCATTCGTATTTGACTGCTTCATCTTTCTTTCTTCCCTACCCACTTTCCTTTTGGATACTTCTCCAACTTTCATATCTTAGTTTTCTTGCCTCCTGGAGTATATAGAGATAGAACTAAGAAGCCTGAATTTCTGTCTGCGATATTTTATCAGATGAAGTGGTGCATTTTAGTGCATTTAATGTCTTGAAATGCCTGGGGTTCACCCTTTTGCAGGTGACAGAACAGGGATTACACATCATGTTTTGATGATTTACTTGAAAAGCAGCTTGGCTTTGTATTTGGGTGAATGTCAACCTTTCTATCTCACCTTGATGGTTCTTTACACTTGTGTGGCATGCAACCAAAGGAGCAAAAAATTGGAGAGATTTGACCTATATCTCTGAAAAGTTACTGAACCTTAAAAGAAGAACCTTATGATTCTGTCTTAGAGGATTTCTTCCACTAGCTCACTTCAATCCAATTAAAAAAATAAAATTGAGGACTCTACAGTTTGTTTGAATTAAGCTCATCGTCTGATTAGAAGCTCTGACTAAGCAGTTGTAGGAATACATTGTGTATTTAAGTGAGAAAGCTGTTTCTCTGGTTGATTAATCAAGGGAAAGTTTCATGGTTCAACTGCTCCACACTGGTTTTGCTGTGATTTGCAAAGAGAGGAGATCACAGAAGGGTTTGTTTTGTTTTTTTTTTCTTCTTCTAAAGAACATGCCCACTACATTGTATTGCAATTTTACTTAATTTCTATTTGACCACCATTCATCACCATTTACTCTCAGCTCACACCATGACAAGAGTTTTAATTCAAACAGCACATTTCCTGTTAAGTTTGCTATGATGCATTGATGAGGTCTATCTTTTGGAGAAGTGCAAAATGTATGGGATCTTTTCTACATTATTTATCAGCACTTTAGTTTGATTTTAAGGTGTGAGGGGTATTAAAGTTTTCATATTAAATTCTCTGATATAGGCTGTTAGTCTCCATTTTCTATTCCCTCATTTTAATTTCATTGCCCTCTGAATTTTTTCTCCAGTGCTCTTAATATAACTGTGTGGTAGCCTCAACCATTTCTCTTGATATTCCCCAAACTACAAGTGACGCTTCCCTACATTTGTTTCTCTTCCATACATTTTATTTTTCTTCTCTTTGAATACTGTTTCTTATTGCCAGCCATAACATATAAGATGTGTAATCCCTTTAAAACTACTTTATTTCACACAACATCTCTGGAGAATGGCCTGGTACTTGCTATTTTTTTCAGGTTTAGGTTGCATCTTGTACTGCAGGAGGGGAGGGACTGAAGGGTTTTTTGGAAGAGCAGGAAATCTGTGTATGTTTGAGGTGGAAAGGGTAAGGCAGCAGGCCAGGTGAGTAATTTTGGAGGAGCAGATATTTGACTTTTTCTTGTGCCTAGGTATGATGACCCTGATAAAAGTCAATGATCACATCTAGCTTTTCTCTCAGGATCCCATCCTAGCCAGTGCCGAGGGCAGAACTGTTCTATGGGTTAATCAGGGTGAAAAGGCATTACACATCCTGGGACCTGTGTTGAGATGTTACTGGGGAATTTTGAATGAGGCAAACGATTGCAGTGAAGTGAAGGAAGGTTTGACAATGAAAGCAGCTGGATCTTTTTGAGAAACTGGAGTTTATTCCTATCTATGACATGGAATGTTATTTTATGCTATCAAATAACTTCAACCTGACTTTTCTCACTTGTAAACAAGATTCCTCATTTCCCTGGTGTCTTATGTGCAAAAGTGTTATCATATTTTAGGAAAGGTATTCTCCATTAAGTATTCCTACTAAAACCATGAGCCACTCACCACTCATGGACTGAGATGAGAACAGATTGAAAACATCAATGAGATAAAAAAATGAACATTGACAGCAACCCTAGTAACAAAAGTGTACAAAACGATTCACGTGCCAAAATGTTCATGGAGCCCATGACCTGACTGCAGCCTCTCTGACAGCAAGAGAGATTTTCCTCTGGAAAGATTCCCTTCCCCACACCCCTGGCAATGGTGTCAGGTCATATAGAACAACCTCCAGGTCCTGGCTGTGCTTCCTCACCGGCAAAAATTAACCCTGCCAGGCGTAGGACAAGTGTTCATAAATCAGAACTAAAATTGTAGTCAATAAATCCATAAGCATAAAAAGTGCTATCTAACATTTTGGAATGCTGGAAAATCAGTTTCTAACTACCTCTCAAACTTCACATGCAAATCACTTGATGCTTTTGACCTTAAACTCCCTGTGATGCAGAAACCCTCTTCAAAATGTATATAATAAAAATACATCCCCATCATTTTAGAGGGGTGAGAGGTTGGGGAAATAAATTGGTATTTGGGAAGCCATTACATAGCAGAAATGTGTGAATTAAGTTTCTGTTTTTAGAACAGTGTTTTAAGACTGTGCCACTAATAATAGCTACACATAAAAAAAACGAAGAGGAATAAAAAATGGAGAAGCTTTTTATAAATTATTTCCATCCAAGCTGTGCATTGCATGAGGAGTTAGGGGATTCATTAGCTTTTCAAGCTTGTGATCTTATGTCTAAAGAGTCCCATAAGCATGAGGACTAAATTTCAATGGCTCACATGTGGTCTCCCAATAATTTTCAGTGTAAGCTGATAATATTTTTAACATGTTTTATGGGTATGTACATATGCATTCATGCCTCTGCATGTATGTTGACAGCTGCAGTTACAAATCGTACTCACCTATCAGTTGACACTTTTTTCGGACTCCAAGACACTGTTACATGTTTCACAGATATCTTGATATTGTCAAGCTTTGGCTTTTACTGTATTTGGATCTTTCTTCCTATTCGTTTTTGGTTTTAATCACATAGTTGGCAGTAGTGTTTCATCTGTAATGTAATTTACATCAATTGTGCAAAATTGTTGTCAAATGACCTTGCTAATATGGCAAATCACATCTAAGAGAGGGTATTTAAACAAGATCTAAATGTTTAAAGAGCTTAAAATCTTCGGATTAATAACATTCAAAATGTTGACTGTGCTACTTGAGACTTATAACCTTTCTCAAATGGATCCTTAGTTAATTATCTCTAAACCTAGCCTTTTAAAACATTATTCTGTGTCTAGAGATTGATATTTAACTTTTTTCTATTAATCATATTTAGTTTTAAGATTTGGAAAGGTAGTCCTCTAAGGTTTAGCTGACATTTAGACAATTATGTTGAGACTTAGCATTGATATATTTTGGTTGCTTAACCCTTCTTGTCAGCAGTTTTGTATTTTATGCAGACCTTGCTCGTGTGACACTGGCATTTATAGAAGAGTGCATTTATTTTAATAAAACAATGTCTGTCCTTTTAGTTATAGCAGCTATGACTATTATCCTAAAACTAAGCAGTATGAAGCTGTAATCAATCTATAGGAAACAGTTTCACATGCAGATATGTTCAAATCCCTGGTGAAAACTAATACTGATGTGTATTAAACTGTAGACCTTTTATCACAAAACATATTATATGTGCCTCCCAATTTAAAAAAAGGGAAAAAACCCCAACACCATCAAAAAACCCCAAAAAACCAAAAACTAACCCAACCCAACCCTAAAATCAAAACCTTAGTTTTCAGTGGTTAAAACTTTATAGGAAGCAAGGCTTCTGTCATTCTGTTGCTTATTACTTCTTCCAGAATTGAAGAACTCTTATTCTGGCTTCATCCTAAGTCACTGTTTCTTAAAGGATTATGTTTTAGGGTCTGGGTGAGAATAGTGTCAAATATGACCAAAAATATGGTACCTGGATTTTAGTATCTCTAATCAAGCTAGTATTTGATTGTAAAACTAGAGTGTTGTGTGCTGTTGATGTAACACTGCCATTTAAACAGTAATCCATATCCCTTCTCTATTTCTAGGCAGTAGAAGAAATATTTCATGGCTGTGTCATGCACTAGAACTAAACTAGCCTAATATAAAGTAGAAATAGTAAAATGTAAGTTGTCAATAAATTGGCAATTGCCAGAGGGAGAGTGAATTGTTTGCTTGGTGTAAATGTTGATATCAATTCTACTTTTTTTTTCTTTTTTTTAAGAAGTCAGAAATGGACTGAAAAATGCTTGTTTACATTTAAAACTGTCCTAGGATTAATTAGCATTTTAATGCCTCTGAAGTTTTGAAAATAAAAATCAGTAGATAACATAGAGAACATGTTAATTATCTTTCTAAGATAACTCACTTTTCACGTAGTCCTCTGAATTTTTTAATGATGGCATCTGAAGGTCATTCATGAACAATTCATATGACAATTCAGAGCTAATAAACAACCTCGTGTACTGTGCATTACCACCTGCTCCCTTTTTGCAAGAAAGCATCTTTCAATATCCATGTCACACCAGTGTTTGTGCAGGAGAACCTTAACAACAAGGTTTGAGAATTAGTGTCTAGTTTGTGTTCTGCTCTCAGAAGCTTTTCCCTCAATGCTCCTGATGTCTAATCTGTTTTTTCATAAACATTTCTGTAGGAACCATCACTAGGTACTTATCTAGGTAAGAACAATCTGTTTCAGTGGTAGTATTCTGTTTTTGGTAGGATAGAGTTAATTTTCTCTGGGGTAGCTGGTGCAGTGCTGAATTTTGGATTCAGTACAAGAATAATGTTGAAAACACACTGATGTTTTGGTGCTGAACAGTGTTTGCCCTCAGCCAAGGACTGTTCAGTGTCTCATGCTCTGCCTGTGAGGAGGAGCACGAGAACCTGGGAGGGAGCATGGCCAGGACAGCTGATGGCTGGGGTTAAACCATGATGGGTAGGAAGGACCAAATGCAATCCTGTCCTTCTGCAGGACTTGTGTGAGTGCACAGATTGATATAATGTTCAGTAGGCCCAGAGGGAAAACCTACAATGCATCAGAGTGAAATTTGTGTATAGAGAGTGACTGCATAGGCACAGATTGGGTTTGTTTGCTGCTGCCACCACTGCTGGTGGGAAGCCTGAGCTGGGCTGAGCAGTGCCTGTTCAGCTCAGTGGCAGCCTTGTCTTCCACTCAGCCCAGCATCTCCAAACAGAAGAACATTCTTTATATTGCCATTTTTCCCCCTCCCAGTGCCCAGCACAGCAGCCAGACTGAACTGTGCCTGTCCTCTCCCCCTTCACCTCTTCCCCAGGGTGGCAGAGCTCAGGAGAGAGGATGAAGAGGGAGGCTGGCTTGGTGTGTGAAGGGAGGCTGCTCCATGGCTGGGACTGCTGCCCACATGGAGAGAACACACGTGTGTGTGCAGGCTGCAGCCTCCCACAAGGATGGGAGGGGGGATGCTGAAATCTGCATTCAGTTCCTACAGGCACTGCTCCCAGGCTGCCTGTTTTAGGGGAAATATTTAGAATATCTGGTGCTTCTGTGACTGGAAGTCTGGTGTGAGGTGGGATTCAGAGTTCTGAGAGCACACCAGGTTGTGCTCAGAGAAGGACCTGGCCTTTTGTTTATGTTGCTCACACAATTCAGTAGTTGGCATGTACTGTGCTATATATATTGTGTTGATATATACTTTTGAAAATAGTAATTTCCTGAATTTATGCAACAGCTCGGCAAACAATAAAGGATGTAGAGAGCTGAAATATAGAATAGGTGCCAGGATTACTCATCCTCCTCCCACTCTCTGTTGGTAATACTTTCCCTTAAAAAGTAGAAGGCAGTGGTAAATTTTAATGACTTTTTCCTTCCAAGTTTCTATTTTTAGATTTATAGGTAGAAGAGGCTAGCAAATATTTTTAAGTTTTAGTGCTCACAGAAAGTTCCAAATGAACAGTCCTTGAGAATAAAATCTCTAGCTCTGGCAGGACACAGGAAAGGCAGAATGTGTATAAGCTTCAGGTCTCTGTGATGTGCTTCAGATCTGGAAGTGTTCCTGTTGTGTGACCTTTCAGCTGAGACTACTGGTAAAAGTATCAATTAATGTTAACAGTTTTACGATGTGGGTTCTTGCACTTTGAGAACTATATTAAGACCATTTATTAACCTTATCTGATGTTCAGAATAGCCAAATGAACTGAGTTTTGTTGCTTTTAGTGCTCCTATATCCCCTCAATCACTCAGTCCTTCAGCATCAAAAATGACCTTTTTTCCTACAGACTGAAAACTATTCTGGTGGGATATTAATGCATTTTTTGTTCACTATATTAAAATAATATGTAAAATATTGATAGATGGTCATCTTTATGAGATTCTACATTTCCAAATTTCCAGGTTGTTAGATTCTCCCTTTCTGTATCACTCTGAGGTGCATGAGGCAGATACTTTGTTTGCACATGGTAAAATCCAGAGAAGGTTTGTTGCAGCTACTCAAATAATTCCATCTGAGCTTGTTTTAAGTCAGTGATTGCTATTTTAATGGACATTTGGTGAGGGAAAAAAATCTTCTGCTTTCACCCGAATTGAGCAAATATTTTGTGAGAAAAAAAGGTTTCTATCAAAATCTGATTTTATTTTTTTAAAAGTTTTGCTTTGAATTCTTTGTCTGAGTTTTGAGATGACCTTTACTGAGAATGGTTGTTGCTTTTATTTTCATTTCCTTCAACCTTTTATGCTGTGCAAACCAAATTTACAGGTAGTGACCCACCTGCCTAGTCAGCATCAGAAATTCCTTGTGGGAGATGCTGTGCAATCATATAGGGAAAACCTATTACTGCCAGAAAGGACTGGTACTCAAAGATAAAAAAGTTTACAAGTGTGCCAAACTATGAGAGGGAAAGCATGGTGAAAACATAGTATTACAAGCTCAGATTAATAGCTTTGAATCATTTAAATGTATAGGTTTGTCCATGTGTCTGACCTTGTTGTGATTAATGCTCAGGTCTAGAACTACAAATAATATTCCCCTCTGCTCTGCAGGAGGCTTTTTCAGCTTCAGTTTTGGAGGGCATGTGCATAACCACTGCATAATTTCTAAGGGGGTGTTGCTTGATCTAGTGACTTGGTCACACTTGTGGCATTGAGGAAAACGAGGCAGGAATCCAGATGTCATGTGTTAAAGACCTTGTCTCACTGTGGATGGCATCTCTGGAATGCTGTGCTTCTTGCATCACTAAAAGGGTAAGAGGAGAACAGTGTGATCTTCCTGAGCTCATATTGCATCCTGGCTTTTGGGAGGATACTGAGCAGGTCAACATGCTGACATGCTAACAGCTTTCCTTTTTTTCTTTTTTTTTTTTTTTTTTGTCAAGTGGTTTATTTCAAAATGATAAGGGAAATGGTGAAAGTTACCAATTATGCTTATAGTTTAATAAGCACCTGAATCAGTTTCTGAGTTCTTGGAGATGATGCATATCTTTGCAAGAATTGCTTCTAGATTTGCTAGAAATAAAACTAATTTGTTTGAATTTATACTTTCTTCTAGAATTTAGGTTCTGGGTGCCATATAATTTGTAATAATTAACCTTACAACCATAAAACATTAAGTAAGGCTACATTCATAACTGAGTAACCTTTCTTCACAGTGCCCAAGTTCTTTGCACAATCTAGGCTAAGCTGGTGACATGCTCAGATAAACATGTGAAAAAACCCACCACCCCCAAAGAAAAACAATCCTCCCTTATCCTGGATCAACAGCTCACAAATATAGATGTCTTTCCAGTTAAATTTTTCTTACTGTTTTGCCATAGCAAAAACAGTGTCTCTGCTGTTTATTTTTGTCCTGAGTCTCAGTTGCTTCATCAGAAAAGTGAATATCCATTTTGTAAATCCTATGAGCTAAAAAACATGCTGTGCACCTTTATGCTTTGTGCTCTATCCTTAAGAATTTCCCTAAGGCAAGTCAAATTGTGGGAAAAATTAGAGAAGAGAAGGGACAGCAGTTTTCTTACCTAAGTTACATCCTGCTGTATATTTCACAGCCACAAGCTTGGCACTACTGTGATATATTGCAAACAGCTGGATTTTAATTTTTTTTTATTTTGGAAAATACCTTCATAATTATTTTTCCATTCTAAACACATTTTGTTTAATTATTATGGGGCAGGTTCATTATTCATTTATCCAGATTGCTACAGCAAAAAGATGAGGCAAATATCCAAAGCTTTAGGTAGTAATATAGCATTTTTAAATACTGTAAATCAAAGGAAATGCTGTCTGATCATGGTAGACAAAATTATTAAAGTTTTAAAGACAACTCCTCCTATAAATAGTTAAAATTAAATAAAAAAATCTACATCCACAAATCCAGGAGTCATATGTGATTAATTTTTTAGCACTTTTTCGAATTAGGTCTCCTAGCTATCCAAGCATTTTAGTGTAAGAGCTGAGGCATTAATAAAAGAATATAATTTTTCTGACTTGAACTTTCCAATTTTCAAACTAAGATACTCTATGCCAAAGTACAACTAACTGTGCCTGTCCTTTGGTAGCTGCCCATATATTGTTTGTACCATCACACATATAAAGTTTTTTGAATAACTGACATCCTGTCTCCATTCTCTGAATATTTTTGGTCAAATAATTATTCTATTTACTTTAGGAATGAGAGAAGGAGTAGAGAAAAGAGGTTCAAGTTGCCAACTTTTTAGCTCCTTTTGCTGCCACTCTTATATTTGTTATATATATTTAACATAATTTAATACTTTTTTTTTTTAGTACTGCTGACATTTACTGAGTTTTTTACTGTTTTATGCCAGCATGGTCCTTTCTTAAAATTATAGCAGGCTGATAAGACACTTTTATCATTTTTGCCTATTTATAAATAACTATTTCCCCTTCTTTTAGAATTGCAAATACTTTGCTTGGATTCCATGCTTTTGAGAAAGTTTCAAATTAGAAATAAATGGCAAAAATGCTCTCGGTATAATTACCCAAACCTTATTATAATTGCAAAACACAAAATAAGTGCAAGTTATTTAAAACTCTTGCTAGTTACAGAATATAAAATGTAAAGTTAGACTGAAATTAAATGGAGAACTATGTAAGCTCTAGTAAAATGTTGTTCTGTATATTTTATGTGCTATCCATTTTTATTAGAAAAAACAGACGGCCCTTTTCTCCTCTAGTGCTTGTAGGACATGTGATTCCACACTGTGGTGGCTTTATCTCTCCCTCTGCTTTGCCTGTTCTCATAGCAATAATAGCATATAGTATTGGCATTAGAATAAAATTCTGTATTAAAAAAAAAAAAGAAAAATACTGAAGTTCTACATGCCTGAACTCTGTTGAAATTGCTGGAAATACCAAAGTATAAATTTAGCCTGGATAATATGTAGAAGAAACATTAATTATCAGGAAACCAAGAGAAAAATGTCTTTATCACTGATATTTTTTTCCAATGTGTTTTACAAATTAACGCAGAGTGCCTTTTGCAACCAGTATTGCAACCAGATTTATGTCTATTATGGATGAGTCAACAATGGAAAAAATAAATTGACAATGGATTATGCTTCAATTCTGTTTTGTCATAATCTTTTAACCTTACTCAAAAATACTTGCACTCAGAATGGCTGTTCTTCATTTTAACGTGGTTTAATCAAAAAGTAAATTGTGGTGAAATGCTGAGAGTGAGATAGTCATATTTGGGTGATCACACATAGCTCATTTGCATTTTGTAGTCGTGCTACTTCAGTGCTACTCCTAGAATTTTTTCTGTGTGATTATGGAAATTAAAAAACTGAGTCATTTATTCTTTGAACATTTCCATTGCTATTAACAGTAATTAATCATTTAGTGTCTTTAGATGTCACTAAGCATCTGCATTTGGCAAGTCTTCTGTTTAACTAGAACCATTCTATAAAACATATAATTCATCTACCATTTCAGCTACTGCTGACTTTCTAATTAAGCCACTCAAAATAATTATTTTCATTTTTCTCTTCCTCTAAAATTCTGCTGGTCAACTGCTTGGTCAAAACAAAGGTTTAGCCTTAAAAATACAAGAGGTTACATTGATTTATATAGTTTTTTTCTTGAATCCATCCTCTAGGAACATTCAGATAAAGGTAGATGCTCATATTTCTTAGTATCACGCTAGATGTGTTTCATCCAATTTTGTTCATTAAAATTTCCCCCAAAACAGTCTTTATTGAAAATGATGATTTATTGAAAGTAAAAATTTCTAAGAAATATACACATTTTGGCAGATTTTTTTCCAGATATTTTTTAACATCCCTAAGGCGAAAACACTCAATTTGAACTTTCTCAGAATAGAACTCTTTTTCATTAAAGAACAACTTGTTTGTAATTATTTTCATTCTACAATAGTTTTAAAATGCTCTACTAATATCTGTGAAATCTGTATCACAATAAAAATTTGCATTTTATTTGTTTTCTGAAATGTATAATATCAGAATTAAACACTGAACCAATCTTATTACTTTTTAATAAGATGTTTTTAATTTTATTTTTCTTCTGAGTAGGTGGTAAACATCCCAAAGTCCAACATTTGTCAAACAGATAATTGGATTCCAAGATAGTCTGGTAAAACTTACTTTTATGAAGATAGCTGACTTAGAGCAATTCCAAATTGGAGCCTGCAAAATCTTTGATGGTATCTGTGAAGGGCAAGATTTTTGCCATTTCTGGAAAGCAGTTGTGCAGGTCACTTCATGGTTCAACAGGGCAAAGCAAAAGTGCAAGCCAGTGCGAGTAAAAGGATATTCAAGATGAAAAAAAATTCTGTCCCAAGCATATTGAGTAATTTTATATTGAGTAATTTTATATTGAGAAATTTTCTAACAAGCATCTCCCCACAGGTAAACATTTCAGTGAGGGACATCACTTGTTTTATGTAGAGCTGAGCACTTGTTTGCTAAATGCCACTTGATTGCTAAATGCTGTGGACAAATTAGTAGCATGCTAGAGAGAAGAAAATAATTAGGGCGCCCATTGCTGTGTTCAGGGAGGTCTTAAAGTGAAGCATCCAAGTCCTTATAATCACAGCACACTTTTCTGCACTCATTTTCTGCTTTGGCATCTTCTTGTATCCCAGTGTCCTACACAATCATCTACACTTTCAGCTCATTCTTTTGAGGGATGCAGCTTCTCCTTTTACATCTCTAATCTCCATATAAGTTAAGAGATCTTAGCATCTGTCAGGATTAAGACATGACAATTTTCCTGCTTTTTATGCAGATGACAAATGCTGATATCCAGTGGGGTAATTCTCTGTGACTCTTTTACTAGATGCTGGGAGGGAGCCCTGTGGGATTCCCTTAATTTGGAGGTGAGCTACTGACTAAGAAAGATTACATCTTCTAGAAGATTTTGGTTGCTAAGTTATTTTAAGCATGAAAGTTCCTTATCCTTTTCCAGTAGGAAAAGTGCATAATGGCTAATTAGGCCCTCAGGGATCAATTTTCAAAACAGTGTGCAGGAAGTGTGAGCACAAATCTTATTTGTTAATGGGCTTTGTGAACATACCTCCTGTGATTTTTCAAAATTTAGAACGTCAAAGCAGCAAGCTCATTGGAGAAGCAGGTTTAAATATATGGTGTATGATGTCTTTTTCTTGGGGGCATTAGGCAGATGACATACATTATGACCACAGAATGTTTTTGTGGTCAATATGCTTTACTTCCTCAAACCTTCAAACAAAACGAAACAATAAAATTAAAATAAAATGAAAATAATAATAATAATAATAAAATAAAAAAATAAAATCATCTCTACAGGCCAGTTGAAGAAATAAATCCCAGAGTTCTTACCTACCTCCTCTTTACTTAAAGGTGGAAAAGCAACAAAAGAATATTCCCTAATTTTGGTGAGGGAAAAATATTAAAAAATAAAATAAACATTATTAAACATTTAATTATAAAGATTATGCAAGAACGAAATAACAAGAGAATATATAGAAAGACTCCATAGTAATATTGGATTTAATTCTCTATTTAAAATGTTGGGAAAAAGTTCTTTTTCATTGCACAGGAAAATGAATAAATGCATGTTATTTTTTAAATAATGTCAAGCAGAAGGAAAAAAATGTGATTCATGAAATATGTGAATATTATAGTATGCTAATGGAATCAGTTATCATTTATAGCAATACTGGAGGTCATGACTACAAGAAAGAATTTAGAGGTAGGTGGATGTTCATTTAGGGTAAAGTTCATTTAGGGGACGTGCATCTGTGAACAGAACACATTTGTTCAGTTTGGGTAATTTATTTGGGTGTGCTCTGGCAGCTTTCTGCTGTGGCACCTCATTTCTGTCCTGGTCTGTAGGCAGATCACCTCAGCTTTGTTAGCACCTCCACATTTTAGTAGGTTTTAAAAGTTAAAATGATGATCTGGATCCATGTGACTTGATACTGATAACACACATCTGCATCAAGGAGTGGACACATCAAAACCCGTGTGTAGAAATTAAATGTTGCATATGAAGCCTATATCTTTATTATCTAAACACTATATACGTATATCTGTTCTAAAAAGTGGGCAAATCAAGAAGATAAAAAGAATAAAGTAAAAAATTACATTAAAATACTTGAGATTGCATTGTGTCCAAAATGCAGTCCATGCACTAAGGTTCTTACCATTTAAATAGCGAATAGAAAGGGTGTAACATCCTCTTTTGATTTTGCTATCAAAAAATCAAACAGCAAATGTAAATGGAGCTTGGACTCCAGTAGGTCAATGAGGGTTTGCCATTGATTTCAGTGGAGTCAAGATTCTGCCCTAAATTATTTTTTCATGCATGAAAAAGAAAATTTTAGCAGAAAATCCATGGTAAGTTTGCCAAGCACCAAGCTGGTGTCTTTTCAGCATAAGTTCTTCATTCAGTTTTAGGCAGTTTTTGCTGATTATAAGACAATCCAAAGAAATCAACTCCTTCTGTGTTTTTCTAACTCCAAACATATAATTGTGAAATTCATAAATAATGGACAATCACAAAATTCCAACCCACACTTGTTAATAAAAGCTTTTGATTTCAAATACTTGAAGCTCCTCTAAATGACAACAATTTCTGTCCTGAGCAGAAAAGGATTTGTTGTCTTAAATATTTCATTGCTCAAGTGGCATATTGGCTAGAAAACATTAGATTTCCCAGAGAAAACAAAAGATATTTAAAAATATGTGAGCATAGATAATCATTATAAATTGGTGATTTTATTCCTTAATGTTACTGGACAATAGCCTAAAGAGGCAAGTTTTATTACAGTAGATATTTTGATGTAAGTGCAATTTTTTCTTTCAGTGCACATTTAATGGAATGGTACAATAGTGTGAGAATGTTTATATTGTGGTAAATGATTGAAAAGCTCAGAATGTATATTTGTTGCAGTTCCATTGCTTTACTACTGAATATCTAAATTCTGCCTTTCAAATTGAAAATGACCACTCTTTCCATGAAGAAATTTTTTGTAATATTGAATCTGAACCTTCCCTGGCACTACTTGAGGCCATTTCCTCTCATCCTATCCCTTGCTACCTGGGAGACAAGGCTGACCTCCAGCTTGTTATAACTTGCTTTCAGGGAGTTGCAGAGAAGGATGAGGTCTCCCCTGAGTCCCATTTTCTCCAAACTCCTGCTCCCTCAGAAATTTGTGCTCCAGACCCCTCTCCAGCTCCATTGTCCAGCTGGATATGCTCCTGCACCTCAATGTTCATGTTGGAGTGTTGTACCAGTTCTGAGTACAGGGGGACAATCCCTGCCCTGTCCTGCTGGCCACACCATTGCTGGTCCAGGCCAGGTGCCACTGGCCTTCTTGGCCACCTGGGCACACTCTGGCTTTTGTTCAGCTGCTGTCCACTAGCACCCCCAGGCTTTTTTTCCACAGGGCAGCTTTCCAGTCACTCAGCCCCAGCCTGGAGCACTGCATGGGGTTGTTGTCACTCAGGTGCAGGACCTGGCATTTCACCTCGTTGAACCTCATGCAGCTGACCTTGATCCATCAATCCAGCCTGTCCAGATCCCTCTGGAGAGCCTTCTTACCCTCCAGCAGATCAGCACTCCCACCCAGCTAGATGTCATCTACAAACTGACTGAGGGTGCACTTGCTCCCGTTGCTCAGGCCATTAAGATGTTGAACATGACTGACCCCTAAACTGAGCCCTGGGAGCATCACTTATGTCCAGCAGCCAGCTGGATGTAACTTTGTTTTCCACAACTCTGCCCTGGCCATCCAGACAGTGTTTTAGACAGTGAGCAGTGCACTTATCCAAGTTATGAAAAGCCAATTTCTCCAGGGAATGCTGTAGAAAATGATGTCAAAGGCTGTACTAAAGTCCAGAGAGACAACATCCACAGCCCTCCTGCCATCCACTAAGTGGGTCACCTTGTTGGTCTTACTCTTCATGGGAGACATTGTCTGTATTTTTTTGGTCTGTGTTTGACCACCCCACAAAACATCTTTCCAAGATAATAATTCTTTTCTTTTCTAACAATTACAAACACAAAAATTTGTGCTCTTCTACCTTGAGTCATTGTTACTTTACTTCTAAACTTCTAAGCTGCCAAATTTACTACCTTGCTGAGACCTTCCACTACTGAGAGTTTTTTGCCCTCCTGCTGCTCACCTGTGCACATTCTAGTTTTCTAACACTTATATCTGGCAGTTTGTCTGCTCTCTGTCTTGCCTAAGGTGCCCAAATCTCCTCTACTACCTTTCCCACAGTTTTTTGAAGTTTTTTTCTACCTGAACCTGTATGCCAGAAGGGCCCTTCAGCAAAACTCTTTTCCTGCCACCTTGCCACCTGCCAGAGCTGAGCTGGGTTTTGTACTGTGCTTGTTAAGAGCTAATTGATTAGCATTAATGCAGTATAACCAGATTTTTAAAGACTTTTGCTAGCCTTGAAGAATTTTTCACATGACCTGTGTATTCTAAAGAGATCATAATTTCCTAAAGTGACAATCGAGCTTCCTGTACCTCTTTGAAGAACCCTTTACAGTGATTCTTCAAGTTCCTACTTTGTCTTACAAACATAAGTGCCTTAGGAAATGCTGATAAGTGCACTCAGGTACTTGCCTAAAGGCACCAATGTGTAAATGCTGTGACCCTGTGTGACAAGAACAGCTGCAGGGAGGGGCTTCCTGGGCTGTTGCTATCACTGAAACCTCACTGTCAAAGGAATAAATATGATAAAATGAGCATTAGGACATAACAAATGCTGGTTGGAGCCATGAATTTTGACAGGATGAACAGCTGAAAATCAGGCTCGAATTTATTCTCCTAAATAAGGTTTGTTTGTTATAGGCACATTGTAAGTTTGGCCTAATGTTTATGTATTGCTGAAGTTTGGGAAAAATGGGACCCAGAAGCATTAATTTGCAATGTATTGTAGTGAATGTAGCACCTTGGTGCTGAAGTGTATTGATTATTTTGCCTTTCTGGGAAAACATCTTTGATCAATTAATTACCTTGCTTAGATATTACTCCATAAATTACAATAACAGTTGTATGAAACCTGGTACTTATCATAGATGAAAACTGATTTTTTTTTCTCATGACCTTAGATATCCAATTTCTAGAAATAGTACTAGTGCATTTCTCCCTTTAGAGGCTTCTGTAACACTTAAAACCAACAATAAATTCAAGAAAATATGAATAAAAAGAAGTGAAAGTAAAAAAACCAAAACTTTTTTATGTCAATGCCTCAGGTTTATTGGACAGCTGATTATGGATCCTGAATCTCAATCTTCATTCTCCAATTATATTTATCAGAAATAAAATTATTACCTAGTTGATAAACTGGAGAGTGTATTTGGAAATAACACTTAGGTTTTATATCTTTGGAAGTAGGGGCAATTTTGGGACTTGAATGCAAAAGTTTCTGGATCCTTCAGAATTTAGACAATTATTGTTATGCAACCAGCGGATTTTTCTCTCAGCATATCTGTTAATAGTTATAATTGACACTGAAATACTGTGTGGTTCTTAAAGTATATTTAACTTTTAGAGAACAGTATATATAAAGAAAAGGAAGAGTGGAGTAGAGATTACTATCTGATCTTTCAGGGAAATAAACTTCTAAAAATATCCCCCTCTAATTTTCTTTTAAAACAGTCTCAAGGAAGAAAATGTACATTGCATTTGTCATATCACAAGATGTCTAAAGGCATAGTTTGCACCCAAGCTGTGCAAAATGTGAGGTGGTTCACCTGAGTCACTGCTCTTCTAAAGTTTAAGCTCTGTCTCTTAAGATAACATGAGGATATTTTAAATTACAAAACATAATTAAAGCACAAACTTTGTTAGCATTTCTCTCTGTAAAATCTGTGAATATGTCATTATGTACACGGTGAGATAGCTTTTACTGGCTGTTTTTAATGCAGTGGTTAAAACCTTACCATCTTTTTTTAATAAGTACCAAGTGCAACTAAAATTTGGGCCATTAGTGTTTATTTTGGTATTAATTCCACTCTTTCATGTGTCAGCTGCTGTCAGCATATCCCAAGGCATAGAGCTCTGGTAGCATCAACATCAGAGGAAAGACCTGAAGAAAGTTGTCTTCACAAAAGGTGCTGTCTCATTCTGCATTTATTTGAATTTGAGCTGGAAATTCTGCTCCTTGGATAATTTTTGCCTCCTAGAGGCTGCCCTGAGGGAAATACAGCTAAAGCACAAAGGTGTTTTTAAAGGAAGAACTCCCATCTTAATTTGTGTAGTCTTTAAGTAAAGGTGAAAGTGATATGGGGCTGCATGACTTGGGTCAAATGTGCATAGATCAAAATTTAGGTAATTCTGGCTCATATTTAAAGCAAGTTATGGTATAAAATGATTAGTCCATTTTCCAAAAGTTCATCTCCAAGAGGGCAAATTTTTCTTAATGCAGTAGAGCAGCTGCCATATTGGTTGCCAGAGGGGTGGGAAGTTTAATAGACATTTAAAATTTCAGATTGCTCTGGCTCCATGTAGAAGTTTGAGCTGTAAAATAGTGAAATGACAAAAATGGCATAAAGTCCTGATGTCTCCACCTGGAAGGATGCAGATAATTGAGTTGGACTGAGTTGCTGGAAGCTTATCATCTCCGTGCACTTTACAGCAAAATTAATATGCAGCCAGAAATCCTTGCATCCTAACAAAACTGTGCACTTTCATAATACAATGAATCTCAGCATTTCCAAGGAAGCTTTCAAGCAGGGTGTAACTTCTATGTAAGAAAGATGTTCTGAGGGCTGGAACATCATAATACAACACTTTCCAGGCATACACACACACATATATATAGACATCTGTTCAAAGATAAAAAATGTGCAAATTAATATAAATCTTAAGTTGGTGTAAATGATTTCAGGAAGTCTGTGACTGAATAAAAGCTCTTGGTGTAGGGGCAGGAGCATGCAAATCGTGCTAAGGAGGCTCTCACCCCATGGTCAGACCCTCAAACACCATGGCATTACAGGTGCACATGTGGGCTTCACAAGATGGTTCACAACTGGCCACTGATCACAAAAGGTAAGAGAGGGAGACAACATAAATTTATGGAGTTCTAAACTTGCTTAACCTGATAGGCAAGAATTAACTTGTAACATAGGAAAGACAAAGTTATCAGCTGCTCTTGGATTTGGTTTTGGAAAAGTCATTTAAAACAAACATTCTGACTGCTTTGGGATAAAATGAGCATGAGACCAGACTCAGATCTTGAAACCAACTGCCTTTTGCAGAAACTACTCCTTGGATTAATATGAATAGCTGATTTTTTTTTTTTCTTTGAGTACATACTTATGAGAATATTGTAGTTGTTTCTGTACTGAGGCTATAAATCTGTGGCTAAAGAGTTGGAGAAAGCAGTTAGAGAAGTCTCTCTTTTCTCACATTTGCAAGAGGAAGGCATTGTCAAACGCCTTCAGACTGCGTAGGGGATAAAAGGCACTGATGGTTTGAAGCTGTGTCATGCTCAGTAAACACCCACATGATGGTATATGTATGAGAGATGTCCCACACAGATCTCTGGAAATCTTGGGAAGATTTTTAGCAGCTCCTGCAGTATGTGACAAAATCAAAACCTGTCACAAGCTGTACCTACACAGCAGTGCCTGAAAACAGTGAGGAGCTACCTGAGCCACCTTTAAACCCTGTTCACCCTTAGAGGTGGTGTTTAGGACAGAGCAGCATGAAATTTTGCATGAAGCACTTTATTATGATTTTTAATGCAAACACATCCTTGTTACTCTATAAGAACCAGCAGTATTTAAAAAAATCAAATTATACAATCTAATTCATATGTCTTTCATTACACCAGGCATAACCAAGTTATATTCATTTTTTAAGAAAAAAAACCTCACCAGAAAAAGGGACACTCCCATCAGCCCCTAAGGAAGGGTTTGAAAGAAGCAGTTTGACTTCCAGACACATGATGAAAAACTCCATTGATTTCAGTGGGGTTGTTCTAAAAACTTCTATCTTAAACCAGGTCAGAATCCAGCCCTTTTTTTCAGATAAACATTCAACAGAAAAATAGAGGCAAAAAATTCACAGCAGTGATTGAAGGTGGGATGTTGGTTACTGAGGGAAAAGCATATCTGGGAAAGCTACAAAAAAGAAACTGTTTTCATAGTGCCCACATTTGAGAAATCATTCCTAAAAATTTAATATCTCGCAGTATTTTTACTAAGGTTTGCCATGTAGGAAAAATCCTCTCTGAGGAATTCCATATGACTTTGCAATCCACATCAGCATATCATTTTCTTTTCAATATATTTAGTGGTGCATTCATCAAAGATTTAGGTGCTGAAATTTTGTGCAGCTCAGAGAACTCTGTGAATAAACTGTTGAGAGATATACACAGCATAATGCATGTGGAGGAAAGGGTATGGGAAAAAAGCATGAACCCCTGTGTTTCAGCAACAACAAAATTCCACTTAAAAAAGTGGTTTGAAAAAAATGTAGTAAAGTTATGGCACATAGTGGATGTGCATTTGATATGCAGCTTATAGTGCCAGATCATCCTCTGGTTTTTCCATAAAAGAAAAATGTAGTCACAATTAAGTATGTGCATGGTACCAGCATTAATTTAAGAATAAGTTAAGTGGTTCTGGATCAGGAAATTAGATTATAATGAACTCAATGTGATTTCATTGAGGTAAGAGAAATTTAAACTTGATAACTATTTGAAAGAAGAATAGGTAATATGTTAGCATTCTGTTTCCCTGGAGGTAAAAGAGCCTTGACAGGACTGTTTCTCTCATTAAAAGCTGACATGACTTTGTCCCATACTATTTGCTGGCTTCACTAGAGAATTTGCAGTTATCTGACACACATGTTCTTCATATTCCTAATGGATGAAAAGTCTAATTAAGTATATGCATATACAATTCAATCTCTCCATGGCTTTGTTGGAGTGGAAGTTTACGAAAATGTTTTTAAACCAGATTTCATTCAGAACTCTTTGGCATAGGACCTTATAATTCAAGCTACCTATTTGTAAAGGGAAGTGTCAAAATACACCATTAGTTGGGAAAAGGGAGCAGCTATAGGACAATCACACATATTGGACCAGATCTGAACACAATATAATCCTACCAAGTCCCTTTTCTATTGTTTGTTTCAGGTTCTAAATTATTTGATGAAGCTGTTGTAAATGGGATGCTAGACTTGACAGTTAAATAAATTTCTAATTATTTAATTCATTTCTACTCATCTTTTAAATGAAATAAGACCTATATTGACCTTAAAAACAGAGGTAGTAACATATGGAGTGGATTTGCACCTAGACTTGTAGACAACTATTACTGTACCTACAATTAATTAATTTAGAGTGCTGATCAGTAAGATGCATGCTGGAGTTTAAAATTTGCTAACAGAAGTTTGATTTTAGTTCATCTCTATGCACAAAATTCTTTCAACCTTAAAATGTATGTTAAAAGTAGAGTAAATATAAAGTCCAGTAATTTTCTTACTAATTTATATTTCAGTACTCCCATAGATGACCTTTCCTTGACTCAAAGCAATTTCTTTGGAGGATGTTGCCTGAAATTCACAACATGAAAAATGCTTTCTAGATTATTACCTACCCTAAACGGATGAACAAAAAAGCAAGCAAATAAAAGTTCCAAGCATTTTGACAGAAGATTTGAGGAACATTTGGAGACAAGATATAATTAGAAGGGTCTGACCTTCTGCAAATTGTGAACAGTTTCCAAGTATATAATTTTTATGAAGCCTTATATCTTCAGATTTATTTAAAATTTCCTCCTATTTAATCATCTATCAAAGCCCCAAGGGCATGATAGAGGAATCAGTTTGGTTGCTGAGTTATAGGCTTGCAGGCTTCTCCAGGGGCTGTTCTTTGCACCCTTTTCTCTGTGCCCCACACTCCATGCCCTTGCTGTCTCTCTGGCATGGGATTCCCAAGGAAATGCACCAAGCTGGCAGCAGGGGGAAGAGACACAGGCATTTGTAAAGCACTGCCAAATCTGACTGGTTCCATGGGCTATCTTCAAATATAGATACAGCACAGGGTGAATTTTGTCTCCAGAGCCTTACACTGAAAGTCTGAACATAGGCTGATAGTTTAATTCCACAAATGCACAGTACAAGGAGCACTGCATATTTGCAGCTTTTGTAATTATTTAACCAAGTCTCTGACAGAGAGCTAAAATATTCCCAAACATTAATATTATACAGATCTCCAAGTTACCATAGAATTTGGAAGAGGCAAACAATCCCAGAAGCTGTAGGGAGGAAAAACATCTATTTTCTAAATGTTATTTAAGAATTGAATCTATTTTTGATTTCTCCTCTCCATTTGCCTGCTTCTCTTATGTGTTGATGTTATTTAGCACTTCTGTGCAAAACTGACTTTGAAGCACTAACTCCTGACCTTCCTGCAGTTTCCTTTTCCTCATCTCTCCTGTTTTCATGGTTCTTCTCAATTCTGCCTTAATTAGAAAGGCATTTTACTATCTGGGTGTACTTGTGTTAGCAGTGCTTATGACAATGTGTTCTTTTGAACATTGTTAAGGAATAGCTCAACTGCTTTTCTCTAGAGATGGCTAAAGGTTCAGTCCAGTTCATGGAAGTAATTGTTTCTTTTTCTCATTAGTATCAGTGTTTACAGAGTGAGACTTCAGTCCACTTAAGTCATTTGTCTCCTAGCAGGTGATGCAGAACATCAGTTTGGGGAGAAAAGAACACAGGAAGGAAAATGAATTTGCTGTTTGTGATTTTTGAATTCTTTGCAGTGCTTCCCTAAACGTGGCAGAAAGCTGAATCAGATCTTGTGTTTCCTCTGAGGAATTTTGAGGAACCACAAGATTACATTGCATTTTATAGTATGAAAATTCACCTGTTAGAGGAGATGCACTCCATCCTTTAGGGAAGGCAGGAGACAAATATCTTACCCAGAAATGTACATTTTAAGACATGCTTAGACCTAATCCAGAACTAAAAATTGTATATACTTTGCTTAAAATTAATTGATTGTGTGGGTGTCATTTGTTGGTTGACTTTTGCTTTAGTTTGTTTACTTTTTTTTTATTTTTTGTTTTATTTTGTTTTTTAGTCCAAGGGGCTCTGGTACATACATTGTCTAAAAAAAGTCACTCAGAAATTGTTAAGTAATTTATTAATTAACAGGTACTGTATGAATGTTGCTCTAAACTTATATAAGACATAAAACCTATTTTATTGTAGGTTGAAAGAAACCAACTTTTCTGTTTAAGATTAATTTCAGAAATACCATTTTCGGTATACTTTCCAAACCATCTTGACAAACACACAAAATATTCTAACAAAAGACAACTAAAGTTTTTAGTATTTGCAAGACCATTGTTCTTGGAACGTTAATTTTTAATCCTTTGACTTTATTGAGCATGTTTCCTTCTAAGGGCAGCAAGAAAAGCCAGAAACATTTGACCACATTTATCCAGGCAAATGTTTCCTGTCAAAAGAAACATTAGTCTATATACACTCATGCACTTCAAATTATAATTTAAATATTGTTCATTAATTAATTCACTATTTTCATGGCACCCACTACGTTTATTTTTTTCCTTTATTATCAGAATTTTAGGCCTTACATATGTACTTCAAGATAAGTGAAGATTTTGTGCAGTAGCACATAGGTCAAACTGGTGCTTGATCCATGGCTATGTTTTCCCTGGGGCTCTGATGTCAAACTTCAAACAAGTCTGAATAAGAGAACCAATTAAAGGAAGGTAGAACACAATAATTTAGGAGCTAATCTCTCATTTTATAATATTTTTTAAAATGAGACTTACCCTTTTGATGTCTTTCCAAACAAGATCTCAGAGGCCTCTAACAGAAGAAGAAACATGTTCTCCTCATTAACATCCATTAAGCATGAGTTATTAAAAAAAAAGCAAGCATCAGTTATTAAAGAAAAAAAAAATGAGCCTGATAATAATACCTGGCAATTGACTGTACTAGTACAAAATTGTTCATTTATGGAGTTTCAGTGTAGCAGACTCAGATTCTGTGGGCAGGATATTCCCTCAGTATCCTACAGAGATTTCTAGAGGAATAACATAAATTATTTCCTTACAGTTATCTTATATCTCATTCTTTTCAGTAAGAAATGGCAGAGCTATATCCTAAAGGGTTCTTAAGCCCCTACTGGTTTATTCAGATACTGAGGGAGCTACACTGCTTGCAAGATTGAATATATGTGTACCCTCTCTTCAAATGATGGGGTTCATATCTTCCAGGATGCTGAATGTAACTCATAAGTGAAAAAAAAAAACCAACAAAAAAAACCAAACCAAAACAAAAAGCAACTGGATCACAAAGTAGAGTTTGCAGGAGATTCCTAGGCAGTGGCATGGAACAAAGTGAATTATCAAGAAGTTTCTGCTAAATATGTGATCTTTTGGATAGGTAAGGACAAGGAACATGATGACCTGTAACATTATCATGCCAGCAATTGGTGCTGTTGCAATGTCACTGTACCCTGGCACAGCACAAGGACTAGAGAATTCCTGCCTTTTTTTCTTTTTTTCCTTTTTTTTGTGGCATGTCTGTCATGGATAGAATGGTCAATCCAGCTTCACACTGTGTCTGACAGCCTTGATGCTGCTGCATCTTTGGTGTGCCTGCTCTGATCTCCAAGCTTCTGCCTCGTAATGTCTCATGATGGGCCTGAGCCCCTGCAGAAGGAAAGGGATTTTCTAGAGAGCTGCATTCAAAGCTGCCCCTCCTTCTAAAACTGTGCATGTCTTTACAGCCTGAAGGCAACTGCAGACCTGATTCAGCTCTCAAAGCCAGCAAAGTCCTTGTTGTGACTTTAGCAGGGGTTGAGGAAGTATCTACAGATGATGATAAATTTATTGCATAATAACAGTGTTAGCTACTCTAATTTGACTTCCTTCATTTACAAACTGGTGGTGCATAGGTTGTGCCCTTCACAGCAGGGAAATGGGCAATGGGATGCACCCAGGAGCTGGGCTTTGGGAGCACAGCTAGAGAAAATATTGGGAACAAGTTGTTAGAGTACTTGCCACTAATAGGGTTCTTTGGCTGTGAAGTGGCAATTTCAGTCATATTGAAATTTGCACATAAATACACTTGTCTGTTAGAGCTAATGTTTGAAATGTAGAAAAGAAATATCATTTCTAAAAATGGAAAAATGCAGAGGGGGGAAAAAAAAAAGAAAAAGAAAAAAAAAAGATCTATTTCCAGAAATGTTTTCAGCATAATGGGCCTGTTGGAATCTTTCAACCATAACGTGTTATCCATTTAATAATCATGTCTGGTTATACCAACTTCCTGTATAATAGTGACTATGATTTTCAAACTATTAAAATTATGCATTTTATAGGTTTTTCGCTCACTGATTTTAAATTAAGTATATTCATATTGAGGAGTTTTTGAATATCTGTCACTAAGGAAGTCATCAAAATAGATTGTCAGGTAAATTAAAGCAGCAGTAAAGCATCTCAGCAAGGAGATATTTCTCTTTTATGAGTGGCTGCTTTTGAAGTATGTTGAGGAGAGGCGAGTTCTGAGAGTGTCTTGTCTTATGTGTTCTTTAAATTAGAATATATTTGAAGTCAACTGTCCAAGTGTTCTACTAAGGCACAGATGATGGTCATGTGCAAAGACTTCTGGGCAGTCTGTGGCTGAGAGAGACGAGGAACTTCACCTCATTCATTTTGTTCAGCCAATAAAAAAACCTGCATATCACATTTTATATGTATTGCTTGCTCTCATACACAAAGAAGAGATGCATACTTGTAAATATATGTATATATACACACACACATACGTGCATTCATATATAATCAAGGTGAGTGAGTGCCTATAGAAAGGGAGACCCCATGTGTGTACATACACTTTCTCTACATTTTGAGTACTATTTCTTTAGATTGAAGGTTATGCATGGTTAAACATATGACAAGTCTGAACAGAATAACCTCCCCTCATATATTATTCACAATTTGTGATATGAAAAATGCTGTCTTTCTATATTGCTGAGAGACAAACATTTCTGACATGAACACTGGAAACAAATTAAAAAAAACTTTCTAAGTTTGGATTCTGCATACCAGCATGATTTTTTTTTTAGGGGATGAGAGAATAGAAGATTTTTATGGAACTTAGTGTTTTTTTCTGAAGAGTGGAAATATTTTAAATTAGAACCAGTCCTTCAATAATGATAAGTTGTTTGATTGTTATGCTGTGCTTCTTAACACAGAACTTTTCTGCAGCAAAAGGTTAATTAGTTGGGAAATGAAATACAGAAAAATATCATGAACGAGACAGTATTAAGTGTTCCTTTTTCTGCCTGTCTCCCAGTCTTTTTCTAGAATATGCCCTCAAAGAGGGTAAAGGTGCCTGTGTAATTGGACATTCATTAGTGAACTGTACTGTCTTGATTCATTCGTACAGAGGGAAATAAATGAATTTCATTTTCCTACAGAATATTACCGGTTTCGATAGTCTTTAGTTTGGGTTCTGTTGTTTTGTTTTGGTTTTTTTAAGAGAAAACTCCAGTTGTTCTCCTGGTAAACTTTTCTAAAGTTGTTTGTAAGGAATGTGTGGCAGCAAATCATGGACTTTTCTGACTGCTCCTCAGGGGGTATTACTGAGAAGGTACTTACTGCACAAATCCATCACAGGAACTGATCAGAGAGAAGCAGGGAATCCATGTGCCACTAACTTGGGATGCATCTGTGTCAAATGTATTGAAAATGATGAAAATATGAAAGCATTTAGGGCCTCAAAGTACTTGCACAACAGTAAAAAGTAAAAAGCTTACAGATTACAGAGCTAATGCCTGACCAAATTTGTGTCTGCAGCTATGTGTTTTGTGTAAAGATTTGTAGAATCACAAATATACAAAACAGACAAACTTGCAGACACACACCCCTCCATGTATTTCATTTTCAGTCTGAGAATCTCTCACCTTCAGCTGCACTTCTTTTGCAACTCTTTTCAGTTCTTTCCAAATTTCTAAAGCTTTTGCCCCCTGCCAGCAGTATTTCTTAGCTGTATGAAGATGTTAAACAACAAGAAACTGAACTTTAGGTAAATATTAGGCAGTTTCATACTTTTTAACTGTTAAATGTGTATTTTTAATACGCTGAAATCATTCATTCCAAGAGTTATTTTCATCCAGCAGAGAAGCAGAAATAGGACTACATTTAATCACAATTCAGCTTGAATTTTGAATATTAAATGTTCGCAATTAAAGCTTCTAAACAATTTACAGAGCTAGTAATAATTACAGGAATTAATTTGTAAATTTCTTTAATTAAAAATGATTTTGGCAAATTATAACTTGCTCCTGAGAAGTTTAAGAATAGAATTTGAAGCAAGGTTTTGTACAACTTTGTTCAATGCTTCAAACCCTCCAGTTTCTTTGGGGGTATACATGACAGGTAAATTTTAATTGTGGTAAGACCATTTTTAGTTCAACACATGTCTGTTCTGTACTGTCATATATATATAAATTTAGGGAGAGATGGGCAGGGCTACCAAGACATGTCTTATAATCATCTCTTTGTGATATGTTTGAAGCAAAGCAGTCTAATAGCAGCTTTGGAAAAGGGTTTTTTATTTTGCATGTTTGCTAGGTGGAAATATATCCTGAAGGAAATGTTCTAACCCACGGTGTTCATGTGGTACATCCTGGACTAGTCAAGACACGTGACATTCCTGTTAGGAAGGAAATATAACCCTTAATTTGACATTATTTCCTTCTATTTTGCAAGAAAAGACCTTTAAGTCTGGAACATAATGAACTTGCAAAATTAGCCCAAACTCGTTCAAACTCTCTGCAGTGTAATTCTGATATGTATGCACATAGGAAAGCAGGAAATGTTCTTGAGCTTGTTATCAAGTGAGACAAGGTTAATTAGTGACTAGAATAGCTTTAGCATTTATTTTACTCTGTTATATTTTACCACCTGTCCTTTTTACTTCCAATATAAAATTCCCCAGTTTTAATATGAGGAGTGACTGTTGCTTTTCACAAAGCAACACTTTGCTGTCTCTTTGAAGTAACTAATGAATGTATGTTTAATATGCAGGGTGGTTATTCTCCTGTGGGTTTTGGTGTTTGTTTTTGGTTGGTTATTTTTTGTTAAGTGTATAGATTATTTAGACTTATATTTTTGGAAAGGAACATTTATTGATTTTTCAAAGGTTCAGTACCCAAAATTACAGCTGGATTTTCAAGGTTTCTGTACCTGTGCTGAGCAGCCTTCAGTATAGCAAGGATTTTCAAAGGTCTCAAAATACAGTTTGTCAATACTTTGAAAATAAGCTTGTTTTTTTTGATGAGAAGTACGCAGTAGTGCTTGAACAAGTACTTGCTGGAAGGTGGACTGTATAGAAACACTGTTGTCCATACAAAGGGAAAAAAAGAATTGCTAATTAATATCCAGCTGAGAGTTAAATTTGAAC
The DNA here is from genome assembly GCA_026413545.1 of Cichladusa arquata. NCBI lineage: Eukaryota > Metazoa > Chordata > Aves > Passeriformes > Muscicapidae > Cichladusa > Cichladusa arquata. The sequence goes on along the minus strand of JAOTQP010000001.1, from coordinate 108,093,463 downwards.
ATATTTATAACTCTTCAGGTGTACACAAGACTATCTGAGTTTCATGTTCTTCATTATTGCTTTGTAGTCCAGAATAAGAGGATGTAATTTAATTTTTTTTTTTTTTTTTACCTCTGTGTATGTAGGGAACTGAATTCCACTTGCCACTGGAGTTCCCACACAAATTCAGATTCTCTCTTTGACTTCTGTCACTGTTATGTATTCAGGAAATACTCTTTCTATAGATTGCAAAGGAGTATTTATCAATAAATTTAAAGTCTTTAAAATTCAAGCTAAATTTTAGATTTCAGCTAAAAGCAGGGATGCAAAATGCTTAAAGTGAGTTAATATTTCAAGATTCCTTTCTATGTTTTCTACTTGGTATTTATATCTAACACTCTGCTACTTCATGTTCTTTAAAATTAAAAATGAACATTATTTTTTCCAAAATTAAAATACTGTACAGCTCAGATTCCTTGATGATGGTCAATATTTGAAAACATTAGGATAAACAGACACAGAACCAAATGCTATCTTACCACAAAAAATACTGTAAGAGAGAGACAAGCTTGTAAAAACTAGCTTGTGTTTTCATTTTGCTTTTCTTCACTCTCTCTGCTCTGAAGGAAAGGGATTTCATATTGCTTTTGTAAGAAAGTTGGTTTATTTTGGTGCAGACACTGAACCCTATGGATTGATCCACACTGTAAACCATTAGAGCAGACTCTCCTGTCCAAAGTGAACAGAAAACCCCCAGTTAGAGAGGGTAGGGCAGCTCAGCAGCAGAACAGAAAGTTTGTTAGTCCAGTGAACATTGTTGTGTTTTCAACTATCATGTCAGCACAAAGAAACAACCTTAGCTGTCCAACAAACTTCATTACATCTTTATTCATGTTTTATTGTCCTAAGGAAGATCTACTCATCTAAACTTTTGCAGTCACCTGATGTTAATCAACAAAATCCAGCCTTTAAGGAGAAGTTTATAGTGCTTCATTTTTTGGTGACTCGTTGGATTAGGTAATCATGGACATCCAATCTATTGGAGCAGAGCCAGGCTGATGTTCCCAGCAGTGCTGTTGCACACTCTTTGTTCCTTCAAAGTTCTTGGCTAATGAACACTTTTAAACAAGGGAACAATCTTGCTCACAGGGTCAATTAAGGGACTTGTAACAATGAAGAGGTGACTCTCTACCATTTTCTTTAATGCAGTCTGAAAAATCAGTGAGATTTTGAGACCTCAACTCTCATTTGACTTGGTTTAAAGGAAGAAATAAGACTCTGAATCTCATATGAGGAATGTATGGACTAAGTAAAAGTAAATGCCATCACCATTCTCTTGAAGGCTTTTTTCTTTGTCTCAGCGGTCTGATATGATTTTTCAGAGCTTTCTTTATTTATTTTACATAGGAAAAGAAAACTTAATCCCTCACATATAATATTTGAGTAAGTCCAGTTTTCTGTATGTGCAAACTTGGGGTTACAAATGCAGAATTTGTTTTGAAATAAAAATCAGCCTTTGTATTGTAATTTGAATTTTCAATATTTCAAAATGTTAAGCAAGTAACTGCATAATATTCAGTGTCTACATCTATGAGGACACTTTGTTAGACTAGCTAGTGTTAAATGTCTTATTTAATGTCTGCAGTATGCCTTATTTAATATAATAATAATAATAGTAATAATAATAATTTAGGTTGGAAGCATTCTCAAGGTCATGTAATTGTCCAACTTCCTGCATTACATGAATTCAGCTTCTTGTTTTGACTCAGAAGAATTCTTAGCAATTGAACGGTTGTCTTTCATCCATGCTGGAACAGATTTTTTACCCAAAATCCAAAAAAAGAGTGCTTTATCTCAATTTGGTACGTGTCCTAAAAACCAGTCTGCTAAAAACCAAAATTGAATCTAAACCAGGATGTATACGTAGAAGCCTCATGTGGATATTTTCAAATAAAAGGCATTTAGTTGAGACTCCTGAGGTCATTAACTAACTTACATTGGATTTTGCAGCTTTTGCAGCTTTTTCTGTTTTTTTCCAGTCTGATTTTCTTCTTCTGGTACATTCTTAATAAATATTACATGTACTATTCAACAATTCAGGTAAGTGGCTTTCCTTGTACAGAAAATAAATAAATAAAAATCAAACTGCAGTATTCAATCTTTCATAGGATGTCCTTGCAAGCTGAGAACAGCAATGGTTCTGTCTACACTTTCCTCACAGCCCGATCCACTAAGAAAGAACCTTTAGCACAACAGACCTCAGAATTCAATCCAAAGCAGAAAATTGCAGTCAAACTCCATTATGAAGATTTCCACACATTAAATTACTAGAGAAAGGTCAGAGCATGCAAGAGTTATGTCACTCATTTCCTGTGTGTTGACAATCATGAAATGTAACCAATACAGAATGCTGAACTGAGCCTGCAGAGCTGAGGCAGTAGATACCAAGGTAGTGTTAATGCTTCGTTGATGCCTGACATTTAAGCAGCTCTGTTACTCCTCATCAATGAAAGGAGAGATCAGCTGCAGCCCTGGCACTGTCAGTTCATCTCATTGCTATAGACGACAACTGCAAATTGCTAATACTTTTTTTAAATTTCATCTCACAGGTTTTTTTTTATTTTCATTTCATCCTACACAGTTCTGTCTTCCAACTAGTCTGTTCTTCTTCAGTCAATCAAAAGATAAACCCAAAGATCTTTTTGCAGCTTGGGGTCCCCTACGAGGTCTCATGAGTTCTCACAAGGAAAAGAAATCCCGAGAGCATCCCCATTCACGTTTTGGATGCTGCAGTGTGTGTAACAGCAACTAGAAGCCCTCTGAAGCAGTTCATGCTGTCAGAGCTTCACATAACATAAT
>JAOTQP010000001.1:108053613-108090525 GCA_026413545.1 Cichladusa arquata | reverse complement strand
GGGCAGAGAAGCACAGATAATATATAATAATATATAATAATATATAATATAATATATATAATATATTGCCTCTTCTTATAGTTGTTTTAACCTCTTCCCCAGACTTCAGTACCTGCTCCAGAATATCTATGGCAGATGATTAATTCATTAACTTAAAACCACTGCCGTTTGTAAGAAACTGCTCAAAAGAACAGTAGGTAAGGTTTGGCATATTCACCTCCAGAAGACTTCAGTAGTTTCTGCTTTGTGCAGAGAAGTTTGAGGATTTGATCATGGATTGCAGATATCCACCATGGAGTGAGATATTGACCATTGAAGCTACATAAACTGGCAGAGTAAAAACACACACATAATTTGAAAAACTGAAGTTTGAAAACAGTCAAATTTGGGATAATATTCAGCTGTACAAGATGAGGGTTATATTCCACTGAAGTAACTTACCAAGGGAGCAATTAATCTGTTGGTTTAAAATCAAAATCACATATGCATTGAAAAGACACACTTTAGTTTACCAGCAGGTTACTGAATTTAAATCATTACATGGAGAGGAGATTAATTCTCAGAAAGAACTTTTGATAAAAGCCCGTGGCCTGCTTTATGGTCACTCCTGACTTTTAAATCTTTGTAGCACCAAGCAGACAAGAGTAACAGAATATATATTAAAAAACTTTAGGAAATGCATAAGTCACATTCATTTTACCCAGACAATGCTTTAATTTGTCATAGAATCATGGAAGGGTTTGGGTCAGATGAGTCCAACTCAGAATATTCCATGAATCTGAGTTCTTAAATATCAGATAATTCCAACCTCTCTGCCATGGGCAGGGACACTTTTTCCACCTTCCACTAAACCAGGTTGCTCAGGGCTCCATCCAGCTTGGCCTTGAACACCTCCATATGTCATATGGCAGTGTGAGAATAATTTTTGTTCAAAAGAATTTTGACCCACAGGCTTAGAGTGGGAGAACAGATGACCCCTACTATGAGAATAAAATGCATCCACCAGCTCTTTGCTTCTTTGTTATTCGGTAATATCTTTATACATGACATTATTTAATTTGCTTTCCTAAAATATATAGATTATAATGAAATATTTGAATGAAACCCACAACTTTAAAATGAAGTTCCAGTTCTTACAGCTTGTATTTATTCTGTATTTCATTATTATAGGGTACTCATTTCATTGTATTGAATCATCTTGGTGCTATAATGAAAACCATTAATTTTTTTAAATCAGTATGAGTATAAACAAAAAGAAAAGAAAAAATCATGGCATGCCACTCAAATTTGATTGCTTTTTTGATAGACTTACAAAATTAGTGGATGAAGGATATGCAGCAGATATATTTGCATTTTAGTAAAGCATGATCCTGCCTTTGAAACTATTACAAAAAGGATCCACATTCACTTGAATATGATTGCTATTACATGGAGGAAAATCTAGATAAAAGACAATGAACAAAGTGAACTTTAATGTGGGGTGAAGTGTAGACGGATACTCTAACCAGATGCATAAAATTCATTTTATTCAATGCATTCTGGCCTGATCTGGAAGATGGAGTAAATAGCATTAAAAAATGTTGCAAATCATGTTGTGCTGGAAAGCAAATTTAAATGAACATGGGGTGGATCAATAGGGAAGTCTGCCTCTTGCACTTTACTGTGACATCCTAAACAAAATACAGTAAATATACTTTGGTTGCACAAGTATTAGAAAATTTGCTTACTCAATTTTTTACTTTTAAAGATCTAACTGATTCCATATTTCCTGTCTTGAAATTAGTAGGTCTAATATGTATTTTCCTTCCCTTTTGGGGAAACAGCCAGTATGGACATGGTATTCCTTCAGTAAGGATCTCTGGATCCTGCTGATAAACTGTCCTATGTCCTTGCCTTTCCCAATGTTGTCAAGCAAGACTGAAGCTTTTCCAAAGAAAAACAAATTTAGAACCAAAAAAAAAAGCGTAAATATGAGGAAGTTTTGCAAGCCAGTTTTATTACCAAAGAGGGCTTTAAAAATATTATTATTTATAATATATTAAATATTTTTTATTATTATTATTATTACCATTATTATTATTATTTATTAATTATTTGGACCGTTAGACTGTTAAAATGTTAATTGGAATGACAGTAAACCATTATTGTCACGTATGTGGTATCTTTTGTCCAAGAAAGATTTTGAGCAGAACCCTTTTTGCAATGTTTGGCAGTTATGAAAGGGAGTTTATCCATGCATAAAAAAGGAAAAAGTCATGTAATATGTTTTTCTTAACACTAGATTTGTATGATGTCACTTATGAAAGAAGGTTCAAAGCATTAAATAACTGATTATTAGTTAGGTAGACTTATAAATTTAACAACTTCACAGATATAGAACCATTTATTTTATGTCTAAATCCTTTCAGAAAGAAAGATTTTTCTTTGTCAGCTTTAGCCTGGGTACTAGTGTGATTTTGAAAGTACTACCTCCATTTCTTGGAAAAGTCTTACTGGAAAAAAAAAAAATAAAAGCCAGCCAAACCCCCAAAACAAATAAAACAAATAATCTAGCAATAAGAAATAGGTTTTTTTTGTTGTTGTTTTTTTGGTTTTTTTTCCAATTTTTGGGGATTTATGTTTATAATCCTTTGAACTGTGAAGCTCTACATGTGACAATCTCTTAAGAAATACAATGGTACTGAAAATAGATAATAGAGATAGAGATGTGCAGCTTGTTAGTGGGATCTTAGCCTATCCCTTCAATATATCAGTGAAAAAAAATCCAGATAAACCATATTTTTATTATTATCATGAGTAACTCATTGAAGGTTATAGAACTTCTCTCAAAATAAGATACTTCTCTGGTTAGAAATGTTTGATAAACATATCCGATATTTTGATTTTCCTTCTGATAGATTTAAGAGATATATTCAGTTTCAGGATTGTCTTAAGGTCAGGTTCACTGCTCTGATTCCCACTGAGTGTCTTATTCCCTAAGTTATTCACAGGGAACTGTATTTCTCAGTATGATTACAGGACATGGGATCTACCTTCCTTTATTTTTCTTTATCCAGAAATTCCTGAGGATAGGCTGTGCTGGTGTTCCCACCAGGCTGAAGCCTGTATAGACATGAATCACTCAGTCTGAATAACTTGGCTTGAAATGCTATCTATTTCCCAAACTCCGGTTTTGCCTCTTGCTTGCTATTGCCTGCACGCTCCAAGTGCTCCAAGGCATTCAGTTTGTTTGTATGGTGCTTACCAGATGGTTTTCTCCAGCTAAGAATTTTCAGCCCAGTCTCACTAATGGCTGTCAGGCAGCAGGCTCACTCAGCTATCTCAAGTTAAGTGGAACCCATTAATTTTGCCATCTTGCAGTGACTTGCATTTTCCATCTAAAGATAGTTAAAAATTTACTTCCCATCTTTCTTTTTTGCTTGCTACCCCCTGATGCGTATTGCTATTTTTATTGCAACATGCAGTTGTTTTAGAAACATGCATTTCCTAAGTGATTTGCATTGTCACAGGAAAAGTCACAAAGTCCTGAATTTTATGGCGAAATAAAAAGGGTAACCTACCAATGAGTACTCCTTTAATTTCCACCCTATTTCTAAATTGTAGGGCTAATGGACCAAAACGATTTTTCATGTTTTTTCTACCCACAAGCTCTGTCTGCACAGGAAAGGAGAAATACATGCAAACTTTTTGTGACCTGCAGAATCTTTCTGACTGCATTAACCTGATGAGGCAGCACCTCCTACTACTGTGCTGGGTGAGACCCACTGATCCTAAACATCTCAAAGTCTCCACAAATAATGCACAGTGAGTGCAAGCAAATTTCTGTCTGTGAAATACAAGACAGAAGTTCACCAGCCATAGTAGGTGCAACCCTGATAGAGCTTTCACTCAGTTAATGCTGTGGGAAAATTAAAAAAGCAGGGAGGGGCGGGGGGGAAGACCTGCCATACAGAGAGAGAAAATAATTGCAGCACTGTTCACTAAGAAATAATAGATCACCTTTTTACACCACTAATTTGCCTTGCTGCCTCTACTAACAGCCTCTGGATCCCACCTAATTGTATCCCTCTGCCAGAGCACATTGTCACGTCTGCTGCTCTGGCTGTCTTTTGCTCTCTCCTCATTGTGTTCTCTGACAAATGATGAGACACTGAAGTATGAAGAAATGCAAACTACATTATGGGAGCTCTTCAGATCACTCAAATTAGCCAATTGGAGGTGGAAGCCTTTCCTTCTAAGTGTTGTTCCACTACTGAGGAAAAAAAGGGCTTGCACAGAGCAGGTCAAACTTCATATTTATGACTAAGATTTTTTGTTTCCATTAGTTCTTACAAAAGGAAACACTGATTTTTTTTTTCCTCATTCTGTTATTTCAAAACCTCTTTTTCAGGTAAGATAAAATTAATGATAGCTATGAAATTTTTCAGGTACATAATTTTTGTACATAATTCACTTTCCAGATTTTAATTTACCAAGCAGTCAGTACTTTCATTGCTTGGACCTCAGATATGAACTTTGGGGAGCTACAGTTCTGTCTCTAGATAAAGTTCTCAGCTCTCAAGATCCAGCCAATTATGTTATTTTGTTCATTAACTTGTCCTCTGCAGCCTAGATATCTGGGAATGAGCAAAACCGAGAGGTAGCATTTACTCTGGTATTTTCAGCAGATCCTTAATGGATTTTTCCCATTGTCTTTCCTACACTATGAAAAAAAAAATATCCAGAGAATAGAAAATTTCAATATAGACACAGCAGGAAAACTATTTTCCTTCCACCTCTACCTTTTGGGAGCTTTGTGCATACCCTATATATGATGCTTTTTAGAATTAATAACTGATCTGTTCATCATGCTATCAGCATGTTCAACAAACAATTCTTTGTTTGCCTATTTGTCTTCCAAAACAGTCTGTTCTTCAGCATATTAGCAGATCTAAGCCATAAGAGATAAGAAACATTCACACAGGATTTTCTCAGATCCATATTTTGTGCTAACTACTTATCAGGTATCTAAATCAAGGTTATCACACATTTTCATACAACTTGATCCACATAGTAGGAATAGAATAAATATTCTCTGCACAAATTATTCTGTACTCTGAAATAAGAATGTACATATAATTCAGGAAGCCTGGAATCTAGCTTATTTTCCATTGGTATGTGCACAAATATCTATGTTGATTTTCTGTCCAAAAGTTTTCAGTTTGCTTGTTGTGAATTGCCTATCATTTATTTGTCATCAATATAATGTTTTAGGAATTGATTTCCAATTCCTTAACTGAAGCTGGATGGTAATTTGGAGTTAAAGTGTAGCACAAAGGAAGTACTTTTATGCTGAAATGAGCATGGAAAAAAAAATATTATAAAAATTGAGTGGTAAAATTATTTTATAATTTTTCATACTACCAGGAAACTGTCTGATTTGATGACATTCAACTATTCTATTAAAAGCTTGAAAGTTAGGGCTCAGAGTGCTGTGTATTCAAGGACTGCAGAGTGAAATGTTTTCTGTGCCCCAGACACACAGGGTTCCAGAGCCACTCCAGGGCACATCTGAGTCCTGCAGCCACAACTGTGGAGTCTCAGGGAAAGCCCTTGGACAGAGCAAATGTGAGGAAGGACAAAGTGCTGCCCACCAGTGACAACTGAGGGGAAAGTGAGAAACTCTCCGAGCTCTGTGGTGAGAGAATGAGCAGGGGCAGGAGGTGCAGCAGATGTCCATGCAGCCTTTGAGAACCTCATGGCAGAGCAGTTATTCCCTGCAACCACTGGACAGCAGATAAGAACCTGCACAGCAGCCCATGCTGGAGCAAGCTCCTGGCAGAAGAGGAACCCACAGAGGAGCTGGTTTTCTGGCAGAAACTGCAGCCATGCTGAAGGTGTCTCTGCCTGATGGACTTTACCCCTGGGAGAGGATCTGTGCTGAAGCAGTTCTTGAAGAGCTGCAGCCTGTGCGAAGGACTCGCCTTGGAAGAGTTTATGAAGGTCTGGTTCCAGTGGGGGAGACCCCATGCTGGAGCATGGGAAAAATATGAGGAAAAAGGAGCAGCAGAGGCAAATTGTTATGGGCTAACCACAACTCCCCATGTCCTATATCCCTGCACCACTCAGGGAGAGGAGGAGGAGACAGAAGATTCCACAAAGGAATGAAACTGAGCCAAGGAGGAAGGAAGGGACAATGGTCAGGTGATGACGGTTTTATTTCTCCTACTCAATTTGTAATCCCATAAATGATACATTAAATTAATTTCCTCCAAATGAAGTTTGTTTTGCTCATGGTAATAACTCATAAGCAATCTCCCTGTTTTCATCTTCCCCCAGGAGCTTTTCCATATTTTCTCCTCCTGTGCTGTTGAGGAATGGGAATTAGAGAGTGGCTGGGTGGGCATCTGCCGCCAGACAAGCTCAGCTCACCACATTTGCAAAGACTGTTAAATTTTACTGTCACTCAGAATCTGCTCTCTCCTTCTGAGGCCATAAACTCAACATTATTGTCATGAAATAAATGTAAAGTACACTTTCACTTTCCAAAACTGTTGATATTATTCAATATTATTCAATAATATTATTGAAGTTCGAGTCGAGTCTTCTCTGTGCACACTCCAGCTAAATGCTTATATGCATGACAACATTGGATTTTGAGGAGTGTTTACAATACTTGGATTTCAGAAAATTTGTTCCTGATTTAGGTAGAAGGTTTTTTTCAAGTGCAAGAATAAGATTATAATATTTTACCAAATACTTCTAACAGTTCAGCCAGAAGAGTAACTGACACTAATTTTGTTAAAAGTTGACTTTTAAATTAGTTTCTTCCTTAAGGGAGGCTGTTCATGAACTAGCCTGTTCATTTTAATTCAGTAGTCTTTTAGTATATTTTTTGGGGTTAGGAGAAACTAAGTTCCTAAGTTTTCAGATATATTATTAAGTTGGTGAGGTAGAAGTAAGTCTTAAAGAAGTTATATTTTTATAAAACATATTAATTTAAAAGCAACTGTAGGTTTTGCACAAATTATTAGTGCTATAAACTTCAAGGTTTTTCACATTATTATTATTAAATGAACTGACAGCAATGACTCAGTATTTTTGTATTTCATTTATTACACACCACAACACTTTGTGATTAAAGTTAAAATGAAGAAAATGTTTTTGATTGATTTACAGTAAATTTAATCTTTGATTAACATTTCAGAAGGAGAAAAAATAAATGAACATGCTATAAAACATGCTAATGATGATCATGATAATTGAGAATGTTCTTAGAATAGATAATGCCTTAATGAAGACATCAAGATTTTATGTAGATATTCCCCCCTGCAGGTTTTACAACAGGCAGAAGAATCTTTGAAAGAATCAACAATTTTTGAAAAACTTTATTGGATTTAAACCCTTTCTAACATAAAATAAGAAAAAAAGAACAAGAAAAATTTATATATCCTTGCCATGTTCTAATTGACATTGATTATGATCCTCTCCTCTTTCTATATGTATTTTCATTTTTCTTGACCACTAGGTTTTGCTTTTGCTAACATTAAATCTCCCCTGTTGGCTAAAAAGTGTTGCAGACCAAACCACTCTTTTTCATTTCACTTTGGCCTCTGTTATTCCTACTGTTTTGTATGTTGTGGTCAAAGCTGAATAATCACTGTAAAGTTACCAGCAACAGATGTGCAACACAGGAAAAAAGAAACTGTACAGGGATTTCAGATTAATTGGTCATGAAATCACCTAAAAACTTCTAAAAGTCACTGTGAGGTATGACTCCTAAAAAACTTCACTATGTACAGAACATTGATTTCCATAAAAAAACAAAGAACTATTCTCTATGCCTCTAGTGATCTGCAAATGAAAGCTTGAGAACTATATTCTAAATGAAATGGACAGGATGTAGATAAACCTTTTTTTTCTAGATCATTGATAGGAATATGAGAATATAAAATGGTGAATAATGGTTCATTATGAGATGAATATCATACATAATAAAGTAATTCCAATTCAGATTGTTCATCTGGGCCCAATCACAATTTGGCCAGAAGATCTGTTCTGAGGTAGGAAAGGAAAAAAAGGACATAAGGGAGTTAGGCACTTAACATCAGGATTTTAAAGAGTATTTAGCTTCTGTCTGTCATGATAGTTAGTATGACTGAGCCATCTACAGCCCATGAAAAAACCCAACCTCCACTGAATTTCACAGAGCCATCACTCCTTTTTCCAAAAGCTGAAACCTACTCCCATTTTTTCTCTTGGATCACTTACAGCATACCAAAGTCTCTTAGCTATCAGCTACTCTTTATCAGCACCCACTGTTCCTGCCCTGAAACTTCAAATGTAACAGACCCCCCCAACTTCATCCTTGGGCACCTGGTATTTTGTTAAATGTTCAGGTCTATGTATCCTAGAGGCTCTACTATGTTTCCACATACAAAGCCTTTTTTTTTTTTTTTTTTTTTTTTTTTTTTTTTAAACTTAGCATGTCCTCTCTTTTCTTAACATCCCTGCGTGAGCCTTCCTGCTTGCAGTTTGAGTTTCTTATGTTCAATTAACTGTAACTCATTTAACCTTGAAAGGGCAGCTGCTCCCCACTAGGCCATGTAGTCCTCAGCTTCTGGAAGAGCTGTATTAATCAGAGAGTGTGAATTAAAACTCAGGGGAAGGGTGGAGCACTTTCACAGGCAGCCTTCTCCAGAAAAGTCTCTGACTCCATCTCGCTGGGATTGGTTAATGGGAAAGTGCTACAGAGCAAAGGCTGGAGGTTGAGTTTTTATCTCTCTCTGCTTGGTGTTCTTGCTGGGATTAAAGCACATGGAGTTCTGCTACTAGTGGATTGCAGCACTGCTTCACCTTGATGTGTTTATGTCTTTTCTAGCTGCATAGAATCTCTGGCTTGCTGGCAGAATAGGATGCTCTTCTTGCTTTCAAAACAGCTTTAAAAGGATTGTTGCTGTGTGTTCTTTTTATCTGCAGGTTTTCTAAGTGAAACACTTCATCCAGGAGATGGGGTAACTAGCCCAAAGCTTGGAGTGTGAATTTGGGTTTATGGCTCACATTGAGTAGGTGCCTGTATTAAGTGTAAAACCGTTCACTCACTTGAGGGAAAAGCTAACAATTATTCCCTTTAAATGTTTTTTTCTCTTATCCTCTTCCAATGCCTTAAGAAGTTCTATGAGGTTTGGATCTGCAGATGGGGGAGCATGGAAGGTATGTCCTCTGAAGAGAGGAAAGTAATGAGTTTTAACCTTTCATTTTGGGAGTATTTTTGCTTCTGACTAGTGACTGAGGACTGGCCTTTAGGGGTGGCTCACAACATTTTTTAAGGTGAGCCAGTGAGTTCAGTCCTAGTGAGTGTTTAATATTTACCACTTCCCTGTCCTAGCTGAATTGAACTTTCTGTCCTTGCAGTTTTTGTCCATCTCTGTGTGCATCTGTACCTTTTATACATGATATAAAGTGACAACTGATACCAAATGATATTGACAGGCCTTTATTGAACTTAATTACTCTTCAGAGACTGGCATGAATCAATCCTCATAAAATTCATCTGTCACTTTGTGGTGTGCCAGTTTTAACATGGAGGAGATGAAAGGAAAAGTTTATGAGAAAGGAGTCCATGTTAACAGCAAGTTATTTCTTCTTAAATTATTGATGGACTCTGTTCAAGTGAAAATTGTCATAAACATTTCTCAGTTAACATAGTGAAAATAAAGATGGGAAAATTCAGCAGAGCAACATTCAGTTTGGTTGTAATCTGGAGTGTAGTAAATACATGAACTTCCATTAAAATTAGTAAATTCCCTGAAAATGCACTCACCACTATGGCAAATTAAATTTTTTACCAATATAAAGTTCACCACTTAGTGATGCATCAAATATCCAATACTATTTTGTGTGGCTTTTCTTGTTGCTTTGTGTGTTTTATTGTGGTTTGGGTTTTTTTGGTTTTGTTTCGTTTTTATTTTATACTTGTTAAAAAAGTATAATTTCACAGCTTTGTGTAACATAAATATCATGATTTAGCCTGAAAATGAGAAATTATGAGCTTCACTGAAAAAAAATAGGTTAACATATTCTATGCTAATGACAAACTAAGCATTTTTAAGAGGTATCTGGTTTGTAGTGTTTCCTGTAAAATCTTGTAAAATCTTGTAGTGTTTCTTGGAAGCTGCTTCTAGCCTATTCTCCTACTAGAGATTAAAGCTCCAGACAACCAGAGGTTAGACCACTCAAGCCTTTCATGTGTTTGGCTTCCTCGAGATGAGGTTCCTTTTCAGAGTTAGCCCTTTCTATGAAAATATAATTTTCAATGAAAATACAATGAAAGTGCAATTTCCTCAAAGGTTTGGTTTTTTTGTTTTTGTTTTTTTATTTTTTTTTTTTTTTTTTCTTCAGGAATGTGGAGTTTATGTGGACGGATTAATTCCCTTTTGGTACTTTTCAAGAATGTACCCAATAGAATTCAAAATTGTGTCCAGGATTTTAAAAAATTGTTTACATTCCTCAGCCTGATTAACTGCTATCTATTACTGCTTTTTCAGCAATGCATTAAGCAGCATAAGTATTTGGAATTGTGTAATTTGGCCATTCTCTACACAGCTGGAAAACATGAAAAGTGCCTCTTCAGTAATATTTTAGGTTATTACTTTTTTTAATATATTAATACTGATTTATGTACTTAATTACCAAGTGAGGAGATGAAGTTTGCACTTGAAGAACAGTGGGATTTGTCATGTTCTGGTTTCTTAAGGAAGTTTTATATTGCTTTTTCATATTTGCTTCTGAGAAAACTGCCTACAAGTTCAGGCAATGAAGGACTATGAAAATAAAAACAGGTTTTGAAATAATTGCAGATTTTATGTGCAGAATACCTATGAGAAGATAAAATACCTATGAGAAGATAATAAGAGTAGTAAGGAATGCTATGCAAGCCCCAGCTGAGTTCTGTTTGGGATCCAGTGTGGCACAATGTTACCTTCATATGTGATGCAATTACTTCTATCTATATGATTGCAAAAAACTCAATATTAACAAAATCACATCCAGCTGAGCATGGAACACATATTACTAATATAAAGATGATTTGAGTTAAATTTCCTTATAATCAAGGACTAGTGGCCTGAAATGGACCTTATGTGCTTTGACAAAAAACATGTGGCAGTGCTGTAAACACAGCAACTCTGCATCAACAATTGGACAATGCTGTCCATAATTTCAAGCTTTTAAATCTTGTACTACCACAGAACTCTCCAAGGATTTTTCCACTAATAGTGCTGATTTGCCAGTAAACTTCTGGCATCTCAGCATGGCAGGACCTGAGTCAATTGCTAGTTTCTCATCTGGATAACAGTGAAAACCTGTCGTGCATTCAAGCAGGGAGCTTGCTGGGGTCTGAGAAATCCAGATAGCAAAGAATCCTAGGAGAAATCCTGTAAAATAAACTTGCAAGAAATTTTGAAGAGGTCATTTTTCACTTTCAGCCCCAAGGTAGAATTGGGTCTTCCTATGCTTTTCCTGATGCATATTTATCTAGTTTGTTCTAAATATAATAATGGAAATTTGGCTGCCTCCCTAGGCACTCTCTTCCAGTACTTAGCCATCTGTAGTGCTATGCACATCACCTGAAATCTCTTGCTGCTATTAAACCCACTACTGCTTTCCTTATCTTCATCTGATGTGAAGAAATGTTTAGTCTCTACTAATTAATAATTTATAATGTAAAAGATAAAAAAGTTGTTACACATATCTTCCTTCAGTGTTTGTTAGACCAAATGATATAATTTCTTTTCAACCTTGACCATGTTTGTAACTCCTCTTAAAATTCTTTCCCCCTTCGATCCCAACTACTTTGTATTTTCCTTAAATCATGGTGCCAAAAACAGGACAGTGATTGCTTTGGAGCTTTACCAACACAGAATACTACTAAAAAAATTCTTCATATATCTTACAGCCTATAACTGTACTTTATATTTTGCAGCATAGGAACTGAAAAGAGGAGAGAGACTAGATTACCTTGGACTAACAAGTAGTAAAGTTTCTGATCTGTTTTCTGGGACATCATTCAGATATTATTAAAGGGAAGATTTTACTTCCAATTAACTTGAGACAATGCTTTCTGAAAAATAGGTTTCTCCAGATTGTTGCTAAATTGGTACGTAGACTAAATTTTTGGACAGTTGTGATAGAATGTATCTGTTTAATTTATGATGCTGCTGATATACTGCTTGATTCATCTTGAGCAAAAATACCTTAGAAGAGATCCCAGACCACAATCCTAGAAATGTGTTTACTTAAGGGGTTTTCAGGTTAGTCTAAATTGCCATATCTCTTAAAGACATGGATGATATTTGGAAAACAGATTCCCCTGTAACTACATAGGTAGCACAGATGCCCTATAAAAATTCCCAAAGCAATGCCATGTTGCATGCTTAGCTTCACCATATGATAAATTATACTGTGCATTATCATCACAAAATAACAAGAGAATAGCAAAGAGCCTGCAGTACTCCAGGTTGAAAAACTGGGGCACTGCACAAATTGACATCTTGACTGTGCCCTTCATGTGCCTTCTTTCTTGTGGCATTGCTCTTTTGTGTTGGTCATTAATAAGATGTAGGGAGAAAAAAAATGCAATAGGATGGAGGTAGCAAAAACCCCATGGTAATTCAGTTGTACAAGATACAAGATGCTTTGTGCTGGAAACAAGTATTCTGCTTCTGTAAACAGTATCTCAAAGTAAAAGCCTACATTGTTCTCCTCTTCCCTTTAGCTCGCCTCACCCTTTCCAGTGGAATGACAGAAATAATGACTTGATGTTTGGCTTTGGTGAATCATGGCCTTGGTAGCAAAGTGCTATAATTATCTCATTGCTACTATCACAGCATTGTAAATATTAAATGCAAAAAACAATGTTTCAATAGCTTTGAGGTTTTGACACTTATTGAGAAAAGCCATGGAGTTCACAGCGAATATTTCCTCTCTTTCAGTTAATCTCTTGAGTATTTTTAGTACAGTCCTGCCTTATAAGCCACAGATTGTCATTACTAGTAGAATAAGCTTCTGGAAGTCCATCTCTGTGCTGTTGATTTCATTCTATTGTCAACCATGAGCCAAGATTCACTTAGCAGAAAGGATCCTCTGATTAGCTTTCCCTGCATGCCACCTTTGTAATCAGGCTTCCAAGAGCTGGAATAAGCCTCCCCATCTGCTCGGGTAATGAGATAAGGTGCACACATCCCCCAGCTTTAGCAGCAATGGGAGGAGAGATGGCATTTTGGTTGAGCCCCTATTGTCTGTTTCTTGGAAAGGTGGATCTCAGTGGCTTTATTAATACAAGGAAATGAGAAAATGAAATTAGAAGTTGAGAAAAGAGGAAATTTTCAGGCTTATCTGGATTTATTCTATCTATGCTTGGAAAGAAAGGTGATATTCATAACCACCTTAGAAGAGATTTGTGGTACTGCTTTGGTGCTTGGCTTTTGTTCTGTGCTTACTTAAGGAACCTTGTTTCTGGCCTACTCTGAAAAAAACCCCACCTAATCCATGCCACTTTAATCACTTTTTTCCTCCCAATTTGAAGTAACTTCTGTGTGGTCCTTACTCAGAACTTGTTCCCTCCTAAACAGGATGATTCCCATTCAGAAATATTCATTGTGATGACTAAAGTCAGGCATGGAGACATCTGTGGTGGTATATTAGGAACAACTTTTGCCACCTAGGATTTTTAGGGCACACATCTCTGCTGTTTCTTCTGTTTTTTTGCTGAAGAATGGGGGCTACTCCCTGGTATGTTTTTATCAAGAAGAGCTTGGAATTGGATGTGTCTTTGAGTCTAAACTAAATTTAAAAAAACCTGCTAACTAATACCCTAAGGCAAGGAAAATGAGCTGAGAAAGAGCTACTCCTTTTTTACTGAGTACTTGTATTTGATCAAAGGTTAATTCTGAAGGATTATGTTGTCTTTGTGTGTTTATTTAGAATAAGATTAGGACAAATGTTTAGTTTATTATTAAAATGTTCTACACAGAATTTTCCAAAGGACATTTCATACTTGACCTACTAAATATTTGTAAACCAAGTTCTGCTTCTGACTGAGGCAAAATTGCTAAAATTAACCACAGCATAAGGTCCTAAATGTGTTTATTGGTCTATCAAAATGTTTTCGTCTGTGGTGTTCCGATATTTGCAGTTAGTCTCAGTCCTAAACTACATTTGCTATTCAAGACTAACCAGATGATTCATATTTTGCAGTTCAGCACAGTGGAAGTAAGTGGAAGTAAGCTTAGGTTTATATTGTGAATATTTATTTACATTTTGCTATTACTCTGGTCTGTAAAATCCAGCAAGAACATATCCAGACATGCCCCCTTTACAGCAGACAACAGAACAGGAGTTTGATTGAAGAATGTAGCTGACAAAATGACAGTGACAAACTATCATGTAGCCTACCTATATCTGCAGGACATATTTTAAAACATTAGATTCATTAAAAAGGAGATGTATATTTGTGGGTGCTTTTTACAAACACCCTTCTCCCCCCCAAAAAAAAAATAAATTAGTAAATGACTATATAATCCAAAACATTCACAGGTCTCAGAATAAAAACATTTTATTCCTCTTTTTAGGGCTTGTTCTGTATTCTGTATGAGAGATCTTTTTTTTTTCCCTCTTATATTTTCGTAGTTGCAGCTTAATAGACTTGCTTTCACCCTGTGGCCTAAGAAAAGGACAAATGTCAGTGCATGGGCAGAGTGATTGGAGGGAAACACCAAACCAAACACATCAAAAACTTATTTAGCACTTAATGACAGAGCTGTGGTTTCAGAAGGGCTCAGGCTATTAAGCAGCTGAAAGAAGCCGTCAGGTAAGAACACCAAAGTTCTAACAATATTCCAGATGTATGAAACATCTGTTTAGAGCTAAATTAAGGATGGTTGTTCACGAAAAAGCTAGGAATAAATCTGTCAGGCTTGTAGAATCATGAGGTAGCATACTTTGAAAATCAATATTCGTAACATACTGATTAATCTCTTAGTTCTTTCGCAATAATTCTGCAGAATAACAGATTGATAACATTAAATTTAATAACATTAAATATAAGGCAGAGGACAAATGTGGAAGCCATTTCAGATTGGTTGGTTTTGGAATGTCTAATTTGAAGTGTGGCTTCCATACATCTTGAAACATAGAGGAGTATTATACTCTTCCTCTTTGGTGGGAATTTGTATGGCTGTTATTTCTTAAAAAATAATTGAATTTACATTCAAAAATACTGCCTAATATTTATTTAATGGAAAGAAAAGCCCTAACCAATTCTGCTAAAGAACATCAAAACTGGCCAGGACACTGTGGGAGTTTCTGGAATCTGCCTTTAGTGTGGCAGTAGAAGACAGGGGAGGAAAACTCCTTGTCAGGCTGAGAACTGCATGGATGAGGCTGAAGCATGGTGCTCTGGCAGCTGCCAGGGTTGGATCTTCTTGGTGATTGTCACATAAGAACTTCAGAAAAGTGTAAATGTTGTGCTCAGAGACATGGTTTAGTGGCGGGCAATGCAATGTTAGGTTAATGGTTGGTTTCAATGACCTTTTAAGTCTTTTCCCACATTAATGTTTCTTTGATTCCTCACCTGGATATGTGTATGTGGGTGTGTTGTCTTCAGTTAATAGGTAAAGCAAGTTGGAGCTGGTAATGTGATGGTGATTTGGAGACTGGGCCTGCAAGACTCGGTAACATCTCAATAGCCAAAAAGGTCCTTCCTAAATTTCTGTGCCCTACTGCTCCCCCATTCTCCACCAGCTACTTCTTCAAAGTACTTGGCTAGAGCTGCTAATGTGGAAACTTCATTTTTTCTCAGATACAACCTTTTTCTTAATGACTGAGGACTTGCCCAAAGTTTATGAGTTATAATGTGACATTTGAAGTGCAAACAGCAGAATAATTATGGGAGTTTCCAGAGAAGGAATGCTTGTTCCTCTTTATTCTCCACAGGTTTAGCATAAGAGAAATCTTCATCTAACCTGCATTTTCAGTTGAGTTACTCTAAAAACGGAATCTTGTTTCATATTTGGCCTGTTTTTCTTTTCTTTGGTAAATCAATATGTTCAAGTCCATTTGTGTTTTCCTCCCACTTACTTCCTTTGCATACACACTACAAAAATAGCGTGTAGAAATCATCCTTCTGTTGCTTCACTGTGGTGGTTTGTATAGATTTCCTGAAATAGTTCCCTGTCAGGACCCGGGCGGCCTCCTTAGGACCTGACAGGGACCAATCACTGTCTGATTTTTAATATTGGCACAGTGTTACACCAGTGAGAAAGTTTATGTACCTTTGTGAAACACGCTTGTAAAGATGGAAAAAGCCCGGAATCTCTCTTTTGTTTGTGGTCTCTCAGAAGGTCGCCAGTCCTGGTCTGGCTGGGCCAGGCCCCTTTGGACACTGCGGTCCGGCTGCTTCCCCCTCCCCACCAGCGCAGCCTAAAATTCTCCACCCCAGCTGCTCCAGCTGCTGCCCAGGCAAGGTATTAACTCTTTCACTGCCCAAAGTGAGACTTGCAGACACTTTGTTCTCTGTCCTGAGTGAAAGAAAAGGACTGAGAGAAGATAGGCACAGAAACAGCATGAAAACACCAAGGTCAGACAAAGGGAAGAGTCAGGTCCCAGATGGAAGGGATTGATGGAGATGCCTCACTCTTGGACTGAAATTTCTCTTTTTTAAGCTTTGTAGAAGAGACTCTTGTTTCCCTATTACTCATAGAAATGCATTATGGGGTGGATGAATGTTCTAACTGTAGAGATGAGCAGAGGCATTTGTGCTAAAGTAAGCAGATGTTGAAGTGGCTGTGATCCCATGAGAAGTTTGAGTAGAGAGGAGAGAACAAGACCCCTGCTGTCCCCCAGGGAAGAGAAGAAAGACTTTTGTTTTCAAAGACGAGGTGAGCTTCTGTTTGAACTGTTGTAATCCTTAAAGTGTACCCCATAAGTTGACATGCTCCTCAATAACAATTGTGGGAAGACTGTTAGCCCAGGAAGGAATTTTTAAAGTGATCAGATTTCCATTCTCCTGGGCAGCCGATTCACCGTGATATCGAGGCCATGAGAAAACTGTTTATTGTGGAGAAATCTCCATAGACTGAAGAGAAGTCTCCTCTCCCAAGTAAATTGGTGAAAGAATATTTTTGGAGATGGTAAACTGACAGATTTGTTTCTGTACTTTGTCAGTGTGAAAGAAATGAAGTTGTGGGGAGAGAAGTGCTCTGAAAGTTTTATTCAGATTCTTATTATTTTTTTCTTACAGTTTCTAGAAAGTTTTTCTTTGTACCCTTTAAAGTTGTGGCCTGTTTTGCCTTCCTCCTAGTCCTATCTCACAGCAGGAAGATGAGTAAATAATTCTTGTGGGTGCACTGGTGATTTAGCCAGAGCTAGAGCCACAACAATAATTGATGTGTTGGCTGGGAAACTTCAAATTGACGAACCAAAACCATTACATTCACTAACCCATGAAGATTGTAATTCTGCTTTAGAAGACCCTCCATGGTCAGAACTGCTACACTACTGTCTTAAAAAGGCTTCTTAGAGTGTCTCTTGTACATGAAATTTATAAGAATAATGCTGTTTGATATTCACTTTCTACTATGACACTACAAAGGTACATGATAGATTCAATGGGATTTTGCAAGAAAAGTTATTTGGATAAAGTGCTCCTAGCTCCTCTTAGGCTTACACAGTTGTAATTCCTAGTTACTGCTATTTAAATTTACAAAAATTATCCTTTGCTTTGTAGCATAGGATACTCTGGTCTCGAATTCTTTACTGGAATAAAGATTTTACCTCTAAAACCTAATCCTCTAGAATTTTATTTGAGTGCCTAGTCAGTGAGTCGAAGAAGATCAGAACACATGAAAATTTTATTAAGCTAAAGTCCTCTAGAACTGAATGAGAGAATATGTATGTTTTTGCAATACCCTTATAGTTACTTTGCAGAGCTTTTAGCTTAATTTTAGTATTCTAAAATAAGTATTAACAAACCATCTGATTAAAAATAGTTCGTATTTATTCTTTCCTATTTTTATCTGCTCTGATGAATCTCAGTACTTTACCTCATTTCCAAGAGAAAAAATGGATCATTTTAGGGCTAGATTTTTTTTAGCTCTATTGCTATAAAACAAATAATTCTCTATAAGATGACAGCCGTCTGTCCTGCATCCCCTTATGTCTCTCTCAGATTTAGTGCAGGTAGTAAAGGGGGAAATTTAGGGGTATACCAAGAGCCTGGACAGGTGGTGTGGTTTAACCCCAGGCAGCAGCCAGCTCATTCACTTCCACACCAATGGGAACAGGGAGAAAATTGAAAGGCTAAAAACTGGTGATTTGAGATAGTTTAATATGGAAAGCAAAAGTCATGCACACAAGGAAAGCAGGGAATGAATTCTCTGCTTCCCACAGGCATCCTCATCCCTAGGAAAGCAGGACCCTATCACATGTAATGGTTACTTTGGAAGGAAAATGGCATCACTCAAACCTCCCCCATACCCCCACTTTAGATATTGAACAGGATGTCACCCCGTCTGGGATATCTGTTTGGTCAGTTTGGGGCACATCTCCTGGCTGTGTCTCCTCCCAAGCACTCCCAGGCCCCCTGCCAAGGTGGCAGTACAAAAAGCAGAAAAGGCCTTGGCTCTGTGCAAGCCCTGCTCAGCAATTACAGAAACATCTCAATATTATCAGCCCTGTGTTCAGCACAAATCCAAATCACAGCCCCATGGCAGACACTGTGAGGAAATCTAACTCAATCTCAGCCCAAACCAGCAAAACAAGTGTCAACTCAATAACAGAACAAGTCAGATTTTTATTATGTTGGATGCTGAAAGCATCTTCCAATATCAAGGCAAATATGTATGACATATCACAGTGCTTTCCTAGTTTTCACATTGATATCCTTGGCCTAATTCTATTAGTAAATATCCTATTTATAACTAGTTTTATTTTTCCATTTGCAAGTTTGACTTTGACAGCACTGACATGTTTTGGAGGGTGTTCCTTTGCTCACTGGTTTTGTTTCCTGTCCCTAAGATGATGGCACCCTTCTGTCATGTGCTGGTAGAGTGCTTGAGGCAGGAGCTGGTGTACCCTGGTCCTTCAAATTCACTTTCACCCAGTGGAGCCACTGGAGCAGGCAGAGTGAGGCAGAAGCTGCAATAACCCACAGGCCCTAAGTGAGGCACTTATTAACTCAGCCAGAGTTAATCAAACCATCATTTTCTGCAGTAAAAGGTCAATTTTTGGTGAATTGGATGCTTCTCTCTGCTTGCAGGAAAAGGTGAGATGACTGCAGTAAATTGAGGCTTGTGGTTAAAATGTGCATAACTTTTGGCTTTGATGCTTCACTCTGTAGCTACTTTTTTGCTGATTTTATTGTTTTGTGGAAACTTGTCCCTGAGTCATGTTTTCTCTGTTTCTCAGCATTGGCTTATTTATGTCTCTTATCCTTTCTGCCGCAGAAGATTTCTTGCAAGTTATAAAAAAATGGGGTAGGGAAAAGCCTCTGCAGAAATGTAACATATTGCTTTCCATTCTCTGTCTAGTTTCTTTGCAGTAGTGCACAATAAAACTCATAACTGAAATATGTTTTTGTAAGCTGAGGGTGATTTAGTCTTGATGTTAAAAAAAAAAAAAAAATCTCCTTGGTAGGAGAGTGAAAGAATGAACAGAGAAGCAAGAATTATCTGAACAAAGAACGTGGGACAACTGACGCCTTTCAAGCAAAGGCAGATGACAAGGACCTTATAGGAATAAAATAGGGCTCTGATCACTCACCAGTCACCAGATATTAAAAAAACTGTAGGTACTCATCTGAAGAGTTTAGGTTGGACATATAACAACACTAAAAATACTCACTCATTGACTAACAAGCAGAGAGCCTTGACATTTAGATTAATTTGAAAATTGCAGCTCAGGATTTATCTTGTGTATGCTTAAAACATTAGCAAATCAAATTTATCCAGACCTGGTAAAGAAACTGAGAAACTGGGGAAAGAGTTTTCACATTTTATATTTGATTAACTGTGCATCTGACAGTGTAAAGCAAATCCATCTTTAAGAACAAAATTAAATATGTACCAGAAGTCACTTTCTGGCAATCAGAAAATCAGATTTTATGTCATCACAGCTAATATTAGCAAAATGTCCTTTAATATGATAGTATCTAGAGAATAAGTTTCACCTCTTACATTTCATACAGTCTAAAATCATCCCCTCATCCATTGATCCTTTTAATCTTTTTTTTTTCTTTATTTCACCTACAAAAGCATCTTTATTAATAGTGCTATAGAAGTTGAACCAGCAGGATTTCTCAGATCTTTTAATAACCCTCTGAATTTAAGCTTTCCTTACCTTCCTTTTATGATGTACCAAGTCTAAAAACTTTCAGGTTGGTCTAACTTTACTAAAGGCCTTCATTTTTTACTTTGACCACCATATAGGAATGAATATTTCATAAGAGGAAAAGGAGTTTCTTTCCTACCTGATGAAGCTGTACTTGCAATCTGTATTTGTCACTAGAAATAGCATCCAAATAAGAGAGTGATGCTGACCAGCAGGCTTGTTCCTCTTTTGCTCTCAGAAGTTTGCTGGAAAACAAAATGAGGATCCTATTTTTAGTTGATGAATCTATCAGCTGCTCCAATGTGATATTTCTCTAGAAGTAGACTGAACAGTCAAAGAAAAGTAAAAATCACCAACAAATATTGGAAGGAAGCAAATATATTTTCAAATAAGAAGTATGTCTTAATTTCAGAAAGCACAAAGTAACATTGAATTCAAATATTTTGTACAGCCATATTTATTTTGCTTTAACAATTGAAAACAATTGTACACCTTGGTTGTAAGATTCCTTATAAATGACTTGTCTACAAGTAATGGATGCAGAAGCAATAATAAAGCCTTGAAGGAGAAAAATTAATCATTGAAGGGGATTGATTTCATGCAATTTTATGAATAGATAAAATATATAGTTCTATTCTGCTCTAGGTTACCTGCTTCATTTGCCCCATAAAATAACCCCTGCTGCCTTTTTCATGGCATCAGTGCCTCTGAGCCATTTTGGGCTTGTTGGATCTGGCCTGTGAGCTTCAGCTAGATCAAGAGGCTGAAAGGAAAGCCTTGACCCTAATTTTAGTGCTGATCTTCCTTCCCATGTAGTCAAAGAACTTGAATCCTCCTGTGATTCCTGGAGATGGCAGTGCCTGCAGCAGTGCCCCTGCATGCCCTGCTGGGTGTAGGGCTCTCCCATGCCTTGGTACAATTCATCTCTTTTTTTCCCAAAGCCCTGTCACCCAGCAACCCTGCTTCTCTTCACCCTTCCAGAGAGACTCTGGAACAGGCAGAAATTTGTTCTGTTATGCTATAATGTCACTCTTGGGCTATGTCTGCCCTTCTCCTCCTTCTGGAGGTAGCATGTTTTCACATGGAGCTATGATTGCCCTCACTGGTCTCTGTTGTTCACTCAGACTTCTGCATACTGTGAGGGACCAGTGTGAGAAGTGAAGGTTTAAGGTGCTGGTGAGGTCAAAATTGTCTACAACCACATCAGAAAAAAAACCCCTGGAGATGGAAGAGATGAGACTGCAGCTGAACTGAAAGTAGTATTTATCAGGTTGTTCTCTTATCTTGAATGAGACTTGAAGTTTGTGAAGTGGCCATTAAGAATCCATGGCAGAAATAGTGGGATAATAATCCTCTTTACAGATTCCAATTTCACTTAAATTATGGTATACTAAACAAGAGCAGATCCGAAACATTGTTTTTCGAACTCCGTACTGAGAATGTTACTCTGATTTTTTTTTTCCTTGTCATTGAGAAACAGGATTTGGACTGTTCTTTGACTGCTTGGACTAATCCAAACAGATGAACTGGTTTCTTGAAATTGATAAGTTTAATGCCTTGAGTTGATAATGTTTTCTCTGATAATATTAGCTGATTTTTTATATGTTATTTCTCTTTAGAAGGAGTAACATTAATATTTATTTTTAACTTTTTACTTCTGTCTACCTGCATAGCTTATTTTTCACCGAACTGATATAAATCCATAGGAATATGTACATGTTTTTATATCTTATTATCTCACCCAAAATATAGCTCTTCCTTTAAATACTGAAATCACTAGAACAGTTTCAATGATGCCAGAAAAAAAGATTATCTACTAGTATGTCTGGAGTGGAATGGCTGTGGATAATGGCTTCTAAAAATTGTGTCCAGAGATATTTTTCAGGCTTCCTGGTACACAGCAATTTACAAAAGGAAATACTGTCATATACACTGTATTTTCTGGGTATGATATAACAACAATAAGAAAATAAGCGAGGTTTGGATCCAAACTAGCAACACTTGAGATATTTCAACTCTTAGGAACTATAGGATCAACTAACAAAATAGCAAGCAGGCTTTTCCTTTCAGTTATAAAATATTTATACCGTGGCTATAGTAAAAAAAAGAAACTGCTGTGCATCCTCTCTCCCAACGCTTTATTCAGCTCATAAAAGTTAAAACTACTTTTCTTTGTTAGATAGTGAAAGATACTTTTCCCCTCCCTCAGACTAAGGGAAATAACCAAGTTTTGCTTGGGGTGTGCCAAGCATCCTGGGTGGAGAGGCTTCAAGGAGATGAGGTGGGCAAATTAAATAGTGTAAAAATTCTCAAGCTGAGACAATTTTTCCCACAATACGTGCTAATGGTAAAACATTTTGACTTCTTGGACTTTCTTTTTGATTCCTTTATGTGTTCAACAGAATTGGAAACTTGGTCAGTAGGTTAAATATTTTGTCTTGCAGTTTGACTCTTACCTTGGGTCACTTAAGAAATAAAAATGCCTCATAGTTACAGAAGTATTCAGAAGAGTGGATGTTAAATTGAAGAACTGCAACTAATAGGTTCTTGTTCCATTTTGAAAATGCATGGGCTACTTCTAGCTCTTATTTATTGTAACTGAAAAATTATGTGAGTACTGATGGAGGAAGTTCATTTTCCATGAGCAGATAAAATCTTCATGAGTTCTGTCATATTTTTGTCTGCTTTTGTGATTTTTATGTTATGTTTTGTTATGTTATGTTTTATGTTTTATAGAAATAGAAAAGGTTTCCAGTTTAAAGTATTTAAGACAGGCCTGCTTCTTCACAAATTTTGGTGTAAAATACTTTGTAAGCATCAAAACTAAATTGTCAAAACTTTTAATAAAGGAAGGAAAAAAGGTGAGGGAATTATGCCACTATACATCATGAGCTTAAAAGCAAATTTCTGGTATCTTTAAGCTGATGACATGAGCCTGCTGCTCCTCAGCAGACATAAGCAAATTTAGTCTACTACTTCTGGTTTTGTTTCTTGCCTCTCCTTAGGTGCATTCAACACTACAAACACACACACACACACACACCCCTCTAATATCCAACAGGTCTTTAAAGCTGGGGATGAAGGATAAGAAGTGCACTTGGTGGTCGTTGGGCAAAGCTGAGCTGCTTTCAGCTTAGACAGGTAGTGATGTGAAATTAAACTATCCTGTGACTGACTGGAGAATCCACTTTGAAGTCCTAATGCATGGCCTCAAAACTAACTGTAGAAAGTTAATTGTAGGGATGGAAATCCTAAATGTTTGCTATCTACCAATGCTGCGTACCATGAAATGCCATTTTTCCTGAAATGTTACCTAGAGATTGTGGTCCAATTTTCAAACCTCCACAATAAAATGCCCCAGAAGAAAACTCGTCTCAAGTTTATCAGTCTTTCCCTGTTTTAATATGACTGTGTTGCTCTCCATGAAATTATAAATAGTAAAAGACTACAAAAATAACATTTCTTCACTTGCATCATTAAGAAAGAAAAGTAGTTAAACAAGACAGTAACCTCAGGACACAATTTTTTCGGCACAATTTCTATACCTGTTTGAGACAGAGACCTTGTTTGCCTGAATATCTGTGATGATTTCAGCCGTACTAAGTGTTCTTATCTAAAACTTTATTTCTATTAGGGAATGAGTGTTTTGGAAAACTTAACCTTGCTCCTCAAGTAAGTTTCAGTTTAATAATGAACCAAACTAAAAAATGTCTTTGTGTCTTGTCTGCTTCAACCCCTGATTTTGTCTTTTAGAAGACTGGGGGCTATATTAAAAGTGGGAAATATTTTTGTGATGTATTTACAGTAAAAGGTAAATAACTTCTTGTTCTGAAATATTGAAGTCAACTTTTTCATTTCTCATGTCTCTCCTGGCGTTGGATCAGTGCATGTATGTTTTATTTGCATAAATTATACAAGATTATGACTGTTTTGGGTTGACTTTCGGTATCTTTACTTTCTTTTGGAACTCAGGGAGAATTAAGTTATTCAAGCTATATGCTGTGATAATTGGGTATATCAGAAAAGTGTGATATGGCAGCAGTGACTAAGCAGCCTTCATTATTTTGTTTATGGGATAGTTATAGAAATAATTCAAAGGAACAAATAACTAGACCTAAAAAATTGTTATGATTAGGTACTCTACTCTACTCTACTGAAAATTTTTGACCCAAAACCGACTTTTTGATATGTTTTTCAAAGCTCCAAAATCAGTACAAAGCTCTTGCTGGAAAATTACTATGAGTAAAAAATAAGTCATGTTTAAAACAGGCCTTAGTAACTAAGGCATCTGTCTTGAAAAAGTCAAGACAATAATCCAAAATGCTTTGCCTGGTGGTAGAAAGCTCAAAGGCTATCATAACATGAAAACATTAGTGATAGTTTCTGAGAAATAATTCTTTAGCATAGTGGGTGATCCTAAAAACTTACATTAAGAATACGCAGCAGTGGTTTAGAAAATGCATTATGTGTTTCCAAGTAGAATTCTGAACATCTGAGATTTCTGCAAGGGTGGTGGGGTTTTTTTCCCTTCCTCACCTGACAGTCCCCTTACAATTACCATATTTTAAAGAGGATTGTCAAAATGCTTCTCATCCTATATTCTAATGAAAACTACTTATATGAGCTCAGGTATCAAATCAACCTTTAAAGAGAACTTAAACATTCACTTGGGTGAAGAAGAATATAAACCAAGCTTTATCATAGCCTGAGTACAGCACTAGAAAATAAAAATGCATAATGAGCATCCTTCAAATTAGTAACACTAACTATAGAATTAGTAATGGAGTAAGAGCAGTATTTTCTTTTTCTTTTTTTGGCACTACTTTCTAGGATTTGGGAGAAAATTTTAAGTGGAAGAAATTTTATGTGACTGTTGGGGTATGGTTTTAAGGCCTGTGAGAGTACAGAGTATAGTAGGGAAAGGTGAGAGACTAGAGCAGATAAATTAATAGTAGGTAGTAATTTGTATATTTCCTTGATTTGAGGTCTTACTAAATCTACTCACCTGACTCCAAGCACATTCATCATCTAAATTTTTTTGCGTTTAAAATAATAAAAAAATTATATTTAAATTTTCTTATTGTCAGTAAGAACAAGTTTAGTCTGCCATTTGCTTTGAATGCTTTTATTAATGGCACTGGGGCTGCTGGTAGTGCAATTGAGATGGTCTAAAATTCAAAATGTTTCTTTTCTGAAATTTTGAAAAAGTTGTAGTGCACACATGCTGCTACCCACACACAGACAGAGTGAAAAAGCTTTGCCAGTAATCATAGCATATTTTTGAATTTGAGGAGGCACTTGCAAAGGTGGGTTTGATCTTTCCTCTTGCCAACCAAACTGCAAGTCTTTAATAGCTCTTTTGAGGGGGATCATCTTTTACATTTGAAATAGCAAATGTATTGTTCTAAAGGCATTGTATTAACTACTGTTACACCACCATCCCTCTCCATCCCCATGTACTGAATTCTTCCTTTCTGGTGGTAACAAGCATTCTCCATTGAGCAGAACTCTGCTTCCAAGCCAGCAGGTGGAGGTGAATGTGGTTCTTGGGGGTTTTGTGCTGAATGCAGAAGTGGAGGCAGGGTACTTTGTTATGTATTGATGGGTCTATTAGGCTAAAATCTGCTTCTGACTGTTGGGAATTTTGTGGTTTGAGAGAGGGATCATTTGTTTTAATTATGAATAGCTTTTAATACCTTATTTAGATATAGTTACACAACTTAGTGTTTGCCTTTTGCATCTTTTATAGAAAGATGGAAAGCACTTTGTAGCAGGAATTCCTTGTGGGACATTGTCCAGTGTATTACATAACAATGACCTAGTCCACAGGTAAAGCTTTCAGTGGTTACTGCAGTATAAATAATAATAATATGGGAAACCCCCATGTATTGAATAAGTCTGGCTTGTCAGATAGGGTGGGTTCTGTGTGTAACTTTGAATTTTTCCCCATTTTCCTTGAACTGTTTAAGATACCACTCTTCCCTCATCTACTTTGGTAACTGAGGTAGTAAAAAACAAGAATGAAGTTCCTCAAAAATAGAAATGTGTTTCAATTAAATCAAGCCCCTGTAAAAGGCTGGGCCAGCTTCTATAGCTAAATTACCCTCTATGTGTCAGGCAAGAAGTCTTTTCAGTTCTGTGTTGTGGCCTGATTAAATGGACTGGTTTGTGTGCCTCCTATCCCACCCTTTGCTAACAGTGTATCCCTGTTGCCTGAAGTACAATTAGATGCTCAAAGGAGCTCTTAATCTACAAAAGAAGGGCTTGTATTTGCCCCTGTATTCTGTTTGTACTTCAGTAATCTGCCATTTAATATCTTCAAGCATTTCTGATGCTGGTGGAAACTACTAATTTTCCCACTCTGGCTAAAAGAATGCACTTCCTTATGCAATGTTCATTTTTGAGTTACAGCATCCTTGTTATCTTGTGACTTGCCCTTCTCCCTTCTTCTTCCCTATTCAGGATAGTAGTTAATGCTCATTAATCAGAAAAAAAAGAGCCTGCATTTTCGGTGCAATGTTCAGTTGTCTGAAGACCAAAGAAGAAAAATAAGCCTCTTTTCAGCAGCCAAAAATATAATGGGAAGCAACAAATGAATCCATACAAAACTTCTCTGCAATGTAGCAATATAGTATCTGAATTTAACAATATTTGAATTTTTTCCAACACGCCATAACATAACAAACCTTTCTTATCCTATTACCTAATCAAGTTAATCCATGCTGTCCTGTTGTCACTTACTGTGTGACCTTGCTGTTTTCCAGTGGTTTTGTTGGCTTTAAACTCAAAAAGCTGCTGGAAAGAGCCAAAAATATATATTACTTTCTGTACTTGCTTGTATGCACAATCAGTAAGACATCTGGAAACTATCAGATGTGTTGAAATGAAAATGGCAACCAAAATAATGCCTATAAACCACTAAAACGACTTTGTACTGACCAAGGTCCGAATGTCACAATGATTAAGAGGTATATGAACCTTGTCAGAGGTGTGAGGAAGAGGAGGGAGGTTTTCTCATGTCATTATTCATATTGGATAAGTCCATGAATGCAGCTCAAAGGAGAAAAAGGATGTATTTTGACCATAGTGACTGATAAAGTAACAAGTGGAGGATAGAGAGGCTACATTTATTTGGTTCTGCAGCTCTTCCCCCCAGAATTGTATTCCAATGTGTATGTTAATTGAATTTTGCATTCCCTTAAGACCTCTATTATCCTATTCAAGTGAAAAATGTTATCAAAATTTCCAGACCTTTATTCTAATATGTAACCTTCAGAAAATTTTATTTTCACTTCTACTGTGGCTCAGCTAAATGTGACAGGATATTCTTATGCAGACCACTGTCTATTTGGTGTGTTACTCTCAGAAAGATACAGTATGAATGTCAGTACTTTCCCATATTTGCAAGGATACCTCTCTCTTGAATAAGAGCAACTACAAAACCTAATTTTTTTTATGTTGTATGAATTTGCACAGTTTATGAAATGCACATTTAAAAGGCAAAAAGAAAAATCTAGGAGAAAGCTTAACACCAAAATATTTAATATAGACAAAAATTATTTTGTTAATTTTTTTTCCCTTGACAGTTTAAATGCCACTGTTAGTGTAGCATAATTTTCACTTTAATCCTCTGAAGTGTTATTTTCTTATCTTACTCTCTGTGAATACCCGAATATTACTGAAGGAATGGTTGTGCACAGTTTTCAGGTACATAGTGGAATTCATGTGGTGGTTACACTGGGATGCCAATGTGGAGCCTTTTCAGGAATGTCAGGTTTTCCATTGGCATGCAGTTGGACTGCTGATCCCATTCACACACGTAAACCCAAATGAACTCTTCCATAAAGGTTGACAAAGCCTCTTGCCATAGAAAGGTGACAAAGCCTTAGCATGAAAAAAAAAAAAAAAAAAAAAAAAGGGAGGAAAGGAGAAGTAACTTCCTCAAGTAGTTGATCCTGTCTTCAGTTTGGTATAAATATGTAGGAAGCAAATCTATGCATGTAAAGCTGATTCTGGCTGTAAGAACATAACTGAAGTGTCTTTAAGGGGGTTATTGAAAAATGTGGAAATGTGGAAATTGGAAATGTAGAAAAATTGTTGACTTCAAGAATAGCCTACTTTGGGGATAAAGTTGTGGAACGGTGCAGGAATACTTAGCTGAAATGATTGTTTTAATCCTTCGTGTGTGTGTGTGTGTGTGTGTATGTTTTAGTGCTTCTTGTCTTCAAAATATATGTTTGTAGCCTGATTTATAATTTGAAACAGGAGGTAAAAATAAAAAAGCAGCACAACAGATGGATGGTGAAAGTTGCAAAGGCCTGACTATGACCTTCTTTCCACTTTTCCAACAGAAATTGAAGAGATTAATGTAATGAACTAGTAATTGTTCTATCTGATCTTTCACTGATAGAGCTTCAAACTCTTATCTGCTTTGTTCTGAAGAATGGCTCCTCCTCCCTGAACAGTTTTCCTACTGTTCACTCAACAAAAAACTGCAAACCAAACCATGTTCAGCTGAGAATATCTAGGTACATCAGGCAAGCATCTTGAAAATATTTCAGAGCTTCTTTTTGGGCCTGCTCTTAGGAATATTCATTAAGTGAAACTCTGGAGCATCTGACAGATGCTACACATTCTCATCACACACACATTCTGTGAAGGTTGCCTACTATCATGGGCACACACGTGGGAGTAGAGATGCAGAGACATATGCATCATATTTAGATTTCTACATGTGCAAATCTAATTATAATCAGAGAGGCACAGTACATTTTAAACTGGGTTTGGGATTTTTTTCCCTTTGCCATTGCATTCCCATCAGATACATCTGTTAGAAGGAATTGTCTGTGGGCAGTGACATAACCACAGCACAAACAGCAAGAGAATTGGAAGTCAAAAAAAGCCAAGCTTCTGACTCTGCAGTGTTACAGCAAGTTCCTAAATATTTGTCTACTACATGGTGCCTTAGCAGGCTGTTTCTCAGGAGACAGCTAAATAGGCCAGAAGATTAGATGGCTAAAGAGGTATTTTGAAGGCCTTTAAAATCTGAGACAAGTGTAAGTGGGGGAAAAAAAATCGTTATTTAAAAAGTGAAAACTGTTCAGTTGTAGCTTAACACCACAACAATTAGGAAAAAGGAAGAGGAAACAGATTTCAGTGTTTATTTAAAAGAATAACAATGATGAGAAAAAGGTGATTTAAGAAACACATGCTATCTGATATATTTTACTTTAATATTATGATACCTTACTGTGCTGCTGTGACTGTGCAATGTATTGCTATTGCTCTGTGCCATGTATTTCTATTTTGTTCATACTAATTTCTGTATTATTTATTGCCAAACTTAAAATATTTTTCTTCCTTCTCTTCCTGCCACCTTTAGTATG
Organism: Cichladusa arquata; assembly: GCA_026413545.1. NCBI lineage: Eukaryota > Metazoa > Chordata > Aves > Passeriformes > Muscicapidae > Cichladusa > Cichladusa arquata. The sequence continues at coordinate 108,060,775 of JAOTQP010000001.1, read as the reverse complement.
GCTGAATGGTCTCAATTTCTTGTTTCTACTTTGAATTTTTTTTCCTTATTTCTTGAAATAATGGTTTGCTCTAGATGTCAGGGCTGCATTCATGTCTGTGATGAGGTTATAACATGTGACTTAAATATCTTGTCTGCTTTTTCTACAAACTTTGAAACTTGAAATTTGACTACTTATTCTGTTAATAGTGTTTAAAAAAACCCAACAACAAAAAACAAAACAAAACAAAACAAAACAAAAAAAAAAAAAAAAAAAAAAAAACAGAAAACAACAATCCAAAAAACTGCCATGATTTGTTAGTTAGCCTCCTGCTGAGTATTTGGTAAACACAGTCAGATTAAAGTTTTGTAGATTTCTGTTTGCATTCCTGATATTAATTTGTCACATTTTATTCCAGTTTCTTAAACAGAGTCTGTTCTGTAAATAGCTATGTATTTTCATCAATCTCTCAGAATCTTTTAAAGCTCTTCAGTTTAGAGTTCCAGGACTCTATCCCCTGTAGGACTCACCTCATCACTTTGAAAAAGCATTTCTGTATTTAGACCGTGACAAATTTGCTATGCTTGCATTTCTAGAGCACCTGAAGTCATGAAAATATCTTCTTAATTATTTTTTTTTCTTCACCCTATATTTTAAAAGGAAAGGACAGAAGGGGAATGACCTTGCAGTGTAACAAGTGGCTGTCCTGAAGCAGCACTCTGTCCTCAGCCTGGTTCTGCTGTGTGCCTTGCAGTATTTGCACTGAAGCAAATACAAAGAAGTAGCAGCTGTCCTGTCCTGTGCTGTGCTCCCAGTGAATGGGCTCCCTTGACAGCCTGCAGCACATCACGTGCCCTGGGCTTGTTCAGGGCCCCTGTTCTCCAGGACACTCTGTACAAAATCTATAGTGTCTCTGTGCTGGACATCACAGCATCTGGGTGTGGGAAAATCCCTCAGCAAAGCTAAGTGTGTCCCTGCCCCTGCAGGAAAGTTCTGGAATGATGGAAGCTTAATCAATTCAGTTTTGTATTGCAGAAGAGTGTAAAACAGAATTGGAATTTGATCAGATATATTCTGAGTGTAGTAAGATAGTATTTGGCTTGAAACTCATCCATCAAAGCTGTTAATGTAATTAATCAAGTAATTGAACAGTTTAAGATGAAAGAAACTTTTTTTTTTTTGTGTGCAGCCTGTTATTATCACACTGGAAAAAGTGTTACTCTTTACCTTTCTCAACAAAAGAATGTTCTGTGATGGGTAGACTGAATTTGTTTTCATGAAACATGGGACAAAAGGTTGTAAGTCTGGTTAAACAGAGAAAAAGCCTTCCATCAATATTTATTCCTCTCTGTTTGTTCAGTACTCCTAGTAACACTTTTAGATGTAGTATGAAAGGGAAATGTGGCATCTCTTACTACCAACAGTTTGCTAAGGAGACAATATGAGAAGTGGATTTCAAAGGTGTTCAGCATACCTGATTTGATAGGAGGAAATGCAGACATAATTCAAAGGCCTATTCAGAAACATATCACAGACATTGTGCCCTCCCCAGAAGCTAAACTTTGATCTGAGTATCCCAGCTGGATAAAATAACGAGAGTATTAATGTGTAAAATGAAAAAAAAAAAAAAAAAGAAAAGAAAAAAACAAACAGAAAACAAACATTGCCTGTTGCTTACAAATTTTCTTTTAAATGTTCACTTTAAATGTCTGGTAGCCAACTCTTAGTTAAACTTATTTAAGAATTGGGTTGGCATGCTGAGCTCTATGTGTGTCACTTGCAAATTGCTAAAGCTGTCACCAAGCCAGTTAATAGGTCTGATCCATACCATAGCATGAATGAGAAATGCCTGTTCTGCCTTAGGAAATTGTAGTCTTTTCCCAGTAAACCTGTTTTACCTGCTGCCTTTCATTAGATAAACTGAATATTAATTAACATTATAGCAACCCAGCTGGACTTCCAAATTTTTTGTGTGTTGGGGACTCGTTTTCCTTCAGTTTAAGTCTTGAGTCATGCAGTGTTGAGCCTTTTAACCTCATTACTCAGATCAGGACAAGATTTTGGCCTGTTTCTCTGCTGGTGTCTCTCAGTCAACACAGGCAGCCAGAACACACACAAACCCATAGCAAAAACCCAAACAGTAAATTTGTTTCTGTTACCTTGCTAGCAGGGGCATTCCTGAGGGAACACCTGGTCAGGAGCACATCAGCAGAGACACAGGCACTGCTGCACTCAGTCCATGCTAGAAGGTCACTGTCCTGCTGCTCCCACAGGTTTGTCCATGGTTATTCCCAGCTGCAAAGGTCACCTATGCCATTTACAATCCTCCTGACCAAACTTCTGCTTTTTAATCCTTTCCTCCCAACAGTGTCTAATAGCACAGCCAGTGGTGTTGCACAAAGAAAGGATGAAAACAGAATGAGGAGGGAAACTTTTCCCACCACAGCTTCAAAGATGACTGCAGAGATGGAGTAGCCTTTAAAAAGTAGCTGCAGAATTGCAGAAGCCTGGTACATTTTATCATGAGATAGAATGTCATGTTGATATGTTTGACATATTTAGAATAATGTAGCAGCACATTTGTGAGATTCCACTTGCAAGTTTCCATTAATGCTTTAGCGTTTTGTCCAGCAGCTGCTTCTAGTTTGGACTTAATGTCTTATTACTTGAACAAGATACCTTCCTTGGAGAATGAACAGGCACCCTAGGCTTCCTTTTCACAGCACAGTGCTGGCTTTTGGAAAGGGCAGAACAGTTTTTCTCTGTTATCCCAAGCAGGGCTGCCTGGTCACACCCTTACACTGCTGTGAAACTTCACCAATTTTTCAATGATAATGTATCTTACAAACTAATATGATGCTTTGTCTGAGCTGACTTGGTGATGTTTTCTGTAGTTTTGGATGCATACACCTGTCTTTTTCTTTCGTTTTTCCTTTGTCAACCTTTTTTAGACTGAGTTCTTCCCACTCCCTGTTGTAACACTGAAAAAGTTTGCTTGCATTAAGCAATTAATAAAAGCAGAATAATGATCAGTCTAGAAAACTTTGTTTTATCCTTCACTGCTCTGGATATGATCTGAAGATAGTCCATGATACTGTATGGGAATTTGGGAATTCCCATTCCAGATTTGGGAGTTGGAGTATTAAACACTTTCTTCCCACTTTTCCATACTTGATTACATAAGCTGCCAGTAGGGGGGCTCTGTCAATAATATAAGTTAATTTTGGGCTCAAGTTAAAACACATTCCCTGTACTGAGTCAGGATCTAGATGCAGGTATTTTTAGTAGGTGTCTTATAATTTGCATTTGAATTTTCCATTTATTATTTCATTATCTTGCACTTAAACAGTTATAAGTATAATGTTTGTTCCTCAGAGAACTGCTAAATCATCCTCAGTGTGCTCTAAAATCTTATTTCATTTCAAAGCTCCATTTTTGAAATGTTAAACTATTATCTAGGACACAATATAAGTATTCCCTGTATGAAGCTGGTAGTCTTTTGAAAAAGAATTGTTTCTCTCTGGGATTGATAGTTATTAATTCTGATGCTAAAGCTTTGAATCTTGTAACACTGGATTTACTATTGGCCTAAATTTCCAAAGACCTCTATGGCTTTTACCTCCATAGGTGTGGAGGAGGAAGAGAAGGAAAAAAAGGGGAATGTGTTAATATAACCAGGAACTGCAGGTAATTTTAAAATGCTAATCTTGATCTATTATCTTTGGATTTATTGATGCTTTTGCTTTCTTGCTGCAAGAGACAACAATGTATTTTCTTTTGCACACCTTCTGCTATATATTCTTTTCCTTCTGTGTGATGGTGGAAGTGGCCATACTCTACATATAACTAATAACTTTGAGGCTGCAAGGTTGCTGTTGCCTGAGAATCTGAAACTGTGCCATTGCCTGACTGGGTAGTAAGTCCCAAGTCACAAAGCACATGTTTATCCCTGCTAGAGGCTGGCAGCACAATTGTCAAAAAGGCAAAATGTTACTAGGAAATTTATAAAACTACATATCTGTGTATTAACACATAGTATGATTTCTTATATTAAATAAAAATTGGCTAGGAATGGGGAAAATTATGAACAGCTAAAATGGGTTAATTATATTTCACATTCATTATGTATAAATGAAAAGCCCAGCATTAATCAAAAGCTTCAGTCAATTAAATCTTCATGAACTTAAAATTCTTATTGGTCCCTAATTAAATTAGGGGAATTACTGGCAAACTGAATTGGAGTTGATCTGTATTTAGGGACCTCTTGAACAAGGTCCCTTATCTATATAGTATCTTGCAAATGCTGCCTTAAATCTACCCCTGTGATGCTTCCATCTCAGTTGATCTAATTCATGGTTTTAATTTTGTTTCCTTCTCATGAATTCTGTATCTGTGGGTCCCAAAGAAGGAATGATTGTTAGTTGCTAAAGTAAATCTTTCATTTTTGTGGCACTGTTAGGGTCTTAATGCGGGACTCTCTGGACTTCTTGGGTTTTGAGTGAAAATGTGGTGTTTTTCTAAGCTAGGCAAACACCTAGAAGACATAAATAAGCAAGCCAAGAGAAAAAACTCACAATTCAAAGGTGATTAAACAGGAATTTGGCAACTATATCTAACAGTGGAATGCCAGGTTTTTCTAAAGTAATTGTTTCCTAAGTTCTGAATACCCATACACTGACAAAGGAATATACTCCCATCAACAAGACATTAACACTTATTGTTGCCTTTAGGCCAATATGTAGAATAAAAATTTAAGAGTTCTGCTAAACAAGGTAATTCATACTTCTCCCTGGATTTAATAGCAACTCTTGAGTATTTCCTATATGGATTTATTTCTTCTTTCATAAGAAAGATATTAACATGGAGTTTTATTCCAGGATCAGAAAATACATAACTTACTGCTAAATACTTATAACTTAAAGTGTAAGGGAATTTAGTTTAAATGTTGATGAGATCCCTAAGCAGTCATGATTGTTGCCATTGGATGTCTGTTAGAAAGAGGAGACAAAGACTCCAGAAATATCCCTTCATTCCAACTACCATGTTGCTCTTTTTATGTACCTGCTGCTATGCTATTAGAGGTGCAAGCCTGCATTTGAAAAGCTGACACATGGCTCTCTTCCAACATTTCCTGCCAATATAAATTAATGCTTACCATAAGACATACTTGGATGGCACAAAAAGATGGTCCTGTGAGAGATGCTTGAGGAACAACTGAGCAGTTCTGCCTCTTATACATCAAATCTAAGGGTATATATTAATTAATTACAAAACAATCAATTATTGTTTCTTGCCAGACCTAGTGTTTTGTATGTCCACAGTGATAGCATCATATTTGTTTAGGAGGGAATATCTGTCTCACAGGAACTGGTATCTAGAGGAAGATTAATAACTCTGCTAGTTAATTAAAATAATGACACTTAATGCTGTATAGTTTATTTCTTTTGTAAAGTTAAATGGATATTTTTGCTCCCATTTTATCTGCTACCATTTTCAAACCATGAAAGAGACATACTACGATTTACTTAGTTATTTAATTTTTCTTTTCTTTGACTATGAAGATATTAGGGTTTACCAAGGTGAAAGTATGGGGTTTGCAGAGCTTAACTGAATATTACTCCATCTCTTGAGTGCCTGGTCTTACATGGCAGCTACTTACTGCCAAACAGAAACCGAGTAAAGAGCTGATGCCAAAACAAATTCTTGACCAAGCTTTTCTGTAAATCAGATGATTGTGCTAAGCAGAGGACTTTCTATGAGTAGAAAGTAGGTGGCAGAAGCAGGTACCTCATAAGTACAGCTCTCCTGTTTATAGCTGGCTTGGTGTTGTTAGCTGGGGAAAATAAAACATCCTTTCTTAAGAGGAGGTGCAGAAACTGTTGCTGAAACAAGCACAGAAGATTCTGTAGGTTGGTGAGAGGAAAAATGGGGAGTCGGGAGTCATACTGCAGTCTGCAATCGGGTAGTCAGCAATAAAAAGGCCCTAGGTTTTAATTTTGCTAAGATCAGAAAATCTCTATTATTTCCAGTAGATGTGTCAGACTACATTTGACGCTGGACTTCTTGCATATGTAAGACTACACTGTATCCCTACAATCAGTGGTGTAACATTCATGTTAAAGTGATTCCAGAATACTTTTGGACTCTGATCTAGCCTCAAAGATATTTTAAATGTACACAGTAATGACTTAATTCTTAATGGTGATAAACATTTCTGAAAGGAAAACAGTAAACATTTGTTTTACTCACCTTTGTGGAGACTTCAGTCTATGTTAGAGATTCCTCTACAAGAAACAGGAAAAAACTGTGCTACAGGATATTTTAGGTCCCATGGCTATGAATTTCTGTTGTTTATATTCTAGGATTCTAGGGATTACTATTATTTTGATGGTGAATGTTTATCCCTTTTTCCTTGGGATATGGTTGTTTCATTTTTTTTTTTTACATTTGGTAGCACACTACACCTTTCTCACCCATGAAAGATTATATTCACAGTGAAAACGTTATCAGTAATTTTCAGGAAGTATGACTTTGTGCTCTTCCTATGGGTCAGAGACATCCAGTTATAGAACAGAACTGATACTTTAAGGATCAGTTATACGTGTGAATGAAAACACTTGAAATTGTAGACTTGAAATCTATCCATGTTCAGAAGGCCAATGTGTAATTTTTCCTCTATTTCAAGTTCAGCCTCTGTCATTTTAAGCATTTTCCATGATATAATGCTTTATTCTCCGAAAAGAAGAGAAGGAATCATGAGATACTTTCACAGTGCTATTTTTTACATAGCATTCTTCTAGATTTGAATCAATATCACAATCTGTCAATAAAAAAACCCAACCAAACCCAAAAAAGCTTTTTATACCTACAGATGAGTGAGAGAGAGTATATTTGGCCAGTGATTTTTCTGAATCAAAAAGAAGTTAAAAACTTTGTCTTTCTCCCCATGTCCACAAAGTCTTTAGGCCCTTGTCAGAAATGTATGTTGGTACAAAATTTTGAATTTCATATCTGGCTCAGTTGGCATGATTTATCTCTGCTGTGTGTGTAGCTTGTCTGCTGTATTAGTTCTGAAAATGTCAGGAGCTGGGATATTGAACACAGAATGAACTTGTCCACTTGGAAAATCTTGCTAGTCTTTGTCAGTGCTTCCTGTCAGACCCAATGCTGCAACAGCCTGTGA
>JAOTQP010000001.1:108019042-108035570 GCA_026413545.1 Cichladusa arquata | reverse complement strand
GGTGATGATCAGGAAACTAAAGAACTTCATGTAGAAATCAGTTAATCACTGTTCACACTGAGCAAAATTTAGCTAGGTATTACATTTCCAGCTGACTGAATGTGAAAGAGCCTGGTTTTGGTGATAGCATTAAGACAAGCATCAATCTGATTGGAAAATGATGTTTTTCTTTAAGAAAGGTAAGTCTTGGTGAATTTATGACATTATGGTTTAATGCTGGTTTAATGCTATAAGCTTGCATGGATTTGATGTGCCTTGGGCTCAGGATAACACATTTTAATTTTTAGTTGCTGAGTCTAAAGATGTCAGGAATTTAACTGATTTAGTGATAAGGATCCTCCTGTTTGTTTTGGCACTGTCACATTACATGTAAACCACCAGAAGAACCCTTCACTTTGTTTAGGTAGAGTTGTTTTCAGTAAGCATGACATTTTCATAAAATATGATGGTGTAAAAAAATGTTTGTTACAAATCTTATTTGCCACAAACACAGCTTTTTTTCCTATTTATATATATATATAGCAATTATCCTTCACTAAATATATAGAATTATAATTTATATTATTACAAAACAAAATAGAGACAAAATTTGAGAAAGCATCTGCATTTTCTATTCAAGCCAGTTACCCTTGTGAAAGGCACTAACCTAGACTTAGGTCTACAGTGTACAGATTAAAGCTACCACTGATTTGAATGCCTTTTTGTCTTGATAGCTTGTAGTAAATCTGATAGAGTTACTAACATGTATTTCCCCAGAAGGTTAGTCAGTGTGAGTAATAATGTCTCATTTTCTCCTGGACATTCTGTATACTTAAATGCATGATTTATAAATAGCCTATAAAATGAGATACATTTATTAGTGTCTAAATAATCATAGAAAGAAGTGCTGTATTGCATCAAATTCAAAATATAACATCAATGTTTCTACTGAGTTGGTGATTTTTTTTTTCCTCCCCAGAAAGAGCAAATAATTCCTTCAAATATAACTCTCCTGCCAGTTATTAATGCTAGCAATATCAGCTATTTTCAAAGCTAAGACACATTTGAGCTTCTTCCAGAGCTCTGCTGCCCTTTCCAAATTTAGTAGAACTTTTTCTCTTTTTTAAAATTGTTTTACCTTTTTTTTTTTTTTTTAACACAAAACTAAGTTAAGCCCCTTTTTCCACTTTAGTAAGTGCCTTTTATCAGAAATACTCTGCACCCTTTCTACTTGTAAATCAGAATTTATTATCACTGTTCCTTTTTTACTTTAGGCAAAACATAAGGTGTCCAGAATTGCCATGCAAGTACAACAGGGTGGTTGAGTATGGACAGGGAAGTGCACAATTTGCAGACAAACTCCTGAATGAAATGATTATTGTCATGAAATTGTGAGTAGGGAAGAGGACATCATGCCCTGTCTTTATGCAGATAAATACCTTTATGTATTGCTCTGATGTTGAGATGCATGATCTGGTGATCTATTTTCTTCTATTGCTGCTGGGCTGGTAGAGTGAGGGATTTGAAGCCTGTGTGATGCTGCCTATCCAGCAGACTCTCTTGTTCATGCAGCCAATTTCTCTGTCAGGTTTATCTGTCAGGATTTTAGTCCACTGCACTGTAGGTCTCAAGCTGGGTGTTGATGGATATTGCTTTCATTGAAATTAAAAGACTGGAGGGAATAAAAAGCCCCATTATATTGATTTTTTTCCTTTTCAAACACTTTATATTATCAAAGTAACTTTCAGATTTTAATTTCAAAGGTCTGGTGTATTAAAATAACATAAAAATGTGAATTGAAATAAAATTCAATTTAAGTCAATAACATTTTATTGATCAAAACATATTTTTGTTTCTGAGAATATTAATTTAATATTATGCTGAAATTCAGTGTTTGATAAGGACTGGAAATCTCTCTGTACTCTAGGTAGAATTAGCCATGAAAAAGAGATGGAAGCTCTCATTGACTCCTACAACACCTCCAACCAATCTGAACAGGCTGGCTTAAAAACCTTCCTCTGTTCCATACATGTACTTTGCTCCAACTTCCATACCTAAAGTATCTTTATTTTGTGTGCACTTGTTCCTTTTCCTAGAAAATTAGGACAGTGTTCACCAGGAAAGGGTGAAGAGTTTGCTTATAAGGGGGAAAGGGTATTAGTGTACAACACACGTAAGTATATCTGTGAATTTACAGCACACTGCTAATTTTCCATGTGGACACTTTTATTACTTAATATAATTTTGACTGGCCATAGCTTTCTGTGGCCTAGTGCTATACTGTAAATTCAAACCCTACATTGTCCTTCAATATCCTTAAAGCCTTTAAAATCATTCATCAGGGAAGTCACCAGAAAGTAAGAGGCTGCTACTCTGCAGTCCTCAAGAGGTCAAAAACATAAACACCTTGGTGGATATAATCTATGGGATCTGACTTGGTGAAGGTACATTATGGACAAAAGCCATCTAGATTTGCAGGAAATCACCACTTTAACTATGTTTAGCTCCAGGAATCTTTAGTGAGGTTATTTATTCAGTGGCTAAAAGTGCTTTTCATGTATCTAATCAACGTAATGAGCATTTTGTGATATGCAATTAACTCTGCAGTTGCCCAAACATCTGGGGACAAATCTTTTGACAGCTCTGTGTGTATATGTGCATGTTTCTGTGTGTACAAACACTGAAGGATGTTGTGCTTGTTAAATGGTATTTTTAGGTAGTTTCTATTTATTGTTGCAGTACTCGTGCTCACCAAAGCTTTGACTGCAGTCAGGAGGTTTGTATTCTTTAAGGAAAAGTATATGGGCAATTGTCAGTGGAAATGGTCTTTGAGAAGAGAGCTTTGAGAAAGGCCAGCTAGGCTTATCCCCATTGCCACAACAGATGGGCACAGTGCCAATCTTAAAATGCAGCTTTTAATCATCGTATGTGGGAATTGGTTTTGTGTATTAATTTTTGTGTGCATGTCTTGGAAATAGTCACTTGATGTACAACTCTCAGAGAAATTTTGAACTCCAGATGCTTAAGAATGCAAGGTTTTCTCTTAGTGTCACTCAGTCAAATTATTTTTATATAACATCAGGAATACTGGGTTAAGCATCATTGTTTCACTTTGAGGATGCTTGGGAAGCAGGCCCTTTTAGAACCTTTTTTTCTTTCTGGCTTTCTCATCCTAAGGAAATGCGAGGCCCACAGTCGGGTAATCAGTAGGAGTATTTGTTGGCCTTGCCTACCTTGGATCTCCAACAACCCCTTAAGATGCCTCCTCTGCAAGCCTACGAAGGTGAAATCGATGAGATGAACGTTTCAAACAAGTAGCTTACCTTTATTTTTGATTCAACCATCCATTGTGGAGGCGCATTGTGCCGCGGCTCCCGGCGAGACGAGCGCTGCGGGAGCCGTGGGCAGAGCAAGCCTGACTGCTGTCCTGATTAGATCACCGACAGAGCAGCAGCGATTCAGCAAAATTGGCTGGGCAATGGCTGCTGAGGCAGTAATTTTTTTAAAGGCCGTAGAAGCATGGTCAAGTCATCAGAGTATTAAGAGTGTGGAAACCAAATGTTCTGGGTTCTGCTTCTGCTTATAGATATGCCTAATTTGTCACCTGAATTAACTAAACTTTCTTAATCTTAAACATGGAGATAAATCACTTATTTCTCACACCCCTAAGGTGTCAAAGTTCTATTTGGAGCATACTTTGGTTAGATTTTTTGTTTACCAAAAGGTGTAGTTTCTCTGGCATCTCCTAGATGATTTCAGTTATGTATTGCTTTCAGTTTGAAACCTGCAAATGGAAAAGTGGAGAAATGTAAGCACATATATTTCCATGGCCTTATTACAAATAATAAGAAAACCTCCTGTTGCTTTCATGTGTAAAGATGCACTAGTTAATAGTAAAACTGGGCTACTCAACCTGCTGTAACCTACCTGTTTTATCAATTTAATTTCTTGTTCTGGAAATCATTTAACAGTGGAGATTACTCATTTTCTTAAAGATGTCTAGATGGTAGGATTAATTTTTAACAAGATGGTTGTAGAATTATTGGCAGTGTGCTCATGATACACTATTATTTCAAGTTTGGTTTTTTAAATGAGATGCCTATGAAAAAGCAATCCTCTCTAACAGCATCCAGGGTCTCATACTAGGCATTTGTCTTAACTTTGTTGTATTAATCTTTAAAATATGGAATTTCCTTATGAAATTTATGGTTGTTAATTTACACAAATGTAGCATGTTTTACATGTGAAACTGTGTTAGAAAGCAAGACTAGGATTGATGTTATCTACTTTCTTGAAGTGTAAAATCTACTTTTCTGTGAATGTGGTACAGCCAGAAATACATTTTGGAAAGGTACATTTGCTCTCTGCTTTTAAAAATGTAGTATTTGGGCAAGGTTTGATTTTAGGGCCCTCTTCTGTATCTACATGCTGTATTTGATCCTCCTGAATTTTTGCTTATAATCTCAGCAAATTCTCAGTTATATTGAGTGGGTTGCATTTAAAAAATAATAAATAAATCCTTAATTCATGCTCTAAGCCTGAAAAAATACATTTCTACCAAAGGCTTCTATCAATAGTTAAATTCCAAGTTGGTTCAGATCACTATTTACACATATGGTCATGTTTATATATATTGTGACATTCTAGAAATTAATTTTTGTTGAACTACTGGGCACTCACTATTTTTTTTTCCTTTTTTTTTTTTTTTTTTTTTTTTTTTTTTGTTAGGTTGAGGTAATAGAACATATAACTGAAGTGTAAAATTCTCTTAGCAACTCTGGATGAATATTTTCTTGCCTAAGGGAGCAATGAGTATTTCTGCCTCAAAACTGAAACAGCCCCTTCTTTCAATCTTAAAGCAAAACATCAGGTGCCATCTCCTTTGTTCCTTCTATAAAGTTTTTCTGTACTATTACTGTCAAAGATTGGATGCAACTGCTTTGCCTTAAAGGTTTGTCGTGTATTTAATGAGCCTTAGTCTTCATACTTAACCCTGGCATACCTGACTCCTCCATCAGTGTGCTTTCAGCCCAGGAGCTTAAAAATTCAAGGGGGCCCTAAGAGTCATTATGTCATCCTAACTGAGTAAGACCTTTTACAATTACAAGATAAACCAGTTGCTGACGTGAATGAGGACCTCAGGTGCCACACAGCATATGATTTTTGTTGCAAGGCTTTAAAGAATCCTGCCAAAAATGGATTGGGAAAAATAAAATTTCTCTTCAAGAGCTATTGGCTTAAATCTTCTGACTCTTCTGTAGTGTGTTGTGCTGTATCATCCTCCTTGCTTTAATAACTGTCTGTCATGTCTGAAATAGAGGATGTGTTTTGGGACTGGGATGATGTAAATGTAGGCAGGGTAAGGGCAGGGGATTGGAGAGGTGTCTCTGCAAGCCTGCTAGTACTATAATCCTATGCTGAAGAAAATGAAAATAGAGAAAAAAAGACTTTTTTTTTCCTACAGTAGGTGCACAAAATAAAGCAGCCAGGAGCAGGAGTAGTTTTTGTCATCATATATACTTTTAACCATAGCTTCACCTCTCTAAATCTGCAAGCATAAACCTTTCCAAACAAGCATTTATGTATACAAACACTCACACACACTCTCAAAATAGATAAATTATCTTTACAATTACCAGAAAATTTCATTGTTGGTGTTTCATGATGGTATAACAAGTAGATTTTGAACTCCAACCATCTTGCAAAGCAGAGTACTTCCTTAGAGCTGAACTCTAAAAGTGAAAATAACTTGTGAACAGTCTCAGGGCAGTGTACATGATTTTAATGGATGCGTTATTTTAAACATGATCTTCACTGTCTGCTCCACCCTCTGCACAATGAGTAAAGGACATAGTGCATGACTGTATCGTGAAATGAAAGATAAAAGTGATAAATGACCATTATTCAATAAATTTTTAATCTCTTATGATTTTTTTTTTTTCCTAGCAAATTGTGGGAGGACTGGAGGATTGCTGTACCTGGAATGTTTTCTTTTTAGTATTAAGGCAAACTTTAATTGAGTCATATTTGCTGGATAAATTCAGATCTGTTGGCAAAATAGAGAGGGTTCTGTCTCTGGTATAGAGTATCCATAGGACTTGTTTTGGGGAGGAGTAATTACTGATAAATGTCAGCTCTGCCTTGGTCTAGTGAGCTTTTGATTTTTGTGGGGTTTTTTCCCGTCCAGATCAGTCGAATCTGGTCCAGGTCTGTCAGGTCCAGCTGTGTTCCTGTTGAGTCCAGGTCTAAGTCTCTCCCTGTGTCTGGGTCAGGTCAAATGGAGTCAGATCCAGCTCCAGGCTGCCAAGCCATGCTGTCCCTTTCCAGTGCCAGCTGCTCAGGTAGAGCAGATAAGCTGCTAAAAAACTATAGGCTGAGATCAGGCAATTTGCTGAAACAAAATCAAAGCTTACTCGTGCACCAGCAAAGAGAAAAGGAAGATTTTATTCTTCACTTCCCATCAGCAAGAAATATGCAGCCACTTCCTGGGAAGGAGAGCTGCAGAAGGGAATTATTGTACATAAGAAATATGCTCCCTTCTTTTTCCTTGTTTTTATACCTGAGCTGCTGTCATATGGTATGGAATATTCCTTAGCTTTTCTCTTGGTGGAAATTATCAGCATAGTCACTTCAGTGCCCTGGATCATATGGAGCCTGTTAAAAGTTAAAACTTCAATAATTTCACTGGAGATTATGCTACAAACCCTTAACAGATCCTGAATATAGATGCAAATTAGGCATTACTTACCCATGGAATACTCTAAGGACTGTGTCCAGAGCAGCATCAACATGCTTGGCATTTAAGTTTGAGAGTTTGTGTCTAAGCTTTTGGGGTGAATGTGTGCTGGGTATGTAAATATGAAAAGGTGAAGAAATTCACTTTTGAAAGAAAAAGAAAAAAAGCATTTGTTTGGGAACCTGACTCTTTGTAAACATCCACACAGTCTGTCTGTGTGCACATGGGTTCAGGGAATCACAAATATTTCTCCAACATGTTGAGTTTCTCACTTGTGAAACCATTGCAGAATTGAGTTGTAGGAACATATGACCACTGTTTGCACAAAGGTTCAAGAATATGAAGAGATTAGTTTGAAGTCCAGGACAGTGTGGTTGCTTAGTTTGAAAAGAAAAAAGAAGAGTGAAAATAGGAGATGCAACCTGTAATTTTCCAGCCTCTTCACCTCTGCTCTAATGTAGGCTTGAGGTTTCAGACAGAAGAATGAGTACCAAATATATGCATTTGAATAAAATTGTTCTTACTTGAAATAAACTGCTAGTGGTTTTGTTGAGGGGTTTTTTGTTTGTTTGGGTTTTCTTAATTCTCCTGTGCTTGGTTAATGTATTGACATAAAATAACTCCCTTTAAATGCTTAAAAAAAAAAAAAAATAATTGAATGACCGGAGGAGGGCAACAGAGCTGGGGTAGGGTCTGAAACATCGTTTCAGCAAGGAGCAGCTGTGGGAGCTGAGAGTGAGCCTGGAGAAAAGAGGTGTCAGTAGAACCCTTATTGCTGTCTACAGTTATCTGAAAGGAGGTTTTAGCTGGGTGGGCATCAGCCTCTTCTCCCAGCCCCATCTCCCAGGATGAGAGGAAATGGCCTCTAGTTGTGCTTGGGGGAGGTTTAGGTTGGACCTCAGAAGGAACATCTCCGTGAAAAGGGCTGTTAAATGTTGGAATGGCCAGCCAGTTGCAAAAGGAAAGGAAAAAAAGCCTGGAGATGAGTCTGGAAATAGTATGCTGATTACCTCTCTATAGAGGAGAATAACAAAATTTATGTTCCCATCAGACAGAGATTATTTTATTTCTCGTAGTCTGAATTTGGACCACATGTTTGTTTACGTTTGTCCTCCTCTAATTAAGTGGCTTAACAGAGCCACCATGAACAGACAATTTCCAAAAACTAGTCCATGATTCATTCTGATTGAGACTTTTGTGGGGAAGGAAGTTAAAAGTGTTGTAGAAACAGGATGTTGTTTTTTAAAGGATCACCTTGAAAAGGAAGGAAGGAATGAAGAAGCCCACTGAAGGGAGGGGGGGAAGTGATAGATTGATACTGAGAAATTTTTTAAGTGTTTCATTGTACAGGCTTACAGTTTTTATTTATGCATGACTTTTGACTCATTAAATATATTGGTGTAGGTCCTCAAATATGTCTTTAGCCAGTTTTATGAAATACACCCTCAGTAAAATCACAAGACTTTTTCATCTGACTTGATAAGACCGTGTATGATTCAAGGATAGTGCATACACTGACTTCATGGAAGTGGTTAATCTGTGTTTGAATTGTTTTAGTTAAGTTGTCTGTTTAATTATTTTTAGATTTTTTTAGTTCTGACTAATTTTTCCCTCTTATATAAAAATATGCAAATAAGCAGTCAAAAAATGAGTATCAATAGAATCTCCTGTGAACTGCCTAAACAAAAACTTGTCACAAATCTGACTCCACACTCAAAGGGGTGGAAATAGCACTATGAATGGATTTACAGGATACCAATAAAAGCCTTTTATATAAGAACATCCCCAGAGACAAATCTTTTATATTCTCTCAGAGGTGCATAAATCACTTACAAATCTGTCTGGCAAGCTTGTTTAGTAATTTCATTTATTAACCAAACCAATTTAACAGTTTATAGACTTGTTCATTCAAACTTGTTAGAGACATTCTCTGTATGTTTAAAACAGCACTAACTCTCTGTGTGTGCCACTAAATTACAACTAAGGATATCATCAGTTTCCACTCCTCCCATTCCTTCACTCTTTATGTAGTATGCTGAAAATGGTAATTGTGTACCACAGCATCTTCCCTGAGCATTTTGTTTTGGATATGATTCTTAAAGAACATCTTAGGGATTATCACAGCCTTAGAAACACATCTTTATTTCCAAGCAAGGAGAGCTTATTCTTTAAGGGTTATATCAATGTTGTTTCATTCTTCCTCTGAAATTGCTCTCTATGCCTCCTGATATACAGAACAAACAGGTTAGTATTATAATTTGCAGATGGATATATATGGTCATCTCTATCATGTAGCCTTTTCCCATTTCAATAAATCACCCCAATTTAATGAAAATTGCCTCTCTGCACTTAGGCTGCACAAAAAAAACCTGCCCTTACCATCCCTTTTCTGCTTTTTTAAATGTGGCATTAGTAGTCTAAACAGAACGTTTCTGAATAAATGAGATTTTATTAAAGAGGGAGGGTAAAATGCTCTCAGTTATGACAGACTGAGACTCCAACAGTTGGATGTTATTGAAGGGGGAAGGGAAAAGATTAAGAAAACTGAGCTCTAGAAGTAGTCTGGATAGTAACAGACTGTCAGCTGCACTGTTTTTTGGGACAGGTGTCTGTAGACATTGTAACAGAATGAATGCACATTAATGTTCTTATTAGCCATGTTAACAGTCACCATAATTAGGAAGGCGGGTGGAGAAGGGGGCACATCTCTATCAGCACATACTTACACTCAAGGCTTGAAGTTTGTGTAAACTAAGCATGAAAATAGGAATTCTTGCTCTCAAATTATCAGTCTCTAAGTATGCTCTCCTATGGTTGTTGCTCAGAATTCTCTTTCAAAACATAAGATTATGTGCTGGGCTGCTTTCTTGTGCAATTAAAATGTATAGATCTTAATTACTGTTTGCCTTTTAAATTATATTCTATGTACTTTAGTACTCCAGGTAGAAATGGTTATTAACATACCTCTTACTGGACAATTGTTAGCCTGCCAGCCTGAGGCCTTCCCCAGACTAAAATATCTTGATGATGCAGAAAATTCAGTAAAATTTATCATAAAGACAAAGCTGGCACAAGAGCAACAAGAAATTGCTTAGAAATTGATTAGAAATCATAAGGATAAAAAAATTCTGCAGCATATTTTATGGATTGAGAAAAGAGATTTGCACAACCGTTGATATGGTTTGCAGTTCTGGTCTCTTTGTTGTTGTTTTCCTTAGTTTGGTGCAACTTAGTATGTGACCATGAAGGTAAAGTTGATTTAAGTGGACTTTTTTTTACAGTTTGTTATTTGCTCTTAATAAAGGAGTTAGTGTAGAACTAGGATAAAATGTATAATGTTTTGTGGCCTCATAAGAACTGAGTGGCAAGCTGTAAGAGGGCAAATTAACACCAGATCTGCATCTAATAAATCTTCTCCAAAATAATCATAGGCATTAATTAATAGATGGCAAAGTGTATCTTTTCTTCTTAATGAATAAGAAAAATGCCTTATGATGTCATGCACTCAGGATAGTAAGGAAGACAGTGATGTTAACAGAAGGCTTTTTCCTCTGCCATGAATTTGGGAAATCCTCTCCCTATTTTGCCACCCACTCTCTAGAAGTGCTGTGACTGTGGCTGGCAGAAGGAAAAGCAAACACTGTTGAGCCAGCTATTCGCAGCTGTATCTGTGTCTCAGCTGTGCCCATCCATCTGCAGTCGTTGCCATCTGCCAATTGCTGTAGTTGGGGAGCATCTGGAAGGTGAGCCATTTTAAAGAGAATCTGCTGCACAGCAAAGAAATTATTTCCTCCTCCTTCTTTTTCATCTGACTTGTTTCCTTGCTCATGACTCGTGTGCGTGGCAGGAGATGTACAGCAGTAATGTACTGAGAAACAGTGTGTTCCCTCCAGTATCCCACAGAAAAAAGAAAATAATCAGAGTATCTGTGATGGGGACAGCACAATGAGATGCTCCTGTCTTGCACATTTTAATCTATGAGTAAATTCTTTGTAGGAATTCTGTGTTATATTAACTTATACAGAAGAGGAGAACTCTTTGCAAAGAATAAAAATCCAACTGCCTTTTCTTGCTTATGTTGATAATGTTTGTATCCATGCTGGAATGTTGAAGCTACATTTTTCTAGATATGTTTGGTGCTGTTGCTTTGGATCTTTTAAATTCTTTGATGAATTGAGAAGAAACTGAAATTGGGACTCTTGGCTTGGGGTGGGATTTACTTTGTGCAAGACATTTTTTTACTCTTTTAATACCAAAAACATTGGATAACTAAATTATCCATGCCCTCAGAAAATTTGACTCTTTTAAATAAAATGGATTTCTTTTTTAACCTCAGAATACCCCCTTTTAAAGCGACTGTCTTGCAAAAACTAATAAGTAAAAATCTATTCTCCTCTCCCCCAGTGATAATCTTATTGGAATCAAAATTTAACAGTGAAACAGGCAAGAGAGCTGTTTGGATTTGTGCAAGCAACAGGAAGCAAATGCACTAAAATGGCTGTTTGCTTCTTTGCATCCAGATCTTACCCAGGCTCTGTTTGAGGCAATGCCAGAGTGTCACTTTCACAAGGCATCTACATCAGCAGCTTTAAGCAGGAGAAAGGGTTTTGTCAGAATAAGAGAGAAATATTGGGAACTTCTATCAACTTTATTTTCTGGCTCTGTGGGCTTCCCTCAGTTGGAATCCACACTATTTTCTTTGTTTAAAAAAAAAACTCCTGTAAAATTCTTCTTGCTTGTGCATTAGTGTCTTATTTACTGTTGCTTCTGAGCGGGAGGTTGTCGCTCCTGCTTTTTTCTTTTTTGGTTTGGTTGTTATTTTGTTGTTTTGGTTTGGGGTTTTTTTGTTGTTGGTTTTTTTTTTTTTTTTTTTTCAGTCTACCAGTCATGTGCTTTGAAAATGAACTTTTTCTTTTCTATTCACTTTGAGTTGGTACAATAAGCATTTATTTCTGGCAAGTGATTCTGTAGGACTCTGGTCCTTGGCTGTGCATCTTGGATTCTTACCAACTGCTCCTGTTCTGGGCCTGGTAGCTTTAGCTCATTAATCTAATGTTCTATAACTTCCTGCTGCTAATCCTGGTTGTTGGGCCCTGTGTTCATTAAGCTTGCTCCTGACTCCCGTGTATGACATGGAGTGTGAAATAATCTGCAATGACAAGACACATGGGGGCACAGCCTTGCTCCCCAGCAGCCCCTCCTGGCTCCTGCAGCATCCCTTGTGCTCCAAGGACTGACCAGCGAGGGTAAAGCCTGTCCTGTGCACGTGCTAACACTTGTTAGTGTGTATGGAATAAGCTCTCCAAACTTTTTTTTTTTAATTTTTTTTTTTATTATTTTCTCTCTTGCTGAATAAAATCACCAAGCCAATGTCAGTATCTGATGGGCTGCCAGCACAACGCTTGGCCCAGGATTAAGTGGAAAAGAGCAGGTCAAGCTGCAGACAGCCTCCTTTTCTCTAAGATCAAGGCATTTTTGTTGTCCTTGTGATTTGAATGCAGAGCTGCCTCATGGCTAAGGACTCTGAGGCTTACACCTTAAAAAGGGCAAGAATTCCCAAATATTTTTCCATCTTTCGAAAGGTAAAATATCAGTCATCTTTCTGCAGCACGCAAATGCTCCAGGATGCAATTAAGGGTATTATTTTTACTATTTAAAGCCCTAGGGGTGGTATAAATCCTCCCTGAGTTTATAAACTCACCCTGTCATTGTAACTTCAAAAATAAATTTAAGGAGCTTTAGACTAGTTTTTCATATTGTCTTAGCCCCTGGTGAATATGGGACTCTTTTGTGTGTGTCTGGCTGTGTGACAAGGGGAACAACAACGCTAATATTTTAGATCTGGGACCAATCAGGGTGACTGGCTGCATAATGCTCCTTTTCACAGAGCACCCAGACCTCCAGCAGTTATGCAAAGCTAAGATGCAGCTAGGAGCAGCAAATTTTTCTGTACTCTCCTTTTATATTTCACACAAAATCTGTTCACTTGTCAAGTTTTTTTTTGTTTTGTTGTGTTTTCTTTTAAATAAAATGTCATTTCCTCATAAAAGCCAGTAAGGTAGTTGCTGGCATAGCCCCCTTCTAAATGTTGAGATTGGCAGTTATCTTTAATTTAGTGCCTGTTGTGTAACCTCAGTTGAGTGATGATCCACTTCTCTAAAGAGGGAAAATTTCTGACTGGTGGTTCTGCAAAAGTTGAAGGTTGCAGCAACTCATTATGGCATCTTTGATAGGGGGACCATTTGCTGACATAATTCTAATTAATTCATTAATTCTAGCAGTGATTAAAGAGCTTGGCTGTGTCACCAAAATTGCGGGAAAAACAAAAAAATTCTCCAACAACATTTTTAGTTTTGAGAAGCAAGGCATTACTGTGCTCTGGCCAGGACGTGCAACAGAAGTTATTTCATCCACACATTGCCTGGGTTATGCAGTGAAAATCATTTCATCACACATAAATTTTACTTGATTTTTCACATATTTTGTACAGTCAAAACCCATAGAAATTCATTGGTTCAATGCTCATTGGTCCCCAGTTTTGCAGTTCTTGGTATTTGAGCTCCTACTGGCTGGGGATTTCTTTGCCTCTGATGTTAATTAGGTCCTCATTCTTACCTGTCTCTTCCCAGACCAGGTGTCTTTGACCATGCCAGGGCTGATGCTTGGAGTTGATGTTCATTCTTGGTCATTAATGATCATTATCTTTTGTATATCTTCTCTGCTACTCCCAGTCTGTTGACATGTTTAGCTCGTTAGACCTGCCTGGTCAAACACTCCCCTGAAAAGAAGCTTCAATTCCCTTCCCCTGGGACAATAGCAAACAAAACTAACTAAAAGTACATTTAAAAAAAAAAATTAAACTTTGTATAATTTCCAGTAGCTGCAGCCTTGCCTTGAGAAAGAGGATGTGCAGCATATGTAGGTGTAGTAGGACCTCTGGCAATTCCTAGGGAAAACTTCTGAGCTGTGCCAGACTGTATTTTTACTGCACAGTGAGAGCCAAAACTGGTCAGAATATGAATATTGTGGCTGAGTCTTCACCTGCACCGAGGTGAATAGCAAGATTACTTCATAACTGTTGCTGTCAAAAGGTCTTTTTTTTTTTTTTTTTTTTTTTTTTTCCTATGTGCATGCTAGGGGGCCCAAGAAATCTAGGCTTAAATTACAATAAACATTGAGCATTGAATACTATGGGAAAATAAATAAGTAATGGAAAGGAGACTGGAACTCTGCACAGGTTTCCTGGCAAATTGCAGTGTCTTGGTATGAAATGTTTTTAAGTGAAGTTTGCATAAAGCTAGGCTGGATATGACAAAGGTAGCTGAAGTTGCCTTACTATAAGGGGAAGGGGCTGAAGGAATTTTCTAGGTCATGTCCAGTCTAATAACTCTTATCCAGAAAGTATTTTGGAAATTAAATCACATTCCCTCACCTCTGCCTTGGGTTTGTACCATTTTGTTCTCCAGAAAAGGTGAGCTGCAGCTTGAGCTATGTAACAACTCATCTCAAATGCATCTTTGCCTGCTGCTATTAAAGAATGCCTTGCAGGAAAAGGCTTGAATTGCACAGTCAGCCCCATTTGTAGGAAAACCTTTCTTTCCCCCTCAGTGAAATTCTAATGTCCTAGCCTTAAAATACATTGAAAATAATGAACATAGTGAGTTTTGTCCAGTTTTCCTCATCCTGGCTACAAAATGCTTGAGGCAAGTTTCTGCTGCAAGCTCGAGCCATTAAGGGCTGCGGATTTGCCAGAATACAAATAATGATGATAATAACAAAGCAATACCCTAGTATAGGGAATCATTCCCATTCTGAGCAGTGTATTGGAAAACAGGGTGTTTGTAACTGCAGTTTATAGTGAGTTACATATTTTTATATGTCATTCTTGGCATGAATCCTTGGAATGGTTAGAGAGGATAATGTGATGGGCACGTTGACATGAATTGGTATAACACTTCATCTTAGTGACTCCTCATACCTACAAAATTCAGAAGGATTGCTGTACTAGAGGCAGCTGGAAATAGTCTTTAAAATAACAAATATAATGCTTTAGTTTGCAGAATTCCTCGAGTCTTGCAAGCATGAGTGAAATATTGATGTTTTGGAGAAGTGAGTTTAAATATCTTCATCTCTATCTATGAGTTACGGTGCAAGACAGCTCCCTCCTGAAGCTAGAAGTAAAAATTAATTAAAAATTCAGCAAATGCCAAGAATCTTATTTCATATGATACAGTGGCTCAATAATTTTTATTGAAAAGCAATCTACAAACAGATCTGCAGGCACTTTCAACCATGTGTACATAGATCAGGAAAAAACAAAACAAGGTAAATGAAGATACAAGTCTATACTGTAGCATCAAGATTTAATCATTTGCTTTTTGTATTTAATAATTTGCTGTTTTGTTTTATTATGCACAATGCATTCCCTGGTGTTGTTAGATACCTCTTTACCAAGAGGGTGGTCAGACTTTGGAACAAACTTCCTGGAGAGGTGGTAGATGGTGGTCCCATCACTGTCAGTGTTGAGGAGAATTTGGACAATGTCTTTAATAATGTGCTTTAACTTCTGGTGTCCTGACTTGTACCAGGTGATCACTGTAGGTCCCTTACATCTGAAATCTTTATTTTATTCTAATCTGTCAGAGATTGAATTAATATCTCTTTTAAAATAATAGTATCCTTAAGTAGCATTCAACTGAAAAAACAAATCCAGCTTGCTTTTACAGGAAAAGTGACTATTACTTCAAATAGAACAAGATTTTGAGCTTATATTTGTGCAAGCATGTGGGAAATTCTGCTTGAATGCTATAAACTAATCTCACGAGGTAAAAACACTGAGCTGAGAAAGCTCATCTTATTAAAACGAGCCAAAAAAGCTATTTCTGTGTTCCCTGCTCATTTGCATGGAATAGACCTGACAAACACATCTTACAGGAGCCTGAAGAGGCTCCATCCCATCTCCCCAGCTACTTTTTCAAAGTTATTAGCATATTACATATTTCCTAATAAACTATGCATTTTCTTTTCTGCTGCTGATTTAGCACTTTAGCGTGTGCTTTGAGAATAGAACTGATCCAATATAAAACCATATTTATTTACCCTAGCCTTTTATCTTTCCTGAAGTGTCTCTGCAAGACCAGAGGCAGGAATGCAAGTGTCCTGTTCCCCACATATGTGCCCAGTCTGCCTGACCACTGGAGCCTACTCATCTGCTGACATGTGTGCAATGAGCTCGCAGACCCTCTTCTTGACATCTGTAGCAAAGGTGGCCAGAATTTAAAAAAAAAAAAAAACAAAAACAAAAAAAAAAAAAAAAAACCAAAAAAAAAACCCAAATAAATGATGCATCTCTCCCTTCTTTTCTTCTTTTTCTGAGTTAAGTTTTGTTCAGGAGCAAGCAGAGTTGCTCAGAAGCAGAGGGGTCACTCCAGTTTCAGCAGTTTTTAAACCAAGATAATTAGTGGTTCATAACCCTATTTTGGTTTTGTTCAAGAAAAAAAATGGGAAAATTAGGAAGGCTTTTAGCTGACCAGGATTAACAGTGAAGTGTAAAGTGACAATCCTGTGCCCTACAGTACAGGGAGGGTGTTATGTTGTGCTAATTGCCCACTTGCCTGACAATTTTAATGTGCTCTGATTGCTATAGAGAGATTGTCACAATTCTAACAGGCATCTTTTCCAATTAATATGAGTCCTTACCTTTTCCCCCTTCTGAAAAACAAACACAAACTGCTTCACTACGTCTATGTGCCTTTCTACGTGAGCCTGGAGATTCATGCTGGGGGTGGGATGGGATGGGAAGGAGAAGCAGTA
>JAOTQP010000001.1:107994564-108009202 GCA_026413545.1 Cichladusa arquata | reverse complement strand
AATAATATAAATTTAATTTAAAAAGAAGTTATTGTGTTCTGGTCTTTCTGCATGCAGTTGCTTTGTAAATGCAGGGTTAAAAAGGCTTCTGCTGGTCTCAGATGACCAAAAAGTAGATTATAGAAGTTGTCCCCATAGTAGAATCAGAAGCACTGGAGTTATTGAAGTTTTTTTCTTTGCTATAAAGTAACAGAAGAAAGTAGTTTTCCCCTATTGTATCTCACAAAATTGTTAAGGCTCTATTGAATCCAATTCTTGGAAAAATTAGAGGCTGTGAAATGTTTAATATTTTTTTTTTTTAAGTTTCCTTAGGCATTGTATTGAAAAAATGCTTTTAAAGTGAAAGATATTTCAGAGCATGTCAGAGTCAGAATATAAACTGTCAGAATTTCTTTAGAGATTACAAACTCCAAACACTAACAAAATTGCTTTCCACGGCAGGATTGCTGTTATGAAGGGTATTTTCAAATGCTAAATTTATGACAGAAAACATCTTGGAGGTAGGATAGGTTCAGTTGGCTGGTATTTTGTTCAGCAAGACTTTGTGCCCAGACTAATACAATATTTTATTTTTTGTAGGTAATACTGCCAACACCTTTCTAGGGATGAAGGCCAAAGTGTCTGCATTGGGAAGAGGCAGTAAATAGTGTAGAGTGGACCTGTTTAGTTAAATTCATACAAGTTATGAACAGAACTCAAGCAATTTATGTCATTGCAGTAATTTGATAGCCTCAGAAATATTCCTTTAGTTTATGGAATTCATTCACTCTAGGTACCCTTCTTCCACTTCCTCTTCTTCTCCACTTGAGAAGGAAGGCTGGAGTGATTAGTTTAAAAATGCAGATAGAGTGTTTTGTATTATTAATAGAGTTTATTTGTATTATTGAAAATCTAGCAACAAGGTGGAAGTTTCATTGGCCTTCATCAAAGAAGTTAAGAAATTATACTTTATTCATCTTGTTGGGGGGATTTATTACATTGAGACAAGAAAGAGAAAGTGGTATTTTCTGCCATATTGAGGAAATGTATTTCTCTCCTTGGTTTAGATGGTGCCACTTGCAGCACTGATGAGATGTAAGATCCAATGTTCTTGTCTCAAAATGAGATGGGAGAGAAGAAACTGGGTCACACATGATGCGAGATGAGAAGACATAGCAGATGTTGTGCATCTATCACACTTGCACTCATGCAGTACATGTTCTGTGACCCTAAGGCTTTTTTTTTCTTTTTAAATTGTTCTCTTCAAAGCACTGCATAAGAATTCTAAAACAATAGAATTAGTGATTCTATCATGCAGTGTGAGGTAATATGTCTTCAAGACAAAAGCTTGAAAAAATAGGTGAATTCATGTGTCTCATATTGAGAGCATAGGAAAGGAATAATTTCAAGAGTTTTTTCTTGAATGTTATACTGCCTGTAAAATGATGATTTCTTTTAACAGTAATGTTCTCTGTAGGCATTTTTTACAAAAGCTGTACCCACTACAGTGATCCAAACTGAAGGCCTATTTTGTAGTAATCTAGATAGATTGAACATAGCAGACACAATTTTGAAAAGTAAGTTTCTCAGCCTTCCTCTGGAAGTTCACTCAAGACTTGAAATTGCATTGATTTCCCATGAAGCTTCAATTTCTAGTTGCTCAGTTACTTACAAGAAAAATCTTTTCTCCCCTCATACCTTTCTTGTGTGGCATCTTGATATAAATTAAAATACTCTCCATAAACTGGATAAATCCAATTGTCAGGGCTTCCATTAAGTAAACAGCTGCAATGAAAAGGATATGACACACATTGTTCAGATGTCTTGCTGGGGTTTGATTCTGCTTTCTCAGCTATGTCCACCAAATTGCAGTGTAATCTCACTTAGACAGCGAGTGTCTGAGATGAAGGACAAGAGTCAAGGGCTTGTGAGCATAGTGGTAACTTTTGGTTTTGCTAGAAAATATTATTGAAAGTGCTTCAAAATGTTGTGGCTGTGATTCTTTTCTTTCCCTCATTGCCATTCTGTTGTCTTAAACTGAAACACCTGATATTCCCGGGTAGAAAATTCCTAATATTTGCAATTTGTAAAATAAGCCTATTTTTTTTTTTTTTTTTTTTTTTTTTTTGGTGTTTGTTTGTTTTCAAATAAAATTGGTAGGCCATATCTGTGCTATAGCAGTAGACTTAACCAGTGCCTGGCTTCTGACTTTTCTGTGTTGTGCAACCCATCTCTGCAAATATTATTTTCTGTTATTCTGTAGGTTGCTCACAGTTTTTTGGTAAAGTTTCAGTTGATGTCAGAGGTACAGGACAGAGTAAAATATTCAGAAACTCTTTTTTGTTGTTATTTTTCTTCTGCTGATATTTGTTTGGAACCAATCCAATCATATTGATTTTTTTATTCTGGAATTCTTACTCAAGATACTTTGGTTAGGGTGGTTCTTCCTAGTTAGTTAGGAAAAAAAAAAGTAATGAAAGTCCTAAACAAAGAACAAAAATAAATTGCAGTGCAGTGTTTTGGCAGTGGAAGATACACTTGTGTTTCTAGTACTGGCAAAAAATGTGAGTTCAAACATGCCAAAACCACCACAAAAGTTATTATAGAAAAAAGAAAACAAAGTGACTTACGAGTTTCAGCAATGAAAAATCATGTAACGTTCATTTGAACTGAAAAATGTGCCTGTTGTGCCTCTAGAATTTGATGGGACAGCCATGGAAACAGTAATAACTTTATGACTGTTGGCTAATTATATGGAAGTTCTACCAAAAAAAGGTTATACATAGCCTAAAGTATTGAAGACTTAATGAAACTGTCATCACTGTAATGATAAATATCTGTTCCAGAATGTCTTCTCAGTACTGTATTCATATCAGAATATATACTTGGCCACAATTCTGTAATGCCACCATATTTTTTAAAGAAATTATAGGCCTTCAAGTAGGCTATATGTAAAAACTAGGGATTTGTGGCATAAGTAGTTGGAACCACTTGGAATAGGTAATAATGACATCATCGAATCCTGAAGTTCAAAACACTGATATTTTTGCCCAGTTACCTCATGGAATACGTTGAAATTCTCTTGAAAGTCTTCAAGTCAAATTCAGCCATTACATAAATGATGGCTTAAGCTGACCATAAAAGTGGGTTTACATACAGCTTATATTTGTTTAGCATTTAGTAAGTCTGAAAAATGGACAGAGTAGCAAAGGCAGACATCAGGAAAGAGTAAAAATAAATCAGAAACTTCCCTGTTTAGTGCCTATTTCTGCCATTCCTAACAGCCTGACAGGATCTCAAACCAGTGGCAGTTGCTATATACTCAATTTGAAGTGTCTACTGTATGCTGAATTGGTGTAATTTCATGTGCACTTGTTCCATGACTTTGGTTTTCCCTTAAATACGTTAAATATTTAGCATGCAAAGAATAAGAGCTAATTTCAGTGATGTATGTTGATTAGGCTCTTGTTAGGCATAAATAAGGTTTATCTTGTGCTATACAGTACATTACATTGCCTATTTAATACACACATAGCTTTCTCTGTCTTCTTCCACTTCCACCCACAGACATTTAGACAAAGAGTGAATCAAAGCTGAAGTGTGAATCTCTTAGCTCTGAGCAAAGCCTGGTACAAGAAACAGCAATGTTTATTGATTATTCACAGCTTTCTGACACTGCAAAACCAGGAGAAAACAAGGGTATAAAAATGTCAAAACTAGAGTTAAAACTACCTCTTCAGAGCAAATACATGAATTTTGCACTAAAATATGGACAATAGATGTGAAGATATATAGTTGGTAACTTAAAAGTATGAAAGAAGGTAACACCTGGATTTATCAAAACTTTGTAAGAAGAAAAGAACATGTTGATTTAGTGTATTAGACTTGTTGCTGTTGGTAAATTTAGCAACTAAGGGCAAAAAGAAAAGCAATATAGAAGGCAGATTACGAATGAAAGGGCACGTGTGAGCAGGACTTCTGATGTTGACACAATTTTCAAAGTGAATGAGATCATATGTTTTAAAAAAAGGATGAGAACACTTAGAGGGAATGAGAAGAAATTTAATCATCTTAAAGAGCACCCAGGAAGGTGTTCAAGGAAGATAAAAAGTTGGAGAATGAAATTTTCCACTCTGTCAAATGCATATAGATAAAATGAGAGGGTAGGAACAGAGGAGTCAAATTGGGAGTTCAGAAATTAATGCGTGCATAGGTACTCGTGCAAATAAAAAGGCTGCTCAAGTACAGAGGAAAGAGAAATTGGAGGACATCTGGAGAAGGAGCAGTGGCTAGAAAAATACTTTTTTTTTTTTTTTCCTGGGATCAGTGAAAATTGGATATTTCAAAGAAATAGACTGAATGCAGTCATTTTCAATCTAAGAAAACCGAATCTTTTAATCAAGACCTCTAACCTGAGGAACAATTAATAGCTTACCACTGTTGCCATTGAAGAATTAAAATTCCCCTGGTTCACTCAATAAACATTTATCTATGATATTTAAGATTATCTTCATGTCTTGAAGCCATTGTAAACATGTCTGGAAATGACACACTCCCACAGTTTCTGCACAGTGGAATATGATGAAATCAGCCACCAAAAAATATTACATTTTCCACTTGCATTCATATCAGCTAACAGAATAATATCCATGTGATTTAGAACTAGACATTTCAAAAGTCTTTAAAGGATCTGAAAATCAAGTTATAAACTATGATGATTCCTAAAGTTCCCTAATAAATATATTATTTCCATGTGATGTGCAAAGGAGAGGAAAGAGATGTGGTGGTATAGAATGCTTTGTTCCTTTATTTTTCACTGTTGTTCATGCATATTTTGTACCTTTTTTTAAAATACTACATCAGTTGAGAAACAGTATTTCTTGTCTAAAATATGCATACTCAGAGTCAATGAAGAGATTGCTGAGGTGTGATTATTTTTTCCTATGTAAACCCTAGTTTCTAACCCAGTTCTGTCACTTGAATATTATAATTTTGAGATGGGATCTATAGTATCAGTAGTGTTTATTTTCATGTTTAAGTTATTCTTATTATAGTAGCACTTTAGAAAAAAGAAAATTTTGCCTTTCACAAATCTCTTAATAGTGCTGACTGCCATGTGATTATCAGTTTGGTAATTTTTTGTGAGGCTGGGTTCAGGTAGCTAATACTGATTCCCTAAATACTGTTTAATTCTACTGAAAGCAGAAGAGCAACTGAATGGAAATAAAATTATATAACTCTGAATTTTTAGGATGACTTTAGTTATTTTTAAAACTACACCACAAAATGATGAATGACAATTTGGGTATGTTCTTGTGATGAACCTGAGAGGTGGATAAAGTTTAATTCCAGTAGACCCACACCTTTATAATTTGACACTTCTTGCACTCAGTTGCAAAGGTATTAAAAGGAAAGTACTTGGTCATTTCTGACATCTAATAAGAATTATTACACATACATAAAAGTATGTGTATAAAAACTTCTAAAGTGCAATTTTTTTATGTGCTACAGGCAACTTTGACACTATTAAAAAAACTGACTGAAAAATCTCTTTGAAATCAGGAAAAAAATTCCATCAAGTTTAGTAAAAAATAAACACCTTGCTCAAGACTGAAAGATAAAAGAGTCTTGATAAAGAAAACTAACATTTGAGAGGGATAAAATGAAGCCTAAGCAAAGCATAGGACACATTATGCAAGAAACAAGCAGGGACATCCTGGGGAAGGATAGTCTAAGCCTATATATTGTATATTTAGTACTGTACTTTCAGTATCAATGTAAAGCATGAAATAGCCAACTGCTTTGAATACACGCCTTGGGGAGGACTGGACAAAATAAAAAATAAACCCGAAAGATTTCTTCATCTTGATTTCAGTTAGAATGGAAAGAAATATTCTTAGAAAACCTTCAAACCACTCAAACTGTAGTTTAGTGATTCACTGCAATAGAACTGAATTGAAAAATATTCCTTTGAAATAGCAATGAACATCTCTGTCTCTGCTTAAAATGAGCACAAATATCTGAAATGCATGGTGGCATTATGAAACAACTAAGGATGTATTAATGAGAAACCTCTAATACAGACTTTAGCTACAGGAGTGCGTGCAAATGTCTTTGAGGAGGAAGTAAGGAGTAGTGAATTCTTGTACTCTAGATTACTTCACAAATATAAAAACAAACAAATATTTATAATAAATATAGATAGGAGTAATTATTGAAGTAGAGAACACTAGGGGAATTTTTCCCAGGAAATCAAGGTGTGCTGAGAATGCAGATTCCATTGATTTTTCTCTCTTAGTCAGGGGCCTTTGAAATCTCTCCCAGTATGATTAACAAAAATTGTTTCTTCTCAAGTGTAAGACAGATCTGAATGATCATTTTATCAATTGAGGAATGCCTGGTAGGTCAAGTGCAATAAACATTGTTGTGTTTACACACCAGGATTCTGGGCTGAGGAAGTGCCATTCAATGACATGCATGTATGAGATAAAACAGCCATAAAATCAGGAACATAGAGTGAGGAAGGAGGTGTTAGGCAGACAGTGAGGCAAATTAACTCTGTTCCAATTACTTGGGTCAAGTTTGCATTGCAGATGCAACTTAAACTTATATTTGCAGAGAGAAAAGAAAGATGAGTGCAATAATGCTTGACATCTAAGAAGGCAAAGTGATACTTTTAGATGGTTTAACATAAGCCTTGTATTAAATCATTCAGTTTTAGCAGTGATTTATAATAATAAGAGGTGAGAAAATAACTGGTAAATGGTTCATCTGCACAGGGAGTTTGTTTAGCTGCTACATAATACAGTATTTTCCTAAAAGGAATAATTTCTATTTCCAGAACTACCTGTTTTATAAAGCTTCATGTGAGCATTGCTGACCCCTATGCACTGGAAAATCATGTGGTTTTTCAAACCCTCAAGTTTTGCTCTGATGGTTTTGTCTTTGTCACATTGGGAAAAATGGGAACTCACATAAGTCTCTGACCCTCACCTTTAGAAGAAAACCACCATTTACTCTGCAGCTTTTATAAAACCATGAAAGTTGGCAGCAGTGTGTATATTGTTTTGTTTTCTAGCTAGTTAAGCTGGAGACAGAATTTGATTTTGCTTGTGCCTCAGAGAAAATTTTAATTGATAACAACACTAAAAGGAAAAAAATCATTGAGAAAATAAAAGCTCTATAAGCCATCTAAGTGCACAAATGTAACAATGCAAACTTGCTGTACTTCTGTGCTTTAATCTGTGCAATTAATATGAAGATCAAATGTAATTCACATTTTTCTTTAGGTAAGAACTCTTTTATTTGCAAAGCTGCATTTGAATCTGAGAAAGCTGTGAAGGACAGCTTAATAGTTTGTTAAAAATAAAAAACCAGCATTTTTTTAACCAAACTGCACTTTCACAAAAGTGACCTGCACAAGCCCTTACAGATTTATCAATTCTCACCACTTTAAATGATTTTCTACTTTTGTACTTAGATTATTAAAAAAGTTTCTTTCTTTGTAAAGTTGTCACAACAGAAGTACTGTGTTTTATCAGAAGTTAAGATTTTGCTTACTAAATTACAAAGCTTGGAGTAGCTAACAGAGACATGAAGATAGAGCTTGCATGACCATTTTAGTTTATGATGATGGGTTTTTTTCCTAAAATCAGAGAGAGATTACTCAGTGGCCTTTCATATCTGCTGACAATTTTTTGATATTTTGCTTATCTAGAGGAGCAGCATGCTCTGTATAGAAAAATCAACTTATGCTTAGAATTAGTTAAAGGAAAACTTTGTTGTACTAGCAAGGTGTTGCACTTTTGAAGCCAATTTCAGCACTTTGTGCTGAAAAGTTCTTAATGCATTTCAGAAAGGGAAATAAGTTCAGCTCTTCTGTAGGTGGAAAATAATGTGAATTCAGACTGAGAACTCTGGCTACTGCAGGCGGGTGAACTGTGGTGTTGGCTTTTTGAATGTTTTTTTTATGAATGTGTTGGGGTTTTTTAAACTTCACTGGAGAATGATTCACCTCTTAAGATCTAAATTCCTCGTAACAGAAAGTAGCACATAGTCAGAAATTATAATTTTTATAGTAACAAAGGCATCTATTTTATTTGCATTTTTCAGGCACTAACATTCAACATCTTACTCTTCAGCTGAATTAATTTTTAACAGTTTGCCAAAACAGTTGTTTGAAAGGTTCTTGTTTTACTTATTTGCTTGTTCGATGTATCCATTGCTGATATTTAACCAGGCTTATTAGAGGGTTTAGAGTCACTTTATTTTCATATCTAATGCCAGTTTAGAGTTGCTTTGAACTGAACCACAGAGAAGTGAAAATCTGTTAGACTTTAATTCTGAATTTCAGTCACTTTACATTTTAGTTTCATAATTATCATTAATACTTATTGTTCCTTGACAGGTAGTAGAACTGCATAATCTGTTTTATTTAGTGTTCTTGAATAGTCTTTTTATTGGAGTGAGGGCCACATTTAAATTTTACCTCTGAAAAATAAAAGTTTGTTTATATAGCTATATATTTCCAGTTTGATTTCATAATGCCTGTATATATTTCCTTTGAGTGTTTAGAGTTTTTCATCAGAAAACTTTATTTTGGGAAGGGACAATATTAAAGTACTCTGAGGCATGGAAATTAGTCTACAAATTATTTTGAATTTATTTTGTTGCATTCCCCTCGTTTCGTGAATGTGTTCTTCTTTGTTAGTTTTATTAAACTAGTGTGTCTGAAGTTGTTTGGAAGATATTTATTTACTTTTGTGTTACGGAAACTTCTTGACACTTTGGAATACGAATCTAAGAAGGGGGTTTCTGCCTTAGAGTGTTTGTAAGTTGTCTTCTAGATCCTATCATATACTGAAGTATACTTTCTGCTAATAAAAGTGCAATTATA
Organism: Cichladusa arquata; assembly: GCA_026413545.1. Taxonomy (NCBI): domain Eukaryota; kingdom Metazoa; phylum Chordata; class Aves; order Passeriformes; family Muscicapidae; genus Cichladusa; species Cichladusa arquata. The sequence continues at coordinate 108,000,327 of JAOTQP010000001.1, read as the reverse complement.
CTCCATCGATTCTTAACATCAGAACATATTAAAAATTCTCAGTTTTGTTTTAAAATGTATCAATAGCAAGATATTTTTTTTTCCCTTCTCTAAGCTCTAAAGCTAAAGGAAACCTTGAACATAATGCATAAAAATGATTTCAGGACAACAATTCACTACAGTGGAGCACTATATTGTTTTGTCTTAGTAAGGCAATTAGTACCTGTGGAACAATCCATTTTGGCTCCCACCTTGTGCTACCTTGACACATGAAGTTATCTAAAAAAACTTCAAATTTCACATGGTGAAGATGAAGTGAAAACATTGCATACTTGTCAGTGCAAGTATAGCTGTAAGTTTTGTTTCAGAAAAGCTGAACATTTATGTCAGCTGTAAAATGCAAACTTGATTTATTACCAACTAGCATTAGGCATTTAGCAGTGTACAGCTCGTGGTACTGTTGGTAAGCCAATTTAACTATATTAGGAAAAAATTTTCTTTGCAAACCTTAAAGGATGATAACTGAATTATTTTCAAGAACATGAGCTAATTTAGAAGATCATAATTTTACTTTTCTTCCCAGAAGAAAAAAAGAGGCTTCTTGTGGTAAAGATTGGAAATGCAACATTGTCTAGTCAAACAAGAGATAGATAAACAAATGCCTAGCACAGATATTTTTCTTCTTAAGCAATGCATGAAATATCCTTGCTCTTCCAGGACTCTCAGTACTAGAAAGTCAATCCTAACAAAACTGTCATCTTGTGGTGAAAATAAAAGGCAAAGTTAGTAACAAGATGGTGTAGGAAGGATGATACTTAAAATTCAGAAATTCTGATTCCACAGTCAACATTTGTTGTGTAAATCAAATAGGTGAATATTTGTGGTAAAAAGAAAAACAAAGTTAACAACAAATCAGATAAACCCACAACTTTCAACTGAAAAAATGGTGCCTCTTGGTGACTATTTTCTATTGGCAGTTGCTGTTTTCTAAACTCAGTTACCAACTGGACATTTTTGGAAGATACCTTTCAGCTTTATAGATGTGCATGGCAACTCTGATGTGTTTGGGGTGTGTGCATTACTTTGGCATCTGGTAGCTCAGATAGGACCAGAGTTCTCGGAGTTATTGGATATTAGTGACAAGAACTTTCATTAGTGATGGATCTGTCCAAGAGTAAAATCAATATTGCCATTAATATTAATGTAATAAATGCACCTGCAACTGAGTGGAGCATATAATAAATGGTTTAGGTACAAGTGGAATTTAGTGCTTCAGTTCAGGGAATGTGCTGTTAAGAGAAATATCTGTACTTGTCCTAATGCTTTATATGAGTGTGTACAATGTTTTTCTCTTTCTGAGCACTTGAACTCTTTTTTTTTATGTGAGCTACTGAAGTTTTGAATTCTTTCCCAGCTGAGGAATTGGAAATGTATATGTAATAGCAGACCATGCTTAATGTAGTGATAATTCTGGTAACAATGTTGAAACAAGGTCTTCTGACAGGGGAAGAGCGAGCAAAAGCATTTTAGAAGAGTTCTTAGGAAATATATGTATAAGCTCTTTGCAGCAGCAACCCCAATGAGATCAATGTGTTGTGCTGTATTTATATTACTTCCAGTACAACATTGATATTCTGGTAGAAGATTGTAGGGAAAAGCAGAGCAAATAGCTTTTTAGTGATTATTCTGTATCCTGAGTATGCTGGGTCATATGTTGTATCCAAAAGCAATTTGTCTGCATTAGAAACATATAATTTTTTACCTCCCTGAAAGCAAATAGTACCAGTAGCAGGATTACATTTATTATGCTGCAGTTAATGAGATTTGGAAGTGCTTAATGTAAAAGTGTGGCATCATATATATTTCACTTAATTTGAAAAATATGTAAGAAAAAGGGGTGAGACTATTTTCTGATGAAAACCAAAACCACCCCCTTTACCACTGGAATGAGGACACCAACCAAGAGAAAAGCAATTTAGTCACCTGCTGTGCAAAACACCACTGAAAATTAACATGGTGAAACTTAAACCACAGAAATCTGGACATTTTTGAACTCAGGGTTTGGCAAGATCAAGTACGAAACATCACCCTGTAAAGTCTGCTGGGTTTATATCACTGTCTAAGAGAAGATTTATGCCTTTGCACTTCCCTTCATGTTGTGCAGCACGAGCAGAATTTGTGTCTTTGATGCCTGAAGTCTGACAATGCTTAAGGCCTTTGGACAATGCCTTTAAAAGCATGCTTTAACTTCTGGTCACCCCGAAGTGGTCAGGCACTTGGACTAGATGATTAGAGGTGTCTTCCAACTAAAAATATTCCAAATACACTGCCAAGTACTATACATTAACAGGACATGATCTTTAGAAACAGTTTTGTCAGTTATTTTGGGGACTCAACATTCACACCAACCACTCTTAACATTTATATATTTGCTTGCTTGTTAGATTTTTGTTTTGTTTTGCACTGTGAGCCCTATTAAGGCTTCATGGACTGAATGAAGTGTATTAGGGATGCCTCCAGTGTGCATCTTCCACCTTTTTTTTAATATGGAAGTTTCCCAAATCATGTGCTTTGAAACTATTTGAGAGAGAAAACCAAAATACAGAAAATGGGGATGATCAGGTTGTTTATTTCAAAAGCACCCTTCAACCAAGCTAGAGAAGCTATAGGTACAACCCATCTAATTTGGCTAATTCTTAGAACTAATTCGGTGTTTCTTGGTTTTACTGTCTGTTTTCCCCTTATGAATAGATTTGAGACTTTTGATTAAAAGTAATACAGCAGCTAATCCCCTACTATCCCCTAAAATTGTGACAAAGACATTTTTCTTGTTTCTTTGAGATAGGGAAAAGGAATATATGGCTTTAATACATGCTTATTTTCTATTCCCCCAATCATTTTATTTATAAGGAGGTCAAGGTAAGGCAAAAATGATTGCACTTTTCAGCAGGTATGTAGCTTTCCCCAGTTTTACCTGTCCTCAGTTTTTTTTTCTTCTTTTCCTCTTTTCTTTCTGGTCCCCTTACAGAAAACTTATATAATTTTACTGTAATACCCTTTTTCTAAGAGATGTGTCATTTTGTATGCATACAAGCTCCTAAATCTTCCTTTTCCCCTAATCTATTGCAAGTCTACTTTATTTAGTGGAACTCAATAGTGTTTCTAAGGGAGGTGTGCATGCTGGAATATTACTTGTATATGCTAATTAATTGAATATGATAATGAGGACATGATGACAAAGTCAAAGCAGAATCTGAAAACAAGTAATCTGTCTCTTTCTTAACAAGCAAACTAACTTAATGGAGGTAGCCAGAGTGCCTGCAAACTTAGTTTGCTTCATGTGAGTTGTTTTGGAGTGCAAGTCCTGTGGGACAAATCCTAGGAGATAACACTGTCTTTATGGCTACTTTTCTACAATAAAACTGGTACACGTGGCTGTAGGAAGGGTATTTCTTATGGAGGAGTTGTCAAGACAGGCTCTGCTGTGTAGGACTTGACTCTGTGAGCTCTGAGCTGAGACCCCACCTTGCCAAGAGTTAAAGGACTTGTACCACTCAACCTGAATTACTCAGAAAGATCCCAGTACTGACAGTGATATGTGATCCAGTCATCTCTGTTTTCCTCCTCCTAATTACAGCATTGTGGATTATTGTTGAACATGACCAAAGGACAGTCCAGGTAGCTGTCATACAACCCAGCCCAGGGAAGGCAGCAATCTTGAAATGCTCACTAGGAATATGGAAGGTTTTTAAGAACTGTAGATTGGAAAATCCTCATATAATAGTAGTAACTAATTTAATTTTGTTCAAGTAAAACCAGTTTTTGCACCACTGAGACATTGTTGCTCTCCTGAACTATTTTATGTTTTGGGAATTTTGGAACTGGAAAATCTTCCCAGACAAGGAAGTTCTACAAAAAGAAGAGCACAAAGATAAATTTTATTCCCCCTTCTAATTTCTACATTTTCTTTACATTTTACACGGTGTTAATCCTATTCTCCCAGCTGCTTACCAGCATGTTTAGGTTGATAAGAAAATGTCCTGCTTTCTGATTCAATTTTCTCCTCCACTTGCTGCTGTGTACCACTTTACTTTTAATCTCTTTTTTCTTCTAACATCCAGTCCAGAAATATTTCCTTTACTCTGATAACTCATAGCTATTGAAACACTTTGGGATGAACGTTGCTGGCATCACAAATGGGCAAAGGACATTCTTATGCCTGTAGACTGCATGTACTGCCTGGCACAGGCACATGGAGCTGCCATTGCCTTGACTTCATTTGTTCTTGCACTTCAGTTTTTCAGTAGAAATATAAACTGTATATTTTAGGCAGTCTCAGTTGAACAATTTCATAAACAAAAGGCTTGGTGTTGAAGCTTTAAACCTAACAAAGCCCTTAATCAAGCTACATATCTGTCGTTTTATTCCCTTTTCATATATGCTAAATAAAAAGAAGTAGTTCTTATTTTAATCTACACCTCACACTGTTCTTTGGTAAATGTGAACTTTATAGACCCCTCTTTATACATATAAATACCATTTATATCTCAGGCTATGTACTGTGAGGAAAATGGATGTTGTCTCACCTCTGTGGAATTTGTACAGGATGAAAGATGTTGGCTTTTTCTTAGCAAATACAGGGTTTTGTGATACCAATGACCCTTAAAATTTAACATTTTTGAAATTAGAAAATTAGCACTTAGCAATAATGTGACATGACTCAGGCAGCTTGATGTTGTCTGTCAAAATCTACCATCAGCAGAAAGATTTGAAAGAGCTGGAAATGATAGGAGGAAAAAAACCCACTTGTCTTATTTTCTTGCACTCATAATTCTATGTGGGTAAGCAATTAAAAAATGAAAGGAATTGTATAGTGACATAGTTTTGAAATTTAAGCATTTTTTAAACTCTCATGTGAACACTTCTAATTTCATTGAAATGAAATTACAGTCATGTAAGTTGAGAATATTCTTGCCTTGTGCTATAAACATTAATTTGGTAAATAAAGCATGAGACTATGTGCAGTCAGAAACAGAGCATGTAAAAATTTTGCAGTTAGGAATTTATTTTCAGCAAATGAAATTTGGTGGGAGTTCTCCTAAACCATTTTCAGTGAAGATTTCTTGAGGTTATTCCTGGCTTTTACACACTTTCTCTAAAATATCTGCAAGCTGTTCATTTTTTTTTTTTCTTTTTTCTTCGTGATCATGGATACTGAGCTGTATTCATAATCTGAAAACCAATCTCTCTAGTATGCATTAGACCTAAACTTAAGGTGTGACATCTTTGGACTCCTGGAAGGGACATTCCAACAGTTTTTTGCAGAAAGGACAGAAACAGAAGGGGAGAGTGTGTACACATGTGTATGACTGATAGATGGGTTAGAGTAATATCTAGAGAAATTAATGTGACAAGCAGACCAGTAAATAAAGGAGAAAAATTGAGAGTAGCGTTTGAGAACTGTGGAGCTGAAGAAAGGAAGGGAAAATGAGCAAGCAGAAAGGAGATACAATGAGTTTTACTATGTGGAAACCTCTTTTTGTCTGGAGTTGGATACTTCCCTTTGAAGCTGGTGTAGAACACTTTAGATTCCAATAACTATAAATATCATTACAAATAATGTTGTAATTAAAATATTACAGCATCCACTTGCACACTTCTCAGAGCTAAGCAGTATCAGTTAAGTAGACTATCTTTAGAATTACGGTATTAAGCATTTTCATCTGGTATCAAGCCTAAATAAATGTATGGAACACCCCCCACCCCCCCACCCCCCCCAAGCTT
>JAOTQP010000001.1:107967005-107994464 GCA_026413545.1 Cichladusa arquata | reverse complement strand
ACATTTTTTTCAGAGCTTTCTTTACAGTTGAAAAAGAATCTAGAGTATTCTCTTATTTAGTTCTTCATGTTTGAGGAGCCAGCCATCACCAACCAAAACATTTACACCAACCCCACAAAATCAATCTTGTTTGTAACACAGCTGGTCAGTGGAAGCATGATTCATTGGGAGCAGAATCTCATGTTGAATATAATAGTTTTTCCCAACTCTGTCTTCCTCACTGACTTCTGTGTACAACTACAAGTCTTACCCCATTTTCTTGCCAGAAAGCACTGACTTTGTTCCTTCTTCTTCTTGCCATCTTCCTCCCAAGCAGCTGGCAGTCCCTTGGTGGGACAAATGCTCAGTTTGGACTCCTCTGTTCACTCCAGGAGGTAACTGTTCTTCTGTATTTAGCTCTAAAAAGTTTTCTCTATTGCCTGTTCATTTTAAAAAACTATTGAAGCAAGTTGGCTGTGGTCAGCTGCCAGACACCCACCTGGCTGCTGTCAGTCCTTTTCCTCAAGGACATGGGCACAGAGTATAAAATTTCAAAGGCTCAGGGGTTGCTTCTCAAACTTGTTCCCCTCAACATCTGACAGGTTCTGCCCTTCCTTACCTTGACGAGGCTTTGATACTGGCATGAACTTTACAGCCTCAAGAGAAGGATTTCAGTAAGACAATTATAATTCTTCAATGTGCTCTATTTTATGGAGTAGCAGCATTGTATGAATTGCTTTAAAAGGATTACTAGGACTTTGTAGAGGTAAGATTATTAACTGTTCTTTCCCCTTCAAGAGTCAGGGAGTGATTTGCAAATATGAAGCACATTCAGAGTAAATAGACATGGAAGTAAACAGAAACTTCTAACTACAAGAAAAAAAATCACACACACTAAGCCATTTTATCACTGCAAGGAGTACCACAGCCCTGTGCCTTTCATTAAAGAGCCTATTTAATCTGCTGTAGACATATGTGATATCTGTAACAATCTGCACAAGACACTCAAATCCATTGAGTCTAAGAAGCTGTGCATTTTCTGAGGTCAAAATAAAGAAAATCTAGGTGAACAGAAATGATAGCTATACCTCTTTGAATAAAAGAAAATAGTTTTACTGTTTCTCCAACCTCCTTAGTTTACCAGGATATAGGACTTGTGTACACCTGCTCACCTCTAAAGTGTGTATGTGTGTGTGTATATATATGTTTGTGTTACAATTTCCTGGATTTTGAATGCCTGAAAAAAGGTTGAGAAGTATGCAGACTTGATGCCTACTTCCTGTAAGCCACACTGCAGAAAACTCTGTGTATTAATTAATAATGTGCTTTCATCAGCATGCAGGGATTTGTTAACAATTTTTTTAATAACCACATATCAATTACATATATATCCTCTTTTTTTCCCTTTAAATGGCTACTTTCTCCAGAACTCTCCAATATCATAGACTCTGTGTGTGAACCCTGATCTCATTCTATCCCTACCCAAGTCCAAAGCTCAAGTACGATGTATGATTTAGTTCTAAAAAAATGGTAGTTCTTTGAGAGAGGGAAATATGACTGAGCCCTCACTATCTCATCTAATCTTGTTATGCACCATCACTGGTACCTGAGGTACTTTCTCAGGAGACTGGAGGGAGGACAGATATGGCCCAGACGGACAAGGGGACAGACAGAGATAAGAATACCCAGGGGCAATCACAACCTGATGTGGTGTATTTTATGCATGTAGGTGGATAGGAGTTTCTGAGGTCAACATCAACAATAACTAAAATTCACTGTTGTACAGATAGTTCATATTTGTCTCCTCTCTACTTCCATGCTCAAAGTTGAGCTGTAAGTGGGGCACAGCCATGACACTCGAAAAAACTATCATTTGAAGTGCTTTGAACTTTGAATTTCAAGATGCTTGGGAGTCTGAAAATGCAACTGCAAGAAACTCTGGCACCATATTTTATCACATTTTGTATTTTGCAGACACTCTTTTATTTTTCTCTCTTCTCATAAGCAGTCTTCTTAAAATAAGGGGATTTTTTATTTAATAGAAAAAAATGAAAGAATGTATTTATAAATAAAAAGTAAACAAACAATCTGTAAAACATTTAACAAAACATATGGGTGTTTCATTTAGTTTTTTATTTATTTTTTTTTAAGAGTAAGCTAAGCTTCAACAAGTTATGTGGGGCATGTATTTTAAGAATAAAATGAAGTGTAAGGTAAAGCTGAAAAATCTTGCAGCCATAGTTTGGCTGTCAACACAAGTTTGATTCTTAAATGTTACTGTTCAAAGAACTTCTTTAAAAACAACTTTAGGTTTAGGTTGGCCCCTAAACTACTGAGCTTTATAGCCAAATGAAGGGGAAAAAATAGCATATGGAAGCTGTATAAATCTGTCTGTTTTGGCATGTAATGCTGTCCCTGAATTGTGGCAGCTTCCTTCTTTGTCATTCAAGGTGTGCATTTAGTTTTCTGGCCAAAATTTTAGTCTCTTTCATTTCACAGCTGAATTCCATCCATCCTTACCAAGCTCCATTAACTGAATTAATTTTGACTGTTCCTGCAATGATCTCTTGTTTTTTCCAGACTTGATTAGCTGCATCTTACCTTTCAACATACTATAGTCTTTTTCAGGAGTTATGTGGTTCAAGAATGAACAAAAAAACACCTCTGCTAATGTACAGGAAAACGAGGAAAGCACTGCAGTTGCAGTAACTTTTTTTCCACATAATAAAAGTGAAGAAGCAAGACAATTTCTATGAGAAGGCAATTCCACTTGCTCACTCACATATTCAGTAAGAAACTACACAGATCAGCATTGGCTCCAGGGGGATCTTCCTGAAATTTTAAGCTTTGTAGCATAAACTAAAGATAGTGATCTGGTTTTGTGGCAGAATAGATGCTGTGTGTGCAGTTGTTGGGAGGCAATAGAAATGCTGTGAAAACCAACATGTGGCAGAAGTAGCCTGGGAGGAGAGATGACAACTTTATGTGCAGCAGCTTTTCTCTCTCTTCTTGTTTGTGGGTGCCAGGCACAGCTGCTGTGCAGAGCTGCATGTGACAGGTGCCAAGGACAGTGCTCCTCTCTCTCAGGAGTGCTTTTCCCCCTTTGCATCCCCTTGTGTTACCCGACCTGTTGCAGGTGTGTTCCCATCACGTGGCATTGCTGGAGGGAATGATTTCATAGCAGGCTGGCTCAGCTGCTGGACAATCCTACTGCTCTTGAGTGATACCATCCCTGCTGCAACAGGTGTTGTAGAGTTTGAAGGGAAAAAAAACCAAAACCACACACAACTCCCAAATAAAAAAAGACAATTCAAACAAACGACCAAATTCATGTTTTTTTCATACTATAGGAGGTATATTTGTTGGCATTCACTTTGTTCACAGAAAGGTTGGGACTTTCAGCATTGTTAGTGGAGCTAATTCAAGCTGTTATGTTTTGGGGATCTAGCTCCCCAATTTCAATATGGTATTTCTAGAGCCATTGTCTATTGGTGCATGCAGGGTGTGAAAATGGGAATAAAATTATACTGCCCTGAAGTTAAACAACCTAAAATAAAACCAAATCAAGGCCAAACAGTATTTTCAATGTAGCTCAGAATGAAGGTGATGTCATCAAAAAAGAACCTACCACCACTGATATGATGCAGTTTTTTACAGGCAAATCACTTCACAAATTATACTGGTGCTTAAAATTGCATCTCTAGTGTCTGTTTAGACGCCCAAGGATATCCCACACCTCCACCTGCTGCTGCAGAAGAGCAGGAAATCAGGCTCTGTGTTGTACTGTCTTGTATCCACTGGGGCATTTGAAATGGCACCTGATGCTCGTGTTTAGTGCATTAATCACTCCCTTGGTATAAGACTCAGTGTTGTGTTTCTAGTTCCAAATCAATAATACAAGAGTTTATTTACCATGTTTTGCCCTCAGCTCTTTTTTTTTCCAGCTGGGGAATCTTTTATGTTTTATTATTGTCTTTACAAATTGTATGTAATAATTGTAAAAAGGAGAAGGTGATATAGTTCCCCCTTATGTTTTTACTTTTATTGGGAAGAAAGGTAAATTAAATGATATCTGATGGAAAGAACAGGTAGTTGGACAATATTACTCATTAAACATATTTGACTCTGTTAAATTTCTGAGGCAGATGTTCAATGAATCTCTTTCATTGGGTTTATGCATCTGATGGTGAACATCTACATATAAATGAATCTCCAACATAATTAAAATGAAATTTATTGTTGGTAGCAGCATGGCATAGTATATTTTGGTAGATGATTGAAATTAAGCAGGCTAAGTTAAGCAGCAAATCTCAAAGCTGAATGAATTTTTATAACCCGGTGACTCCTGCCCTTTCTGACATTTTTTTGGGGCTTTTAAAATGAACTTATTGTTCACCCCTCTGCATTTTTCCTTTCACTTCTTCCCTATATGTGCACTTTCACTAGTACTTCTCTGCTGAAGTATTTCTGAGTTTCTGTGACAGTTTGGTTTGGAGTTCTAATGACAGTAAGCAGATCATGAACATTTTTTCCTATGGCCAGTGTTAGTTCCTTAAACCTGTATTCCTTAAAAATACCTTGTTAAGTGTTACTCTACTTTATCTTTCAGATAGTCCTTTATAATATACCTGGCTGAGATTTTATAGTGGAATCACTAATTGCCAAAGACAATTAGATGGATATTTGAAGAAAAATGCTATTTCTTTAGCCCAAAAACAGCACAATGGGTTCTAGGACTTGGTGACTTTCTGGCCTGTGAGGACTATGACAATTTTTTTTTTCCCTTTACATATTTCTCTCTTTCTTGCAACTGGATTAACATTTCTTATAACACATCCTGTGGGAAATGTATCATTGGCTTGGAAAATCCTGATAAGTTTCTGGTTTGAAATGAGTATTTGGATTTCTTTGAGTCTTAAGTACACTAAGTCTCTACAGACTCCTGCATACAGGATTTGTAAAGAATGAGAGTTGAGTTCCTTACAGGTCCTGCATCCAGAATATTTAGTGTGCCACAATTCTTTAAATTTATATATTGATATTTTAAAAAGAAATATTTAGATCTGCATATGGCAGGATTTCTATCATCAAAAAAGAAAAGAAGATGGAGATGGTGGGAACACCTTGTGATCCTGCAAATGCAAATACAACCAGACACTCATTTTACTGGAGAACACTCTCTTTACTGTGGAAGCACAGATGCCAGAGGGGGACTTTAATGTACTATGGACTGGTACAAGAAATATGAAGTCTTAGTAAGCATGCTTCAATCTTGTCACAAATATATTCATTCTGTTTTTGAACATTCTTTAATATCTTTAAGTGTAGGTTATACTTTTGTGTTTGTTAATTTTTGGCAGTCATGGTGAAGATTTCTTGACTGGTTTTCTAAGGAATAAGTAATATCTTTGTTAATCCTGACTACTCTCTATTGTAACCTTTTAATATTTCAATCTCTGTACTTTGTGTTTCTCTGGTTTACTTGCAAGTATCTTGGACCAGTGTGCAGTGAGTTCTATGTGTGCCTTCTGCTGGGCTTCACAGTCTTTACTTTTAGAAAAAATCTACTTACCTTGTGCTGGCAAATATTTGCTAATAATGTAACAGTGACCATGCAGTTTTACAATTTGTATCTGTTATCTGGCAGGGGAGCTGTTTGAGGAGAAGCAATTAAAACATCCCTGCCCACCTATAAATGTAAACAGTGTCACTGTGGAATATTTCTACCTCTATTAAGTGAGAACTTTAAATTATCACTAACATAGACAGAATATAAAGAACATTGCTAGATATTTACTGATATATACAAAGCAGGGCTGCCCCTGAGTTAAATTGCTTATAACGCTTATAATTGCTTAAATAATTATTATAAACTTATAATGACTTGGAGAGACCTTAATAAAACTTCGAGTTTTGTTTCAGTCCCACATTGAAGGATGAAAAAAATAATACCTATGGACTGAGTAACTGGTTTTCAGGAAGTGTTACTGGAAGATTCACTCAGTGCAGTTTTATTGATACCCTTGTCTGCCCTCCTCTCCTGATTCCTTTTTATAGTTCGGTAATTTGTACACAGGGAAAGGGGATAGTTTTCAATTAAAACTCGTTTCTTGAACACCAAGAAAAAAGTGTTTTAAAATGTTTGTGCAGAAGAGATTAATGAGAGATGAAGGAAAGTCCCAGCTTTGTGTCTTCCAACTCCCTGTACCCTCTATCAGAGGCTACTGAAGTCTGTTTTAATGCCTTATGAGTTACCACTACTCAGAAGAAAGAGAAAAAAGAATAGATGGTAGATCATTAATAAAAAAATGATATGAAATCAGCTGTTTTTTAAAAAATTGTTCAATTATCAAATCTGTTTTAAACTTGATAATCTAAGTTATATGGAAATAAAAAAAATTGTGAGGAAAGCATAAATAATTAACTCAAGATTATCTCTGATGGAAAAACACAATAAACCAACAGTCTGAATTTTTTTTTTTTTTTTACATATAATGCATAGATCAAGCACTTTTTGCACAAATAGGCAGCAGAGATACAGGTAATGCATTTAGTGAAACAATAGGGATTAACTGTGAAAAATAAGAAAAATTAATATGAGACTGTGAGGACTTCTCCTCCCCAAGAGGAACATGCTGAAAAATTAAGGAAATTCTCATTTACCACTTCCCACATTTTATCTCTGTGGAAATGGATATACAACCACATATCTGCAATAACTAAAAGAAGCATAAAAATATCTTAAGTAACATAATAAGTTAATAGTTATGAAAAAAAAAATTGAAATTAAAATTTGAATTAAAATTAATTAATTTGAATTAAAAATGCCCATAAAACTCACTGGCAAACTTACTAATGATGAAATCCAGCAGGCTTTTCCAGGCCAATGTGGCAGTGGGTCTGGGCTCCTGGAAAGCAGGTTACTGGCAGCTGACAAAGGTGTTTTACCTGTAAAGCTTCTCCCCTGAGGCTTCCAAGTGTGGAAGATGTAGCTTATTGTCCCCTTCCCATATCAGGAATATCAAAACAAAAATAGTAAGAGGTTTTCATTGTTGTCTTTGATGAAATAGGCTTTGGCATAGCATGCTACTTCAGCATTTATTATTTATGTGATTTTTATCTTGTCAGGCTTAATCTGCAGTATGGCTAATCTTTAATGGATTTAATGCTGCCTGTGAGGTGTTGGGAATGCTCTGTAAAAAGAAAATTATGTTGCTGTTGTTACTTCCCTCAAGAATGATGTACTTAAATAGGATAGCATTTAATATTCCAATAAATGATATACAGCTCAAGGAGTATGTTAAAATCAGATGGACAATGATTGCTCCTATTGTCACTTGGATGCCTGAACATCCATTCAGACCAGATTATGGATGAATTAAAATAATTTTTAATTGCCTTCTCCATCAGACCACAATACAACTCATCTTACAGGGAAAAGGTGCTGTTGCAGTCCACTGCAGGTTGTGTGCAGGGATTTCTCCCTGTTATTGCTCTGTTAATGCTCTCAGGGGAGGAAGAGAGGAACAGGTCTGTCTGTATGTTCTCCACCTGTCTGCTGAAAGTTTTGGGAAGGGGAGGCTAGGCTGGAAATTATTTTTTTCAGCAATGGGCGCCCTTTAGGTCCTGGAAGATTGCCCAGGTGCCTTCTCCAGGCTGAACAACTCCAGCTTGTGTCCATGGGACAGATGCTCCAAAACCCTGATTATCTTTGTGGTTCCCCTCTGGACTCCAACAGGTCCACAGCCTGGATGCCCAGATGCTGAATGCAGGTCTCTAAAACTCCTAATTTGCATGTGTTTTAGAATATATTCTGGCACTATATATTTTGCTTGCAGGCAAGATTTGAAACTAGCTATTGCAAGTTCATTATATAAGTGTACTCAGAAGAAAGGAAAGCAAGTGTTTTATTTCTCTGTTTGGAAAATATCAGTACTTGTGCTAAGTAACAATTGTTAACCTAACTTCTGTAGATAACTATGTAGGATTTCCTTTTGATAAATCCCATTTTTACATGGCAAATAACTGCAATGACTGTAATGGAGGTTTTGCCAGAAACAGTTGATTTTGCTAAAGCCAGATTTTGACAAATTTGCCTCAGCTGCATAATTTTAACTGTCAAGCTAACAATGCCAGCCTTTACTAAACCTCTACTCAAATAACCAGCAAATTCACTTGCATAATTTTGTTTGCCTTTCTTTCCTTTTCTAACTGAATACCTACTACTGAAATCCAGGCTACTGGATGTCCTGAGGCTGTGCACAGCAGTCTTTGTCTACAATTGGAATCAGAGGCTCACAGTTCAGGTTGCTTTTGTTGGTGCTTTTGCTTGTTTGTTTTTTGTGGGGTTTTTTTGGGTTTTGTTTTGTTTTGTTTTTAATTTAATGTTCTGGTTTGCACTATACTTTAAGCTCCAGGAGGAATGATTGATTGTAACTTGTCCTCAATAGCTGTATATCCATTGTTAGACTGAACTCTGTGAGGAAAAAACAAAATCCCAAACTAGCAAAATATTTTTTATGCATTAAATGGATATTTTAAAATAAGTAATAAGCAAAATTTCTGAATTCTAATGAAGTGACAGATTTCCTTTATTTTAGAAATTATAGAAGATGTATAAATAAAGAGGAGAATAACTCCTGCTTAATGCTTTTTCTTCCTTGAGAGCAGTGGGATCCTGGGTTTAATGTCCATAAGAGCACAAGTATAACTTACAGAATTTGTGTACCAGCTTTGTTCTGCGTTCTTCATAAAGATTAATACCTTTATACTGTAGATTTGAAGCAAGGGAGAAGGAGAGAGGAATGATTGAAGATGATTATGAACAGCAAACTATCATTTAGAGAGCCATTATTCTAAGCCTTAGCCCTCAAGTGCCTCACTGGAAAGTGCAACTTCTATAAAATTTGTCTGAATGACTTGGTTATTCCTATGACCCATTCTAAGACCACCAAGTAAACAACCATATATCTATAATATTGTTTTCCAGTTGTTTTGCTTTAAATTTGCCGCTTGTTAGATTGTGTATGGTACTGCTACTAAGAAAATTATTTTTTAGCTGAAAAAATATGAACAAACTAGACAGTCAAAAGACATATTTGCTTCTGTGTATTTAATAAATCTCAGTGGCTTTTTCTTCTAACATGTTCCTCATCCCTTGAACCCATACAAACTTAAGTAACCACAATATCCATTGGCAGAGGAAAAAAAGTTTTGTAGCTCTGGATCATTTCAAACAGGGGGAAAAAATCCAGTAGCACCCTAATCCAGTATTTAATTGCTATCTTTGGATTTTAGTGTGGCTTTTACTAGCTTCTTTTGACTTTTAGCTCTTCCTCTTCTGACTCTTCTCACTGAAGACACAGTGAACACCTCAGCCAGCCCATGCTGTAGACCAGTTCTTAGAACTGTTTTGTAGCAGCCTCATTTGATATCTCCAACATCTGTTTCTGGGTGGTGACTTGATATATTATGCAAACATCAGCTTTTGCTTGAAATTACTTTTGCTTAAGTGATTGGTGGATTTTATCCAGAAATGTCAACCTCAGAAATTTTGGAGCTACTGAAATCTGAGCGGAAATACTCATCTTATTAGAACCAGGATTCCTTAGACAACTGTGATTCATAAAAGTGTAGAGAAAAGAATGGAAGCATAACGGGCCTTCCTTCAACACTGTCAGAGCTAGGGCAAGAAGAATCTAAACACAATATTTTCTAGCTCTTTTGGCATTTAGAAAGTAGCAAGTACTAATCTGCATCCCACTTTCACGGCCATATGAATATAGTGTAGGTGAATTAGCTGAAGTGATTGATCTAATGCAGTGCTATACAACACATCCAGGAACTCTACTCTGTTTGCCTAATGAAGTGTCAATATGTCTCAAATGGTCCCTCAAATGATTTAAAGGAATTGTCAGATTTAGTCAAAGGAGCCTCCAATGATTTACGGTATTGTATAAAGCTCTTAATCATTTAACTATAGGAGTGCTTCAAATCACTCATCATTTTTTCAGCTACTTATCCTGATGCATATACTAATGTCTAATTTGCTAATTAGAGGAGGAAGATTGCAGTGCTTTGACAGGCAAGGCCAAAAATGGATTCTGCCCATAAAAGAAGTCACAAAGACAATTTGCAAAGGAGGAAATAAGGCATAAATAAAGCAATCAGTTGCAAGACTGGAAATCTACAATTAGATATTTTTCTATAAAATCATGATAAATGCATACAAAGCCAGAGGAAAATCCTAATAGGCGTCAAAAAAACTTCATACAACTTCCTCTCCCCAGCAGTTTTAATAAATTCACATGTTAGACAGTCTTAAAAAAAAAAGTCCTCATTATATAATCTCTTTTAAGAGGAAATACGAGGAATTCCTTACTCATTACTTCAGAGTGATGTTAAAACAAAGGACAAGACATCATGAAAGACTACTAGAAGAACTGTTATTAGAGCAGGAATGTAAAGAAGGAGAGGCACACGATGAAACATTTGAACAGCCTCAGATTTTTGTAATGAATGTGAAAAATCAGAGACACAATTCATTTCATGGAGATCAAATGACTATGTTAATTTTAGAAGAGCCCACAGGCTCTGACAGACGTGCTTCTATAGTTGAAGAAGCAACCATAGCTTTTAATTTCTAATTTTCTTTTGTCACATGTCATATGATCAAACATCGATTTCATGATGTTAACAGCCCAGGTAGAGATCATAGCTAAATTGCAAAGGAATTACTTGAAAATCAGAATGTAAATTTGGGATATTAACATTAGTATTTATCCTGTGAGATTGACTTCAAAATAAATTCAAGCACCATAGTGTAAGACAACTTATTTTACAATGAATTTTACAATGTAGATATTGTATATCACACATATAATCACATTAATTTTAATATGTTGAAATTGTAATCAAAAATAATTGGACTTTCAGTAGAAAAGTAAATGAAGTTGCTGAACCAAAAGGAAATTAACATTGATTACAAGTGGAATAAACTGTGCAGATTTGGAAGGTTCTGATTTATTGAGGTGGGAACTACTTCTAAGACCATTAACATAAAGATTTAATTAATGTGTCATTATTTTTGCCAGATAATGCAAGGAGTTAGAAGCCATTAAAAAATATAATTTCATTTTGATAGGGAAAATCAATATGAAAATTGCAGAAGAAGCAATCTCAGGTTACCAGACTAGACATTAATGAACTTAGCTATTGAAAACAATTAGGAAACAACAAAAGTTCCTAACAAGCATTGCAATTTCAAGCATGAAAAGCTGTTCTTTCACATTCTACTGATGAAATCTTTGTCCCTTGGAGAAAGTAAGAAATATGTTTCTTACCTATTTGTCTATTTCTGTGCTTCCCAGTCCCTCATACTCTCAAATACCTGACCTTTGAGCTGTATCCAAAATCCTCTAGCACTTCTACTTACATGTTTCATCCTCTTTCTGTGCTCTGTCTGGTTTGTACCATGATTCAGATAGCATTTAATAAACTTAAAACATCTCTACATAGTATTATACTGCCCTAAAAGCAACTCACTGCCTTTGTAAAAGTGACCATAGGAGGGTGATGCATTGGGATCATTTGTGCTACTTTACTACACCAGTATAGATTAATATTTTGTAAACTAGACAAGGATGAAAAAAGGTCTTACTGGATAAGGACTCTCAAATATAGGTTAATTCCTGATTTGAAAAATTGTTCTGACTTTATGACTTGGTGAAAGTGGAATACTTCCTGTTCTGATTGAAGACCTCAAGGATAAAATCCATTCATGATTTTGTAGCTCTCAAAATGTTTCTGAGGACTCTGTAAGCAGCTAGATAAATAGGAAGAGAGAGATTGATTTTTCTCTATTTATATTCTGTAGACACAAACATAAAAAATTCTTACCCTCTCTGCTTTCCCATTAACTTCAATATACTAGAGATTTTGTAAGCTACACTCTTGCTTGTCTTGAGTGGAGAATCCTGTCACAATGCTCCCATCCCTTGGTGAATTTTGAATGTTCCTTTTATCACACGTGAATCCTTTAGAAGATAAACTAATCATTCTCTTCCTATTATCTAAGGCTTTCTACAGTAAGTGGTGTCTTTTAATTCACTTAGCAGTGAAAGAGAATGTGCTAGATATGATGCTGAAACATTTTGAGGCTCAGTAGATGAGATGTGAAGGGTCTCCTCCTCACTCCTGATGCCTGTGTTCCGAGAGCACTGGCAGTCCAGCAGTGCAGCCTCTTTTCTTTCACCACTAGAAAGGGAGCAGCCCTTTCCTGTGGGGCTTCCTGGGTAAGAATTCAGAAATTGAAGCAGTCTGTCTTGTTGTCCACTGGATTCCCCAGGCACCTAAGTGAGACATATTTGAAAACAAATTTCTTTGTCAGATGAAATCTTGTCTTGAAGTGCTGCTGCTCTTGAGGGGAACTCTAAACTTCTAGAAGCTGTCATTTTGCAGGGTTCATTATCAGCCTCATTGCTATTCAACAGGGAGTTTGGGACAGCAAAAGGAAAGCTGAGGCTCTGTAGGAGTAGGCAAGTCAGTGTATTGTGCATAGATCCTCTTTTCTGTATGTAACATTATCAGTACTGTAAGAAAAGCTGCTGAGTATAGCCGTGTCATTGCAAATGCTGAGATCTTTCAATTATTTTATCAGATGGTCTCTGTCTCAGGGCACAAAGAGCATATGTTAGGATTACAGAAGATATTTCTCTTCATCCAAACAGTAAACAAAAAACAAAAGCAAACAAAAACCCCAAAAACAAACAAAACCATAAACAAAAAACAGCCAACCAAACAAAAAAAACCCCCAGAAAAGTAAAGCAACCAAGTGACAGCCAGAAAAAAAGCATTCCAGTTCTTTCTTCTCTCTCCATTCAGTTTTTGTGTCCATTTACCAAAATGCTTAAGTTACCTAAACCTAAATATCTCCTGTTTTCCCTCACTTTATTCTTGTAGCTAAAAGCAATTTATATGGAAACAAGTAGTTCAAATATAAACCCTGCAACTGGAACTCACCTAAATAGTATCAAAAATCTTCTGAGATGCAGTTTTTATTTATTTTGAAGCTTTATCCTTTCTTTCTTCATTGTAAGTCTGTGATTTCCTTATTTCCCTCCTTTAGAATCCTAACATCAGTGGTGAAATGGAAGGGTAGTGGATTAAAACATAATAATTTGATATTTATAGAATATATATTTTTTAAATTATTAGTTTATCATTAATTGTGGGGTTATTGCACTAGTTCCATTGAGTCAATGGAAAAAGCACTTTAGATTCTACTACTAGGTTCAAGATGGTAACAACCCACTATTTAGGCTCTCCTTTAAGAGTTTTATGAACATATGCAGCTCAGAAGTTACAACTGGCTTCTGCTCCACAGTCAGTCAGAGGTATGAAACAAAAGATTCTGAGATGGCCAAGGAACTGTTAGAATAGCTTGACCTGGCTTTTGTAGCAGTGAAGTTCTGAGTGCCAGGATGTGACCAGTGTTACAGAATGGCAATTGTCTGAGGTGCCCCCTTACTGACTGCTTTTACAGGGCATCCAAATGGGTTATAGGGATATTTCAGGTCGAATTCATGCCCTTACCCCGGTGTACAGCTGAGGTAGAGACACCAATATCTGAAGGTAATTGCTCAGCTACAGCAGCCAAATGCCACCGCCATACAAAATTGTTGATTTATGTCACACAAAGGCAGCATGGAAAGAAAGCACCTGGGTCAAGTGTGCTTTTTCAATTTTTTTTCCCTTACTTTCTTCCTGCATTCAGTCACAAGAAATGATACAGAGCCAGCCTGAAGGGTGGAACTGAATGCTTGTGGGAAGATTGTCAATTTTAAAGCAGACTCAGGTGTGGATGTAATGGCCATATCAGAAAAGAAGCTTCACTCCCCTCACAGCTGAACCAACTCTGGCTGCTCCAAATAATCCTAGAGGCAGCATAAACACAAAGAGGAAAGTATGTCTTTAATACTTGGGCTTGGGAGACTTTAGACTGATATTTTCCTTCATAAGAACACTTACTACTCCCTTGATGAAAAGAATGAAAGAAAAAATTTAAAAGGGTGCATTGAACTCATTTGTTATGTACACACTGTCACTTCTTATAACATTGAAACTATTAAGTTCATGAAATTTCCTTTCTCACACTTTTCAAATAGCTTCCAGCATAACACAGTGTTGGACCAGCTACACTCAGCATCTTGCATGATCAGACCCTGATGTGTCAGGAAACTTGAAATGTGTAACAGAATTGTTCTGTGTTAGAGGCACAGTAACATCTGCTGTCACACTATGAGGAAGAATGTAAAAACCCAGACATGTGAGAACCTCAACAAACTCTTCAGAAGCTGGAAAAAAACATTTTATAACTTTCTAACAGTGGAATAAAAGATATTTTCTTGAGGCAAAGGTAAGGATAGTCTAGCTACCTTCCTAAAAAATCAGCACCCTTGTCATCCTCTAGTAAAGCTGAGGCATGGCCATTGAAACATTCATGTCTGTCCCAAGGATTTAATTGATTACTGAAGAGCTACTACAGTGACTTGATGTTAGGTTGTTCTGCTCATCAAACCTGTCAGGATAGGTTTTGAAAGGTAAGGGTAGATAAAATTCTCAGTTATCTGTTGTAACTAATGCATTCATTCATTGAAAACAGTATTTTAAGGTTTACCTAAGTTTCTTAATTTTTGTTTTACATATAACTGTCTGCATGTTAAAAAACTAAAAACTATGAAGCAACAGTAGTTCTTTGTATTTATCTTATGCATAAGTTAAAGTTTTTGCCACATGGAGAACATGAAGGTGTATGTTTTACCTCTCAAGCATTTTCATATCCATAGGATAGTGTGATCATCTGATTTATGGCTGTAATATCACATAACATGACTGTATGTTCCAAGACTTCAGAAAGTGTTGATTATTTCTTTCATATATGGAATATTAACCACTCAACTTCTTCCTAATGTTCCTTCAACTATAAACAATGCTATTTTTAATTAAAAGAGTATATTAAGGATAAAACTGAGGGTGTAGAGATCAGATATGATTTTACTTTTCTAGTTGTCTTCCTGGCATTATTACTAGGATTTTGTGAGGAGAGAATTAAATAGAAAGTAAGGTTTAGTTTTATTATAAATGTGAATCACATCATTAAGAGATAATAATATATTATTTTTCTGAATTGACAATGAACATGATCATCTTAACAGGCTTCTTTTGATGCAGTATTTAAAATGATAAGAGAAGGATGTGTTAAGAATAAAATAGGACCACAGGTGGTATTTTGGTTTCCCTGTCCCACACTTCAAATACTGAGAATAAATTTATGGGTAAAATATTCTACCTGAAGTTTGGAAAATACTTAATTAATTGCTAAAATATTTAATTTCCTGGTTTGAGCCTGAATTAGAAACTTCAAATCATAACTCAAATATCTCAAAACAGCAAGGTTTTAAGTTAAATGTTAGCCATTGTTTAATCATGAGTTTGCTTCTAAGTAGTGGTAATACCGAGATAGTGAAGTCTTTGAAATGAATGAATAAAATAAATGAATAGATTTAATGAACTTTTTTCTCTGGTTTATTGAGGACATTTTTCCATTCTCAGGCTCAGGGTTCACTTTATTGTTGATATGTACAGGGCTCCATCACTTGGAGAGCACACAGGGGTGCGTGTCACAGCCTTGCAGTGCTGGGGAAAGTCTCAGCACCAGCAGGGTTCTGCTGCTTTGGCAACCCCACCTGTGTGTGCTCCTGCTCCAAAGGCTGGAGCTAATTTCAGAAGTCAGACAAAGGACAGGCAGGGGAGCACGCTGTCCTCCCTGCTGTGCCAGCGTGGCTCTGATTCACAGGGAGAACAGATGACTTTGCTGAGGCTGGGAGGAAAATAAATGTGGCAGAGCTGATCAGTGGCATGAGAGCGGTGCAATGCATCAACTGCAAAAGCATCAGTGCTGTGTGTTCTGTGGCCTTCACCTTTGACTGCAAACTACCTGCCTGTCCCCTGTTGGGGCTGGAAGAGTGGGATTCTTGCCTTCTGCAGGAGTTAGGGTCAGCTGCTGAGCTCAGAGCAGTGGCTGGCTTTGTCTGCCCCATGAACTGTCAGTGCAGACAGTGGAGCTCTAACTGATCCTTGAAAAAACATGGTGATCAAAAAAACCTGTACAATCAAAGTCCTGATTCAGAATTCTTTGTTTGGGAGCTGAAGAGTTGACGCTATGCCAGTAGTTTGACTAGACTAGGTCTCATTAAAGTGATTATTGTCATGTAATGATTAGGGTCAATTACATTTGCAGGCACTCTGAGATGTCTAGCTGCTGCTTGGATGTAGAACTTGTATAAAGCTAAGCCTTGCTTAATGAAAATGTAGAGTTCAAAGTAGTGTAAAGAGGAATGAAAAGGGCATTTATGCAAGAGGCAATAAATTAAAAGAGCTGAAAAGATGTGAAGATAGATGAAAATAAGTATGTGAATTGCTTCTGAAAAAACAATAAGATATGGTAGCATCTATATCAATTGTTACAACACGATTTATGTTTTCAAAATTCCATTCATATTTATTTTCATCTAGTTGTATGTCTTTTTCTAGTATGAAATATTGCATGTTTTTTCTCAACTGTTCCCTGTAATAAGACATTTGCTATGGTATTACAAGATAATAATAACTTTCTCTGACAATGCATCTGTCTCATTCTCCATGTTTTATGGATGTTTTGTTTGCCCTTTAATATTTTTGACAGGTGGGTTGAGATCAGAATAGCAAATCTGCATAATTCAAATGAGAAGGTCATGTCCTGCTTCCCCAGAGGGACTGTCCTGCTTGAACTGCAGAGATATTTGAAAAACAGTCCCATCAAGTTGGTGGAAGGACTGAAGGATTTGAACAATGCATCGCCACTTCTCTTTCACCTGTCCAGTAAGGAAAATTTTAAAATATGCAGTAACATAGTGGTGTGTTACACTTATGTATTTGTGTATAGGCAGCAAATTAGCAGGGGAGGGAAAAAGTCAAGGCATTGATCCTAAAGAAATAGGAAGAATGTTGAAACAAAAACGTTCTTGACTATTTAAATATGTATTATTACCAGGGTAAAAAGTAAAAAAAATATTTCCTTAATTTTGTGAAGAAGGAGGACATGATGACAGGCTGAGGATGGGATGGGCCAAATACAACAGCAGCATCTGGCAGATACATCTACACTGAACACAAGTTCACTGCTGAGCTTCTTTATAGTTCACACTTAATATCCAACATCTGGGTTAAGCCAGATGTTCCAAGGTTCTTAGTGTCCACCCCAGGTGCTGCTGGGTGGCATGAAAAAACTTGTAATGTGGGTGGGTTAAATAGCAGGTGTTACCTTTTCCTTAAACCCAGCAGTATCAGCTGTATGAATGCATCCATTTTGTGCTCCAAGTCAAGCAGGGATTTCCACAATTATTCAAGTAATTTAGGGTCATTCCAAAGTATTTCAGATCAGTGTTTGAAAGCACTGGTGGGTGTGCTGATTGCACATTCCATTATTTTAATGAGTTGATTCATTTGCTGCTTGGTTACTTGTAGAGAGTTGTGTTGTGCCAGTGATGGTAAGATATTGATGATTTCTGAATTCAGACAAAAATGTATTTTGAAGCTTTGTTTTGTTAAAAGCCTATTCTTCACTGTATCTGGGGCTATACATGCTTTTCTCTTTATAGTTTCTTTGAATATGTGTATAAATAATGAATTATCATTAATAAATTAGCAGAAGTTGACAAAAGAGAAAGTGCAAATGATGGATTTCTATGTAACCCATAGAGTGTAATTCTGGATCCATTGAAATAAATGGCAGAAGTCTGAATCTTAAATGGAAATGGTTTTATAAAAATGTGTCATTATCTTAACTAGACATTAAACTAACATTGACTTAAGCCTTCTGTCACTGAGTTGAATTGAAATTAATGTGAGTGAGAATAGAAAAAAATCTACTATTGAGAAAAAAGATTCCTTCAGTTATTATTGATGTGGTCTCATGCATTTTATGGGTTATGCTTATGTAACACATTACCAGTAGAAATGGAGGTGATGGAATGGCCATTGAAGTTATTAGGGTGCTGTTTGTTGTATTGCTCTGAGTAGATTGGTTGATTTCAGAATAACCTAAGTTAATGGAGCTGCTAGTGTAAGTACAGTGAGCATGATTTACTCCTTGACACATACATATTTATGTATTGTTGTGTTGTGGGCACTTCTTCAAGCCATGATTATTCTATTAAGTCCTTGCTTCACTTGAATTTTTCACATGCTGTTTCTTATTTACAAAATGCTATCCAGGCCTTGCAAGACCTAATGAATTTTTAATTGTGAGCCAATGGTACAAACAACTCTGAAATCATCCATCATTAAATACATTTTACAAAACAATTTTCTTTTGTTTACTTGAATCTTACCTCCCTCTTTCCATCTTATCATTTGACTTCATTAAAATATAAGACATAAGTTACCCAGCTTTTGAATGCCCTCTGCATTATCAAAATTCTGACTGAATGCTTATTTGCATACAGTCAAATCTCAAGTTGATTGTCATCTCTTTATGTGGCTGGAAAAACCCTATCACATATGAATATTACTGTTTTGACTCATTTGTCTTCATATTATTTCCTAGAAAAATGCACATATATGTTATGTGAATAAAAAATGGACTTGTTTCTTTGCACTGTTTAATTAAAAAAACAACCCGATTTTTGTTTTATTTTTGTTATTGAAAATATCTTTATATGTAAAAATATTTTTGGTGAGCAGTGGTGTTAGAGAAACTTGCACTTTTCTCTACTAATGTTCTCTTGCTGTGGCCCAAGTAAGGTGTATTTGTATTGCATTTTATACCTCAGATGCTGGGCAGCATATATGAATGTCAAAAGATTCTTCTTAGATCTTGAAAAAAAAATAAAAGCTGCCAAATTTGGACTTCAAGATCAGCATGTGCATTCATGGTAGGATTATAAAAGCAATTTATGAGAAATAAAACACATACTTCTGAAATTTTGGCAAAATGTAAATTAAAGAAAAAGAAGCAATTTTTTTTTTAAACTATGATACATAGTGCAGTGAAAAGTGATACTGTTAAGATGTAAGGAAGATTTACCAGTGGAAAATTATAACTCTTCCATAAATTTCATTGATTTTTAGATTTTTATATAGAACCCCTTCTCCAGTGTCTGCTACATTCCTTAAACCTTTTCCAAATAGGCAAGTGTGAGAATACAATTTAGCTCTGTTATTCAGCTTTCCCAAATGAAAATATTAGTCTGTGAGTTCTTGGCATTGACAGAAAACAAAACATAATAATTTTGCTCTTTCAAGATTATCAGAAAATTTCTTAACTAAAGCAGGGGTAGAATTAGAAATTGTTTAATGTTTGAGAGAAAAATGGGTACCAACCATTATTTAATGAAGGCTGTAATTCAGAGTTGCTCAGAACACTAAAGTAAGAGTAAAGGAATGCAGTCAGTTATTTCCTCTTTTATGTGAGTCATGGTGTTTCTGATTTGTTGGAATGACAGTACAAAATCCTCTCTTAGCTCAAAGTGCATGGTCTCATACTCATAATATTGGCTAACAAAGAATTGATTAAGGTGCCTGTAAAACACATCAGCAGTTTGACTTTCCTGAATTGTTACAAAAATTGTGTGAAATACATGATCCATTGATATTTGGGGGGCTAACTTGTAGAGTAACAAGATGGAGTGTAGAAACATTTGGGTGAAGGCTTTTTTTGTAGCCCATATTCCACTTTCAGGTTGGTCTGGTGCAATTCTATGGTATAACAGTGAGGTTATGGAATTTAGAAATCCTGCTTTGAAATACATTTGAGAAAACAGTTAAGGAAGTTCATCAGAGGACCTCCATGCCTGAAGGGACATTTCCTATGGGTACCCAGCTAAAAGGATGGCTATTCTCCAAGGTTTTGTCAATCTTTCAGGGGAGAATCCTCATAAGTTACCAGGTGGGTAGAACCTTTAACAGAAAACAAGGGCACAATATGGATTTATACATAAAAATATATTTGCTTGTTCAAGATGGGAATAATGTCAGATATGAATGATAACTGCTTATTTAGGCATTCTCCCTCTTTACTTAGACTTACTGCAAGATCTTCCAAATTTCAGTCTGAACCCAAGATTCAGCTGGGTTTCAAGCTCCAGAGGTTTACTGAGGTCTATCTCCTCTTTGTGGGCAGCTCTTATATCCTTGGATATTCTTATATCTGAAAATCTTGCCAGGTACCACAAGACAGGTTCAAAATGTCTTTTTTTTTTTTTCTTGCATGTTCACGAGTCCACACAGAAAAAGGTTTTTTTATGTGCTATTCAAAATAATTGAAAAAGAAGACCTCTCCAATTTACAGTGTTGTCTGAATCTGGTTTTGAAAATATCAGCCCTTGAAAAATATAATTCTCTCTTTTCACAAAATTAGTAACCCACCCAATGAAAATCCTAAATGACTAAAATCTTTTGTGAGCAAAGGGGTTTGCCCATGGAGTAGTAGTACAGATTTCATCCCCTTTGTTTCTCACTAGAGAGTACCTTTTATAGCATGTGTTATATATATATATATAGAGAGAGGTTTTGGTGGAAATCCATTGAAGTAAGTGGGGTTTTGACTTTTAAGTCAGTGTTTGAAATATCTACTGTGTACTTAGAAATTTCACTATGGAAATGGCCAGTAGGTTCTTGCTTAATTAAGTCAACAAGATTCATAAAAGCAAAAACAGGGTTAATTTATAAAACCTCTTAACTATTATCTTTCTCTTGAGAAAATACTTTAGATTGGACCATGCCCTTGCACAATAGTGAGAGCCACAGTATTACATTGAGAAAACCCTCTATTACTTTATATAACATTTAAAACCAGTTTCCATAGATATAAAGGTGTAGTTGAAATTCACTTTAGATTGAAATATACTGTCCTTTGAAATGTGTCTTCAGCATTTTTTACTAGCTGTAACATTTAATTTCATTTTTAAGAGTATATAAAGATGGTATTTTTCAAATGCCTGAAGTATAGGGAAAAAACTGAGAATGGTTGCCTGTTCAGAAAACTTTCTTCAGCCTTTTCATTTAGCCTTTTAGAAAGGGCAGGGTTATGGAAACTCAAGATAAAAATGACAAAGAACAGTAGGAATTATCTTCCAGAAGGTAAGGAGGGGGTTATACTCAGCTCCACACTCTTTACTTAATGAGGTCATTATTTGTTTTTTCTCTAAATAGGAAAATCTATTCTAGAGAAAAAGCTACATTTTAATATATTAGGTAAAAATTTGACTATCACTCTGTAAAATTTGAGGAACAGTAACAAAAAACTATAAATTACACATTTTTGCCCTGCCCAGGATTAATAAAAAATTCAGGTTTTATATTGGAGCTTTAAAAATATTTATATCATTTATTTGGGCGAGCGGTCTGAAAAGAATGAGAAAAAAGAAATAAAAACTCCAAAGTGAAAAGTTGATTGCAGAATGGCATGAGCAAGTATCTCAATATTATGCAAATAAGGTTTGCTGTAGGTGACTACAGAATAATTATTCTAGTGTTAAAATTGGTGATGACAACTGTTTTTTTCAGGAATCTGACTTCAAACCTTGGCTCTTGGGGCTGACCTTGTGTAAGTGGTAACTAGTGACACAAAAAACTTCACCATTAGGTAAATGTTCTGCTATGGAGGGACTTTAAAGCAATAAGTTGTGCCAACACACATCCATGCCAGGGATTCTGTGAATTAATAGACTGCTTCAGTAATTTAACAACACGGATAAAGGTCCATCTGTGAAAAATGATGGCAACATGAATAAAATCTAAAGAGCAAGAAGTGTAGCACAAATAACCTGTGATAGTGTGAATCTCAAAGAAGTAGAATCATTTCATTGCAGAAAAGTCTGTGTTGCAAATTCTAATAGTATGTATAGTAGTGTAGTAGACACATGAAGATTTAGCAGGTGGAAACCATAATATGCCAAGGGATATTTTTCTTGTTTTCAGAACGCCCACACTCCTAGTAACTGATATTAATGTTACATTTCTGTATGCAGAAAAAAAAATTGTCTTCAGAAGGATTTGTCTGAAAATTTGTTGCCTCTCTGCTGTCTTTTCTGATATTACTTACGTGCTATATTTTGAAAATAAGTAGTCTGTGTGACAGAATATGAATTTTTTAACGTACTAGTAATATGTAGCAGTATCACAATAAAAAGTAATGGTTTGATGTTGCCATGTTATTAACCTTCAATTTAGTTCTTCAAAGTTAAAAAATGCTAAAATTCTCCACATATTTAAAACGAGAACACTTAAAAAATACCTTATTGATGAACAGCATCAGTGTATTAGTTCTTTTAATCAGATATAATGAAATGTGGGGAACTTTAAATAATTAATTTTCTTGCATTTAAATCACTCATATAATTTTTATTATTAATATTTTGTGGCTTCAGAAATTATATTTTATAACACAGCAATATTAATAGATTTCTTAATCTAGACTAAATGAATGTTTATGCTAGATAGTTCCATTTGGCAAAATTCTAAAATCTCAGAAAAATTTCTTTTTTTTTTTTTTTTTTTTTTTTTTAATAGTCTAAAATATTTTGTAATATACTCTAGCTTGGATTTATATGGTTTAGTGAACACCCACTTTGCTCAACAGGTTTGCAGCTTTTTAAGGTTGTACTCCAGCCATGCAGTTCCCCTTGAGCTTCAGTTTGTGACATTTGGAGAGAACTGCAGAGATGCTGTTTAGGGATGGATTTCCAGATACCTCTTTTCCTTTATTATTTCTCTAGGTATGTGGAACCAGTCCTGTGAAATGCTGTGTATTTCTTAATTTCAGTGGGAATTAATAGTGCAATGCAGAGTGCAAGCAGGGTCAGAAGTATCTCCTAAACAATGGATGGAGAAGAAAACCTCAGATTAATCCAGAGGTCCTGTAACTTGTTGCATGAGACAAGTGTTTTAAAAGCAAAAGCAGAAAAATACACAGCTTTACAGGTAACACCAGGTTTTTCCCAGTTGGCTGAATTATCAAGGTTCCTTTTACCCAAGTGTAGTTTTTCTACTTAGCTCAGTATGTTGGTACAGATAAACTATGCTTTTCCTTGTTTATAGCAGTATTCACTATTGTCCCAGTTTTCTCTCAAAATGGCTTAAGTGGACTACACTGTATAAAACAATATTTTTGTATGCTTAATTTTTATCCATATTAAATTAAGACAAACATATGAAAAAAAGCAACAATACTGCCTTAAATACTAAATATTTTAAATATTAATAATATTTTAAATAAATATTTAAATATTTTAAAATATTTATTTTCGTGACCACTAGAGAACCACAAGGACCTTCATGAATCTTCTTAGGTTTCTGAGGGAGATTTACTTTGTTGTTTTCCTGTACGTGTTCCATTTAAATGGTGCATGCTATGTGTCGGGAGTGGAGAATGACAATATTTCTTCCAGTTGATTTTAAAACTTTGAGAAGGTTTTTGTTGTTTTATATTCCAGATGCTTGAAAAACTTTGTTAGTCAGTCTGAGTATAAAACTAAGTACGGTCATGGGACTGAAACTCAAGGCAATGTCGTGACACAGGGCTGGTGATTGTTTAGTATTTGTTATGGCATAAAAAAAAGATCATTCTAATCAGTGAGCTGATGAACAGGATAATTCAAGGAAGAATTGAAAATACTTGAGGTCAAAATGGTGAAATGTTCATCAATAGAATTATAACCACATGAGAGAATTTTGGGGAATGAATAAAGGTCATTTGGTCCATCAAGACATATTCTTTTTAGTAACTTTTTTCCCGAGGATGGTATCTAATTGTTTCTTGAGTGACACTGATGCAGTTTGCCTCTACAACTTTGCCTGCAGGCTATTCTAAGTATTTATTATTCTCTGCACGAAAAGGTGCTTTCTGATATATATACTGAATTTATTTTTTAATTGCTAGTTAAGTTCTCTTCTCCTATAATCTATGTTGGAATGGAAATAGTAACCTGAATTGACATGATCTGTGGCAGTTAAGAATTTACATGCCTCAAAAGAGACAGTTCTACCCTGTCCTTAAAATTAGATGTCCAGATTTATAATCCAAATAACCACAACTGCACATCAAATGGTGGCAGGGAAGATTTCATATCAGAATTAGTCTTATTTCCCTGAATGCACTTTACTGATGTTGTTGATGCTAGGTCCCCCATAGACCAAAAAGCTGTCCAATACAGAACATCTGATGTCACTTGATGTTTTTTTTAACATCAGCTAAAGGGAAGACAAATGCAAGATGTACTTTAAACTTATTTTGACAGGCAGAAAAGTGAGAGGCAATAGCTGGGGACATGACAGCAAGAGCTCACAAACTCCTCCTTTGTTCTTTTTTCAAAACAACTCAGTCTTACTTTAGTTTTGGGAGATTTAAAAGATAAATCAGATTGTCTACACTGCCTAACTTTTAACAGTATCAAACCTGGGTTGCTGGTCTTGAAGGAGGGGGTGCCTAATCTTCCTGAATCTTTACAGTTTTTGCCCAGCACTGGCCAGAGAAGCCAAGCAGCTGATTAGGCAATTCAGTCACAGTCCTATTCATGTGGGTTTTTTTACTATGTCAGGTTCCAGAAAAGCAGTGAAGACAGTGTTTAGCTGGGTGTGCATAAACTACTGTAGCAGCAGCAGCATCACAGCCTGCATGCCACATTCCTTTTTTTCTGAAGACGGAGAAATCAAAGCTTCTTCCTTTCTGTTTCCCATTCAACCACCCTGCCTTAGTTCCATCCATAATTATTCTTCATCTGCAGACTCCTTACTTGGCTTCAGATGGCCCAAGTCTACAACTCCTCAACAAAAACAACAAGAAAATTCAGTTTTCTCCCACTTCTGAGAAACTTCTTGGACCTTCATACTGAAAATAGACACAGGACACCATATCATCTCCTGTGGCAGACCCTGCTAACACTCTGCTTCCAGCAGCCTGAGTTTCAGATGACTTGAGAATCTGTAATATCAACACTTCTAGAGACCTGAGAGCCAGGTTGCATATGATGATGAGTTGCATGTGTTTTAGGAAAGAAAAAACTGACTGCCATCACTTAAGCACTAAGATATTGCTGTGAACAGATTATGTGGAAAACTTTATAGAAGTGCAACAAGTGCCTCCACCCTGGCTCTGAGCCATAGACACTGACCCTCTGTGGAACGTCTATAAATCAAGTCCTACTACTCATGGACAGAGTTGTGTAAAGGGGGCAAACAGGTGTCAGAATAGCAATAAAACATGTTTATTTAGAGACTTTGAAAAATACCAGGCTTTAGGGAGGACTTTGACATTTCTAGGACTTATGCTTTAGAACAGAATGAACATTTTACTACCCTGCTTTCTGCTGGATAAACAGCACTCAAAACAAGGTCTTCAATTTGTAAAAAAACAAACAAGCAAGAAAAAATCATGACCAGTTTCCAGTCCTAAAGGAGAATTCCTTCACTGACTATGAATGCTTGTATTAAGTAGTTTTCCAACGTGCATTCAAGATAAGACAGCTTCAAGCTATTCTGAATAACCATTTCATTGAAGTGATTTCAGACACACAATCTCTGCTGAGACTCTCTTATCCCTCATTGAACAGCAAGAACAGCCATGATAATTATTTTAAATCATTGTTACATGGGAAGAACAGAGATCTATTAATATATCCATGGTAGAATTTGTGCTGTCTTAAATCATCCATTTAGCCTAGAATGCTCTGTGATATTGCAAATCATCCTTGTAAAGTACTGGTCACAAAATATTCATCTGAGCAGTGTGAGTCTTGCATACCAGCGCCTATTTCTGATTGTGGGAAGCTGACCTTCCTTCATTGCCAGTAATGAATGTGGACATGGGTTAGAGTTTGTGTCAGAACACCTCTGTAGAACAAACTAATTACAAATTATAATGGCATTGACTTTAATTTATGCTCCCATCATAGCAGGCCTATGCTTGATGGGAAGATCCCTTCTAGCTTAAAACTAAGGGGAGTGATGGACAATCTTGACCAGTGTCTTGAGGTTAACACAGAAGTTGAGTAGCACCACACAATCTTCTTTCCCCACCCATATTATGATCTAGGGAGTCCCAAGGACAAGGTAGTGCAGAGATACCTTGTCAGAGCTTTCTCAGTGAAACCATTATCACTAGGTGTGTATCACATTGGTTTAAAAAGAGAAAAATTGGATATTATAGAACACCCTTCCTTTTTTTTTTTTTAAATTGCAAAATAATGTGAGATAACGAGAGTAATTATTTTTTTCCAGCTAGTGAAACTCAGCGAAATTAAATTTGCTGAAATTTCTTTACTGTTGAAAGAAAGAATTATGAAAAATATAGAATGGATAAATCTGTGTAGTGCATTCCAGCAGAGATTAAATACTCAATGTGATTTTTAAACTTATTTTGTTTTATTAGGCTTCAGGTTAGCAGAGACTGTTTTGTAAAAACCTGTATGAAGCTGATTTTGTCTAAGCTCTAAATTAGTATCATAGCACGAGACACATGGTTTTAGTTTATAACTCCATTTTCAAGATATCTCTATATTTGCCTAGGAGAGGGTAACTGAATCTCAGTAAACCAGTGTTTCACATATATCTAGAGGCCATGTTTTAACTGGATATGCATTCTGTTTAGCCATATTAACAAGGTTTATTTTCACAGGTGTAAAACAGGGTCAGTTATGCTAATGAACCCAGGAATTATTCCCCTGTGAAGACCAAAACACTGCCAGAAGCAAAGAAATTGATAAGACTTAGCCAGAAATTGAATATGACATGTTTTTTGCATTCTGAAGTGATGCATTGAATTTACTTGTTCTTCTTGAAGTCTAAATATTTAGTCTCTTAATTTACTTAAATGCAATTCCTCATTTTCTTAAATTTGACTTTGTTTTGAGCTAAAGTTAAAAGGGAGATGCTACTTCAAAATAAGATTATTTTTAGTTTATTCCAGAGAATTGTGATTTTACTGTTTTTAATGGCTGCTTTGTTTTATAAAATACATTTATGTTCACACATCACAAGGATTTGTAACAAGCTACCTCATTTAACAGTAACATTTAATTTTGTATCCTTTTACCTTCAGGAGAGGTGGAACAACTAGTGCAGATTTCAGTCTGCCTAAGATAATTTTCTCTGCTGGATGGAGCAGATTATTACGAGGTAATTTAAAATATATATAGAAAGTAGGGAAAAGTTGTTTACAGCAAATGCATTTGTTAACCCTCTGATAATTGCCTACAGTGTTTTGAAGATGTAAACACAAATATGCCGTATGAATTTATGCATGAATTTCATCTAAGAATATCTCAAACTTGTCCTAATAACTAGAAATACATTTTCTAAAGCAAATTGTTATCTGGGAATAAATTGCATGTTGGCTTCATCCTTCCTCTCACAATCACTTGTATATCACCAGTCGCGTGGTCG
>JAOTQP010000001.1:107956157-107966986 GCA_026413545.1 Cichladusa arquata | reverse complement strand
TTTTTTTTTAATTTTTTTTTTAATTTTTTTTATTTTTTTTTTTTTTTTTTAGCAAACACATTTAACAGCTGTGGAAACAAACAGGGCATACTTGGCAAAAGTAGGGACCAGATGCCAAACTTTGCAATGCTTGTTCTCTCAGCATCAGGCAGGGCTGCTGCTAAATCCTTGGTGTCACCTCTGCTGGCTCCTTCTCCAGTTTTGCTGCTGGCAGGCAGCAGAAGGTGCATCTGGAGATGCTATCGAGGTCCTGCAGCTGTGGGGCTGTCTTGGCTCCTGTGTCCGTATTTCTCTTTTATATTTAAATGTTATTTTTGCATGAAATAACATTAATTACTCAAACATAACTAGTATTTCTCTCAGCATTCACGGAGAGAGGGGAGAAAATAACATCATTTTCTGTAGGAGTAGATGTTTTTCTATGATTAATTACTGTCTTGGATTTGGGGGGAGGTTGGGTTCCTCTTTAATGGGGCACAAAAATATCAGTTGACACCTGGCTGTCACTGCTGATGTGCTCTGAGAACCTGTGGCGTTTTGGTTAGACTCTCTGGATGTGATATGGGGTCACATCAGTGTGTGGGGTAAGGAGAAGGTGAGTGGGATATGAGTTCTGCTGTTCATTCACTGTTGGTTTTGCTTTAAGTTACAAGTCACCCTGGAGAGGTCTGGAGAGCAACTAATGCCAAATGCTATTAATAGCCTGTAAAATAAATCTGGCATCTCAGAGAGAGAGAGGGAATAAAAGGGAAGCTGAAGGGAGAATACATTATCCTCCTCAACCAGTGGTAGGACACAAGGAAATGAAATGAAGTTGCTTCAGGGGAAGTTCAGATGGAACATCAGGGAAATGTTCTTCACTGAGAGGGTGGTCAGTCACTGCAACAGGCTCCTTGGGAAAGTGGTCATGGTACTAAACCTGCCTGAGTTCAAGAAATGTCTGGACAACTCATTTACCCAAGTGGTTTTGTTCTAGGTAGTCCTGTGAGGAGTAGGGATTTGGGCTTTGTGATCCTGATGGGTCCACTCCAACTTGAGATACTCAATGATCCTACACCAGCTCGAGTGTGTTGGGGAACACATCCTTGGCAAAGATGGACTTGGAACTCAGATAATGCTGTTGTATGCTTTCTTATTTATAACAGCATATAAATGGAAATTTAGACCTTTATGGTTTTGGTGTAGTGCTATAATTTTCTGCTGTTTTGTGATTAATACTGGATCTTATTTGGATGCTAATAATCCTTCTCTACCCAGTATTTGTTCTGACTGGAAGTCTCTTTTTGTTCCAGATTTACTTTTTATTTTTCTACCTTTTCAGTGTTCATGGAACATTGCTCTCTTTTTTACAAATTAGCTTTTTACAGTTAATCCATGCTGCTGTGTGGTTGTTTCTCTTCCTGCCCACACCATCACCACCAGTCCAGACTTCACCAAAACTTCAGGCTTCCAAACTGTCATACCAACTACTGACACGTGAGCAGATATAAATTTCATGCCTCTCCTGAGCTGTGGTGGTGGTAGGTTCTGTCTACCACCAGGTGAAGCCCAAAATTTTGCCTTCCCTTCCGGTCTAGGAAAAATTTGGAACAAATCAAGGGAAGAAGGTGAACATACAGGGTGTGTTCTTCAGGTGGGTGAGGAGATGAGGATGTGTGCTTGGCTTTGAGATGGTCAGTGAAGGGATTGAGCAGAAAAAAAAAAAAGATGTAGTGCTGGTTTTAAGGAGACTGAATGGGCGGTGGGAAGATCTTGATGACAAGGGGGGCTCCATGGCAGGAAGAATTTAGGGATCCCTGTCCTTGACTTCCCCTTCACACAGCAATTAATAACCAGAAATTGGTGTGATTACTGGTCCATACCTATCACAAAGATTTATCTGAGTCACAAGGCTTTGCATATTTGTTTTCACTGCCAATTTTCATTGTTGCAACATTTCTTAGATGTTGTTACATTCCTTTTTGCAGTGAGCATGTGATTTTTTTTTCCATATGCAATTGTTTGAATTGTCAATTTTACTAAAACGCAGCACCATTTAAAATCAGAAATGGAAAAATGCTATTGCTTCATGGTTAACTTTGATGTATATTAATGTTCTATCTTTCCCCAATAAAGGAGCCAAAGTTAACATTGTTCTTTTCAGCAGATATTTCTAGTACTTTCAATGACTTACTTTGCCTAGCATTTTTTCTCATAGCCAGATAGTATAGTATGAATTTACTTAGGCAGCACAATTTTGTAATGCATTGTTGAAGGTTTTAGACCATTCTGCATATTTTTCCTGTAAAAGGGAAAACACATGGTTCTCATATAGTGTTTATGACATGCATCAGCAAGCTACTAAAAAGCAAAGAACTGAGATGCTGTACAACTCAATTAATCCATTTGCTATCATTTTAGTAGTTTTAAGGTGTTGATTTATATTTGCAACCAGGTTACATCTATAAACTTTTTCCTAGACTGGAGTAATGAGTAGAGGCACCAAGTCACCTGGGAGATACAAACTTATTCAGGAGTGGGTGATTAAAGACCAAACAAACAAAATACCACCTTGCAATTTCTCTAAACTTCAAAGCTATGAACAATAATGAAAACTGTATTTGAAGTATATTCATTTATAACTTTTCCTTGAGATAATTTCCATGTTAAATTCTTATTCTTCCTTTACAACAGATGAGAAGATTGCTTATAATTAAATAAATCTTCTACCTAAAATCAGAAGACATAGCTGGTACATATCTCACATGATCCTGTCATCCATTCCCTGCTCCTATGCCATGATCAGCTACACATGGATAACTAAGGATTACAGGAACTGGTGCATGCATCTGTTTTCCTCATGGCCTTGCCTCATTCAACCAAATAAGTTTTCATTTTAGTCATGCATCAAATATGAAAAAAGTTTTGTGAATGAGGCAAAAAAGTTTAAAATCTGTCTTTGCCTGCTGCTTGTGTGCCAGCTAAAGAGACATACTTGTTGATAGGCCATATTCTGGCATGCTTTTTTGATGATTTTTTTTTTTTTTTTTAATCAACTTTAGCTGTATTTAAGCATAGGGACTGATCAGTTATAGGTAGTATCTGTCCTGGAAATTTTACAATAGAAACAGACATGGCACATGTAATGTAGTGCAGTACATTTCATGTAGTGGAGGAATTTGTAGAGCAGAAAAGCGAGTGAGGAAATGGGAAATGAAAAAGGTAAAAGGAAAATAAGGTGTGATGGAGTTGCTGTGTGGGCAGTAGAAAAATGAGATTGAAGCCAGTCAGTAAAATACCAAATTGAATCAAAATGGGTTTAGAAAGTGTTATTTTAAAATTAAGTGGACATGTACTAAACAACATTCTGTATAATTCAGATAAAGGTGCACATTCTCCAAAACTTGCTCTATAAGAAAAAAATTACTTGTGTCATGGAAACAAATTAATATTGAGAGAAATGCATCCCAAAGTTGTTCTTCAAAGTACTTGTTTCACAGTACTTCTATGCATGTTCTGCTTACCCATAGTGAAAATATACTTTGTATAATTTGTATTATGATTTCATATATCTATATTTAAAAGGAACATTTATTTTCAAGATAAAAAAAGTTAAAATAATTATTAAATTACTAGAGAATAAATAGTTCTCACTCATCCTGAGGAACTCTCAGGATGAAGTGTCTGTATATAGACACAAATGAATTAAAATTGTCCATACTTCAGCACTGACTTCTGTCAAGGTAAAGAGAAAATAATTTAGCCATCACTGAAAGGTATACAGCAATCATAAATCAGTTAACAGCTACATAATTTGGAAAAAAATGGTTGCCATTTTGAAGTTGTTAGCCCTGGAGGCACGCAGATTTTAATTTGTCTTTTGAAATGTCTCTTCATTCTTTTAGAGTTCAAGGTTTGCATTCATCTTTTTACGGTTGGAGTTGTTACAGTGAACTTCAGGATTTGTACATCAGAATTTTTAACCACAATTCAAAAAGTTATTCAATGAATGAATGATAAACACACATTTACACATGAGGGAGAGAATACAAAAGAATTTTAGGAATTCTGATTCAAATATGAAATATGGTGAAACTGCAGTCCAGTGGTATCCCCTATGTACAAATGGATAACTTGTGTATCAACTTATTAAATCTTGTATAGCTACTGATTTGTGTATAGCAACAAATGTTTCTAAGATGGTGGAGGGGAATAAGAAGAACTTCTCAATATCTGTCCTTGTCATGACAGAAAACCTGTACACCACGGCAAAAAGTCATGTAACAATTTGCAAACACGAATTGAAGTGATCAAATGATTAAGAATTGAATGCTAAGGAATATAAGCAGGAAGAGCAGATGTATTGGATGTGGAACCAGTCATATTTGAGAACTGGAAGCAATTAAGAAAATATCTCAGAAATTGTCCAACAGCAATAGTGCAAAACTCTGACAGCTTACATAGATATGAACAGAAAGAGGCAAAACTGTGCAGTGTAACCTTATTGAGCTTTTTCTTAGTAGGTTACTGCAATGAAGTTTCAGGTTTTGGAATCAGGATTCATACATGGGAGGAATGGACAGCAGTTGTACAAAATCTTTTATTTTATGTGAATACTGTGTCTTTGTTATTTTCTTTACAAAAAATGTCAACAGATTAAGATAGAAAATTATTCCTTAAACCACTGTGATTATTTTCTGTGAGTGGAGCATCATCTGGACACTGAATGCTGCATAGTGTCTGCAGAGTCTGTCTTGTGTAATTTTTAGATGGATTGCTGCAGCACTCTATATCTTGGCCACAGATCCTATGGTCTATCACAGCACCCATGCCTTACCCAGCTTAACAAATTGAGACCAGTGGATCACACTCCAATGACAGTTCTTCCAGCCACTCATCCTCTTGTACTACATCTTGGCCCATGAAGCAAGAATGTGTCAAGTTCTGCTTCCTCTGTAATCTGTCTACTGGCCTTTCTTCCATGTGATTGCCATGGAGCAAAATACCACACAATTGAATGTGTATATGCGTACAAATATTGTTTTCAAATTTCAGACCAGATTTTTTTATGCCATTGTGAAGGTTATCTGTGTCAAGGAGAGTGGAAGAAATATTTTTTCATTTACATCACTTATCATTCTGGCAATAACTTGCCTTGTTTTGACAGGAACCCTACTTGTGATCTTACAGTATTATCCACAGACAACAAATAAAATTAATTGTATTAATGACTTCCTACATTTTTTGGC
This sequence comes from Cichladusa arquata, assembly GCA_026413545.1. Taxonomy (NCBI): domain Eukaryota; kingdom Metazoa; phylum Chordata; class Aves; order Passeriformes; family Muscicapidae; genus Cichladusa; species Cichladusa arquata. The sequence continues at coordinate 107,961,758 of JAOTQP010000001.1, read as the reverse complement.
TCTTGATTGGATGGTATTCTGCCTGGAAATGTGAGAATTCCAACTGGTTTTTTTTGTTGTCTGTTTGGTTTTTTTGGTTGTTTTGTTTTGTTGTGGTTGATTTGTAGCAAATAGGAAAAAAAACCCAACAACAAAGTCTTACTTAAAATTCTACAGGAGTAGACATGTTACTCTTGGATACGTGTAAATTATTGGCTAAAATTCTGTCACAGGGTTGTTGGGGAAAGTAGAAAATTTAGGCATTTGAAAGTTAATGTCATATTAAACATTTCTCTAGGTAGAAAGTTGTCTGGCCCATTGGTTTCTATTATTTTTCAGAGGGTACAAGTGTATACATTTCTGGGTATGCCATGTTACAGTTGTATTTCTCCAAAGATAATTTACACTGAAAAAAAAGCAAAGGAAAATACGTAGCTCACTAAAAATTAGCTGTTCTGGAGCATGCAAAGTCAGACACTGATGCAGACATTTACAAAAATGAGTCTTGCTTTAGTTTCATATTTCTAAACTGCCTGCTGAAGACTGCAAGTGCATTGAGAACTTTTTCAATTATGAATTTGGGCTGAGATTCTTATTGTTATTATATTCATACATAGAAAATGCTGCCAGATCTAGGGAGATGTTTTCAGTTTTGTTTTGTTGGGGTTTTTTAATGAGGTGTTTGATGGTTTGCAGTACCGTTAGAGTTGATTTTTTTCTTTTTTACTGCATTACTTCTACACTCTTGAAGTGAGTGAATGTACACAGCTTTTTCATATGCAGTATAAAAGGCAAATGAAAATAAAGGAAAGAAGATGTGAGCTGAACTTAAGGTAGCAAGTTCGTTTAAAAACTAAAAACCAGCTACCTTCATGTCTTTTCAATTTACCAACGGCTTTTCCTCTTTTTCTGTTTCAACATACATGGAAGCACCATAAGTTTGGATATATGGTTTATATTTTTGAAGGAATGCACTGGTTTCAGCTCTCACATCTTTCAATGTCTTTTGTCTTTCAAAGTATTTCTGTCTGAGTTTGCTTTTCAGTCTTTTAAACTGCAAACTCAGCAAACTGGAGGTGGCGTTGCTGGAGCTGAGGACGTGGATAATCATCCCAGAGTATTTTACATCTCCTTTTGCAGACATAACTCAGTAACCAGAGCCTACCCTTCCTACTTGTGGTGAGACTCCCCAAAACACTTTAAAGGATTTGAGCCTGTAATGTTTTTAGTAGAAAATAGTGTGACATGACAATGTTTTACACAGAGAAAATTCAGAGTGAGGCAAACCTGTTTGGAAGCCATTGTATTTTTGTCTGTGCCTGCCCTCTGTGTCCTTGTAGGACTGAGGTGTTTCACTCTCAGACCAGCAGTAATTGTCAACATCTCACAGCTAAAGCATCCTTCTCCAGACCCTTCAGAGAAAGTATTTTTCTTCCCTCAGCTCTGATGTCTCCCTCATGGGTGTATTCCCAGCTCCTCTCTCTAGACCTCTACTCTCCATCTCTGCCACCATCTGTCCTTGCTTTGAAACCTTTCTTGGCCTCTCCAGAAGTTTTTTTCCATTTTTGCATGATCAGCTGGCTCCAAGTAATGGAATAAAATCCTGCTTCCTCCAAGGGTTTTCACCTTCTTGTAGCAATTTACCTCCATGCTTCCAGACTCTCATTTTTATCCAAAGTAACACAGTGCTGGAAGCAAACAAAAACTCCCTTGTTGTGGGAACAGAGAGTGAAGGCAAAGGATTGCCTCTTCCTAAATTACACTCAACATTCAGGCAGTAGCCAGCTCTCCAGTAAAAGGTTTTCCTTTAAATTTTGGGCTGCAAAATAAAGAAAATAAGGAAGCCTTGTAGAGCTGTAAAAAATGAAAATATTGATAGGTGATTGCTATAAGAAATAGTTTTTCCTTTGTGTCTTAATCACATTTAAAGCAATTTTGTATGTAAGTAAGGAAAAAAATATGCCAAGTTCTGGACAACTGATTGGTTCAAAATCACCTGTTGTTTCCCTTCTCAAATTTTATTAAAAACATTTTTTACTTGCAAAAGGATAGGGCACAATCAAGGTATAGGCAATTGATTGCTGCGAATTGTTGCCATCTCAAAAGAAGAAAAATCACAACTTTGTGGTTTTTGCAGGTTTTTAGGTTATGCAAATGAATAAAAATTATTTACTTTTAAAGACACAGCATTGCAGTGTCTTAGGAATTGTAGACAGGAACTGGAAATAACTGCATAGATCAAGGAGTTATGTCTCCTTTCCTACCAAGTTAGTGACAGTCTAAATAAGTTTAGAAGTAAGATTGGAACTGTACCACTATAAAAACCTTTGCATATGGTGGGTTGTTTATTTTACTTCTTTGTTCGTATTTGTGTATTAATTATTGTTTGAAGGTAATATCAGAGAAAGAGGGAGAAATTGAAAATATTTGTATAAGAAAGGTCAAATTTGTCTAGGTTCCTTTTTCAAAAGTAACTTACAGGAAATATTCATGCAACTTTATGCATTTTAATGGTAGATAGAGAAAGTAATTAAAATGTTTCCTTGGTTGTCTCATATTCCTCTCTGTTCCCCTCCCAGTTCCTTCTTACAGCTTCTTATTACTGTTGATTGAGGAAGTACTTTTATTTTTATGGATTGCTTAGTATCTCAGTTTTGTCTGCTTTACATAATGATAAAAAAGTGGTTTAGAAATTCAGAAACATCACTAAATCAAAGTAAGCAAATAATGCTTTATAAGAAATGGGGAAAATGTTAGGAATTTTAAATAGTTTTTATAGATAAAAAATGGGGATGAAAAGTTGTGACATTATTTTCTTCTGCAGTGATAAAGAACTGATATTGGGCATGCAAATTCTGTATGATGAATGTTTCTTTTTAAGATTCTGGTATGGAACTCTGAGCCTTGCATGTTTAGTAAAATTGGAGGTAAACAGATGCCAAGGAATCAGGAAACACAACTACATCCAGATCACAAACATTTCTAGGTCAAAATACGGACTATATCTTCAGAAATTGAATGTCATGTACTAAGAGTCCTTTGCAGTCCCTTAAAAAGCTGTAGGCCTTCAAAGGACTTACACACCTCAAAGTACCTTATAAATAATGAAATAAGCTTTACAGAAAGTTCTATCTTGCACAGACAGTACTGCAGCCCATTTGCTAGGAAACAAAGTGAAACAGAGGGAGAGAACGCTGGAGCTACTGCTTAAAGAGATCTAAAGAGAATGAAAAATTTAGCAATTTGATCACCATTTGCCATGACTACATGAAAACAACTGCTTTTCTTTAACTATCTTTCATCAATCGACTCATTAACTCCCCTTCCTCCCCCAAAAAAACCACTTAATAACATTTGCTGTGTATACATTCATAACCCAATCCATGTCTCGATCTGTAAATATATGCAGAAAATAATATTCGAACATTCTTTTAAATTCTTAAATGCTCTGCTTGTCTGTCATGTTCACGTTGATCATTAGCTACTAAAACCTGTGTGTATGTGCTTGGGAGAGAACAAATATTTTATTTATTCCTTTTATGTTCTAATCTTATTCTTCTGAAGAGAGAGCTGAAAATGCAGCATGGGTTTTCTGTTAAAACAGTTGATCTGACCATTTTTTAAATGAGCAAACCCAACAACTATTCTTTTGAGTTTTTTATGAACTGGAAGGTAACTTTGAATGTTAAAGAATTTTTAAATAACTTGACTATTTGTTTCCAATTTGTTTTTTCTTAATAATGTGGGGTATCATTAACTGCTATTCAATTATGAAAATATTTGAAATGTTTATGGACAGTTCTGTGGTTACATTATGGATACAGTAATTCATAAATGATGACAAATTTCTGTTGTTCCTGTTTTTGATTAAATAATCCTCCATAGTGGTTTTGTTTGTTTGTTTGTTTAAATTTATGTTGGAGGGACTTAATTAAAACAGTTGGATTTTTTTCATTTAAGTTATTTCAAGAGTCCTTGAAAAAGGGCTCTTGGAAACAAATAGTATGGTGAACTCTGTCCATTCAATGAGTAAATACATCAGGCCCTAGATTTTTCTGAAACAGGAGATTCTGACAATTCAGGCACCATCTTTGTTACTCTGTTTTGAGACTTCGGTATTGCAAAAGGAGAGGGAGGCAGCACTTTTAAAGCATTTTATTTGCATTTCAATCAAAACAATGTTGTTTTCTCCTGGCTATTAGCTACTTCTGATGTAAAAGTGGGAACAAGACAACACTTATCTTCATTGCAGTGAATGGTCCAAGAGACAAAGTGTGAGGGGAGGTGCAAACACTGATCCACTCCATGGATCATTTAACATTCAACATCCAGCGCTCTTAAGCCCTGCTTTTGTTCCTTTATGTGCACACTTATAACACGTGCTTTTCCTCCAGTCCCACATGGAATTTAGCTTTGTGTTTGTCAGTGTAGGCACTCAGCAAAGAGCTGGATGCCCAAAGTGCTCAGCTACAAGTGAGTTGTGTGAGCCATTACAATGGGAAACAAAAGACCCTTTCCCACACCTTACTGCAGCACATTTGTGAGAGGCAATTAAATAACTAAACCACTCCCCGGTTAGTGGAGCAGCACTGCAGGAACTGAACAGTTTAGGCCATTAAGTTCCAAAAGTGCAGGCCCAGGCCCTAGGAATTTTTTAAGATGTTATGGACATATTCTTTAATCCCTTTGTTTGTAGATTTGTTTTCAATCAGGATGTGCAAACCACCAAGAAACAGGTTATAATGCTACCAAAAAAAAAAAAAAAAAAAAAAAAAAAACAAACTAAACCCTGTTTAAAACTGTAAGATCCTGTTTTCATGCATTCATATTTTATTGCCATTAAAATTACTATTTTGAACAGATGAAATAGGGCTGATTTCTATTAGAAAGATCTTGGTTTTCCTTTTCTATCTTCAATTTCTATCCTAAAAGGTCAAAAGATATCATTCTTTGTCTTGTCACAGGTGCAGGATTGCATATTGCCATTGCTGGGCTTCCGGCCAGTGTAAATTTCGAAGTAGAGGGGAAAGTGAGTGTTTTTCAGGCAGTCTGGCCATTATGGTTGCTCTTTTGTTTGTTTCCTAACTTTACTAATTTTTGCCTGAGTTATTTGCATTCCATTTATTGGTTGAGAAAATTTTGAAAAACTTAAGGTAAAGCAGCAAAGTGTATATAATAAAATTAATTTTTTTCTTTGGCACTGATTTATAAATCAATATCAGGAACACGTGGTTCATAAATTAATATCTGTATAGATGGAACTGTCAAAAAATTCAGGGTTGTTGTTCAATTTAATTTATTTCCTGCATTGTCTGACCTATGCTGGATAGTCTTTAAAAATTTGCATTTATTTCCTCTCTACATTATTTAAAGGAATGGAGAGGATGCAAATATTTTCTCTTCTTCTTCTACCACTTGCATTATTCAAATACAATCTGTCTCACATTTGTATTTAGCTTTTCTGCTACGTGGTGATTTTTTTTTTTTTTGCCAAATTTGACTGCATCAATTTATATGATTAAATCAAAATTTTCAAAGAAATAATATTTAAAGATACCTAGGCATATGGAAGAAATACTGTTTTTGTTGTATATAAACAAGAAACAAATATTGACTCGCAGA
>JAOTQP010000001.1:107936253-107956057 GCA_026413545.1 Cichladusa arquata | reverse complement strand
GTGTCCACATATGTGGTTTTTTCTGGGGGGACAGCCAGGATGTTTTATTTTTATCATTCTTCTCTGTTCTACAGAGATTGTGAAACATAGCAAGGTGAATTTCTATTAAATTTCTATCTAGAATTATTTTAATGAAAATATCTGGCTTTCAACCCTAATAATTTCCAGTTGGAAAACAAAAATCACTGGTGGCACAGATGTTTGCAGAGTATTCAGGAGGGGAGGGGATGGGGGTTGTGCCAGGTGGGAGAAGAGAACATATCAGAAAGCTGGAATTCCACATCAGCCTAGTCCAATTTGCTCTTGTTTTAGAGGAATGTGGTATTGGCTAGACAATTAGCATTGTTTGAAATGCTTATCTATATCGTGAATTGAATACATTATCTTGTGAAAAAGTTACTGTTCCCACTGAATGCTCTTTCTCTAGAGTCTATTTGTGTTTAAATAACCACAATATATAACAGATTTTCTGTCTCTTTTGTGTAAGAGATTAATGAGTTATTGGATCAAGTGCAATGTAATAAAGGCTGTTGTCTTTACATTTTTGGTCAAGCCCTTAACAAACTGTCTAGAACTAAATTTTCACGAATGTGCCTTGATGACTTTTGTCATGTTTTCATCATTAGACCACCCTTTTCAGTTCCTTAAGTTGCCTTTATTTTTTCCCCCTCTAAGATCTAAAGTAATGATCCCAGGAGGCAAGCTCTATTTGTTATGCTTCTGTGTATATTTAAATTATTTTTATTACTCTGCTTCTAAAACATGTTTTAGAATTGCTTTGATGTATTTTTTTCTTTGAACAAAGCGTAGCATTTTATGATCACATATATTTTTATCATCAGTTTTAAGTTGGTGCAGGAGCAAGATATTTATTCCTTTTCCATATAGTGTGAAGCAATGTTAGACAGAAATGTACCTGTATTCATGCAGTTTTTTACTGGTTTTGACCTAGAACAAAATACATGCTAAGCAAGTTCTGATTTTTAAAATTGCAATGTCCTGAAATCCAAAAACATAGTTTTCTGCTTCCCATAAGTCAAAATATTCCTAATTATCTCTTAACTTCAACTTTATGGAAGAAAAAAGTTTTAGGGAATCTATTATGTGAAATGATTAAAAAGAATTGGTAATTATCATGTGTTCATTATGTATTTCCCTCTCAGAACCTCTAGATTTTTTTGTCACGTACATATTTCTGCTATACTTTTGGTAGTATTTTAATGTGAGAAGAATATTCCTCTCTCTTATTTAACCCACAGACTAATTGCTCAATAGAGTTGCAACTCTATTGCCAGGGCAGTGTGGAATGATGGTCCTCCCCTCTAACTGCCCTTAAGTGTGAATTATTCTTATTTCACACTTCAGTATAAGGAAATAGCCATTTTTCCCTGACAGACAAAAACCTTGTTGGATTTCAGTCAGCCTGGGCTGGTGGAGAACGTTCATAGACAAAACATTCTCTCCTTTTCCCTTTCAAAACAGAAGAAATTCACATCAGTAGGACAGTGTGCCTGAGGCCCACTGAAAGAAAAAAATTGAGGTGTTACTTAAAATATACAGCTGCATTCAAATCGTGTCCTTCTATGACTGTTTTCCAGACATGTAGTCTGAATTTAATTTGTTTAATATTATCATAGTCTGGATTTAATTCAGCATACATATTGACAAACTACAAAGGGGGTATCCCTCTGATTCCCCTGTGAGATCAAAATTTAGCCAAGCCTTTGATTTGGACATCATCTGATAACTTTGGAGAGTTCCACATTCTCACTTGGGGTCATTTGAGGTAAAAATTCAGTCAGTGCAGAAGATGAATAGCATTTAACTTGCATTTCTAATTTACATTTCCAATAATACCTTGAGGCTTTATTCACTTCTTAATCTTCTGGCTCCTCCTCTTGGAATATTGTATTTTATTTTAGAAGCTGGGCTGGTTTCCTCCTGTACACATTAGATACTGTGGTGTGCTTCAAGGGCATCTGAAATATTCCAGTTCTCTGAGGTACCCATAGTGTAAGGGAAACCCCTGAGTGACATGAAAACCACTGAAGCTTTTCTCAGCTTATTTAAGGCAGGTGAAAAAGTGCATGGCAGGAGCACCATGGCATGCTGGTGGCTCCTAATTAGCACTCTTGCAGCGAGACCACAGTACATCAACTAGACAGGGTTGGTGAGTGGCCAAAAGCTCACTGTAGCTTATTTTTCCTCATTCACCTTCTAGAGCTATGCATTCACTTGAGTTCTTTTATTTTTTTTTTTTCCTTGGATTTATTAATGAGAGGCTGTTTAAAGACTTGCAACCCTGAGCCATAATTTCTCCTGATGTCGCTGGTGGTTAGAGCCTGTCATCAGGCGTTTTAGCCTGACTACACATCAAGATTTGCTGTCTGGGAAAGAGCACTTCTCAAACAGTAGGATTAATGCTTGATTGGTCTCTTGTCCGTCTAAAAGCCTTAAAGACAGAAATAAACCAGAAGAAATCAGAGAGAAATAGTGGGATTTATGTGTAGTTTTGAGTTTATATAACTCCGCATTCTGTATTTTATGTGTGTTTTCACACACACCTTCACAGGTGGGCACAAGCATGCATCAGTATTTCTGCCCACAGGAAAACCTCTCAAATCCATTGCCACTGTGCTCCGTTTTCCTGGGAGAACCTGATGACCTGGACCTCCTGTCCAGGCAGGTGTTACCACCTCTTAGGTAAGGGCTGTCATTCAGTGGATTATTTGTCTTGTCCTGAATCCTTTGTTTCACCATTTATCCTGCTTTGCCTGAAAAGGTAATTTTGCCCAGAGTCCATCTCCCAGAGACTGATCATTCCACATGGAGTCATTCCTTACCTTGTTTAATAAACTACGTTTAGCCGTTAATATTTATTTTCCTTTTCCTTTTTCAATCACTAAGCTGTTGTTGAGAGAACACCTAATCTAGAGCCTTCAGTAGTTACTGCTTATCAAGTACAAGCCTTCTGGCTGTGTGAAGGATTCACCTCTGAGTCCTTGTCTCAGGAGGAACCTCAAACTCTTTTATTCCTCAAATTACCGTGATTGTGTGTCTTGCAGTTGCAGTATTTTCATGCTAATGTTGTAATTTTCTCTTTTCTTTTTTGGTTGGTTTGCTGAATTGGTTTCAATGCCCTTTGAAGTGTTTCCTGTTAAATAAGATGGGAGTTGTTTTGTTGTGGGTTTTTTTTTTTCTTCATCTGGTTGCTGTTTTTTTTTTCCTCTTCAGGTGCTAATATCAGATGACAGCTGAACCAGCTTTGGTGATAAATCTTTGTTGTGCCACACTCAATGGGTTGTTAGGGGAAGCCTGGTTTTTAAATGACTGTTAGGTGATAAAAATCTAAAGGAAAAACTTCCTAGTTTATAAGATTTTGATAAGTCTGTTTCTGCTTAACCTCTAAAATTAACACATATATACCTTTCAGTTTTAGTAACTTTTTTGAGCTGATTTATTTAGAGGACTTTAGTGAAAATATATAAGATTTAGCTAATAAAAACTCCATAATGATGTTGAATTAATCTGTGTTTAAAAAAAAATACTGTTCTGTTTAAAGACTTGGCCCAAGTACAGCAGAAATATTTTCTTTTATAGTCCAACTTCTCAGAGGGATTATTTAATTCAAATTCACCAATGCTGAAATCTCTCATAATAATTCATTACATAATAGGATTACCTTAAAGGAGAGCTAGATGGCACAGTTGGTCAATACAGTATGATACATTTTTGGAAGGTTGGGCTTAAATCTGACCCTGGGACACAAATGCATCATGTTTGCTGGTCTGAATATAAGCCCAAGTAGATGTTTGTTTATGCTGCATACAATCTGGCACAACTTTTTGCAGCTGGCAGAGTGCTCAGTAAAGACCTGAGACTCAGTGAGCAGTTTTGGACAGAGGAACGTTGGCACAGCTGTTTGGAGGACCTGATTTAGCACATCTGAACAGTTCTTGGCTTTAGCCAATGGAGGTAGTTTTTCATTTCCCTGACTGCTAAAATTCACATAATAATTTAGTAGAAAATTAAGAACAACAGTGCCACTGGAACTCATCTTCAGCTACTGTGTCTAGTTGTTATTCCTAACTATAATTGGGATAGAAAAACTGGCTTATATAAAATTTTGTAATAAAACCCTCTGTTGCAAGATTCAAGTTGCTTAGGTATCTCTCAAAATTAGGAAATATGAAAGAATAAACCTCCAATAACAAGAACCATTTCTGAGTTTTTAGGACATAATCTATAATTACAATAATCAGTTGGTAAAATCTGTGCCACTTTGTGCTGGATGCAATCTAATTATGTTTTACTTCGCTGTTAGTAACTCAATTAGGAATTATTCCTAAATCAAGTTGTATGTATATTAAAAAAGGTACATTATCTAGGATAAAAATATCACATAAGTAAAAAGAATAATTGTGAGAAATACTAAAAAAATCAGATTTCCTTCTGTTGAAATGCAAAATGTTTTCATTTTTTCCTCTTGTCATAAAAAGGAAGAGTTTATATTGTCTCAGATTTCACACAAAAAATTTCAGTGCTTTATTCTGACATTGTGCTGCATCTTCTATAGGCTGATGTGGGAATATTTTTATGCAGATTTCATGTCAAATGACCTGGAAAATTTTGCTTGTTTGTGCTACATAAGTTAAAATTTCTTACCTTTGGTTTCAAAGGTTGTATTATTGTTTCATAGAAGAAGAAATTCTAGTGGAGGAAATACCATAAATGAGGTATTTGTCTCAGTCTGTGGCTCTTCCTCAAGTACAATAAATATATATTATTTTGTGCCAAGACAGGCTCTAAGTTTCTAGTTTTTGCATTTAGAGTCCCAGAAATCAGATATGATATTTTAGTTCTTGTATCTATTCTCTTTATCAATTTTATTTGAAAATAGCAAAGTGATGATAGATCTAATGTGCTATAAAGGAACAGTTGTGATAATTTATTTTCTGAATATTGAGAAATTGAGTTTTCTCTCTAGCTTCAATTTGCTCTACTTCTATATATTGGCTTTGATAAAGTGCAGCATTAATATATTTACCATTTCCACCATGGACATCTTTGCAAAATCTTTGTGTGAGCTAAGACAGGGGGTTTATATAAAACCTTTGGGGCAAGACTCTTTGGCTTGTACCATATAGGTGAGATGACAGAGTTCTTTCACTATCTCAAAAAAGAAAAAGTAAAATGAATAGAAATGTTTAAATGCAGTGCCTTCTGATAGATATGTCACATTCATGGCATCTATGCTGGAAAAATTAAAGATTGCAGCTTTACAAAAATTTGAAATTTCTAGTGATAAGATCTAGAGTGTCATTATTATTCACCTATTCCACCACAACTTCAGCTACTTTTAAACTGAATATGTGGTGTGTTTCACAAGTCAAATGCCATTAGATATAAAAGGTTACAGAAAGTCTCTGCTGAGAAAACCTCAGCTATCTATGAGTAAAAATCTAGAATGTCATACACTATATCTGATCATACTTTTACTCTCTAATCTAAAAAATGTATTTTGTAGCAACCTTAATTACTATGAATACAGAAGTTGTTATCTTTGCATGGGAATCAATCAAACTTACTGATGACCACAAATCCTGTTATGACAGATTGCTATGTTCTGTTGACCCTATACAGTTTGTAATGCATAATAGGCAGTGTAAAATAGCAATGATTAAAAACAGTTGAAATACCAGCCTGTTTGCAATAACAGTAGTGGTGCAGATTTTTAGAAAATGCTGTCCATAATTATTGCAAATTTACTTTTGCTGGTTCTGAATTTTGAACTCTAGTGGTGATTTTGCAAAATAACCCATAGTTATTGACTGATCAGTGGCTTGGTAGGTTCCTCATGAATTGGGAACATAAGGGTATATGGATATGGCATTGATCAGAGACTGCAAGTCTGTGAGGCATCTTCCTGAGGCAGAGAGCAGGTACTGCACTAGAAAGTGCTAGCACACAGGCTATGGCATTCCCCCATCCCATTAAACCTGAGGGAGTGTCAGGGTTTCCCATATGGCTCTCCACGATGCACCACTTTTGTCAAATTCACTCTCTCCCTCAGTTTTTTGTCCTTTTTTATTTTTCTTTTCTGTCTTGCCCTGCCACCACCAGTCCTTTCATCCTTCCTTCTGTTCAAACAGAAATCTTCATTTTAGCTAGGGATGCTTTTCTCCCTTCTGTTTCTGCCTGCCCGCAGTTGCTAATAACAGCTCCTTCTTACTCTCTATAGCAATCAGGCAGCAGAAGCACTCATCACTAAAAAACAGGCAAATCTTGGTATCAGCCCCCCTTTTTTTTTTCCTTTTTCCTTTCTCTGCAGCAGTTGCCACCTGCCTTCACCTCTGCAGAAATCTGTGGATGTGCTGATATTCATCCAGTGGAATGGACCAAGAGGAAGGAAAAACATCAGCGTATGGATCAGTTTTTTGAAGTACTAAACTAGATTAAAAATTAGTATATTTTACCACATTTTATGAAATTAATGTAGCATCTCAAATGTACATAAATATTCTACTTCCGTTCACTGTAGCTAAGATGTCTGGAGAAAGTGATAAAAATAAGGTTGACCTTTTCTCATATTAAACATAGAATAGTGGAATAGTGAATTAAGTGTTACCCTATGTATTTTGAATGAAAATACAATAAATATTCTAATTCATAAGGGAACAAATTCTCAGAGTGAGAGTAGACAAAAATATTTAATTTTCTATGTATGAATGTCTACGTAATATTCCAGAGAAAAGGTGAGTAAGTGGAGTTTGCTTTTATTGCAAAGACAAGGTTTGGGTACTGTATGCTGAGCAGGAAAATCAAATAAGATGTTCTGTCAGGAAGACGAAAAATAAATAGCATTAGTTCTCTCTGCTGATTCTGAGCTATCAAAATATGTCCAGTCTAACATAGATGGCATTTAGTTATAGCATAGATGAATATTTATTAATATTCTTCAGAGACTGAAAGGATGGCTTTTGTTTTACTAGACACTTGAAGAGATGATATTCAAAATGTTTCCTTTGTTTGGCATCAAAAAGTATTATGATCATTTTGGCAAACAGCACACAAACAAAGCTATCAGGCAATGTACTGTGCTGACAGGCTTTGAGTTGGAAGATTCGTGTTGAATGAAGAAAACTTCAATTTGCCAGGTCTTTCAGTCAAATGTGGGACAGATGTTTTATAAATAGTGCAATGCATAACATAATATGCAGCTTTAAGGATTTTCAGTAAGGTCAGAGAAAAACCTATTTTGGGGTCAATTGGCAGGTGACAACAAGTAAAGTGTAAATTAAATCTCAAAGGTGTTTTTCAAGACAAAAAACAGTGTGATTTCGATTTGGTAATTAATGGACAGTGTCAATGAGGCAGTTGAATTAAAAAGCAGCAGCAATTGTGGATTTTCACAAGCAAGAGTTGGTGCAACTTTAATTGTTCCTTCACAGTGTCTTTGTTGAATTTATCAAGAGATTCCAGAGTAGGACAGATTGTCCTTTATGAATGATACCCACACTGGCATGACCCACTTCTGGGAACATGGGGGACCATCTGTATCAAGGTACCAGAATATTTTATGTCCTCTTTTATAGGAATGACTTATCATAAAAGATGATCCTGTTTGCATCTACACCTGGAGAGTCCTTTACTTTACAGAAGCTCATGTTTGATGCAGTTCTTCAGGTGCAACAGAGGCAATGAGTGAAGCAACTTTCTGTCAGAATTCTAGGTGTGAGAGATGAGCAAACAGGGAAGGAGATGCTGTGCTGACTGCACTGGTTTAAGTGAGGTGGTTTTCTAGCAGAGAGAGGCCTCAGAGTATGCTGCCTGTGCAGTTGATAGTGCAGAGATAGCTCCCTTCCATCTGCTTTATCCCACTGTGCCTTCCAAGCACTGACTGAGGGTCAGCAAAGGGCCTGAGCACAGGATAAACAGACTGTCTGTACTCTTCAGTTCAAAAGCATAGGGCTGTAGTCTCTGTTGAACCAGGGATGATTGGTGCCAATATGGAAAATTAACTGGCTTTACTAGAAAATGCACAAGAGAGGTGTTATACCAGCAATGTTAAAAGCAAAATTGACAAAACAGTGGAATAAAAGCCCTTGAAAAGTGCCAGCAGGGCATGAACAGGATGGAATATACAATAGGAAGGAAAGAATTGTTTCTTTAAGTTAGATGATTTGTGTAATAGAGTCTCAGCATTCATTTATTGGGAAAGCAACTTTCTGTTTGATAAGAATGCAAAGAATAACTTGAAAGCCTGAACTGGCTGGTGAGTGATATACTTTGTTAGGCTTCAGCAGTAAAGCCTGAAAACTGCAACCTTTGTGTATTCTAATAACCCATTCATTTCCATGCTGCACTCTTCTGGCTACCAAACAATGACTCCTAAGAATGTACATCACTGCTGGGCTCTAATTCAGCAGCAGCTAGAAGCAGAAAGATGGCTGGTTAAAATACAGAGGGAGAATTCCTGCCGGGGGTGACTTCTTGGTTGTCACAGAGGAGATGACAGAAAATTTGGAAGCTGAAAAGAATGAGCACTGATTTTCTTTGTTATTTCAGGAGAAACAAAGCCCAAAATTCTCAGTACAATGAAGCTTGTCATTCTGTTCCAATAAACACACGGGGAAACAAGCAAAGAGGTAACATCCCAGTATATTAAGTCTGTAAGAACATACTATTAATACTACTTTTAACATATATATGTATGTATTTATATGTAAGTTGTACTGATTATGGCCACATTCTTGGCATTCACAGTCAGCAAATCTGGAAAAGCATCCTAAGGAGTTGTCTCATCTCATCCCATGCCTCATGATTAATATTCAGCAATATTTCTTATTAACTCATCACCCTTTATAGCACTCATTGTTTACAAGCTATTAGAAGAGCTATTAAAAGCTACTCTTGTGTGTCCATGATCCCAAGCTACAGTTATCTGTGTGTAGGGATTGTTTCTGTAGATGTGCACTTGCAGAGCCAGTACAGAATATGAAGCAAGATGAGCAGGTGGTGGAATGATTAATCTCTAAATTTATTGCAAAATCATTCAGCTTCACACTTTGATCTTCTTGATTGTGAGGATCTGATTATTAAAAGATGTCTCTTCCCAGATTAAGGTGGAAATGAGACCATATGCCAAAGTCAATAGTACACATTTTATTTAACAGTAAATGAGAGAGAGATAAGTAGAAAGACAGTCACCAGCACATGGATCCCTATAGTATCTTCCTGGCTCTTCTTCTTCTGGTATTCTTGGTGCTGGGGGACTCCAAGTGGTCTTCTGGCCACTTTTATACAGGCCTTTTATATATGTATCCTGCGCTTATCACAAGTTCCCTCAGTGGAAATTTGTCCACTGTGCTCATTCCAAACCTTCACCTTCATTTAGCCCTGGAAATAATGACTCCCTGTTTGCCATCTGCACCTGTTATGGTCATTTAACTTATGGGAACTTCCTTCTTTGGCAGTGTTTTGAGACATCCTTTAAGTCCTCATAATGGTTTAATAATCTGTCTCTGGATATAACAATCTTTAGAAACATTAAAGGACCAGAAAATTTATAATATTCAGCACTTACTTTCCTACTGTAATCTTTATTGATCTTTAATTATTATTACATTTAATAATATTTGTTTTAGGTTATGGCTTCCAAGCTTGTTTATTGCAGTCCTTTCTTTCCTTGTATTTCTATTTGCAACTAGAAATACAAATCAGAGAACAAGTAGCAGAATTGGGGATCTAATGTTTTAATGCTCTCATTTGCATTTGTAGAACTTCTAGAATGATTTGTTGTCATTAAGTTCTGCTGTTCAATTTACAGTGCTGTTAAATGAGCAAAATTCTCCTGTTTTAATAATATCCTTTAGCAATATGTTCTATCTGGGGAAAAAAAACCCAACAAACCAACAACCCCCCCCACCCTTGATTATAAGTTTGAAACTGATGTTCTTTCTCTCAGTATGCCTTCCTGAATTGTAAATCAGGGAGAACAGGAACTTCCAGTCTTCTCACTTTGTTCTAGTCAATATTAATGCTTGTTTTTATTATGCATTCATGTATTTTTCCTTTCTTGGAGGGAATGAAGTGCATTGCTGTATATTTTAAGGAGTCTTTTGTGTCTTTTCATATTCCGCTCACTATTCTTTAACTTCCTATGCTTTTTCTTCTCGTCTCCTTGTTAATACTGAAAATTTTTGACTGTTGAGCTGGGCAACTTGATATTTCTGTCTTAGGGATTAACATATAGTTTTCCATTGGTGTCTAGCATCTAATATTTTCTTTTTTTAGAAGTTCACCTGAAGAGAAATTGATCTGAGTCAGTCTGAAGCCAACAACTTTCCCAATTTTTAAAGAAATCTACATTTTTTTCTGGACATTTTAGTACAAGCATAAAATTATATGAGTAAACGGTGTTAGATGACTCTCACAAAGTACAAAATTATTAGGATTAATTGTAGTCATCCACAATCTAATTGCATTGTTCCATACTCGTTCCTTCTGGTTTTTGCTCTAGTATATTTTAAATAAATTTTTAGAAAATAGAATTTCTTCAAAGGAAGGCCTGCTGTCTTGAATGTTTGGGACAGCCTTTGGACAATTAAAGATTATCCTCCTTGCCAAGGCCAAAGAAGACCAAGACTAGGATTCATGGAAATATTCTAGCCACTGGACTTCCATAAGGTGAAGGGACGAAAAGGGAACAGGATAGAGATGTAAGCTAGAAAAGGCTGTCACCTGAATACAGCTTCAGTACTTGTTATAGAATTTGAATTTTTTTGAAACAAAATTAAATCATTTGTTCTAACCCTTCCCAGTGGAAGCTGAATATGTTTGGATTTGGCATAACTACCAACACATTTTTCAGAAAGTTATTAGCCAAAGTATGTTTTATCAGTCTATTCTAAGTTAATGTAAAGTGCCTAATGTGTGTGTATTCATGTGTAAGTATGCTTAAAAAAATACCTAGGAACTTTTCAGAAGCTTAAGAGAACTTGCATGTTTTATCATTAATTCAGGATGAAATTAATCAAATGTTCATGTAGATATATATGGAAGGTACCTGCATACCCTTTTGCTATGTCACACTCGTGTCAGATTTGATTCACCATGAAAATTGTTCTGATAGGTCTGCAATATTTTCTTTATAACAAGAAAACAACTGAATGGTTTCGAGTACAGATGAAAGAACAAGACTGGTCTAGTGTTGCTTTATGATCTGTGCTCGGAGTCTGTGTAATACATTCTTGACCTTTCAAGGAGCAGTGTTTTTCTTTCAAATGTGGTTTCTTTTTTTATGAGTCTCCGTCTCTGTGGGTTGGGGAGGACAGTGGTGGAGCACTGTGGCAAACTGAGCAGCACAAAATGCCACTGTCTCTGCAATTGAATCAGAGTTGTTCAACATATCCCATGTGCTAAAATAGCTGAGCAATGTGTTTTGCTTCATGTGGTAGAAAGCTGGATTTCCCCAGGGAATGGCATGTTATGTTGTTCTTTTTCCAAGTGTATGTCATGATGTCAGTGAATATTAAGACATGCAAATAACCAATTTTATTGTCCAGCTCGTTCTGTTTGTAAAACAGACTCCCATCAAAACCGGTTTCTCTGTGGATAGGAAAAGGTCAAAATACAAGATTATATTGGAAGAGTTTTGCATATAGAAATATGAGACAGTGGAATGATGCTAATGACTGTTAAAGAAATAACGGACAGACTTCAGAGAGCAAGAAGAGAGTCACTACTTTGGTTGCTGCTGCTGCTGCTGCCATGGCATCTGTGGCTCATCAGCAAGCGAGTGTTAATGTTCAGATGATTCTTAGGTGTTTGCTTGTCAGTCTGTAGGGTATGTCAAATGATAATTTGGGAAAAAACCCGTCAGAGTAGTTCCTTGGATGCACAAGTTAAGAATTTGAGGGAGCTTTTGAATAAGAATTGGAGCTAAGAGTTATTCTGGTGAGTAAAGTGCAGCTGTGGAAGTTGAAAGATAGTTTTCTTTTTCCTTATTCAGCAGAACTGGAAAATTTTTGTTTCAGATGTTGAATTACTTTAAGTGATGGAAGCTAATTTCCCCTAGGTAACATTAGAAAAGTTGATCAGATGAGCTTTTGCCTTCAGTGCAAAGCATGATTTATATAAGGAAGGCTGGTGGGGGGTTTAAGTGTGTGTGATGACTTGTTCTCCTTAAATACCCATGATGTTGCAAGTGAGAATATTGATTGTGATATTGAACAGCTCAGTGATGGTGATGAGACATCACTGTATTAATTATAAGGTCCTACATTTACTGAATAACTCTTCATTCCTCTCTCTTTCTCTCTTTTTACTTCTTTCTCATAGTTGTGCAATGTAGATAACTAAGAGTGTGTTTTATTTTGTGCCTTTATTTGTTCTTGTCCAGGTGTAATCATAGCACTAAGAACAAATGAGAAATTGTGAATCCTCATGCAGTAGCCATTTCAAAGGGGACATGTTCTGGTTTTCTTTCCCCCATGCAAAGTCCAAATGCACTTTGCTTCATAGGCAGTGAAAGGCAAGGAAACAGAGAGCAAGAAGAAATTAAAGTAATGTTTCCCTTATTCTCTGTCATTTCTTCAAATAATTTTAAATTTTTTTTATTATTCTATGGCCCTCTGTGTGCCACAGGGTAGTTTAATAGCCTGGCATACAAAAAAAAAAGGGAAAAAAAGCTTTGACATCACAAAAATGGGGTAGGTGGCTGAATTACAACCAGTAGCTGTCAGAGGGGAAGAAAGATAACTTCTGAAACATTTTAGAATCTCATGTAGAAATACACTATCCTTGGAACATCACTTTCATTTTGGCTGTTTCAATGGCTGCAGTACCTGAAAAAAATCAGAATTCCAATCACGTCCTAGGACTATTTTTCACTGTTTACTTTTGAGTTCACTTGTCCCACTGTGTCCAGCTGAATTATTCAAATTTGTGTTGAAGTCTACTGGACAAGTGACAGGAAGTTTATGAGCCTAGGGGAGACTTGTACTAGAAATAAGACAGGCAGCGTGAGCAGCTCACTGTATCTTCAGGTCACATTATTTATTGATTTTATTTTAAATGTTGTTCCATAGAAATAACTTTACAAGGTTCACAAAAGATTTTCTTAGGGCTTGAATAGACATCAGTATGGCACTAACAAAACAATACAGTACAATAGGAGCGTGTCATCACTCTGCAAAGATATCACTACCAACAAACCTTTTAAAAAAACCCTTAAGTTTAAAACGAGACAGGGGATGAATTACTGCTTTTATCCCTACTTAGGAGACAGACAAAGTAGCATCAGACAGTGAGAAGCAGCTGAGGATATGGAAAGCTGAAATTAGCTTACTTTGTTGTTGTTAGACCAAGTACTGCACCTCTTTTTTAAAACTTTTTTCCCACTTTTTGAACTTGTAAGTGCTGCTAAAGATATGGAGACACTGAGCATGGCTGTTAGCTTCCTGAGGCACTGAGATCTCTGAGGGCTATTGCTGGTGAATCTTGTTGGAGTTAGATGTCATCTCCAACTTTTTATCCTTGCCCTTTGTGGAAGTTACCTTCTCTGTAGTACAGCTGTAGTAAAGCTGACAGAAGTGGATGTTTGCCTCTACTTTGCTGCTTTTTCAAGTGGCTCAGTAAAGACACTGGCCTTTGAACTGGTATGACTGAAGAATGAATGAATGAAGAATGGTCCTTTTTACCTACTCTGGCATGTCAAGAAAACAGATGAAAATTGAGAAGCTGGAGAACTACAAGTTTTTGAATGCTCATGGCTGTGGGCTTCAGGGTTAAGAGTCAATGCCTTTGAGTTTGATAAACTGTGCAATTAATAAATTAATTTGAAGCTGGCAGCTTCACTAGGTCCTCTCCTGGCATGATGTGAGGCAGGTTAGAAAGTAGAGTCATCTCCCCCAGTCACGGATTTGAGCTGATAGGAGAAATATAGCCACTCATATAAGGCCAGTAAATAAAACAAAGCTTCCTGAGCTGCTTTCTTGATATTCAGCTCTAGAAATGCATGTAGTGGAGTTGTGCCATCTTATGTTTGGAATAGTGATAGACTAATAAAAAGATTAAATTTCTCTTCGTTTCAGTCCAGAAGGAGTAATCTGAATCAGGACTTTTCACACACATCTGCATCAACCCAATCCCTGTTTGCAAAGGAGTACTAGAACAATAGGCCTAAGTGTTGATATCACACTGGTATGCCTTTCTATAAATTATATCTTATTATGTGGCTATCCAGTGTTCTCTCAGTATGAATTGTGAAGTGTCCTGTTTGGAGCTTGGGAGTAAATGGGATTTGCTTCATTTTGTTTGGTTTTTTGTTTGGTTGGTTTTGACTTTTTGTATTTTTCTTGTATTGGAAGAGAAAAAAAAAAAAAAAAAGCCAAATAAGTTTTTCCTGCTTACCAGCTGAAAAAGCATAGAGCATGGATACAGAATTGCTGTCTAAACTGATCAGAAATTGAGGGTTGCAGTGGAAGTCTTAGAACTGAGAAAAATTCTCATTTAAATCTGTCCTTAGCAAGCTGCATACATTATACATTCAAATATATGTATTTACATGAACATAAAATTGAGATGGATATACAGGTGGTATGTTCCAAGAAAGAGTCAGAAAAAGAGATTAAGGTTAAACGTGTATTTAAAAGTAGGGTTTTAAAAATGCTTGCTTTTCTTAAATGCAAATTCAGATGTTTTGAGAATTTAAATAGGATTCAGTTGTTTGAGGATTACTTTGTGTATGACTTGGATTTAAATCACAGGGCATTTCAGATCAGCTACTCTGTTCAAAGTAGCTGCTGTTAAAGGATTTATACATGATATTGCTTCCAGGGTATTAGTATAGGAGATCTTCTAGCTGATTTTGAAGTGAAATGTAGATTTTACATTGTGCTTGTCTGATGTGTATTTTTTTGAGCAATCTTCATCTGCTGTTTAAAGGTATTAACCAGTTCAAAATCATTGGCGTTGTTTAGAGGATTTTAAATAGAGGAATACAGAGTTAAGCTATGTGAAACCATGCTTCCCAGTTAACTGTAAAAGTGTAAAAATGAAGTCCCTAGAGTAACAAAAAGTTCTTAGAATCATGCATTCAGTAATTCAGATCCTAAAGAAACACACAGCTGATATTTCACTAAGAGTAATATGAATATCTTGGATTATCATTATGTATCATTTCCCCAACAGGATGAAAAGAACATAGAGTACTTATGAGGGAAAAGGGAAAAAAATGGAGAGAGAGAGAGAATATTTTGGTAAGCTTTTTAAGAAAATGAAATATGCCTACAGTATTTCACCCACAAACAGATGGCCAAACATAACAAACCAATAGTATGTAAATATCAGTGTTAAGAAGATCTGTTGCAGTGCATGAAAAATTACTGGTTTCTTGGCTGCTACCTTCATACAGACTAAACCTTCACACAGAAGAGTAGGATATATGTTATTTTTTCACAGAGACAGATGTAGGCTCAAAGTTGCCATCTTCATTTAAAAGCCCATTTTTAAAAGAGCACAATGCAGAATCAACAGATGCCCTTTAGAACTTGTAAATGTGGTAAAAGAAATGCCTAGAGCTCAAGAGTCTGAAGATGCAGGCAGTAAAAGGAAATGTTGCTCTGTTTTCACGAGGCCTGTGGGTCCCTTGCACCCACATAAGTCTGTGAGAGAGAACTTGTGATGGAAACTTGAAATTGGAGCAGAGTTGTTGCAGCAGGCAGGCTGTGATGTAGAGAACTTCTGGTTCTGTGTCACACAGTCATCAGAACACTGGCAATAAAATGTGTCTTCCTGTTTAAATTCACAAGAAAAGCAATGGTCCAGATTACATCTTAGCGTGCTACTCCTGGAAGCACAATTTATTAACTAGCATCAAGACCTGAAGTCTTTTTCCAGGTGTGCTGCAAATAGCATCTCTAGTATTTGAAGATTAAAGTATGCTAAGGGTGTTTGCTCATTCAAACTGCAATAATGGGGGATTTTGTTTTAATTTTAGAAAAGGTCTGCAGGAGTGACTCAACTTGTGACCTCAGGCAATTGATTTAAAATCTCCCTCTGACAATGGCTTGTCTTCTCTGGAATGTGAATGGTGCTGCTTTACTCCCCTTGTCTAGTAAAGCATTTTGAGTTCCTTGATTAGGAACTTTTGTCTGGCCTCGGCTCTGAACAGCATTGTGAAAAGTAGAAGTCAAACATTGCAAAATATGGAATGGGCAGAGATCCCAGTTTTAAACTGAGATTCTTCTGCCCATTATTTTAGAAGAATCAGAAAAATGTACTAGAGTTTTCTGAAAATTATTAGGTATGATGAAGTGAATATTGTTAATTTATAGTCTAAATTATTTGTCATGAATTAAAAGTGCTTAAACAAGATATTTCTTTAAGAAAACTACCCATTTCAAAAGATTGCTTTTTGTGCAGTTAATCATAATATGTTTTTGAATATTCTCTAAAATAAAATTGCAAAAATAACATATATTTTTGAGATAAAAGTCGCTTTTAATGTTTTTCTCTATTCTTTGTTACTAATATAATAAGAGTTTCTGGACCCTTTAATTATTATTCCTGTTTTTATCAGGATCAGGGAAATAATTCTCTGGTTTGAGATTTTCAGGAAGTGCTACTTGTAATATCTCCTTTCCCAAAGAAGACTAAGCCCAAGATCCTTGCATCTCACCATTTTCAAAATATATTTTCCTGGTATTGAACATCTTCAAGTCATTAGCAATAACATGTGGCAACATGCTTTTTGGTAATTTGCATGTAGTTGACTATATTTGACTGGAGTTTACTACAGCTATGCCTTTGTAAAAAGCAGGTTTAGAGATTTGTTTGCTGTTATTACATTAATGATGTAGATTACTTCAGGAATATCATGACCAAACCAAATTAAAGACCTTCTGAACTTGAAAGTTTAGGAAACAGATGTGAACATTACGTGTTAAAAACATTCTTTGTCTTACTCTGTTGCCATGTGATGGTTGTTAGGAAAGCTGGGTCCTGTCCCTGGACACCACAGAGCAGAGATCAGTGCCTGCCCCTCCTCTTCCCCTCATGAGGAATTTGGAACTGCAGGGAAGTCTCCTCTCAGTCTCCTCCAGGCTGAACAGCACAAGTGCTCCTTCTTTAGATGCTAAGGGAAAATTAAGCCTGTTTAAGTGCTATAGATTTATTTTTCAGGAACTGTATATAAAAAGATACTGGGGAAGAGAACAGGTACTCCTGGACAGGTCACAAAAAGAAGGATTATCTCCAAGCGTGCAAAAGTGGCTGTTTTCCAAAGAGAATGCTGGTTCCTGAAATTGTAACAAAACGTTCTTCATGTTTCCTTCCTCCTCTCCCCAAGGAATCATGTCCTTTATAGAGGTAAGGCATCCTGAAATTCTTATGTCAGTATTCCTTCTCTTAATCCTAAACCATTTTATCTAGTATGGAGGTACCATGGAAGGACGTGAGTCAGTAGCCATTAAAAGGTCTCTGGGTTTCTGATGTAAACAGAAGAGGATCACAATGTATGAAAATACTGCTCTGAAACAGACACTGAGGGACTCTCAAATTTGTCAGCATTTGTATGTCAGAGCAAAGCATCAAGTTGTGAAAACTACATTTATAATTTTGTCTCAGCTTCAGTACCATTGTTAAATATAATTCCTTTATTTAGTTCCCTCAGCTCTGATCTCACTCTGGGTAAGACGTTCCCTTCCCTCCATTCTCTTTTCATACTTTACCAGGTTTCCTTGTAGAGAGCTGAAAATGTGGTGTAGATCATTGACTAATGACTAATCTCAAACTACTTTTACAATAAACTTTGCTAGCTCTAGCAAGATAGACCATTTCCCTCTCTATGTTCTGAAATTATGGAAGTAAGCTTTGAATTCCATTGCTCTCAAAAGTTCTCCTGTTGCTGCCTCTCCATTTGGCTTTGCTGTGTGAAATTTGTGTTGACTCTAATATGACCACAGCCTGGTAGCAGAGATTGTTTTGTCTGTCAGAGTGTTATCACCTGGATTACATGAGAAAGAGCAAAGCTGGTGGTGGAAAAATTGAACTAACAACACAAACATCAGTTTTGTTATGAAATTAATTGATAATGTTTACATTGAAAGTGCAAAGTATAGAAAATGCAATGCCAGTCTGGTTACATTAATATGAAGAGAAACAGAGAAACATTATTATAATAACAATTTATTACTTGTACAATTTAATAAGGAACATTTTCTGGTGACAAGCTGGTTAATAAGAGCAGGCAGTCAGAACTGAATATGCTTAGGGAGCAAATGATAGTTTTTATTCCTATGGGTTTAGTTTGAAATTGTCTAGGTTTTCTGCAAATGGGAAAATGAGAAATCATCCAGTGGTAATTGTGAAAAATTTCCCTCTCCTGGCTTTTTTAACCACTTAATCAGTTTCTTATTGCAGAATTCATTTACAACTTGCTCAGTTTTGAATTAGATGAGCCATTATTTAGTTTTTTTCTTAACAGAGTTTGGCTTCTGGATTTTTTTCTTGCAATTCCGACTTTTTGTATTAATCTTTTTCCCTTCCCCCCTCTTTTTATCAGTTTTTTGAAAGTCAAAAATCTATCTTTGTTGCATGGTATGTACTATTAATAAATTTCCCATTTACTCCTACTCACCTTTTGGGTGTCCCAGCACATGATTCCTCATGAGTATCTTCTGTCATATGGAAATACCCACACTAACTGACAGCTGAGCTCAGGAAAACACAGTTTAATATCAAATCATACATGTTAATGGATAGGAATTTATGGTGTTCTCTTACCAATAAATACTATTATGGAGTAAAAAAATGCCATAGGACAATCTCAGTGCTGAGCTTTCTAGAAATTTTTGTCAGAGTAGCCTATAAGATATTTAATTTTTCAAATGAGTCGCTCTTTGGACTCTTTACTTTGAAGCTGGTTTCATGTTTTCCTGGAAGGACTCAGTTTTCAGCTGTTAGCAGTTATTATCCAGCTGAATTACAACAATACACAAAATGTGAGTGGTGCATTCCAACCATAAAATGACACATCTTTTGCTCAGAGGGTTTGTGTTCCATATCACTGATTCAGTGGAGTTATGCCATCTGAAGATTTGGCCCTCAGTAGCACACAATATTCCATTTCCAAGGACCATTACTCAAATAGAATAACCCAATAACTTTACAGACCAAACGTCTGCTGCTCCAAACTTTGGTACAGGAACTTCCCTTCTCTAAAAGTTGTGATAGAAAGCAAAAGTTCAGGTGAGTAAGTAATATAAAATTTATGTGGTATTTCTTTTTTCCCTCTTCTAGAAGTAATTTCAGGTCCTGTGGAAGTAATATGTGACTTTCAAAATGGAGAATGATTGATTTTGCTTATTTGAACTGCCCCTGTAAAAATTTCTGATTTCAGTGTCAGCTGTTAGGATGTTGGATTTAAATGTACTGAGGTCTAGACTTGGGCCAGAACTTAAACACTGACATGTAAGCAGCCAGAAACCCCTGGCTCCCTATTGCCTGAACTGTGATAGCTGCATGTGTCAGATTGTGTAGCAGAATTATTTCTAAAATGGCTGTAACAGAATAATTTCTGTTAGTAATAGTACCAGAAAATGATATGTAAGTGAGGATATGGCAGCCCAGCTGCTGGGGCTCGACTGTTGCGACACATTCTGCACAAAGAGCAAGAGTTTGGCTCCAGGATCTACAGAGCCTTGGATGAGTTTCAGCCCATACCCTACAGTAGTAGGGCAAGCCTCAGGAAAGCTGCCAGAACTAAGTCAAGGTTGCACAAGAAGTGGGTTTTTGCTGG
>JAOTQP010000001.1:107918746-107936153 GCA_026413545.1 Cichladusa arquata | reverse complement strand
AACTGTGATAGCTGCATGTGTCAGATTGTGTAGCAGAATTATTTCTAAAATGTCTGTAACAGAATAATTTCTGTTAGTAATAGTACCAGAAAATGATATGTAAGTGAGGATATGGAAAAGTACTTATAGCAAAGTTGAAATAGAGGCTTTAGGAACTGTATTTGTCTTTGACAAGTCAAAACAAAGCAGAAAAATTTGCTCCATTTCAATTTATATTTCATTAGCACAACCATAACAGCAATAAAAATGATGACAAGGTACAATTTTGATGACTTAGCATTCACACAGAAGCCATTAAGAAAATATTTTGTTGATATAAAAGATTTTCTGGGGTTTTATAGTGAAAGAAATGTGTTACACTTGATAGTGATGAAGATTGGCTGAAAATATAGTGCAAGCAAATTCTACTCCATTGTATCTGTGGGTAAAAATAGATTGGAATATAAGAGATTATTACGTATAAAAAGGTTGTTGTTACTAATATATATTCAAAAAATTGGGGATGACCTAAAATCCTATTATATTGGGGAACAGATTTTTTTTTAAGATCATTAGAATAATATTAAATTGGTGAGATGTTGGCAAATAGTTTTTCTTTATGTATTTAAGATTAAATAATGGAAGATGTCTAAGATTAATTTAATTTTAATGTAGCCTTTGTTTTCCTCAAAGTGTGTAGAAGATGTTTTTTAGCTGTGTTACCTAAATGAGTGGTTAAGAATGTGCTGAATGTTGTAATCTCACTTTGAACCCATCTGACACTGATAACTTAGAAAGCTTATGGAGTCTCAGGATGGTAAGAAGTAAGAAAATAAAATGGGCATTTTTAGGGGAATTTAGCCAAAGTGGCAATATACTGGGATGGAGTGAGTTGTCCATGTGTATCTCCTATCTTGCTTACTCTCTTCCCCAGCTGTCAGCTGGTTAAAGCACAAGATGAGAATATAGTTCCCTGATACCACAATGACAGTTTAAGTAGTACCTTTCCCTGACCATATCTGCTGTTGCCAAGTCCCTGAAAATTGCTTGCGAGAGTGTGAAGTGCATCAAATCAGATCAGGGAGCTGATTTAGATTAAAAATAAAGCCTCCTTCTCCTCACCTTTATTCTTTTATCCCATTTCATTCCCTGGCCCGGGCTGACAGCTGTGTGAGCACAGCATGGAGCAGAGGAGGGATGCAGCAGGGACAAGGAGGTGGCTGCTGCTGGCCAGGATTTGTATTGAACATTTCTTCCTATGGAACTGTGACCTGTCTGCTGGCTGCCTGCATGTCTAAGGTCAGGATTGACAGCAGAAGGGAGGGGAAAGTTTCTGGACACTTTAATATCTGTGCCGGAGCAATTAGTAAAGATTTGGGACTGGACATACCTTGGGAAAGTATCTGAAACCTATTGTATGGAACTATTTTAAACTTAACCCTCTTAAGAAATTTAAAACTTGTTTGAAGTAGATGCAGGAAGTAGCACTGAATTAGGACTGAATTTTCTGATCTTTCCCAACTAATTAGGATTTGTAAAGTACTTTCTCATGTTGCAAGAGCTCCTCAAGGATATACAAAGTAGATCTCCAGGGAGTTAAAACTTCCTCTGTTTTTCAAGTGACTCTTTTCCTGCAGCAGGGTGCAACCTTCTTTGATTTGATCAAGTTGGCCAAATCACTTACAATTTTGCATCACAGCTAATATATTTTGACAATACCTTGTGCTGTTGTATAATTTACTTCTAATAAATATATGTGAGCTTCCCAACTTAGGAATCATCCATAAACCTATTATTGACAACTTCAGAAATAATAAAAGTTATCTGACAGCTCAGGTAAGATATTTTTAAGATTTTAAATCAAGACACCAATGCAGACAGTGTGCTATGAATAATTTTTTTGAATGCTACTTATTGTAAGTTCTTATAAATGGCTGTTGGGAATTAATATGAATATGGATTTTTGTTTCCCTAGTAGTTCACCACTGTTGCAATCTCTGGTCCAAATTATTTGTACAAAATTATTTATCTGTAAATTGGGATAATTATATGTGTCCGTGTGTTTATAAATGCACATATATGCAGTCTATATATATATATACACACACACACGTGTATTTCATTATTATACTATTATCTGTGAGTGCAAAAGCCTTTTGGAATGCAAATTTTAAATTAATTTTTAAACTGCATAAGTCTAAAAATTTTGAAAGAAACTGTGCCATATTTGTTAGCTTGTATCTGTTGCACAGTATTCAATTAAACACTTAACTTGCCTACTCATTGATCCCATGTATTTATGCAGAGCTACGCTCACTTTTAAATTCAATTTCCTCAGGGAGAATACAAATATTTTTAATTTTGTTTTGTGAGCCATATGTTCAAGAGCCGCTACTAGTTTGCTGTTTCAACTTTCTTTGCCTTTTTCTGCCTTTACAACATTCCAGACATTCAGTAGTACAGTCTAAATAGAGCACTGTAAACATGCCACTAAAAAAAGTTTCTTGTGCAATGTAATTTTATTATGAACTCAACATTTATTTAGTTTTATCCTAATATCCCCTCAGTTGCTCAGTTCTTCTCTGAAAAGCCATCCTTCTTTCTGTTTATTTTGTGAGTCAGCTTTTATAAATTTATTGCTCCTCATTCCTTTTATCTTAGCTCCAGCATTGTGGGTTTTCTACAGGACTACTTTAGGGTGGCTTTTATTTGCATTTTTAATGTGTTTCTGACCACCAGACCATAGTAAATGTATCTTCATTGAATGATGGCTATTTTTTGTTCTTTTTGCAGCATTAAATTTGTCTGTCTCTTGTGGTCATCTACCCATTTTCATGACTCATCCCTCTTCTTCTGTTTGGTCTTGACAAGAAAGTAGATCCTCCAGGGATCAGAGCAAGAGCAAGTGAGAATCCAGGAGCAAATAGGCAGGAGAGGCCAGGAGCTAAAATGCTGCAGCCAAGCTGGATGACAGTTTTCACCTGCTGGCTCTGGGGGAAGGCTGCAGTGTCTCCTCCAGGGAAAACAGCAAAGAGGCAAAAGTGGCCTCGTTTCATAAAAGTGACAAAAGGTATCACTAAACCTGTGCAAGAAAAAAAAAGGAGAAAAGACAGAATCTGGCTTTATCTCGAGTGTATTTGTATGTGTGATAATTTTCAGCTTGGGAAATAAGCAAAATTACTTAATTGCATCATTAAATTTTGCCATCTGCAGATTTTAATTGATCCTTGATTGTTAGAGTGAGATGTCCTGTGAACATTTTGAGTAGTAATTTGAAAACTTGAAGCAGAGTTGCAGTTCCAGTGATGCGACTCCTTTGCAGGATCGAGTTATGACATATTTGGATGCCATCTAAAAACTGTATTCCTTCCTTTGTTACATAATCATGTTTCTGTAACCAATGGATTTTCTGTATCAGATTTTGAAGATTCTACTCTGAAACACTTGTTTTCTACTCTGAAACACAGATTTCCTTTCTGTTGAAGTGCTTTCCTGGTCTATAAACTTGGCATACAGGATGAATGGTCTTCATTTCTTATGAGCACTAAAGATCTAGTTTCCATCTTGTACGAATTTTTTATCAGGTTCTAGCTGTGACAACATATTTTTATTCCAAACAATGCTCTCCTCTGCCTTACCGTTAGTCTTGGCATCTTGCTCACTGTAATCTCTCTCTCTTCTCCCACCCCCTATTGCATGGTGTTTTAAATCTTCTAAGTGTTTCATGTATGTTATTTTTCTCAAGATTCAACTCAAACTTCCATGATATGCTGCTTATCTGTAAAGGTCGATACTGATTTGATATATCTTGACAAGCATTTTTTGCAGCAATGAGGTAGGGGAACAGGATATCAAAATTCTCAGTCTTTGCATTACAGAGTCCCTGTGGAGCAGCTGCATCAAATTTTTCACATTATTTATGACTGAAGCAAAAGTAACTTTCTGATTGTCCTCATTTTTTGTGATTTGTCCCCTACTCAATGTCATGCTAGCTTCCGTCTAGAAGAAAGGTTTTGGGATCATTAGTCAGATGGAAGATCACATGCCTTTGTGTAGTTATTTGAGATGGTTAGATACCATCTAACCATGTAGGTAATTCAGTTGAACACTTTGAGCTAATTTAAATATAAAGTGCACTAAAAATCTCTACCCACTTCTGCACCAAAAAAATCACCACCTACATTTTAGCTGCTGCTATTGTGAACTCCTGGGATCACTTTGTGTTAAATTTAACTTTGAAATTGCTAACTTCTTTATAGTCTTTCTACTTCAGAGTCTTTTCTCATTTGATTATGACTTTTTTTCCCTTCTAAAATAAGTTTTTATCGAGGTGGGGGTTTGTCTCTTTTTGCATGTAACAGATGATAGGAAAAGAGAAAATGGCCTCGAGTTGTACCAGGGGAGGTTTAGATTGGCTATTAGGTAAAATTTCTTCACCAAAAGGGTTTTTAAGCATTGGAACAGGCTGTGCAGGGAAGTGGTTGAGTCACCATCGCTGGAGATGTTTAAAAGGGTTGTAGGTAGGGCACTTATGGACAGGGTTTAGTGATGAAGTTGGCAGTGATGGGTTTAACTGGATGACCTGAAAGGTCTTTTCCAACCAAAATGATTCTATGATTCTCTAAATTTTCTCTGTAGTGTAGGAGAATGTTAGACTTTGTGGCTGCTGGTCAGGGGGTGGTAAATTCTATGCCTGAATAATATTGAGGTAGCTGAGAAATATGCCCCTTTGTTTAGAACAAAGATTTAATTTCTAAGCTTAGTCTGAATAAAAAAGTAATGCAGTCATGAGGAATTTGATGTTTATTCCTGTCGAAGTTAAAGGAGAAAAAAAACCAAAACAGGGCAGCATGCAATCCCTATAATCAAGCCTTTTTTAAGAATGCAGGGATACAACCAAATAAGCAAATTATTAAGTATCCATAATAAAGAATTACAGCTGTTGTGAAATTTTTTTCCTCTTGAGTTGTTCCTCTGTTTCCTGGGATGTATGGTTTGCTTCTTTACTTTTTTTTTTGTTGTTGTCAGGTCAGTGTCTTAATCTTTTTCTTCCTATGCTCACAGTTATTTTGAGCATCCTTCTACTTCTGTGACTTGGAAAACAATAGCACTTTGTTGAACTCTGCCTTTTAAGAGGAACCATTGTTACTGTCCTAAGTTGTGCTCTATTACCAAGTTTTCTAAGCACTTACTGGCTCTGTACTAAGCACTTTAGTAAGGCTTAGTACACACAGAAATAATAATTATATTAAAGCTGAAATTACAGCTGGGGCTATGAACAGGAAATCCATGCCTAAGTGCATTTTCATCCTTGTTTAAAGAAAATGAGTTTTGGGGAATTGGTTCTTAACATAATATTGTAGCATGAAAATAAGTTATTTGGTGAAATATTTTTAGGTAATTGTTATGCCCAGTTAAAACACACTGAAAATATGAGAGATCAGTGCTATCTTAAACAACTGGGCCTGTGGGATGAAACCCATCTTCTGTTGAAGAAATCTGGAAGCTGAGTAGGAGCATTCTAAAAAAAGACGAAAGTGAGAGTGAAGCTAACAGTGACATGGAAAACTATTTGTTTTAAATCACATAGTCAAATAATTGCATAATTGAAGTGAAAACTAGAAATTTCATTAAAATAATTAGGGACATTCATTTAAATATTAGAGATGATATTAAAAGATAATAAATTCCGACCAAATATGGAGAATATGGCCCCGAGACTGATTGGGGTTGTCTCCACTCAAGTAAAAGAACACTCTGTGCTGGCCTAGTGCACCATAACCCTTTTACTTGCTCCATTTGACTATTGCCATGCATCCTTATTGATTTTGTTCTTTTGGTGGCCCCACATTCACCTGATGTTTTTCCCTTTCATATATCCAAACTGCTTGGCTGTAGGATTGGTTGTGCATGGGGTAAAGTTTTAGAACCTGATTTTAACTTTTCAAAGGTAAAGAGGGAGTCACAGAGTAATTTCAATGCTGTATAGAATCCTGACCCCTCAGCAATCAAAATCTTACTGATCCTCCACTCCTTTGTGAACTTAACTGTGTTTAAAAATGGAATTAGAGTGCTGATGTCAGTGGAAAACAATGCAGGATGTGTAAGCACAAGGTGTCAAATATAAGCATGTACAGTTGCTAAATTCTAATGTGTTTCTCTGCATAGTTTTATTTTTGTTATTTTTTAAGTTGTATTTTTCTTTCATCATTCAAATAATAACTAATAGCAACTAAATCTGCAAAATAAAATTCTACAGAGATATCTCCTTTGTAAACAATGAGAAAGAGAGCGCTGAATTTTTCCATTTTATGCCTAAAAGCAGGTATCCAAGAAGCTATAGTAAGTGTGATTTGTATTCAAACACTTTTATTGCTTTAAAATCTTATCTTTACTATTAAATTATTATATGCTACTTTAGACACATTCTGTGCTCCTGAAATTTCAACGGTGTATTTAATTTGCTGAGTTTGTAGCATGTATGATGCAATGACTTTAAATGTCTCTCATGTGTGCAAAAGTATTGCCAGATAATTGACTTTATGGACCTGAACCACATTTTCTTGAAGAAAAATTATTTATGCTAATTCAATAAAGACTAATGGGCCTGTAAAAATTAGTTGCCTTCAAAACAGTGTATTTATTGCCATAAATATCCCTGCTTTCTGCAGAAGCAGAGGAAAGCTCAAGGTCTTAGTTTTCTCCACAGAAGGACTCTTGGCTGCAAAATTGCTCACATTACACACACAACACCCCAGACACGTTTTGTAGAACTATATAAAACCATTCTCATTATTTCAATTTATGGTGTAACTGGGTGCCAAAGCCTTTGAGCTTTGGCTCAATGTGAGCACAATGCAGGTTATGAAAGGACAGTATAAATGAAAAATACCTGACCATTACACAAAGGATACTGACACTATTGTGCTCTATCCAGTTGTTTACTGTGCAATAGTATGGAAAGTCTATTATACTAGTTTTATAGTTACAGTTGCTGTTTTGGGACATTCATCACATGGTCTTGAACAAACATGGGGAAATAACCAGTTGCCTGTTATATACTGAATTCTCAAGACAACAGCCCTTTTCCCATCTAGGGGAATGCATTTTCAAGCAATATTGATTTTTCTTTCATTCTTCTCTCCTCTTCTCTCTCCTTAAGAAGCCAGTTTGAGAATTATCTTTGGTCCTTAAACTTGTTTATCTCTGCATGGATTTGTTGAGTCTTTCTGTTCCTTTTTTTTTTTTCCTTTTTTTTTTAAACAACCTTGTATTCTTTGAAGTTATATGCTGGACTGTGATTGCCAAAATACAGTAGTTTTGTGGGTCAGCCCCCTGCAGGATGTGTCATTTTTGGCTTCTGCCATCAGACAACTGGAGTGATCTGGAAAAAGTGTTGTTTTGTTTCAAATGTTACTTAAAAGCTGTTAATCAGGCAAAAGCCTTCTGAATTACAAGTGCTCACCAACGGGTCCTTGGTTTGATTTGTTTTCGCTGACATTCATCAGACAGATCCCAGTAAAAAAAACAAACACTCAAATGGCTTCCACCATGAAACTGCCAATTAACAATGCTATTTTTGGCTTTAAGGCAAGGAGTAAGAAACCTGGGTTTTTACAGCCTCTTCTCTGTGCTTTGATGAAGACTCACAAGGATGGGTTCCCCATGCACAAAAAAGCAACAAGCTTAAAAATGCAAGAGGAGCTAGCAACCTGCCCTCAGCTTCCTTCTGTGCAAAGAGACCTTTGACCAAAGTATTGAAGCTCAGTCCCCTTGAAAATGTTTTGATATAACTCTGGCCTTTTCCAGGTAAGTGTAAAAGTCTTTTGAACAGTATTGCTGTAAATGTGATTTGTGACGAGAGCAAACAGAGTTTTGAGCAACCTGTTTGACCGGTAGTGATTCATTTGAGGTTTGCTACTTATGTATTTGAAACTTCTTCCTTTATCCCACTCTTTTTCAAACCTTTTCCACTTTAAATTTGGGAGAAATCATGCCTACATATATCCAATGTGAAAAAAAAACGGTTTCTTTTTCTGCAAAGCATATTCACATAAATTTCACTTTTCTATGAGAACAATCTGTGTAGCTCAAGGCAAGTGTATGTCAAAATAAGATGGAGAAAATGTTTCCTCTAGGTCTCTGTTTTTTTCAGTTTTTGTTGTTCTTTTTATAGTTGTTATAAATCCTATCTTTATGATTTGAAGTTTACCTTTCAAAGAGGACTATGAAATTAATACATAAGAACTTAATAGGGTTAATTGCAAGTTCCAGTGATGGATTTAATTAAAAAAAAAAAATCCTATGTGAGGTTTCATTTAGCCTGTAGGCATGGCTTTTCTTATTTTTAGATGCTAGTTTCATTATCATGTGTTTTGAAAAAATGCTCTGACCCCTACATTAAAAGCAAAAAGAGCTGTTGTAGGAACTTCATATGGGTATTCATAGGACAACCTATAATTTATGACTTATGTTTTGATTGTAGCCTTTTTAATCAGAAACATATTGCATCTGCTTAACATTGCTGCTGTTTTGTTGCAAAAGATTTTCTGTATCAATTAATCTAGTAATATCCCTGAGCAATCTGAAATTGTTGAAAAAGATGGAAATTGGCTGATGAATGTATTGGTCACTTCAAAGGCATGTTCAAATCTATCTTCTTGCTGTCCTAATGAGTATGGAAGCCTGCCCAGTGTGTGATTGGGTTTTAATGACTCCAAGGTCAGGGACTTTGTAAGGTGTGAATCTGCTTGCAAGGTCACTAGTGGCAAACAGTGCATGGATCTGAAAATAAACAAGGAGCTGCCAGGGATATTAAGTTTTTGTAGAAAAAACCCTTGGGATGAAAAGGTTAATAGGTGATTGTATTGTAACTTGTTTTGAAACTCAAAACGAGCTGTAAATCTACGTGCATTATCCTACATTATACCTTGCATAAGAAACAGTGGTAATTTAAAATGTGGGCAGTGTTTGATTGTAATAGTACCTTAGTTTATCAAAAGCTTGCATTTGCCACTATGCAAACTGGTCCACATAATCAACATATGCTCCAAATTCAGACCTTTTGGAGGAACAGGTGAAATTACCTGGTCTGAACTACCCATGAATGTGTAAGTACATTTGCTTCCCATAGAAAACTCAGACTAGCAGGTCCCCGTAGAAATTCAAGTGGCATGTACAGCAGTTATACCCTTTATTAATTTGCTATTCTGTAGAGATTGTTCAAGCTGCAGAAAAAATAATAGCGAATGAGTCTGAAAATACTAAGAAAATTTATGAATTACTTGTCATAAGGCACTTGTCTTCTGATAGAACAGCATAGAAATTACTTCTGCAGGAGGAAAATACAAAAAAAAAAAAACAAACCAACCAAAAAACATGGAGGGGGAGAAATTTGGAGGACTGATGACATTTTTTTGGTCGGATAAAAATTTAATTTACTAAGAACAAAAACTCAGAGCTGTTGGACAATGCACCCTGCTGGTTTGGGGCAGTGAGTAGTTTCAGGCATGGCCACAGCAGCTGCAGTTTCTCTCAAGCTGTTTGTACCAATGGGAGGTTTCCTCTGATGGGCATATTCAAATGACCACTTAACATATTAGTGTAGAGAGGAGTTCTACATAAATTATTTCCTGTCACTATAAATAGGCTTAGTGACTAAAGAGACAGGAAAAAAATTACCAAAAATACCCCACAGCTATGGGGCAAAAAACAGTTTTTCTGAAGCCCAAAGGTTCTGTAATTTTCTTTTTTTTTTTTTCCTTTTTTTTTTTCTTTTTTTTTTTTTTAGCAGAAATTATATGCATGTATGTGGGCATAAAGATTTTTGCATGTCTTCTACTCCACATCTGAGGACTTTATGTCTATGTGGAAGCTGCTAGCAGTGTTTTGGCCTGTGTGATTCATGTTTTCACAATTAATCTCATGAGTATATCAGTAGTAAATAACCCAAACTTAGC
Organism: Cichladusa arquata; assembly: GCA_026413545.1. NCBI lineage: Eukaryota > Metazoa > Chordata > Aves > Passeriformes > Muscicapidae > Cichladusa > Cichladusa arquata. The sequence goes on along the minus strand of JAOTQP010000001.1, from coordinate 107,926,215 downwards.
TACAAATTTACTTGCCACAGAAGCTCTCCATTTAAAACAAGGACTTGGAGTTTTTGCTGTAAATAAAAAATGTTATATACTTCTCAGAATAATGCTTAGTCTTTGCATTCTTTATGGTGTAACATAGCCAACAGTCATATAAAGATAAAGCAGAAGAACTTTGTCAAGATTGAAGAGTTCCTTGGGTTTGAATTCACTGTAGTCTTTTATGGTGGGCCACTGCTTCATTGATTTCACCTCTCCTGAATGCACAAGCTCAGGTTTCTGTTTCCATCTGATTTTGGAGTATGAGGAATGAGGAGAAAGGTGTTTTGTTTTCACTTGTTCTCTTATTGATTATCAAGAATCCCTCCTTCTTTTTGCACCCTGCCTGTCTACAAGAAAGAGAGGGCATCAACTGAGTTTTCCCTAAATGTTTTGGGCTTATAATGATTTGAAAACAAAAATTAATTAATTTTCAATTTTCCATCTTTAAGACACATTGAAAATATTAGCGTTGACATTACAGGATTTTGAAAAAGAATAAACTTGGAAGTAATAACCTGCTGCAGTTTTATAGTGAAAACAGTGAAACCTGTTAATAGGATGAATATAATAATATTATTATTACAAAGGAACCAGGAAGTTCCTTTGTTTAATAGCTAATTCTAGTGCTTAAAGTACTCTGTATATTCTTATATAAGAATAGGAATAAGAACTTAATCTACATTTTTGCAACCTCTTGATGCAGAGCTGCTGAAGGCATGGCTATGAAAAGCATTTCTTTAAGGCAAAACCTTTGCACACTAATCTCTATTAGTTGTGATTATATAATGTCAATTTTCAAACCATGTGTCACATATTAATATCATTGTATATAAGAATTTTTAGCATCCAGTACTTTCTATGTTGTTGCTGGTTTTAATTTTTGAGGTTCAAAACTACAGGCAAGTTTGTCAGCCTCTTCCATACTGGCAGTTTCTGCTTTTGACCTCTGCATTGCCTCTTACATAGACACACTGACAGTAGGTTTGGTGTCCAAGTCCTCTTCTGTTCTATTCTTACGCTCTCACTAAATTTTCTCATATTATAGATATGTTTCACTGTAGCTTTAATTTTAACTGATTTTAACAACTGATCAGTCAAGACTGTCTCTTTTCACTGGTTTTCTATGCACTTTGTGATAAAGTGATATTTCTGAAATTCCAGCTGTTTAGTCAGCTTTGGTAAAACAAAATCTTGAGATTGGAAAAAAATGTATCTGCTACACTTCTGGATAATTTTCTGTTTCAGCTTGTCTGATATTGAATTATGCAGTCATTCTTATTTAAATTCTGTGTTTTAAGGACACATCAGAGCTCCATGAGTGGTTTAATTGAAGTGCTGAGTTATATTTTGGAATTCTATATCACCAAATCTGTGGCATATAAAATGGCAATCCTAGAAACAAATTACTTTTCTCATTAAAAATATCTGCTAATTTTCTTCAAATTGCACTAATTGCTCATTCAACAGTAGTAATGCACACAGCTTGGTATAAGAGGAAAATCTCATCTTTAGTGGATTTCTGCTCTCTGTACAAACTCCAGTCACACACAGCAGAGCTGGAAACTGAGCCAATGAATCAAAGAAATCACTGGCCTCTTTTATTCTATTTTTAGTGCCCTCCTCATTGCTAGTAGAGCTTTTGCTGTGAAAACATAGTGTTGTATTTTTTCTAAAAATATGATGAGTAATTATTTTTTAAAGCGTAGCCAAAAAGGAGAATAATCTAAGGGCATCCAATCCAGAGCCTGTTGGAGAGGGTAATTAACAAGCCACCACGAGACAGTTCTGCTTTCATGAGTGTTAAACATTTATGCCACTGACAAGTGATTGAGCTCTCTCCACCCCAGAGTGAGAATAAGAGGCCACCAGGTCCCTCCATCAAGAGAAGGACCATAAAGTTAGTGTATCCCTGAGGAAACAGAACAGCAAGGAAAAATTGAGAGCTTGGTTTTATAAAGGACTCCTGCTTCTTTTCTAATTTTCCTTTGATAGCTGAGCTTCCTTAAAAGCAATAATTGGTGAAGATGTGACAAAGACAGGTTGGGGGAAGAAGGCAGGTTATTCAGGGACATTAAATTAGAATGCAGATGCAAGGAAGATTGGCACATCAGGCACTGTGGAAAGCAGAATGCATTGCTGCTAAACTGTGTGACAGGAGAGGCTGTAAAACCTAAAATCAGCTGTGAGAAGAACAGAGGAATGGGATCAGTCCTGACTGAGTATGTGACTGAAACATTCAGAGCTTTCTCCAAAATCCTTTAATCTCTCTGCAGTTGTCAAGCCCTTCTCACCTCACCCTTTTCGGGTGGCCTTACCTGGTGTTATACTGTACGGTCTCAGCTGATTCCTGCTATGTAGCAGAAAAAGGAGCTTCATTTTCCATTATGTCTGTAATGAGAGAGTTGTACTTGGCAATCACTGCCTTTATGATTGTCTAAAAATCAAGAGAATCAAAGGGCTGCTTTGTATATGCAAGTGGCAAAACAGCAATATTAGGAAATTATTGAAGGTAGCTACGTCAAAAAATCTCATGTTGAATGTTCCACTGCTGTATGCTTGACCTGTCTGCTTAAGTTTGCAAACTCTGAAGGAAAAATACTGTGTTATCTATTTCTATGGATCCCTGTGTAGCAAATCTTCAAACTACTTTTTTTTTTTTTGGTGTTTGGGTACATTTGAAACACAAGCTTAAAATGTAAATCAAAGGACATCCAATCCTGCAAGCAGAATACCTTGGGTGAAAAGGCAGGTTGTCTCTGGTAGTGCTTCTGAGGGGTTGAGGACCTTTCCCTGCACCACTGGTTGTTTGGTGGCTGAATTAGCACTGCCATATGGGAGGTCTGGGCTCCACTTGCAGCCAATGCAACAATCATCTACTTGGCTGGTGAAATTATTCCCAGTGGCAGGTGGATGTTGCTGGAGATTTTTATGGAACATTGTTTTTCTACTTTATAACCAGAAAAGGGTTTTATTTTCCCTTACTTCCCCACCATCCCCATAAGGTTTTCACTAGAAATGAATCACAGTCTCGGGGGGAATGGGTGTATTCTGTCTTCTGAAAGATTCAGCAGCCAAGGTTTGTATGATTTTTGTCTTTGATAAGAAAAAAAAAAATAGGAAAAAGAGAACAAGACATTTCAGAGCTTTCAGGTGATGGGAGATGTAAGAACAAGCTTTCTCTCTGAACTGACTGTCCCATCAATTGCAGCATGAAGAAAACAGGGTTTGACATCTCACTGGACAAATTTATGCTTTTGGAGATGTGTTTAACTTTTCTTCCATTTCCCTCTGAATAAAGAAGTTTCAATTTCTGAAAGATGAAGGACATTAATATATATATTTAAATTTACCAGTTCCTCCTAATGACTAGGCACTGATGTTGCCTTAGCTCAGTCAAAGTACAAAGATTTATGAGAACAACTCGTTCTCTCAAACATGCTTTGCTATTAAATAAAAGTGCTCAGAAGCTTATGGTCAAGTGTCAAAAACATGAGAATTCTGGTCTGGATCTCCCACTTAATTTTAGGTGTTTTTATGTGAGTTTTGATATTTTAACTCCTTTTTTTTTGCTGATGGAAAGGACTTGGTGCTTTTCAGACATGAATTATTCTGATCTCAACTCCTTAACTTTGGGTGAGATATCTGACCTCTAGATGCCTGCTTTCTTTCTCTATATCCTCTCTAGCTCAGATGTACTTAAATGGAAAGAAACCCATCCTGAATCCTAATTACTAGGAATGCTGATCACTTAGAATTTTGTTCAAACATGGGAGCATCTCCATATAAAATATATATCTTGTCATCAAGCTAACACCCCAAATTAGATCTCCTAAATGTTATATTTATATATGACTCAGTTTCCCATCTGTGAAATATTCACAGAACGCTTCCTCACTTCAAAGACATGCTGTAGATTTTTAGAAAATAGTAAGAGAAGCCTTTTAAGGTGATAAAATATTCTATATAGAGATATAAAATGCTGTTGAAACCAGGCTTCAACAAAATGGGGTTTATAAGGAATTAGGCCACACCATACTTAACAGAAAAAAAAAAAAAAAAAAAAAGAAAAAAAAAGTGTAAAGGAATTAAAGAAGCAGAAGAAAATAAACAGAATAAAAATACCATTCCCTGAATATCACTCATTCTCTGCATAAACATGATAAAAGTTCTGTAGATGTCAGAATATGATATCACATTGCCAAACTGTACCATGGTCAAGAGGTTAAGAATCAGATTACACGAGCAATTTTTGTGTGGAGGTTTTGTCATGGTTTAGTTCTTGAATTTGTTGCCTTAATGATATTTTTAGTGGAGCATTTAGCTTGCAGTTTGATCGAATAATTGGCAAATACTTCTGAACACAATTTCAAAATTTAATTACTCATTAGATTTATGCGTATTTCTTTTAATTTTTTTAATGAGCATTTGAGAAATCTTTTTTTTTTTTTAATTTGAAGGAATACTTCTGCTCATACAGTTCTTCATTTTCTTGGGCAAACAAGTGTATTTATCAGCCAAAAAAGAATGCTTGTTATTTGCTATTCAATTAATTAATATTTGCTAAACATTTGACTCATTTTTTCCTATTAACAATATTATGTTACCCTAGCATACAAAAATAGCTGCTGTGGTAACACTCTTACATTTATAAACTTTAAATGATAAATTACTTTAGCTCTCACTCTGTCTAGATATTGCAATTCCTAATCCCCTTAAACTGATTTAGAGTAATTTTGTCATCCCTCTTTTACAGACTGGGGTTGGAGACTTATACAGACAAGGCAGAGGAAAGGAGGTGAGAAAAAAGCAGAGCCAGCCACTGAAACTTTACAACTACCTGAAAAGGAGGGTGGAGCCAGGTGAGGGAGGGACAGTTCTCCCTGGCAACAGCGACAGGACAAGAGGACATAACCTCAAATTGTGCAGGGGATGGTTCAAGGTGGACATCAGGAGGAATTGCTTCACTGAAATGGCTGTTCCAGGCTGGAATGGGCAGGAGGTGTTTAAGGAAAGACTGGACATGGTCTGGTCAACAAGGTGGTGATCACTCAAAAGTTTGACTTGATAATCTCAGAGGTTTTTCAAACCTGACTGATTCTCTGACTATGAGTGTGTGTAGGGTGTGTGCCACAGTGATCTACCAGCTTAGTGCAAAGGCAGCTTTAAGCAGCCTCAGGCCAGGTAAACTGAGGTAGCTGAGGTTAAGATGAAGCAGTTCCCATAGTTTGTCGTGCCAGCAGCACTGTGGATCTGGCAGAGAACAGCTGGATAATTTCCTCCATTGAGTTTTTACTGACTGGGGCATGCATGCACGCACATGCAGTACTGCTCTGGACTGAGTTTGTGTTGATCTAAAACTCTGGTTTGTGGAAACAAATGTTTTCATTAACATCATAATAAAAAGAAGTAACACAAACTTTTCTTGACTTGCAGATAAGGGCATCATATGTGGTAAACAGCTGGAGTAGAATAAACCAAGTATTACTCACACTTAAAAGGGTTATTTGTAATTTTCTGCCCAAGGTAGAATTGATGGAAAGTAAGAGTCATTAATTTTTTTTTTTTTCTTCATAAGAATACAGGATATAAGCCAAGAATGTCTTGGGCTGTCAGTTCCAGATCTATCATGTCACATTTTAATCATGTTTGCCAAAACTTAAGAATTATCTTTTTGTTCCTTTTCTTTTTTTACTATTTTCTAATAGAAAGGAGTTTTAAAGTCTTGCTTCCATGGTGGTGTGAAGCTTTTCTTCAATATCCAGCCTGGATTTATTCTCAGCCAGTTCACATGCATTTGTTTCAATGTCAGTGTTGCTAATATCATGGCCAGGGTGAAATAGCTCATTTTCTTCCTTCATATTTAGGGATAGCAGCTGCATGTCTTCTGGCTCTTTATTTTCTTTAGGTAAATACTTCAAGCCCTTTGGTTCTCCTTTTGTAAAATAAGTTTTTCACTTTTCAGCTGGTGCAAGGTTAGCACAAAAAGGACTGACTTCATAACTTGAGGCAAAACGTGTATGCCAATAATGTACATTGCTGCTTGCAGAAAGTTCTGTAGCTATTACATCAGGCTGGAGATTGCCACGAGGTGAATGCATTTGGGGTCAGAGGGAATATGGCTACTTAAGTCTCTGAAAGACATCATCTTCATCTCTCAATCTGGGGAAGATTGCTGTGAGCAGCTTCTATAGAGCAGAGCTGATAGTCATCTCACTGAGTCAATACAAGTTCACCAGTTTAGAGAAGTTGAAGATCAATCTGATGCATTTATTTTTCTAAGTTTATCTGTGTTTACCCTTGCACCTCTTGTGTGCCAGTATCCCAAGTGACAGAAATTGTTGTAAAGGAAAATGGAAGAAAAGCTATGGGCAAAATATATGTTGAACTGTTTTTAATAGATTTAGGTATACTGTATTGTTGAATACAGCCACAGTAAATTTTAACCCCAAAATATGACATCTTCAATGAAAAAATATAAAAATCAAAAAACCACCATAAGAAAATTCTTCTGTCACTCTCCATATTTTATTTTCAGGAAATAAATATGATAGTCTTCTAATATGCAAGATTGTTATGCATTATGACTATAACTTCACACTGTACCTGTGTTAGTTTTAGATAAGCTGCTTTCTATCAGTTTGCAGGATAAAGTGGGTTTGGGTGATTATTTTTTTTTCCCCCATTAGGATTTACTAAATTACAGTCATCTAATTCTTGCTAATTGATATCTAATTTGAATTTTTTTTTCTGCAACACACAGCAGCTCCAGGACTCCTGAAGGTTACAACAACACAAAATATTTACTTAAACCAAGTTTTCAAAGTGGTTTTTTGTCTCATCTTTTATTTTTGTGTGTCTTGCATTATGATTATGGAAATATGAATTTCTGAGTGCTCATTTTTTTTTTTCATCCCTACTGGGACTTTTGTTTGTCCAAGGAACTTCTGCACAGGAAAAGATCACATAAGAGGGCAATCCAAATTTTGGATCCTTTGTCTTACAAGTTTATAAACTCAAATTTGGAGATTACATTTTAAATTATAGCCTTTTAAGTTTCTTTACCTTTCTTGGGAAGATTAATGTTTGAGATCATAATGCATAATATTTGAATTATTCATTTTAATTAAAATTGATCATGAGAACTAATTAAAAGACATGCAACTGGTTACTGGCAGCATAGTTGGACTACTTTTCAAAAATACCATTTGGTGTTCAACATTAGGCTCATGTTTATTTTAGAAATTATATTCTATGAATAATAAGAAGATATAATTAATTCTGCATAAGAATTTGGTAATCTAGTCTTTCATAAAAAAAATATTGAGCAGTGCTTTCTGGTTTTGGAAAATCATAGGTTTTCTTTTCATATAAAGCTTATATGCAGCACTCAAAAATGCCAACTGAAAAGAGGTTTAAAATGACCTCTTATTCATTTCTTTTTC
>JAOTQP010000001.1:107893272-107905683 GCA_026413545.1 Cichladusa arquata | reverse complement strand
TTTAAACATCTTTCCTTTGCAATATTTAAGAAGCCAAGGTACACTTCTTTCACATAGATTTGTCTTAAAAAGTGATAAATATGAGCCATATTGAAGATAGATTTAAATTAACTTTAATATAGCAACTCCATATTTTTCAACATATGCAAATGCTGAACTTATTTGCTACAAGGCTAAATGTTTGTGCCATTTCACTTCATTTTAAATTTTAGATCTAAGAACTAATTTTAAAATAATGCAGGCTGTGCTTGGGATGCAATGTCACGAAGTAGGAGTCACACCAAAATCATGTGTGAACAAAGGTGACACTAAGGTGTCTTTATACCATTCTACTCAAATGGTTGTCTGGTCACTGACTCTGCTCCTTTAATTACCAAGAAGACAAGTCTCAGTGCTGACAAATGATGCATCTGAGGATGAAGTAAATCAGTCCAAGAAAGATTTAGTCCTAAATTAGTATAGCTGCTGGGAAGTAGTAAAGATGCAAATACCTAGTTAATCTATTTAAAGCTCTTCTTTTGAAACGCTCTTCAAAATGGATGCTCTATAAGCAGCAAGGAGGAACCAGCTCCTAGTGCTACTCCAATAGAACTGAGCAAGAACTGTGTCAATCTCCTCAGGTCTTAAAATTTCCAATGCAATTGTGTTGAAATTCAGAAATTTTAGATGCTTCTGGGAGAAACTATCATTACAAAATGTTGACTACATTAAGCATGGCAGGGAGCAGTTGATCTCTTTATACAGCCTCGATTATATTCTTGTTAGACACTTCTTCATGCTGAAGACCTTTCATGCAGAAATGCCTACTGTCACAACAGAATGTTTAAACTGATATGCCTCTGAATGTTGCAAGAGGAAAAAGCAACTCAATAGTGTGGGTAAGCTTTGAAGTTTTGTAAGGATTCCTGGGAGTTTAAAACTACCTGTCTAGATATATTTACACAGAAGTAGCACAAAATTGTGTTCTTATGTGCATTGTTGATTTAAAACCCAAGACATTTCAAAGTCACCCAGTCCCTAGTGCAATCCTTTATTCAGGGAGGAGGGAAAAAAAAAAAAAGTATGTGAATGGTAGGCCAAAATCCAGGAGGATACATGGCAAATTCATAAAAATACTTTCTGACTGAATTTTTTTTTCTGTGTGGAGAGATATTTTATATGGCTGGAATTGGTTGTTTGGTTGGTTGCAGATATGTGTGGGGTTTTGGGAGGCAGGATTAGTTTTTGTTTTGTTTTGAGGTTTGTTGTTTTTTGGTTGTGTGGGTTTGGGTTTTAGGAATAAGTGAGGCCATGTGAAAATGTGAGCTTGTTGTAAGAAGTAGGCCTGTGCAATTGTCTTTAATCTGAAAGGCAGAGGTGCTCTGATAATGCAGCTGTTTCCAATTGAATTTCACTAGTTCAAATGAAATTAGAACTAGTGGAGAAGAAGCACTGCTGTCACTTCCCCAGACATGTGGCTGGCCCTAGTTCATGGTACACAGGGGTTCTGCAGCTCTGACCTTCCTCCTGGGGCAGATGCAGTTGGGATGTTGAAGCTGAGTGCCAGAGTCACCTGCTGTATCAGCCAGGAAAGATGACAGGTTTGAATAGAAGGCAACATCTCCTTCTATCTGAAATAGAACGCTATAAACAAGAAAATATTTATTACATGTCTCATCCCTCTGCATTTCCCTCAATTCTCTCTCATGCTCATACACACTTTCTTCTTCATTTTTAGAGTTCTCAAATTCTTTGAACTCAAGCAAATTGCCTTTGATTCCCACACAAAAATGAAATATGGAGTTTCTTAAAACTTTCAACTGCAGCTTCTGGGTTTGTCTGATATCATTCTGTCTGACTCGTTGTTGTGCTCAACTACATTATTTTCTCTAGGAGTTATAACATGGTCACATCTCTAGAGCCATTTTGAATAGACTTCAAATGGTCTTCAAAGAGTTTGTTTGCTAATACATGGAGCCACCTGCAGCTGTGAATGTTCTCCTCCCACTACGACCTGAGAACAGAATTAACTTCTCCGATATTACTCTTTGCTAGTGGTAGGTTCTCATTGAATGTGTCTAGGACAAGCATTTCTCCTTTCTCTTAATAGCACACCTGGTCACCTATTGCAAACAACGTTCAGCCAATCCTTCATTAAGTCTTTAGACATCCATCCTGGTTTTGACACCTAGCAATTATTCCAGTAGGCAGCTGTTCCTTCAGCATTGTTTTATGCTTCAGAATCACATATGGTGGCAATTTCATGCCATCTGCTAGCCCTGCCAACAGGGCTGTAAAGTGCATTTCTTCATCTCCCAAAGTTGTTTTATGATGACAAATTCTGTGCCTATTTCTTCAGCGGTGTAACTGGGTGGTGTGTCAAAACAAACTGGAGTCTCATTGGCATTCCCCATTTGGCTCAGCAAGAGCTTGCCACCTCTATAAAATCCATTCACATGCTGCAGAAAGGCATTGATTTTTCTAGGGAAGTTGGAAAGTAGACGTGGGTATAACAAAGTTCTTCACTGTAGGCAGAATCCATTGTGCCACATCATTTGTACACATTGACTATTACTTGCCTTGACTTCCCTCTATGCAGCGTTTTGTGCTTGTGCTATTTCTTGATGTTTCAGTTTAATGATTTCCTATTTTAAAGGTGTTTCTGTCTTTTCTTGGAGAGTGCAACAATTCTACAACTTGTTAACTTGTTCTTCTACTTTGTGAGTGTTCTATTTCGGGTGCACTTAGACGTATTTATTTATTTACTTATTTGTTTTTTTTTTTGTCCTCCCAGCACCGCTTTTTTTTTTTTTTTTTTTTTTTTTTTTTTTAAATAAGAGATACCTCCAAACTTAAGTATGCATTGTATACCTATTGGTCCCTCCCCTCCTGAACCCATTTTTCTCAACTCTATGTGATCTGCTTTTTCACACATAGCTCACAAGATTTAGGGAGACTCAAAACTGTGAAAGATCACTGTGGAGCGTTCTGAGTTGTAGTACAACACACAGCTTCACAAGTCAGTGAAAAAAAAAGAGTTAACATGTTAACACTGTGTTTTATTTAAACTTAGAGTTTGGGCATATTAATTTTCCTTCTTCACTAGGAGACCTCCCACAGTGCACACACACCTTGTCTTCATTAATCTTGAAGAGAAACTAATTTTTTTTCAGTTGAGCTGGCTGGGTGAAAATAAGTTATTCTTCTTTGCTGAGGTCTGTTAGACCACTGAAACACACATGAGTCTATGGTGCAAGACGGGATCCACCCCAAAGTGCCAAGGAAACAGCCAGAACAAGTCACCAAACAAATTCCAACCATTTACCAGCAGCCCTGCTCAAATGGGGGGTTCCCAGTTGAGTGGAGGTTAGCAAAAGTAGCACACGTCCCAAAGAATGGCTGGATGAGGAATCTGGAGAACTACAGGTCTCTCAGCTTCACCCTGGTGCCAGGGAAGCGTGGAGCAGACAATCTCTAGTGCCATCACATCTTGAGTGTACAGGACAATCAGGGGTCAGCCCAGCTCAGATTCGTGACCAGCACTGGTGACACCACATCTCAAACTGCTTTAGTTTGTGGGTTCCTCACTACAGGGAAGACATTGAGGTACTGAACTGAGTCCAGAAAAGGGAATGGAGCTGTTGAAGGGTCTGAAGCACAGGCTTTATTAGACTGAGGGAGCTAGGAAAGCTTAGCCTGGAGAAAAGGAGGCTCAGTGGAGACCTTATCCTCTCTACAGCTCTCTGGAAGGAGGATTTGGGCATATGGAGATTGGTCTCTTCTCACAGGTAATCAGAATAGGATGAGAGGAAACAGTCTCAAATTGTGCTTAGGAGAGGTTTAGATTGGATATTAGAAAAAACATTGTTCACCAAAAGGATTGTGAAGTAATGCAACAGGCTGCCCAGGGCAGTGGTGGAGTGACCAACTCTGGATGCATTTAAAAGACAGCACATGTGGAACTGAGGAATGTGGTTTAGTCGTGGATTTGGCAGTGCTGGGCTAATGGTTGGACCTGATTGTCTTAAAGGTCTTTTCTAATCTACCTAAGTCTGTAGCTGTAGCGAGGTGGAGGTCAGTCTTCTGGGTAACAAGTGACAGGATGAGAGGAAATGGCCTCAAGTTCCACCAGGGAAGGCTTAGATTGGATATTAGGGAAAATTTCCTCACTGAAAGGGTGGTCAGGCACTGGAACAAGCTGCCCAGGAAAGAGGTGGAATCACCATTCCTGGAAATGTTCAAAAATACGTTGGATGTGGCACTTAGTTTATTGGTGAACATGGTGGTTCTGAGTTAACTGCTGGTCTTGATAATCTTAGAGATCTTCTGCAATCTTCACAGTTTTGTGCTTTTCCTTCTCCCTTTCTAATTCCCTTTCTAAATGGAATAGTTGTGGGTAAGACACCTAGAAATATAAGAAAGAAGTGAGGAGATGATGGAGTAATGATTTAAGAGAAATTTTAGAGAGTAATTAAGTATTGAAATGTTAGGATCTCTCTGCCCTTTTCCTCTGCTTGAACCTTTGGCTCTTTTATTTTTTTCTGAGTAAATTAATTCAAATGCCAGCCAGGATTTTGTGTCTGTAAATATATGCCAGAGTGTTTATTGTTTTGTTGCCAGTAGGTTTGCCCAATGAGGCCTCCCAGCCCCTGTATTTATACACTTTTCACACTGTAAAGGGATCATAGCTCCTTGGGAGACACAGTGCTAACATTTCTGTGGTGCAGAAAATAGAGAAATAGTGGTAGGCCAGCGCTGATGTATTGTTAAAATTCATAACTTCATTATGTGGGAGACTACTAAATCTTTATTTTGCAATCTGAATTCAGAAAGAGGAGAAGTGATGCTGAATTATTTTCTTTCTCCCCAGGAGCAGTCTCACGCTTGCTGCCTGTGCTTTGTAAAGGCTGCATACATAGTTAAACACCTTTTGGGTTTACAGATGCCTTTACATTTACAAATGCCTTTCTCTTCAGAAGCATATTTGACACACTAGGCTGGCTTACAGTTTGAAAAGCCAGTGAATCATCCCGTGAATAGCTGAATACAGAACATTTGAAACAATCAATGACAACTTGCCAGGACTTGGGCAGAGTTCTCCCTATTGTAAAAAAGAGCTGTAGAGCAGTCTGTGAAACTAGAGTGGTCATCTGATAGGAAAAGAATGCAACCAATCTCCAAGGAGCTAAGCAGATTTTAGCATCACCAATTGCCTGTAGTCATAATGTAAGTTATCTCCCTGCATCTCACTGAGCTTTCATGTTCTGCTTAGGAATGAAAGGATTGCTACTTTTGCTAGTCTTCATACCTTAAGTATTTTCGTATTTAGCAAAATGTGGTTGAGGTTTGTTTTTTTGTTTTTTGGGGTTTTTTTGTTTGTTTTTTTTTTGTTAGTTAGTTTGTTCTTTCAATATTAGATCTGTTTATACAACTGTACTTTTTCCTGAATTTGTGAAAAGCTACAAATATAGATAATTCCCAAATCATGTGACATTATGTAGGCTTGAAGGTGAAATACAATTATATGAATGTTTGCACACTGATCTTTTTCCTGTTAAACTCTTAATACCTCACAGCTACTAGAAGAAAACAAAATTAGAAGCTAGTGACTTGACTTCCCCTTTCTTCTTTATTCTCTACATCCAGTTAAAAAAGGGTGACATCTGCATGGAAGATGTAAAGAGAGAGTATAGATGTGAGTGGGGATGGGGTGTAAATATTTTAGCACTGCTAGAAAACCTAGTTTACTCAATTTACTGTGAATTGCACTGTTGTATTGCTTCACATTCAGTTGTTCACATCTTGAAATCTCAAGTTTCTGGCATTCCAGACATAACTACAAGGTTTGTGTGGAAAAAAAAATATTTTCCCAAATCTATTGAATATAGATTTTTACTTGCAACCTTGCTGAAATCCAGTGTAAACTATTGCTTTGACAGCAACACATTTTAGATGAATACTGTAAACAGTTAAACCTAAACAAGCTTTCAGATGATCTGTATTATCATCATTCACTACTGAAATGAAACTGCTTCTCCAGTAAAACAAAGAAAATCAACAGTAATCCAAGTTTCCTCTGTAAATATTATAGATACCCAAAGAAAGTAAGTAGGGTGAACTCTCTTACACTTTTGAACTTACAAGCAGAGTAATAGAATTTTGCACACAGAAGGAATGGTATTTTTTATTGCCACATCTTTTCCTCTTTATTTTCATTGTGCACATAATTGTATAGTTGGTGTATTTAATAAGTCTTATTGTGCTACAGGGCAATTCAAGAGAGTGCTCAGAGATGCAAAACACAATGTCAATGAAATTAGATGCCACTGCTAAGGGGCTCTTCTATATTTTATTTCTTTGTGGTTTGTGTGAGTAATTCTGTGAATACATAGGAAATTATGGCCAATCATGACAAAAGACATATACTGTGCCAATGGTGATTATATTTCTCTGTTATCAGAGTCTAAAAATGAGTAGTTATGTATTCTACATTTTGCTCTACCACATTGTTTGAATTATAGACATTTGGGGGTTATTTTCCTTCTGTGGAAATTGGTCTAAGTCATTGTAGTAGAGGGGGAAAAACTAAATGGATATAATTTTTTTTCTGTTCTGGTGCCTTTCCACCAGAGGTCTTGGAAATTCTTTCATGGAACCTATCTAAATTGGCAGTAAATTATGTGCTTTTCTAGCAGGTGGATGTTGAATTGATTCAAAGGTGATCAGGTGCTGCATCATCTTTATTTTCACACATCAAAGGTAGGCATATTGCAAGCAATTAATCATGTGCTTGTTTATTGTTTTGGAGTAAATGCATTTTGCACACCTTTTATTGCTGATTTAAATTTAATTACAAATCATCCCTATGTGTATCTGTCATTATTGTAGTGAACACAAAAGTGAAAAGGTGAGAGAGAAAATAAGCTTTTGCATCTGTGACACTGGTTACTTTTGAAACGAGGCATAAACCAAGTTACTCATCAATGGTATTTTTAAAACAAATTATCTATTAGAAGTATTTGCAAACGTATTTTGCTACTAACAGTAGCACACTTATGTTTTACATTAAAAAATTGTCAGTTTTCAGAAACCAAGTAATTTTGTTTGAGGGCCCAGTTTCACGAGATGAAATTTATCCAGGATAGGCCAGCATGGTTAGTTTTCATTGGAAACATTAAGTAAAAGATAGGGAGTACAATAAAAGAAGTCTTAAAAATCTGAATTTTTACCCTTGTCTTTTTTACTTACAAATGTAGACATCAGTCCTTACTAGTATAAATTTTCTTTTCGCAATCATCCCCCAAGGCTGTTTATTAATGGCTACAGCAATAGGAATTGTAGAATGTTTCTAAACCTCTGAGGTTGCTATTTGGTGTATGGATATAGTTTTCACCACAATGTATTTAATATAAATATGTTGAAAAATATGTAGGTGATACTCTGTGAGATCTTCTCAGTTGCCCATTGACATTTTATTGGGAATAAGAATTTGATGCACTTGGGTTCTAAACAGCTAGGAATTCTTTACAAAAACTCTCATCATATCTTCATAAAAAATAGAGATGTACAGACAGTGGAAATTTGGAAACATTGAAAGTGATGGATTGTAGGGCATACCAGCATAGGTGTGTCTGTAATTGCAATTAAAAAGTAGTAAAGTGTCTTTGGGGAGCAGAATTAACAAATTGGCCAAACAAATATAATTTCTCCATTTCTCTTTTTCTTCACTTCCCATCCTTTCCCAAAATGACCCTGGTGGTCATGGACTGTAGGAAGCATTATTATGTACATTTCCTGATGGATTTAAGTCTGTGATTTTATTTTATCATAATTGTTATAAGGCAGCCCTTTAAAAAAGGAATGGGTGTGGGTTTCTGGTTAATTCCTGGTTTTGAGTGCAGAGACAGGAGAATGTAGTGATGTGATATCAGCATTCATATTTGCATCTCCCAGTATAGAGTTTTATTCACTTAATGGCTAAGTCCACTTAGCTTTTTATTCTTTTAAATTAATTTATTATTGTTTCCTAAATTCTGTCCTCTATCTTTTGTGTGTTATACCCATTCTTTGTATCCCCTTGTATAAGTCTATCTTCTTTTAAGTCTTAGATGGGTTATGAACAATCTCTGACTTAAATTGAGGCAAACTGGTACAACTGAATGTGGAAGCTGGCTCTTGGAGTCTAATATTAATTTTCCCCTTATAAGCCAAGATTAAATTATTAAATATTCAGAAAGTTCTTAATCAGTAGACAATTTTTGGGGGCAAGGGAAAAAAAAGGGAAAGAAAATATCCAAATCCCAGAGAAAGCTCTTTTCATCATGTTTTTTTCATAGTAGATGAGTTCAAGCTGAAATGCCATGTATAACATACATGGAATCTCGAAGGTGAAATGTTGGATAACATTGGTCTCCAGACTAATTCAGTGAATTAAGTATTTGCATAACATTGTATACATAAGCCTGGTTATAGTACTCAATGAGTCCTTTGGTCTTCATAAAACTAGAATATACTATTGCACCACAGACTAAAAAAAAAAAAAAAAAAAAAAAATTGAAAAAACATTGATTTTAGTTGGAAAAATTCTGCATTATGGATAAAAATTTTAACAGCCATTTTCATGTCAAGAATGGTGGATTTAAATAACTGTGATTTGCTGGCCAGAGGAGGCAAAATAAGAAAGCCATTAAAATTTCAGCAAAATACCTCCAGTTTTGCTACAATAATGAAATATTTAACAATGCAACAACAAATATTTCAGAAAAATTAAACTGTTTTATAGACAAAGAAAGTTCTTCTTCTGCCATCCTGCACATCCCCAGGGCAAGGTGAAGCTGTGTTAAATGTGAGCTGTTCTTCTGGAGCAAGGATTTGATTGCACCAGACCCTGAGATTCTGAATTTGGGTTTCAGACATCAAAATATTCTTGTTTACTCGGTGTTCTTGTTAGCACAAGAAGGCACCAGAGTGAGGTGAGACTGGTGCATCACATGGATGAAGAGAACAGCACAGCAGGGAAGGGAAAGCAGCACTAAGTTTTAATTTGGTGATAGTTCCAAATAACTTTAAATGTATACCAAGGCACCAGCTTTTATGGCAAGGCACCATACCTTGCTCAGAACTGCTAGCATATGCATTTTCACTATTATCAGCTACAGCTGGCACTAGATAGATCTTAGCTCACATCCTTACAAATCTAGGTGTCAGCCAGAAACAATGAAGCCATATCACTGGGCATCATCACACCATCATCATAAAAGTCAGACACAAAAAGATGTAACCTGTGGAAACTGATTTCTTTTTCTGTGGTTTAGAAGCTACTAAAAGCTTTCCAAAATCCCACCCTCAAGTCCTTGTTTAATAGCATGATCTGACTACACAGTATTTTTTTGCCTCAGCTACACTATAATGACTGGGAATGTATTCCAGAATTTGCTGGGTTTAAGAATGGCTGCAGAGTTAGATTAGGATGGAAACTGCAGGCTTCATCCACTAAGAACACCTAAATTGTGAATCATGAAGCATTCTTGAAAAGTAACTGTGTAGAGGAAACAGACTTGTTCTACAGCCCACTTAAAAGAGTAAAACAGGGGTAATATAAATATTGAACAAGTAAATTGCTAGAAAATGGGGGAAAATTTTTGATCTAGATCCCTTATTCTAGAATAGGAAATAAATTTACTTTATTCTTTCAAAATTGATACAGGACATATCTGCATAAAAATTTTATGTGATAGCTGGGAAGCCCAAGAGGTGTCATAAATCCTGTAAAGATGTTATCTGATTCCTGAAACCTGCAGTGATGTGAATGTTAATCCCATCCCCTTGCAATACCTCCAAAAAAGTGTAAGGTATGAGAGCTAGAAGAATTCCAGCCTTATCTTCACTACCCTTCTTCTACCTATAAATACTTTCCCCACCACCAAGGAAGATCTCCAAAACAGCAAGTTGAGTGCTGTGTTAGTACACAGTATTGGGAGGGGATTTGGGGAACACAAAACAATGTCTTTGTGCATTCTAGCCACAGTAATAACTATCTGGTTACCTTGATTAGAATCTAAATATAAATCAGAGCTTATTTTGCCAAGTCTCAATGAAAACAATGGGGATGTAGAATGTTTGTTTTAGTGTAAATATGTAGCTGTTGAACTGAAACAATGTTAATTCCACAAGGCCAATCTTAGTTTCTATCTAGAAACAAGTATTTGCTTAACTGAAGTGGAAGGGCACTCACCATTTATTGACCTGTAATTGTCTTAAACTTCATCAAGGAATTTACAGAACTTTTCTGTTTCTCCAAATACCAAATCTGCATCATGAGACTATCATTAAGTATGTGCTCAGTCATTTTAACTGCATGGATTCCTTATCTTTGGATTGTTAATTCACCACTCTGCAGTGGATTTTGCTCCTAATCACTGAATAATGTATATATTGAGGATTGGGCATACCAATGTGTGATACTGTACATATTTTGTATGTAAACTGTTACCAGGCAACCTCAATTAATGTTACAAGTAAATTAAAACTCAATTCATTATAAAAATTGCATTTTATTTATATTTTTTTATTTAAAAACCAATTGGATGGAGTTGTATGGATTTTCAATTCCTCTTTCAGAAGCAGGAACTTGAAGCTCTTTTAGTCTCTGTACAATGTTATGTTTGCCAAAATTTGCTTTACTAGTTGGGTTATTGTACTTTGCAGAGGTCTGTTGCAGAAGAGTTTAATCAGCACATCTGGGTATTTTGGCAGTACCACCCCAGCTCACAGAATAATACCTTCTCTTAGCTTCTAAGATTTGCCCTCATTTATGCCTAAGAAGTATTGACTACTACCAGGCTACTCTAGTAGGTGACAAAAGAATAGCAATGGGGTTTTGGAGCAATGAGGATGGTGGCACTGGACCTGCCTTCTACACAGGTTCTCAGAGTGAGCATGTGGGATCTGGAATTTTTAGTCTACACCTGCCATAAATATCTAAACTGGAATCTTGTCTCATGCAGTTCATGCAGCATTCAAGGCTAAGGGAAACTTTAAACAGTAGAAGTGAACAGTACAAATGTGCTGGGTGCAGGGAGAGCAAACCTGAACTCTAGTGTATCTGTAATTGATCTAAGCCATCTACATTGGAGAATGAAAAGCAGCTCATAAACAGAGTAGCATATTTTCCTTTGTTTTCTCTTTTATACACACCTCAGAGGGAGAATCTTCTAAAGGGAGTTGTTTTGTGAGCATTGCAACTCATGATTCTCTGTTTCTAAGAGTTTATATCTAATAGGTACTTTTTTTCCCTGTTCCTTTTCCTTTTTTTTCCCCTCTTTTTTTCTGCTCCCTATGTTCTTCCACTGTACCTTGACCTTCTCAGGTGTCTGAATCCCCAAATGGATAGAAAAGTACTTTGTGACTTCTTTCAGGCTGCTACTGAGCTAATTTATTGAAATGAATGTGTCTGGCCGTTTGGTTGACCAGCTGATGAATGAGAACTCAAACAGTTGCTCATTCTGCAGGGATACAAATTTAATCTTTTTTTCTGACTCAGAAACTGATTTTCTCAGACTTAAAGTTTCTGATGCAACCAGACTTACATAGTTGGATTTAGGTGATTTATTGAAAAGCTTTTCAGAGGGAAGGTAGGCAGCAAGCCTGTGAATAAGCTTTGTTTCTTAGGATATCCAGGTGCAATTTGAAAGAGGGATATTTATTCTGGAATAAATTTTAGACTTCTTCTGCTTCCCAGAAAATCAAGGAAAATACAACAACACAGTAAGGCTTACTTGAGCAATCTATCTTTGTAACACTAAGTCTGATTACTGGATACATTCCCAAGCTATATAGTAATCTGAAAATTATATTTCCAGAACCAATTTATCCTCATCTTTTCAGGCCTTTTCCCCCTCACCCTGTAACCTCTACAGCATCTGGTTTCCTAAAGTCTGTCTATCCATCCAGAATTTAATTTTCTCCTGCACCCTTCCACATTCTATATTTTTTCTCATTCTGATGGAATAGCACCATCCTTACCTGTCAATCAAAACCGTAGTACTACAACTTTCAGTACTAATCTCGTTTACTTTTATTACCTCTTGAATAATATCCACATTCCTCAAATCCATCTTTTGGCTTCCAATTCATAGGAATTTTGATTCAGATCACTTTATCTTATTTTTAAGATAGTTCACAGCTATGATACTCCCTGCTTATCTGACTTATGCTCTATTTCCTTATCTACAACTTCTGTTTTCTGTAACACTGTTTTCTATCTCTTTGTCCATCTCTATCACAGCTCTATTCATGATGTTTCCTAAAGATATGTAAAGCTTAAAGATTTACATTTTCTAAATCAGTTTTCCAGGCAAATTTCTATCATGTGTCCTGTAAGAAATTCAGAGTCAAAAGTACCCAGAGAAAATGATATTATTATTCAGAAAG
>JAOTQP010000001.1:107880836-107891857 GCA_026413545.1 Cichladusa arquata | reverse complement strand
ATACTATATATATAGTATTTATATATATAGTATTTTTTGGAGCCCGCTATTCAACAGCAATCCATTAAACCATAAAATGGATGCTCTTGTTATATTGTATACTTGCCAGATCATCTCAATTTTTTAACCCCAATTAAAGCTCATCTTCACTCATCATGTTTTAGCATTGTGTTCTCCATCTGTATCATAGCTGACATATCTGATCATAGCTACACACTGACAAAAATTCTTAAAATCTATGTGTCCCATATATTTTGTCCCTTTGCCAGACTTGTATCTTTTTCTTTCATCAAGGTCTGCAATGATAGGAGGATCTGTGCTTTCTTTGGAGCATCATCAATCCACAGTTGTTCCCTGCTGCCAATGGAAAAGGTGATGTTTTCCCTGGCCCAACCATGTTCTGTTTTCTATGCCTGAACATACCAGGAAAAGCAAGGCAGATTCTTTTTATCAACTTTGGATTTATAGCAAAAATATTGGTGATATTGTGCTTTTTCACTTTACAAGAATGGAAACTCTCAGCATTGACCTAATTTTATCTCATTAAGGATTGTGTGAGTTTTGTTTAGTATTACTTTTTTCAGGAGCAGTGATGACAATTCTGAATCATTTTACTAATCCATGCTTTGAAAATTTGAATGCTTAAGAATTTTTAAAGTTATTACTTGGCAATGTTGAGACTGGTTTCTTAACATAAAATGCAAAAGTCAATGAGACAGAAATAATTTAATTTACTCTTTATCATTTAGAATTTAAAAAGAAAAATACTCAGAAAAACTATCCATTCAGAGCTTTAAAAATGCTTTGATTCTCAATTTGAAGAGTCAACCATGTTTTTTATCAGAATGCTTGGGATGAAAGGGTTAAATCACATTAAGTTTTCTTATTCTTGAAGTTCAATCCTATATTAATAATGTTATGTATCTGTCTATTCAGATATATGGTCTTCTTTGTGTTCATCATGGAATGATACTCCCAGATTCTTTCAAATGTGAGTGTTTGTTGCTTTTGGGGGGGTGTGTGTGGTGGGAGAGTGTTTTCCTCTAAGTTTAGGAGTATTGCAGTCAACAAGTCAGAAAAAGCCCCAAAATGCAGTGGTTAAACTAGAAACTAAAGATCAAGGTATTCTAAAATAAAATGTTATTCTTTGCATCATTCAGGAGACTGAAAAATGTAGAATTTTCCTTTATTTCCTTATTTTCCAGGTGGAAAGGCTATGTAGAGCTTCTGCTAATATGGAAACAAAAAAAAAAAAAAAAAAATTGGGCCTTTTTCTTTGTTTTGAACATGTATCCTTAAAACAGTGTGTAAGACCTGTATGATGTACCAGGAGAATGAGGAGGCTCAGCATTGTCCCATTTTCTATTTAGCCTAGTCAGTATTTCATTCACACACACTTTTAATATTCTTGTTGCCTAAATCATATATTAATGTTCCTGGTCTCCGTAGCTGAAAGGCATAATTCCAGTAATGAGGGGAAATAAGCAGAATGCTTGATGAAGTAGCTAAGCTACCAAACAACAAACAGAATGTTTCATCAACTCTGTTTTAGCAACCTGTGTGTGAAGCTGCCACAGCTTTGTCATTTCCTCACCAAGAAATGCATCTCTTTTCATTGCAATGTGGTATGATATCAAAAGGGTCAAATCAACTAAAAAGTTGTGAAAGCATAAAATGCAACAGCAATAGAAACAACCTATGATGAAATTAGAGAAAAAAAACCCACCAATGTTTCCAGAATTATTTCATCCAGTGATCCTGTTGGGTTTTTTCCTTCTGTGAGACCTCCAGCACATCTCCTAAATCCCATGAGAACAGCCAGAATCAGCAATTACCCCAAGGTAAGTGATACACTCTCCTGGCTAAATTAATTATTTTGTTCCTTACCCTTCCAGGATTTCATATTGAAAATGAAGTTTGATGTCTCTAAGAGAGCTCTTTTAAATACCTCTTTTTGGTCCACTTTCTTCTTAAATTCTGAGAGTTTTACAGTACAATGTACAACTGAGAGGAAGAGGAGTGGATGGAAGAATCAGAGATGATGGAGTTAGCTTCTAAGTTAATGAGAGCTGAGTTCCCAAGGCTGTGTGCCTTCTCCATTATTTGTAATATATCTGTTCTAACTGTAGAAATGTAATTTTAAAATACTTAAAATAATTACTTTTAAATTAATTTCTTCAGTCATTTTTACCATCATTGCATGATATTTATGATTTAAAAAAAATATATTAAAAGATTCTTAGGATTTTTTTTTTTTTTTGAGCCAATACATTGAAGAGTACCTTAAGTACCATCTATTAAAACTTTTATTTTCCATTTTCCCTTATGGCTAGTGGATTATTATAGCCTTTCTAAGCAGTTTTAACTGCCTGTACAGAAGCATTCATATATATGAGAACATCTGTTAAGAGTGTTTGTTCACAAGTACAAAACAGTGTGATGCAGATGTTACAGAGTGGATAACCTGAACATTCCTATTTACTGTGAATTTTATCAGCTCCCATAGTTTTGGGAGCTCACCTCACCCTGACAGGAGCACAGTAATTCTGAACCAATGCACTAAAAATCAGCCCTAGAGAAACTGGAGGGTAGATTAAAATAGCTACAGATTTTTTTAAATGCACCACTGGTCCAGAAGAGAGACAGGATCCATTTGGAAACTGTCTTGATGCTGTTAATTGCTTGTTCACTATTCCATGAGCAGGCTTACACATTATTTCCTGGTTTCAGATAAGGCACAGCTGGAAATCTGCCTGATGCTATCAGCTCTTTTGAAGTGATTGGGCAATACCTGAATGATTAGAAAGAAAAGAAAGACACTTTTATTAAATACATTTTGCACGTTGTGCAAAGTGACATGAAATATTATTCCAAGCTTTTCTCATGTATCTAGTCAAATATATCTAGTGCTGTCTTTTTTTCTGAGTATGTTAAATGTACAAAGAAGAAAACCCACACTCATGGAGGCTACAGTCAGTTGCATTCAGTTTGGAGGCAGTGAATGGTCCCTGTGACATGAGAGACCAAACCAGTTCAGGCCATGTCTGACAGTCTTCTCTCTGACAAAGGCCAGCAGTGGATCTCCAGAAACTGGCAAAAATGTCAGGGAATTTCCTAGAATGCTGTCTCAAAAATCTCATGGCCTCTGGTCAAAGGCTTTTCTAGAGAATAGTAACCCTTGGCATTTTATCACCTTCAAAGAATTTCCCTTTTCCTTTAACTGTATACCAGTTTTTATGCACTACAGCCCTTCCTGGGTGAGAGCAAGGTCATTACTTGCTCTGCATGTTCTGCTCATGGCTGTGTGCATTTGTGCCATGTACCCCTCACCCTGCCATGTCTTTTTCAGGCTGAAGTGTCCTAGTCTGTTTTGTCACTTCTTGTACAGAAACATTTCTTACCTGGATGATTACTGCCATTCTCCTGTAAAACTTCTCATTTTCAGTGTGCCCTTTTTGATGTGAGCCTTAGATCCCTTAGCAGGAAGGTACAGCATAGTTTTCTTCATAGTCATAATGAAATCTGACTTATTTTCTGTTTCTTTCCTAATTATTCAGAAACTTATTTTTAAAACTTCCAATAATCATTTTATTGATGCACTTGATTGGATAGAGCTTTTAAATGTAATTGAAGAGTTATTTTTCCATGCACAAATAGTTTTTTATTTATCTGTGATGAATTTTATTGGCCTGAAGCAGAATCTGCTAAGTTTCTATGTTTGTTGAAAGCTGCCATTATTTTTGCTACTGTGAATATGTCAGGATCATCTACACATTACATCCTTCATTGTCCATCCAGGTTTCTGTATCAATTTATGAATGTAACTCATAACTCCCCTCTCGACACTTCTAGCTTTGTAAAATTTCACCACTTTTCTTTAAGTTTCTGTTTTCCAAATGTGTGAGGACATTTGCCATCCTCCTGTGCCTAGAAGTGTTTCGTTTTGAACCTGTGAGACACCTTTTGGCAATCCAAGGGAATGAGATGCAAATCTGATTTATCACTTTACTTGATCACTTCTTCAGAAGAACCCTATTTGGAGGTAGTATTACTCTTTAGAAGAGTTGTATGGAACCTTCACAATGAATTTTATTCTGAAGTTCACTAATTCAATACTTTATTATGAGCAAGACATCAGCTATTTAACCCTAGATTTCCTTTTGAATCCTATGCCATCTGTTCCTGAAAAAACATTTTGTCAACTTAATAAATTCTTCTATTAGAATTTTAGCTTGGCATGGATTACTGATATTTATCTTGCAAAAGAAGGTTTTTCAGAATAGTCACCTAAGTGGATGCCTAGATTAAAAAAGACTAGTTTTAGCATTGTCTACTTTGCATACTCTGTTACTCTGAAATGTTCTACATTTTCTGTGGTCTTTTTGCAGGCATCTTTCTTTTTATGTATTTAACATATTTTAATCTGTATTATCTGGTTTTAGTTCTTTGAAAGTTATTTTTCAAGCTCATGTTTGGCCTGCTAAAACCTGCTAAAGATTAAGAACCTTTCTGTCTTCCTCATTTGCACAAATCTTTGCTATTTGAAAGCAGATTTATGGATTTTTTACTACCTTCTCCTACTTTGATATTTAACTAGATTTTCTCAACTTCATAAATTTTTTTTAGCATTGGTGTACCTATGACTTATGCCTCTAATATGGTTTTTAACAATTTTGAGCCTACTGCAGCAATTTACTCTTTTGACTGCCCTTCACAGACTTTATCAAATTCCTTATTCTTTGTTATTCTGCTTTTCACATTTCATAGCACCAAGCAATAGCAGACTTTGCAAGTCTGTTTGTTCCTCTGGGTGTCCAACCTAGGCATGCTTTTGTCTGTTTGAGTTATGCAGAGCTGCTTTTTAATCACAGCTCTTGAGCCATACCTAGCTACATGTCAGGATCTGATTGGAAGTTTCTTCCTCTTCTTCCTGACTAGAGCTTCTGTAAAGCAATCATTTAACATGCCTAAAATTTGAATTTTATATTATGTTTCAATGAAATATTTGACAAATTCAAAGTACAGATGGTCTTTCATATCCATTGCAGATACCACTCTTGCAGCCTCTCTGATCATGTCAAATAACCTGAACATTAAACATCTTTTTCACCATGTGGACTGGGCAACAGTATGCTTTAAATTGCATGTTATCTTCTAGGATATGTGGAGGTTAGTAACTGAAAGGTACAATTCAGTGAATAAAATGTGTATCTTCCAGTATCTGCAGTGTGTTGTGACTTTAGAGACTCTCTTTGAATTTGTATGACATAAGCATATGTTGTTTGTCTGCAGCTGATGGTCTAAAAGATAAATTTCAAGGACACGTTAATTACAGGTTTTAATACTTCCTTTGAGCTTTGAAAAGATTTCTTGCATACAAATAATTAACTTGAATGGAAAAGAAATGATGTTGTCTCTGCAAATGCTCAGTGTTGGATGTGTGAATCTAGTTTTCATGTTCAGGCTTGACTTTTGATGAGTTTCTAAATTAAACCTCACAATGACTCAATTTTAAATGATTCCTTCATAAAGGATATTATCTTGACAATGAGTTAGCTAAAAACCAAAATTTTAAAAAAAAATCACTTCTTTTAAAACTGGGTTCAGTCTAAGCAGTGATTAGGGTTGGACATACTGGTTTATTCTGCTTTTTTACCCACTCAATTCTGATATCGCATGAGTCCAGGACAAAGTTTTCCATAAGAAGCAAGTTACATAATGCCACAATAATTTTTATGCTGTTAATTTCATTTAGTACTGTATTTCTACTGCAATTCACTTGTTGGTCTTGACCATGAGCTTTCTTTAAAAGCCATCATCTAGATAATTTGCAGGCTTGACATGTTCTGATGGCATGGAGGATATTGATTATAGGTAGTACATTCAATTGGCCCCTCTGAATGAAACTTGTGTAAAAGTCTTGCTCACACTGTTAACTGGCTGAGTGCTCACACTGTTAACTGGCTGAGTGCTTAATTTTGCCCTTTCTACACACTTGTAGGTCAGTGGCATGTGACTCCCTCTAGAATCTTTAAAAGCGACTAAAATCTCAATAAGATCTGGTACAAGCATGGTACAATATCTTCAGTTACAACATGGCATTTGTTTAATTTTGAGCTCAGCTGTCCCTGCTGGCTCGAGTTCAGTTCTTTGGGTGGGACTGGGATAATTATCTTCTGTGCCAATGACAAGGCAGTCCATTCAAAATGATGCTTTCAGCTGAAAACAACATTTTCAGGAAAACAGCAAACTAGGCTTTTTAACATGACTCTAATCCTTCCCTAAACAATTACTGAGAACTGACCTTTGACTTCTCTCTCAAATAGGTTTGGGTTTACAGTACATGGCTGGGTTTTGTGAAATGAGATTTGAATGTAAAACATAAATGTACTACAGAAAATTTTGCAGAATAGCTGATTCAGTTTATTTTACTGGAAGTAATAAAAGCCTCATTTTGCAATACAAATAAGCATTGTTAAAAGCAATTCCACTTGATCTGCTGTTTGTGAAAGAAGGCAAAATGGTTGTTTTGAAGCTGAAGATGCTTGTCTACACCAAAGCTACGATAGAAATAGCTCTAGTGCAAAGATTCATTCTTTATCATACCAGTACTGCTCTGTCCATTTTGTGAATGGGCAGTGAAACAAAACGAGAACTAGAGGATAGATTTTATTTTATTAGCATAATTTATCAAGCAATTATCCAGCATTGCAACTCTCAAATGCTTGTTCCTTTCTTATTTTAAACTCTAGCCAAGATCGATAAATGTTTCACTTCTTCAGAAACTGTTGCTCTAGAGTCAAATTTTGGTCACTTGTCTCTTAATTGCCAGGAAAAAGGACTCATGGATTGTTATAGGATATTTTACTCTAGCCCTAGTCCAGCACATTGCCCTGCTGTGGCAATGTTTCATAGTCATTACTCTCCCACTGGCAGCAGTACTTCCTAATTTATTGTGGGCAACCTGCTCTTCTTGTCAGGTCATGTCTGACATGTGGTGGCACAGGGGCAGCAGGTTTTCTGTGAGCCTTGGGATGAAAAGTGCTAAGCTGTGGTTATCTGTAGAAACACTTTCCACATTGGGAAATTGGTCTACATCATGTGTAGACTTTGCCACCTCCTGCTACCCCCCTCTAAACTCTTGTAGGACAGGCAGAAAATGTCCAAGTCTTCAAATGACAAGTATTTTTCACCTTTTCCAAAAGGTGGCCTGTGCACTGTCCACAACAGAGTGAAATAACTAGTGCAGGATGGAAGCTGGCCCATGGGAACATGAGACAAGTCTGAGTGAAGAGAAATATTTGGATGTTGGGGCAAGTAATGTTTTGGTTATAATAGTACTCACATAGGTATTAGCTTTAATCTAGTTTCACTAGATTTAAACCACTTAATTAGATATGTGAACTTCTGTAGCCTACTGCCATTTCTGAGCTATCTGCTTTCCCCTCAGGTTAATTTTTTACATAGCTGACATAATTTTGTATAATAGTAATCACTATATGCACCTCCAAAGTTAGCTCAGAACAGTCATCAAGGTATTGCAAGTGGTTATACTTCCTGCATTAGAATAGCAGAAACTGATATATAATTAGCCCTTTGCATGGCACAGCAGCAAGGAAGGAAATGAGAGTAAGTAGCAATGTACAAGCAGGTTTGGTGATGAATGTCTTTGGCAAAACCGCTGAAGGACAAAAAAGAAAAAAAGAAAAAAATCTGTGAGACAAGAGGCATGACTGCACAGCGGAATAAGCTCCTTTCCCAAGTGTCTGACTGCAAGGATGTGAGGAAGTTTAGGTTCTGAATCTCTGTAGGCACAGTTGATACTGACTGAAATATTGATCCTACAGCTCAAGTTCAGGATTCCCCCAATGTGGAAACGTGTCCTCTGAAGCAGAACAGCTTTGAGCAGAGGAGTTTTTGTCAGTATCTACTTGTTTTTGCTGATCTAAGAGCAAGAGGTTCAGAAACATGCTGCAATTAGAGTTGCTTAAGTGGTATATGAAAACTGTAAAATAATGAAATCAAGCAAATAGAAGTTGTTCTAGTAAAATAGCAGGTTTGGGCACAGTGGCTTGGCTGTGTACCTGCAGCTACTCCCTGAAGATGAAATTCAATTTTCATTTGTTGCATATTCAATGTATTTCTCATTTTGTTCTTGTAATGATTGGTTTTGTGCTAAAAACTGGCAATCATGATAAACTCAGCACAAATAGTTTCCTTTTTCTGCAGTATTAAAATATTTCACAAAATAAAAAGAAATCTAGTTCTAGAGTTGTGCTAGGTGTTGAACAAAAGAGCTTCACACTCAAAACCTGACAGAATTCTGCCCATTTCTTTATAACTGAAGAATTAATTGATTTTTTCTGAAAAAGGGATATGTTTACATCCTCCTCAAAGATAACAAAAAACCCCAAACAACCAACCCAAAAGTACTAAAGTATTTTCTTTGTTGGGAAAGTAAATGAGACTTAAAAAAAAAAAAAAAAAAAAAAAAACAAACAAACCAGGGGAGCAACTTTATCTGTGCATTAAATAAGTAACATGACTACAAATTAGATAAAGAGATGAAAATAGTGACTTCCCTTATGGTGGGATCCAGCTCAAAGAGAGGATCTTCAAAGTGGTGTGGAAAGTTAGGAGAAGAAACCAAGACTTTGCAAGTTTAAGACAAAATTTAACATAAACAGGGAATATATATCCTAAGGAATTTATTACCAAGCATCTGTGGAGGAGGGCTACCTAGTTTACTCTGTTATTCACTTTCTCCACATAGTAAAAAAGGACACAGCTGAGTCAGTTGTCACAACTCCTCAAATGGAGGCTGCTATGATCTCGGGGAAGGTAAAAGGAAAGGGAGGCACCTTTTGTGGGTTTGGACACCTGAGGTCCAGCCTTTGGTTGTAGGGGCTGGTACCAGGCTGCTGGACTTCATGCCATATCCATCTGCCTGACACACAGATTGCAACATCTGGACCTTGGGCCAGAGTGAGCAGAGTGTCGTGGATGAAAGAGACTGAACTTCATGTACAGGGTGAGTAAAGCAGCCTCAGTATTTTTTTCACTGTGCAGTGAAAAATATAGGAATTGTTGGGTCCGTGTTATTGTGGGTGGTTTCCATCATGTGTCTGGTGAATGGAATTCAGCCATCCACTTCCAGGTAAAAATACTTCTCATGTCATGTGAGACTTGTTTCAGTGTCATTGGGGTGACCTTGGAAAGCTGGACTTCTACAGTGAAACTTGAAAAATCAGTTTATTTTAATAATGTAAGACACTTCAGGGTGATTAGGTGTTAATGTCGATGATTGCTTGTTTGTGTTTATGTAAAGAAAGCTGGCATTGGGTTTTGATCTCTTTGATTCTCAGTTCTCTATGGAGCATTAGAATATTGGAATAGGAAAGTGTAGTTCCAGACTAGTGACATTAGTTGATAATACCTGTAAAGTGTTACAAATTCTTGCATGTCAAGGTCTTAATATACAATTGAAATGATATGAGTATGTATTGTAAAAGTACAATTGAAATGCACTTCTCACCAAAAGCCAGAGCAGACTTGAGCATATAAACAGGATGCTTTGTAACATAGTCAAGAGACATCACTTCTGCCTCTCTCTTTTGGATTTCTTTGACATCCATCTGTACTCATTTGTAATGTCCTTTCTCAGTCACTTAGATTTAGCATCTGAATGCTGACCTGCCCATCATTTCACTTCCCCTTAGCCTTCTTATGTACTATAAATATTGAAATGTCTTGTTAATATTAATGAAGTAGTTGCTTGTTTAGATTGTTAAGACTACAGATTAGGTGGCAGTGGGGTGCTCAGGAGGAAGAATATATTAAAGATGTCTGTTTAAGGGAAAACCAAAGGTAGGATAATAGATTTTCATCTGCATGTAGCCATCATTATCTCTTCATCTGAAATTCCAAGCTTCTCACTTGTCACACATTTTAACAAGGGTAGAAGAGGGATGGAGTAGAAGGAACAATTGCAACTTTTATCAACAATTCCCATTACAATGATAACAGGTAATGCTGCATTTGGCTCCTGCTGTGTGCTCCGTAATTCTGCCAGGGAAGGAAATGATCCTGCTCAAACATGCAATTCCTACTAGCAGAGAGATTTCACGGTTTTGCCTTGTTGTGTGTTGTGAAGTATAATTTTCCAAAACATGCTGTTTTATGGTTTCATAGTATTTTAAAGATATCTTTTTTTGGAGGAATTGAAGTTGGAGCACAGTAGTGTTTATCACTTCTGCTTATTTTTTTTAAACCATCAGAATTTTTAACTCTTCCCACCAGCAAAAAAGATGCTTTGAACTAAAAAATATTCATCACTAGAGGGAAATTGCATTTCTAATAATTTTCACAAATAAAGTACAATCATTAATTGGCTTTATCAGTTTTGTTATATGTCAGTAGCAATAGAACATTTTCTAGCCATTGATGGTTTGGTACAGGAAATTTTTAAGTGCTAATGCTATTAGAGTATTTGTGAATATATCTAAACCTTATAGAGAGACAATATAAATTAAAAGAAGTTTATCTGAGAGGAACATGTCAAAATATTTGTGGAATCCATTGAAAAGAAATACAAAATCAAGTGACATACTTTTGAAATTAAGAGCAGTGTTAATTTTATCATTTATCAATAAAAATTTTTGAAAATATACTTCATTTAAAAGAGCATTTTCCAAGTTAAGTCTTTTATAGAAGAGTCCATGTATTTAGATATACAAGAAGTCTGTAAGGTCGTGGTAGAATTATTGTGTTGTGCCTGATTATCTCATATTGGCATTGCTGCTAGTGAGAAAAAAAGAGAAAAAGATGCTAAAACACTCGCTGAGATTGCCTTGTGGTTCATAAAGCCTGCATATTTAACAAATGCAGGGTCTTGAACTCCATGATTCTTTTCTTCAGTCATTTTATGAAAGGTTCATAACAGAGGAGAAGGTGTTAAAAAATCTAAATTTAATTAGCCACAAATTGGAGGCAAACATATGGAATTGTTTAATATCAAATTC
>JAOTQP010000001.1:107863908-107880736 GCA_026413545.1 Cichladusa arquata | reverse complement strand
ATTGTTTAATATCAAATTCACAGCGTTCTTTAAGAAACTCCTCTGAAAAAATGCCACAGCTTTTGTGAGATATATGTATTAAAAAAATTTGTTCAGGTACCCTTGTAGAATAAACCACAGGTGTGCTTAAAGAAAGTTTCCATCCATAAAATTGTGCACAAAGAAGACTCTATAAAAGGAGATAGCTGTGACCTTTTAGTTTTTATATAGCCTAATCATAATCATATAAATTGAATATGTGAAAAATTCTGTCCCACTCAAACAGGACTGGGTTTTGTGTGTTGTGTCTCTTACGCCACTGTTTATCACCGCTGATCTTTAATTTTGGGTCAATATTAACAGAGATTTGAGTTCGAAACATTTTGTGTTTGATGGTGAACATCAGTGGTCTCTGGGAAGATGTGGCAGGAGATCATCTGCTGGAGCCTTTTGCTGTGCAAGGTTTCATTTACCTTCACTTTGATCACTGGTGAGATGCCAGTTCCTACTGTTTTCCCAGGAAAGGTGGAAATCAAGGCTTTTTGCTGAAGGTGGTAGCTATCTTCCACTCTTTTGCTAAAGAGCATTCCACTATTCTTCCATCTT
The DNA here is from genome assembly GCA_026413545.1 of Cichladusa arquata. Lineage (NCBI taxonomy): Eukaryota > Metazoa > Chordata > Aves > Passeriformes > Muscicapidae > Cichladusa > Cichladusa arquata. Next base: position 107,880,151 of record JAOTQP010000001.1, on the reverse strand, counting down.
CTGGTTATTAACATTACACAGTGGTTGACTTTTTTTATTTTCACAAAGTCGTTTCAGGTGAGACATGTCTAATAGTCTGAGTTTGAGGAGGACATTTTTAAACAATTTTAAATTAATACACAATGTTCTGCTCTATTGCATAGACTCTTATAATTCATCAAGATTGCAAATGAAATGCTGGTTTCAAATGAGAAGTGTGGTTAGAAGTATTTACGTCTAAAATCTCTGAGAAAAACAAAAATTCATTAATTTCCTACCTCTTCAACATTAAAATATTTACTGTCACAGCTCAGCTGATGCTATGTTATCTCATCTGTCCATGATCATCTACACTGTAGAAGTCAGTGAAGCTGCTTTTCCTGTTTTCATCATGTTTTCTTCTTTTTCTGTACAAAATATGAGGTTTTGTAGATGTCAAGGAGGAAAACAATGTTAAATCCTACAAATCAATATTAAATCGTAAGAATGACCTTGCCTCTATTCTTTTTCTCATACACACACAAAAGCCTTACATATTTTCCAGTTCAGTGATGTAGTTTAAAAATATATAAATATTTAATAAATTTAATAAATGTTAATATTTAAATAAATTTAAATTGAAACAATGAAGTCAAAGCTAAATCAGAATACTTTTAAGACTTAATAAAATTATGAATATCTTTATGATTTCTTTGACCTTCAAAATCAAAACTGTTTGAAAAATGTTGAGCTGGATGCTCCTAGTATATCAGAGCATGAAGTGCCACAGATCTGTCATATGGCATCAGGAAATAGCCATAAGCCTGGAAAAATCTGAAAAACACTATGCCATGCTGATCTCGGGTGCTTGGCTGTTCTAATGTGAATAACTGTCTCTGAAAACAAATAAACATGCTAAGAAGCCAGATTAATGATCAAAAGATAATTAGCTTCACAGATATTTGTAAATAGTTTAATTGGAGGACATAGCATTTAACATTCTATAAAAAGTAATAGGTAACCATCAAATTGTCATCAAGAAAATTATATGCTTGTTTAGTATATTGTCTATGACATGATTATTCTAATGACTTATTTACATACTTCTCTGGCCTCTTAGTAATGATGAGAACTGACAAAACGATTTTTTTTTTTTCATTTTGAAGAGATTTATTTTATAGTATGTGAAAATTCGTTGGAATAAGCTCTTGTAAAAAATAATTTGAGTGTTTCGCAGATCCAGAGTGAATTTGCCTGGAGATTGAGGCATTTATCTAAGATAAGTGGCCCTAGATTCATGACATTATTTAGAGGAATATTTGGTGGTTTTCTACACTAAAAAAAACAAACAAAAAGCAGCAACCTTGTCCTAATTTTATAGTGAGGGATTGCATAACAACCCAGCCCGCAGTTGGGTCTGTCACAGCAGTCAGTGCAAGGGACACATTTTCAGTGGTTGGTGTGATTCACAGCAGTGACACCAACCTTAGTATCCCATGAGGTTCTCATAACCATGAGATTCCTGGTTGCTTTTTGTTTTGTGAAGGTTCTAAAAAAAAAAAAAATCTTGAAATAAATTTTGACTAAATTAATGATGAGAAGAAAAAGAATAAACAACTTTAACAAATCGTACTAGAAAACAAACAAACAAACAAGGCCTCCCAGCATTTTTCAAGGGGAAAAAATCAGTCTAGTTTTAAAAATAATTTTAACTTCTTAGTTTCAGCAGATATGCACTAAATCATCTTTAGACACTCTTTAAACTTTCTAAACTCTTTAAACTTTTTGCCGCTTTCAATAATGAAAAACTTTTTAAGATAAGCCTTTCTGACTGAGCATAACTGCAAAGTTTATAGTTCATTTTATGGTTGTTTATTTTTTTCTTTTGTGTTTCTTGGTTTGAGTTGGCTTGTTTGCTTTTATAAAAATTTGGTTTGTTTGAAACCATGGAACTTGACTGTTAAGAGGCATCAGCAGTCTTCCTGTGAATGAGAAGTGTAAAGATTCATGTTCAGCAGTCAGACTCTTTGAACTACAACAAATCATATTTTGCTGGTTTTGTTGTAGATGTGCCACAGGCTCTGGCCTGTGTGATATCTATTTTAGCCTGTTTTTTACAGCTGGTGCCATGATAAATCCCAGTTTCTGTTGAATGTCATGTTGTTACTCTTCTCATTGTCTCTGCTGCACAGCTGGTGACAGCCCCCTTTTCCAGTTCTCATCAGTAATCCATGCAAGGTTTACTTGGGAGCTGTGCTTTGTTATGACCCAAAATGAACTAAGCTGTGGTCCTTGATGAGCAGGTTTAAGTCTCTTTGTGATGAATATTTGATAACAGTCCTCAGAGAAGGTACCTCTGAAAAGATGGTGAACTCAGCTGCATAATAATAATAATGAGAACCCTATGAGGATGAGGATTTGGGAATAACTTATAAATGTGGTTTTAATCTCAACTGTTTACCTAAACATGTTTCTAATGTTAAACCATAAAGCATTACTAATGCATTAAGTAGGGCAAGATGTTAGCCCATGCTGGGATTATTGCACACGTCACAAATTATTACTTACCTTAGTGGGGAGTATTTTGCATTTCTTCTGTTTTCTTTTTATCAGAACACTTTGTAGTCACAGTATGTTCTTTTTAGTCATTGCTGGAATTCCTTTGTGATTTAGGTAACTGTATAATCTCCATGTTACAAGTGGTTCTGTGAGGGAGAGGATGTAAGTGGAATGTGTAGAGACATTGGGCACCTCTAAACATGAGAAATGAAATGTAGATTTTCTACATTATGTTTTGTAACTTGGAACAGTCAAGCTGTTTTTGCTTTAGTATGTTCATTAATGAGTGTTCATTAATGAGAACTTTATTTTATCAAACCTGGGCACCTGCCTTATGCATTTAAAACTGGGCAACTTGCATAAATGTAGGCAACTTCTGTATAAATATCTGCTGAACTATTTTGGCTTTGATTTTTCAGCCCTAGTAGGAGTTGATGAGCTTTACAACTTTTCTGCAAGTCACTATTCTAATACTCTGGGAATGGAAAAACAGTCAAAATGACAGGGATCTTGTTCCTTCTCAGTGACTCTGGAATATTTATTGTGTTAGAGAAGCATACCATCCTCAAAGTCTCTAATGGCCCTGCCTATGTGGAGCCTACACAAGTTATACCAGTTCTTCAGCCACTCTCCTTGACCTTCTCATTATCTTTACTTCTGTCTGGTCTGCAGAAGGATTGCAGCTAATTAGTCATATCAATGTTACAGGTCACCCAGGCATCTGCATTTTTGGTAGCAGGTAGGTTCAAGGCCTGAGAGATATAAGGTTGTTTTAGACAAGATTAGTATCACTGCTGATCCTATTCCCTAAACATAAAATATTTTATTTTTTGAAAGATTTTATGATTTTTTTTAAATCTCATTTTAAAGGAGAAGTTTATTCTTCTGCTAGATCCTTAAGTTAAATGAGAATAAAGAAATAGCTGCCACTAAACAGAACTCTGTTCAAAGCTCAATATTATACAGAAAACCACAAAAAATTGTAAGAGTAGCACATTATGAGCAAAAATCTAAATATAAAACCACCTCTGAAAGCTGTAGATACTTAAAAACTTTTTATCTTTTTATTGTTTTTTTAGATCATGTCATGATGTTTTAATTTTGTCACCTTACTGAAATGGAATCTATTAATTTACATTATATCTCAACCTGCCTAAACTGTTTGTGGCAGCTATTCTGCCCAGCTTCAGAAACTGGAAGCAGAAAGAAAAGAGTTTGTGAGAGCTTGTCATCAGCCTGCTTCTCCCTTGTTCATCTCACCATGATGACATCTCTCAGTCCGGAAATCTCAAATTTTATCATATTGTGCTTTTTATTATCTGTGTTACTTGTTTTTGTTTAAGGAAAAGAGATGACTCAGGGAGTTCTAACTACTCAGACAAGATGAAATATTGAAAGGGTTGTAGTGGTTTGGTTGAGGTTTTTAAAAATCTCCGCCTGACCTGTTATAAATGTAATGTGCTAACTGCAGTTGCCTTCACTCAATTTGCTTAAGCTGGGGGATGAATTATAGATGCTGTGTGTTCCCTGACACGATATTTGTTTGTGCTTCCTGTGTGGAGAAGCGTGGGCTTGTCAAACCTTTCCCAGTATCTCTTACACCGGGGTGGCGAGGGCAGCCTGGCTCGCTCGGAGCTGGCTGTCAGCTCTGAGCTGCAGTGACAGCTCTGGCAAAAGTCCTTCCCTGCTACAGCAGCTGCCAGTGTCATCTGTCATCCTCCAGCATGCTGTCAGCACAGCTACTTAATGTTTAGGTGGAATATTGCTCTGTACCTACAAACCTTGTGCCTAAGCTATATATAAATATATTTATAAATAGACTTTGCTTATTCATACTTGGTTTGTTCTCCTGCTGGTCCTCAAGGAAGTAAATCAATAGTGTGTGACACTTGGATACAGAAACCCAACAGCACAGGTTTCTCTTCTTGCTTCCTCTTTCTTTATATTGTATAGTACTTGGAGAGAAGCTGATAGCAGATATCTCTCATCTAATCCTAAATCTTTCTTTCATTGATTTCCAAAAGTAAGGTAGAACAGCTCTGGTGGACTTGGCAGTGCTGGGTTAATGGACTTGATGACCTTAGACATCTTTTTCCAACCTAAATGATTCAATGATTCTGTTATTCCATCTCATTTACTGAAAAATTAAAGTATTGTATTTGGATTTTCATGAGTTATATTAAAAAAAAAAAAAAAAAAAAAAAAAAAGATCGTTTGTAAGTCTTGTTGCTTTTTTGTCACAGAATCATAGGATAAGCTGAGTTGGAAAGGACCCCTCAAGGTCATCAAAGCCCATCTCCTGGCCCTGGGCAGGACATCCCAAGAGTCACACCATGCTCCTGAGACCTTTGTCCAGCTGCTTCTTGAGCTCTGTCAGGTTTGAGACTGTCACCACTGCCCTGGGGAGCTGTTCCAGTGCCCAGCCACCCTCTGGGTGAAGAAACTTTTCCTGATACCCAACCTAAACCTGCCCTGACTCAGCTCCATGCCATTCCCTTGGGTCCTGTCACTGTCACAGAGTGAAGAGATCAGTGTCTGCCCCTCCTCTTTCTCTCAGAGGATGTTAAAGATCACAATGAGGTCTCCCCTCTCTTCTCCAGGCTGAACAGACCAGGTCACCTCAACACCTCCTCTTAAGGCTTCCCCTCTGGTCCCTTCGCCATCGTCATTTTTTTCAAATTGGAATGAATTGCTGAAAGGAAACTTCAGGGAGATTTTCCATTTCTTCAAACTTTTTGAAATTAGATCTGCTTCTGGAACAGCTAATATTAATAATTTTCTGTGAGATGGATTTCATATTTGGTAATACAAATGGGAACATGGCATTCTCACAGCAAGGCATATCCTCATAAGAAAATCTGAACTAAAAAGATATTTCAAATAGCTAAGACAAGCCAGAATTTTTCTATTTAAGGTTGAAATCTGTGCTCTCCAGGCATAACACAGTTCACACTTAGAATACATCACCACAGGGACTAGAAATTGATTTCTTGATTTTTTTTTTCCTAGCAGCTTTTCTAAGTTTGTAATATGTGACCTAACAAGCAGTTTTATGGAAGCATAACAAATTTCTTATTAAATATTCTAATCCCCAGGTACCTATGAGTCAAGGAACATTTGAGTATTTTCTATGCCATCTCACAATATTTTTTTCCCTTTTAATTTATATTTTGTGTAAATTATGAGAGACAGTCTAATGCTTAGCCCAACGATTGGGTGTCAATGAGAATTTCATTCTTTGTATCCACAGGATAGTCATCTATGTTGACTATGCATCACAAAATCTAAACAGAGGTGCTGGGCTCTGCTTGGGTCACAGAATCATAGAATCATTTGGGTTGGAAAAATTCCTTTAAGATAATAGGGTCCAGCAGTTAAACCAGCACTGCTAAGCCCACCACTAAACTGTGTCTCTAAGAACCAGATCTGGACACCTATTAAATACCTCCAGGCTTGGTGACTATCTTTTGGTAGATAAACTTCTGGTAAAGAATTATTTTGTAATATCCAAACTAAACTTTCCCTGGCACAACTTGAGGCTATTTCCTCTTGTCTTGTTGCTTGTAACCTGAGAGAAGAGACCGATCCTCAACTCATCACAAGTTTCTTTCAGGTAAGGTCCTCTGAGCCTCCTTTTCCCCAGGCTAAACACTCCCACTTTCCACCACCAGCTCTGTTTCCCTTCTTGAACACACTTTCTGTTCTTTCATGTCTCTAGCTATTTTATTATTTTTTTTGCCAGATGGTTGATTTATGTAATTGAGAGTACCTGTAACTTGGCATGTGATTTTGTAGCTGGTGACTGTGACTTTTAACAGGTCTCTTTTCATCAGAAAGACACATCAGCACTTCTTCATGTACCAGGTCACTGGATGTCTTTGTGCACAACAAGAACAGCTCTGCAGGGGCACTGCACTGAAAATGTCTGAAAAGAGCAGGTAGCAAACCTGATTGGGTTGATTTTTCTGAAGAAAATATTAGATATGACAAGTTTGGTGACAATATTAATTAGTTGTACTTCATGGTTGCTATGAGGTTTAATGCATTAGTAGGTCTTACTCTTCAATGTAAGAGTAAATCTTGATTTTGGCTGGGAAATTTATATTAGCTCAAGTGATAGGGGGATTATATTGTGCAGCTACAAATCAAATTACTGAGCAGAAAGTTCCAGACATAAATCCTTATAAAATTCATGTTGTAGCATCAGTAACAGTAAGAAAATACAGTCCTTTCTCTGCTTGGAAGACAAAGAATGTCACAAACAGTTTGAACTCCAGATCTATGGCACTACTTGGAAATAAAACATAATATAATCAGAACACTTTTTCTCTCAGATGGTTAGTCTTGTAGGAGAGCACCGCCTGCTACTTTTTTGTAGGTAGATGGGGTTAGAAATGATTGTGAAATATAATCTGTGAAAAGGCTTATTCGAATGTGTTAAAAAGCTGCACGACAAAAACTTCCTCCTCTTGCTGAGCTTTGGGACATCTGCTCTTTTAGCTCATAAACATGTTTTCTTAGAAGCCAAAAATCAATATGAAGCCCAACATGCAGAATTTTCTTTGTAGCAAAAAATGTTTATTTGAAATAAAGTTTATCCAAAGATGTTTTTTCTTGTATTTTACAGAAGTATCACAGAGTTGCAAGTGTTGTTCTATTTAGTTTTATTGTCAGTCTAGCAGCACAGTAAGGATCAGTTATTGAATAAAAAGTATATTTGCAATTTTTCCCGGGAAACCTCACCATCCACTCTGGCTCTATATTTTTTTCACGAGCCCTGAACTCAGTCTATCACAGAAGATTCATTTTCTGAAGATAATTTGATTGAATTGTATTTGGCTTTAAGGGCTCACTGCCATTCCAAGGCCTTTTTTAAAATCTCTCGTATCTGACTCTGAGGGCACCTCAGCTCTGCTCCCTGCAGCACCCCATGGTGTGGCACCTGCAATGTTAACTGCCATGTCTGCTTTTCTCAGTAATTACATGTGAATATAGCAGTGTAAACACCCTAATTTCTAGATGACTGATCAATACTGCATCTTGCTGCTGTGTTGGTTTTAACCCTCTTTTGAAACCCAGATCAACTTGCTTTGCTGAAAGAACACAACACTGCTAAACATAGTCAATGGCTCTTAACAACTTTTACTTCCCATAGTTTCTGGTTTCTTTTGGAGAGTGATTACCAAGTTTAACTTTGAAATAATGCCATGAAGCATTGTCCATTGTCTCTAAAATTTAAGTAAGGTTTTATGTGGTTTGCCAAATTAAAGGGGCTGTTGGTAGTGCAGATGGTCACAGTCCCACTGACAAGGAGGGTGCTGTCACGATTTGCTCTGAGGATTAAACTCATGTATTTGTATTATATGCAAAGGAGTAGCCTACAATTAATGCTTTGACATTTTATTTCCAATTTTTTTTAACTGATTATTATTCGACAATATTAATAAGAAATTGAGTTCTCAAGTTGAGGTCACGATTCAAAGTTCACAAAAATCAGCAGATAATTCTCCAAGTTTTTAATTTATGTGGAAGAGCATTAAAATAATTTTTAAGTTTCTTTGGCTTAAATACATATTTTAAATATTTTCCCAGGTGAGTGTTGAGCTGAGAGTTTGGACTTCAGTCTGTTGCAAATAAAAAATAATAATGTTCATATATGTTGAAAAGTAAAATTGATATTTTTGTGGTTTAATAATTTAAGTTAGTGTCTCAGGTAAAGACTCTTAAAATGTGATTTATTTTAATAGCATCACTTAACATGATTTGATCTCTGTAGGAGGAAGGCAGTTCATTACTGAGGTCTCTATTTCTCAGCTGGCTCCACCACTTTGCAGAACAGTACTGTTTATTTTTTTTTTACTAGGTCATTGGTTTCCACAGTAGGTCATACTTTCTGCTAAACAGCTTGGCCTCCTATGGAGACAGAATCTGTGACCTTCTAAGGCTCCCTTGCTTGGGAGGTGTCAGTTCTGCTTTAAAGAATAACTGTTTAATCAGAAGAAAATTTTCACTACTGAAGTGTTAGAATATACAGAGTATTTCAAGGAAATTTCTAACCTCAGCACTTCACAGGAAAGTACAGCAAAATATTATTGGAAAAAGACTTCTTTTCATATAGAATGCTGACAAATAAAATAGATCCCTTCTGTAACTCCAATGCCATTTGTAAGTTTTTGAGGTTAATTGAATTTTTGCATTTTTGTGGAACAGAAATGGAATGAAGATTTCTTTCTCTTTCTTCAAGCTTCATCATCTGTTCATATATATTTTCGATATGGGCTTTCAAATTTTACTCAATTTTTTTTTTTTTAATGAACAGAACTGTTAAAACTTTTTCCTTCTCACCTCCACAGTGTTTGTTGGGCTTTGTTTTGTTTTGTTTGGGCCTTGCATGTGTGTGCACACATTTTGTTTGTTTTAATAAAAAATAGCTTTTAATTAATCAAAACAATGGGGAAAAGAGAATAAAATGAGATCCCTGATTAATTTCCTAAATTTTGTCTGCAGTGCTATTTGTCTTTTCATTTCTACTTTAATAAAATCCTTTCTAAAATACTCTTTAATTAGAAAGGGTGGAATTTCATTTCTTTGCTAACATTGCCTACAGAAGTGATATGTATGCTATTTAGATTTATGAAGAGGGTACTCTTGTATTTACAAGACATTGTATATGGCAATGTAATGAATCCTCTGTTTTCTTGTGTTCTGTTTATCAGCCAATACAAATAATTTAGAAGAGTTTTTTAATTTATCTCCTGGAAACTGACTGTATGAAATAATGAAATTAATCTGCTCTTCTAATCTCTTTTACATCTTGGTTGCTTTTTATTTGCTGCCCTATATTACAAGCACATCTTTCTCAGACATTAGGTGATTTCACAGCTAAGTGCTTGAAGAAGCAAGTACTTCTTAGAAAACTTTTTAGAGAACCTTCTGCATCAGGACTCCGAAGATCACAAACTCTACAAGACCAAATCAGATTCCAGAGGACAGTATCACCACCCACAAAATACTTTCTGATGTTTTGCTCTATTTTTGCTGGTTTATACTGCCATATGGCATTTGTCCACATAGAAGAAATTCAAAAGCAGTAAAATTAGATACTTTGTTCTGCAATGCATGCATGTTTGTCAAGATGGAATACCATAGAGAATAGAGGACTTTTACACATCTACTGTGTTTTGTTGGTTTTTTTCCTTCAAAGAACAAAGAACTTGTCAATAAGGTTAATTTACTCTAGTACTTTTTACTATTGTTTTTCCCCAAAATATTTCAGTGTGTGATCAGGAAATTTATTGATGTAGTGCTCAAGAGTACACTCCCTCTTTCATAGCTAGGCCCAGCTCAGTCCCTGGAATGTGTCCAGCTGCACACTTTCTCTGAGAATTTGGTCTGGCAGCAATATATTTAGAGACATGTATTTTCCAGGTGGGGATTTCACTTAAGCAGAGCCCTTTCCTCTTAGCATAGTACACTGAAATACTCCATCCTTTTGTGTTATTTTTCATAGCTGAGACTCTAGTCAAAGATCCAGCCTATGCTGAATTCCCATATTTCTTGAGGAGGGTTCAAACTCACCTCATTCTTCAGCAGAACATTAAAGGGTTTAAGAGTGAGATGAAGTTTTTTCTTATGAAACTTTTCTTTTTCTTTCCATCTGAAGATGGATATTTGAACATGTCCATTGCCTCATTTTCTGTATGTAGGTACCTTTGGACAAATGTTTCCTGTTTCATTACACCTTCTCTTTGGGTGTTTATGCATGAGCAAATTATTTTTCAGCTATATCAATTCTATAGTTAAAATTTGATCCATGAAGGACATTCAAAAACTATCACAGGTTTTGATTCTTTTGGTGGAAGGTCTGTTCCTTTTGCAGATTTTTAAAGAATCAATGTGCATGTAAGCACTGCACTAAATGAGTCCATTGCAAAACCATATTGAGAATTTTGCCTATTTCTGCTGGAAGCCCAAATGTGACTTTTCTGAGATATATTAAAAAAGAAAAAATTCTAAGGTTTTATACTAGGTGTTATTGCATTTTATAACAATAAAGTATGCCAAGGTAATCCTAAAAAAAATAAAGTGGAAAACTGAGAATACAGTAAGGATCTTAATAAAAATATGAGAACAATATTTTAAGGATGTTTGTTGAGAATTAACTGACATATAGGAAATTATGTAGAAAAAGATAGTCTTATTAAATATTTAAAAGTTATTTGAAGAAACACCCAATATAAAGCAATTATAAACAAAGGTGATTAAATTTCTGGAAATTGCTTCTCAGCCACTTAGGGATAAGAGTGAACATGCTGCTAGCAGCCTGCTTAACAAGTGCAGTAGCTTCAGTAGCTGTTGAATTTATTTAGGTTCAGTGCTCTGCACAGTACAGGAATCCAGTGCAATCCATACTTAGATGGATGTTTTTATGATAGCCGTGTGATGAGCATCATAAATGTTTACAGCCATAAATAGTTATTAGTGCTGCCATATGCTTGGGTTTCCTCACCCATGCTCTTCTTTTATCTTCCCATAATGTTGCTCTCTAAGCAGAAGAAGCCCACCTTGGCCACCTGCTTGGCAGTCTGGATGGAAAAGTGGTGTTGATTGAACTACTGGGAATCCCAGGATCAGAAATAAAAACAATGAGTTCAAAATCAAGATTCCATGTGTGCACATCCACAAAGGACCTGCACAGCATGTTTGAGGTATCTCTCTTGCATGTCTTTAGAGGCATCTTGCTCACTGTGCATGTCGAGGGATTTCATCTGCTCATGAATAGTCACAGCAGATGATTTTGTCTTTTCTCTGCACATAATGATTGGTAGAAATTTGTGTCTCTTATTAGGTCTTAATGTCCACTCTACCTATCAAGTTATAATTTAGAAAAGTTTTTTGGTAGGCCAAATCTCACTTCATATATCTTTAATTGAATGAGATTTCTTATTTTATTTACATAATCTGGTTAAAGAGTAACTCCTTTCTCTCTGTATAAAAATGAGGTCTTGTCCTAAAATTGTATCTGTAAAAGCTGCAATGTCTTGGCTAGCACAGATATTTTTTGCGTAGAAAGACCACAGATATAAAGTGTTGTGTCTTTCTGCTAGCATGAAATCTTGTAGCATGGTATGGTATGATATGAAAAAGGTATGTCGGGTTTTTAATTTTTTTTTCTGTCTTTAGGGATTATATGATAATGGAAATTGTATCAATGAGTGTTAACAGTTTTTTATTCACAAAGGCTTGAGTATATCTTCTCTGAATCTTTTATCAAGATTTGACAGGCTGCGATACCAATAATAAATTCTGTCCTATCATCACTACTTCAAGGCTTAAGGACCATCTTGAAAACCCAACTCAGGTAATTTTATTACCATTTTCAAAAAAAATAATGTTTCACTAAAACAACATTTTAAAATATTTAGGAATGATCAAAAATCAAATGGCTTTAAAAAATAGTCATGAAATGAATCAAATGGTACAAGACACTGGCTCCCTGTCTCGAGTAATAATAACTAGGGAGGGATCATGTATGCATTATAGTAAGCAATATTTACTTGCTAAAATAAATTATTTAGAAAATGTATTTTTAAATATGATCAAATTGAACATATTTGAAAACTATTACATGTCACATTATGATGATTTTTAAGAGCGAAGGATATTGAATGTTCTCATTAAGAATCACAGCAGACATATAATGAAAAAAAACATTCATAATTCGTTTCATTACCTGGTTCCCTTTTTTGTACATTTCTACTGTGTGCTTTTGAATAATTTAAAAATATATCTGAGAAACCTTAGGGTTTTCCCTCAAAATAATTTTCCCCAAATTGCAAGGACTACATACTTTTAGAGGTGTTTTATCTCTAGTATTAGTGAGAATATTAATGAGAAAATATATATTTTTTTTTATTTTGTGTTTATATTTTGTGTTAATAGCACAATCTTTGTGGTGTATCTAGTTGTTAGATTATCAAAGAGAGACACTCTACAAAATTTTAACCCTGTTTTTCCCAGTCCTAACTGCATGTCCTTAAGCAAGGCACTTATCTGAGTTTTACAGACAAGAGAGGGTTTTGCCTATCTACCCTACAGGGATGTTAAGAGGATTAATTTTTTCAAAAGCATGAAGACTCAAGCAAAAGTGAAACATTGCTATTAATGCGTTCAACTCCAGTTTGAGTACAGGACCCTAAAGAAAACAAAGTTTTGAAAACTCAAGACATTTGCAATGTAGCATTGCAGACATAATCACAAAAACCCTCTTATGGTTGATTTTAAGAGGTTTAAGAGTTCAACACTTCTTTCATTTTGTTGCTGCCTTTGGACTTCGTTGCTTTTACTGATGACTCTTAGTCTATTTCAGTCTATGAAAGAATTGGTGGTTTTAAGCTTCTCTGAAAAGTGTTTTAAGCTATTTTACTGTATTCCCACGTCCCAAATGATGAATGTTCATGTATTCACTCATTCATTCATTCCTTCATTCAATTATTTAATTTCAGCCAAAGAGTTGGTGTCCTGGAGCAGTCAGAGGACAACTTCTTGAGATGTTTCAATGGCTCTGTAGCAGTCAGCCTGACTGCTTTCTGCAGTCATTTGTTTTGTTTAAAGGAGCCCATCTAAGGTTTGACAGGGGAAGGTTAAAGGTGTCAACAGTGGTGCCCCTTCTGCCACAGCTATTTGAGGTTGTGGGCTCTGGCCATCTGAAGGGAATTACTCCTGTCTCAAAGAACACAATTTTCTTTATCTTCCCACTTTACTGTGGGTGACTAGCAGAAAGTTTTTAATTAAAAACTCTCATTTCATTTAGTAAGAAGCTTTTATGGTGGCAAGCCTTAATTCTTTTGTTTATATGAACTAAGGTTTGTGGTTTGGGTTTTCTTTGCCACCCTTCCCAAGTGTGCCATACAAATAGTTTTCTCAGGTTTTTCTTGTGATTCTACTCTGCCTTCCAATATACTTTTTTTATTCCCTTGCCAGTTCCAGTCAGCCAGGCTGGAGTCAGACACACGCACACATTTGGTTTAAACCACTCTCAGGTTGGACTGGCACAGCTCTGTTGACCAGAGCTTTTAAAAAGGGTGACCCAAAATAACCTACAGGGCTGTGAAGGGTTGAGGCTGAGAACAGCACTTCAAAATGATGTAAACAAAGTTGATTGAGTGTTGGAAATTTCCTCTGTGGGCAGGTATCCTCTGCTGTGATACTGATGGAAAGCCAAGATAAATGCATTTATGCATTTTCATAGAAAACAAGCAAACAATAGAGGTTTATTGCATTAAGATTAGTAGTAATATTGACAGACCTGAAAAGCAGATTGAGCTGCTAAATTAATTTTTGGTAAGGAAAATGAGAAGCCACAAAGACCCCAAAATAATGTATACTTCATTCTTTTGGTGTTGCCCTTAATGTACCTATGAAATAGTCATGTGCTTGAGTTGCAGTGATTAATTACCTCTGGTCTATCAAAACCCAAAGAAAATAACAAATCTTCATTCTTGGTTAGAGTTGATTAGTGCAAATGACCTTGCATTGAGCTGTGATTTTCCTGCTACATGAAATTCATTATATTGAAGAACTTAGTACTCCTGGGGGAGAGTGGAAGAAAACAGAAATAATTTTTAATGTGTTTATTAGCAAAAAATATTTTTTATGCATGAAACAAGATTTCAGTGTCATTTTGACAGTCCCAAAATATTTTTAGTGGGAAATTAATATGTCTTTAAAGATTCAAGAAGAGGTGGCTTTTCTGTACCATTGGAGTGTCTCCCCTTGTGACCTTTTGAGGTCACTTGTGCAAAGAAGTGAGCACTTTTTCACTTATGTACATGCAAGCCACTGTTCCTGTGGATTTGCAGACTGAAAAGTATGTTGGCCTGTGGCCAATTTTTACATGACTGGTCTCAAGGGCTATGAAAGTAAACAGACAAGAAGATGGTGCCAATGAAATGTTTAAAAGCACATGCATAACAGAGGTAGAGGTTTAATAACTTTTGAATCCTGAATCAATAATCATGCTATGAGTGAATTTGAGAAGAACAATTGCTGTTTAATTTGGGCAAAGTGAGTTTTGGCAGGCAATCAGTTAAGTTTCCAGAAGGATTTTGCAATATTTTTATTTGTGCATTGTTAGAAAAAAACTCACATTATAGTATGCTAAAACATAATATCTATCCTCTCAATGGCTGAATGCAACAAAGTGCAATTAAATAAGCAAAGTCCTGAAAAAATAGAATTGCTTGATCAAAAGTTTTAACTTGAGGTTGTAATTCAGAGATGGTTTTCTTTTACTGTTCCCTTTAAAAATCTGGGAAACTTGTTTTAATTTAAATTCTTTGTTACATGCTTCCAGAGTGTTTCCTCTTTCCACTGAATCAGGACAGTTTCAATAGGAGTGATATCACCCCTCTGGGCCAGATACTGTTACTCATTTTCTGTGTTTCTGTGACTGCCCAATCTATACCAGAGACTGATGGACTGGTCATAAGTGCTGCTAGCTAAGGGAGGAATGATATCCAACCCCTTTCAGCAAAGAGGTGATTAATCCCTCTAAGTGTAGCTCATATTTCTCTCTTTCTAGGGATTTTTGAGACTTGCTGTCCATGACTGTTTCTTGTTTCACCCTTGCATTCTCTTTATGTCGGGAAAGACTGAGGACCTCTTATTTTTCCCTGATGGGAATGTGGTAAGTTTTATATTTCCCAAAATGAATGGCTGTGGGTAACCATAAGGTGCATTAAAACATTTATCTCAGTGTTTATATGTGCTGAAATGAGGCTGAGAGTTTCAGAGAAAGGTGGAGTGGTGAAAGTGATTCTTGCCCTCTGCCTGTTGGTGGTAGGGGAAGTAACTGTCCCAAATTTGGTTTTCAGCACTCCCAGCTTGAAAACCAGGTGAGACTACACTAGAATTTCCAAGTACAGGATGTAGCTTTCAATTAAATGTGTTGCCTTTAGAATGTCTTCTCCAAATTCAGTCAGTGACAGCAGTTTGAAGGGTTTCTTTAGAAGAGACTGGAGTGAGTGTATCCTAATGATACTTAGCATGCACAGAGATGCTCTGCATCCAGGGCAGGAATTGTGTTATTTGAAGTTAAGTGAACAGGTTCATCTGTGAACTCTTAAAAGTCCAGATTCTTGCATCACAGCTCAGGTTAAATCTTGTTGGTCTGAAGTATTTTCTCACTCTGTTTTAATATTCTGTTTTAATCTGTTACTGCTCCAAATTTATTATAATTAATGCTGCTTTTTCATTAACCAGCCATGATACTATTTTCTGAAGATAACAATCTGTTAGTAATGCATTATTTAAATATGAATAACAATAAAATGATAGAGTTTTACTGTACCTTTATTATTTATTTGCATATTAATTATTATTTTTGTTTTCATTAGCTTGTGATTTAAAAACTACTCTGGGATGTGAATGTAGCCTCAAAATAGTTATCATAATGTACTGAAAATTTGCTACTGATTAAATGATTTTGACTATTGAAAGGAAGAAAACACAATTAATTTTTATTATTTAATAACTAGTGAACAATATTGTTTAATAAAATATTTACAAACTTAAATGTTTAAAATGCCTCTAGTAAAACATGTCAATTTTTTACTTAATATTGTAACAATGTGTCACTCTTCCTGTGCCAACAACTAACCTATGGCAGAAACCTTTTGAAGCAGTGAACATTAGGATAAATTGCAAAAGTTTATTGCCTCACATA
>JAOTQP010000001.1:107830463-107863808 GCA_026413545.1 Cichladusa arquata | reverse complement strand
TCAAAATATTTACAAGTAAATAACTTTTTTTTTTTTTTTTTTTTTTTTTTTTTTTAAATGAGAAAGGTTAGTAGATGTCTAAACAAATGTAGAAACACACCTCAGCAAAATATTCCAATTTTATATCTGGTTTATAGCATTATCTCCTTTCACATTTCTAAGAATCTGCTAGGTAAAAAAGCTATTTATTTCTATTACTGAACAGATATTTTACAAGTGGTT
Organism: Cichladusa arquata; assembly: GCA_026413545.1. NCBI lineage: Eukaryota > Metazoa > Chordata > Aves > Passeriformes > Muscicapidae > Cichladusa > Cichladusa arquata. Next base: position 107,863,586 of record JAOTQP010000001.1, on the reverse strand, counting down.
TCTTAGCATCAATGTTTCCGTATGTAAATATGTATACACACACCTTTTATTTGCTAATATTTTTTCCATGTGTAAACAGCAGATTGCATTGTTAATGCCTCTTTGATGAAAAGACAGTGAGCTCCTCAAAAAATGAAGAGGATTCTCAAGTGAGGCTTTTCTGTTTGTTCTTTCTGATCCTTTTTTTTCCCCTCTCAAGGGATGATTGTTATCAGTGTAAGTTATGGACTGGATCTGACCCTCTCTGATGTCTTCCATTTTCTGTAGCACAAGCAGAGTGAACAATGCCAGGGCAACAAACACCTCGACTCTCGAGCATGCATTTTGGGAAACAGTTATTTGAGGGTAACAGAAAGCAGTAAATCTAAACTAGAATCATATTAGACACATAGTTAAAAGCTGTGGGAAAATGCTTTCCCTTCACTGTCAGATTGCTCTGCTCTCTCCATGGTGTTTGTGAATTACCTCTCTTTGTCCAGTCCCTCACCTCATAAGGTTTTTCACTGGTGTCATGCCTGCCAGATAATGGACTCAGGTGAAGTGTTTGTATTTCTGTGAAGATCAGAGTGAGATTCAAGATTCAACTGGGAATCTACAATATTGTGCCTCTCTTCTCCCAGTATATAAAAAAAATGCTTCATACACTTAAATGCATATTTTTCCATGTGTCAAGGTGAGTAATACCTCATCTGATACACTGGGAGTCACTGGAGAAGAGGCTGAATTTTGCAGTATAAATCTACAGCATGTAGCTCATATCCAGCTTGGACTGCACCAAAATAAAGTCACAACTGTCTGCACCAGTCCATGGAGAGAGAAGCGTAAGTTCTTGGAGCTTTCCAATGGAACTTGCCTGCCAGATTATTTTTAAGTAAGTGTGTGCACCATTATAAACTTCATCTTACTGAATATAAATTTTAGGTTGATTCATGGTTTTTTCATATATTCTATGGATATTCCTCTTTTTGTACATAAAGAAGGGAAGTTTAAGGTTTGAAATGTTGTCTTCATCAGAAATCAATATAAATATGAAGTTCAAATGTTTATTTTAATACACCTTACATCTATATTTAAAAATAAAATTAGGTGGAGCCATTTCTTGCCTATCTTAGTGTTTGTAAACTAGACAGGACTGTGTTAGACTGATAAAGTTTTGCAGAGCATATTATAATAGTGACATCTTACATTTCCCTTGCATCCATATCTAAAAAGGAAATAAATCAGTGAACTATTTTAAGAACTTTTTCATGTTTTCTCTAGTGTATAAACTCTAAGATGAAAACTATTTTTTCAGTCACTGCTACAGCAACTTCATGTATTTCACTAGCAATTACTTTTCACCAACCCCAGAATATATCTCAAGTACAAAATAATTTCTCCCAGTATAAGGTAGAACACTTTTAAACTGTAAATTCAGTAGTAATTTCATGGTAGATGTGAAATTTTCTTTACTCTGTTCCTTGTCACCCCATCCACTCAAGATTTTCAGTTTTTAACTCTTTAAAGGTCAGAGTTTTCAGTTTTCTCAGGCTTTTTAAATGGAATGGCAAAACTATGAGCAGCATTATTAGTAATCAGATTTTGAAGGTGCATTCATAGAAACCAGAGTTGGAAGACATTCATAAATGCCTTCTGAAGTTAGGAAATATGAGAGGAATAATTACCTAATGAACACATGTAATTTATTTGAAAGAATTAAACCATTTAAAAACAATTATATACATAGTAAAGAATATGTCACATTTTTGCACAAATATGTACTGCCATGCAGAATTTCATAGTGAACACATTATCCATATTAATGTATGGCTTTGCTGTCTTGTTAGATGCATTAAAACCCATAAAGCTGAACATGACCTAACAGTGCCTAGATTCTACCACAGTAGGGTTACCAGGAAACTGCTGGGCAATCTGTTACGTAATAAGTATGAAAATAATTTCTGAAGGTCCTGATTAATTTTAGATATTTTCAGATTGGATTTAGATTTTAGGATCTATTTTACTCATAATTTATAGTGCTTTTGTTGGGTCTAATTTTGAAACTCTGTGAATTTCCACCCATGAGTCAGACCATTCACTTCAAGAACCTGTTCAAAAGTGTTGGGTGAATAAGGGAAAGATATTGGTAAACTTGATCCATGTCTTTTTATATATCCTCAGGTACCTCCTCTGCAAATCAGCTTAGTCATGTGATTTCCCTTGGTTTCTTAGAATTTTGATTTAGTTCCTAAATCTTACACAGTGAGAGTCCTCATATCACTTTTGGATGATAACATTGTTCCTTTCTTGAAGGCAGTTAATCGACCTTTTTTCACTTTTTCTCTTGAACCATTCTAAAGTACTCAATACTTTGTTTTATGAAAAAAAGAAAAAATTCCTCTCATGAGCCTTAAGATGAGTAAAGGAATCAGTTACCTGTAGTTGCTCAATTTTAATTTCCACTAGTTGAAAATGTTATTTTTCTTATTCAGAAATAACTATTTGAAGTATTTATCCATATCTATCATTGGTCAAACTGAGATCAAGTGCTGTGCTCTTTTTGTATGAGCACTGACAAGTCTGTAACTCTTAAAGGTAAATATTAGTGTTGGAATTCTGGCCTCTCATTCCACCATTGCAATCTGCATCTATCTCATCCCAGTCAAAGCTGCTGGGTGTTAGTAGAGAAATTTGTGTTCCAGATACCTTCTTTTTGCCCAGTAGTCTTGCATGCATATTCTGCTCTGGAGAGAGGCAAGAAAGGAGGACTGGCAGAGTCATTCTGTATTCCAGTAGATGGCAGAAACAGGAAAAATGGGTAGATTGTAATTTTAGCAGCTTTTCATCATCGAGTATGTATGTTTCTCCTTTAACTCTATAAAGGCTGTTGCCACTGTCAGCTAGGTTCTTGTTCTTGATTCTCTGATAACTGAAGAATCAGAATAGCTAGAGCAATAGAAGGGCTTAACAATAAACCAAGAAAAAGAAAAGGTGAGAATCTTGTTCTGTTTTTCAGAAAATAAAGACTGTCCAGGCTCAAAAATATGTGAAATTTAATTTAACATTACTGATTTATATTAAATAAAAAGGTATCATGAGGCATACTCAGTTAATTCCTCTGATTTCCTGGAAGAGGGGATGCAATAAATTTTGTGCAATCTGGTTCAGCAGATTGGCTTATATCAGTGCAAAAGCCATGCTCAGATCAGCAATTGTTCATGATCAACATGCTGAGATGATAGCAAAGATTAGAGCTTGGTGAGTTAATTGGCTAGGAAATATGTTACCTGAGTATCAGAAGGGCATGTGAGTGTACTGGCTCAGTGTTTTTATCTCACAGGAAACAGAGTCCAGCTTTCTCTGAAGTGACTACATGGATTATTTTATTGTCTTGCTATAGGACCAATGATGAGGATCCTGAAAGATCATTAGTAGTGAAATCTGTTTTCTCAGCATTATAGGAAGTTACAGAGATTTCACAGGATTGGTTCAGTGCCAAGATATGCCTCTCAGTTTTGTTGTTGACATTGGGACTTACTAGAGAAGCAAATATTTATTCTTTCATGAATCCATTCCTTCCCTTGCATCCAAATATCACTGTGAGTAGACAGACAAAGAAAAAACTCATTTATTCTAGGTGACTGAATGTTTCCCTTTCCTGTTCTTCCCTCATAACCTTTCTTCTCCTCATAAGCTTAATTCATCTAGAACAAACAAAAAGACAAAAAAACCACAAAAAATCAAAACCAAACACCTTTTTAAAAATGAAGAGATATAACGCAAGGGTAGCACACCTGTTCTACAAAGTCCTAACTGCCCTCTCAGCTCCCACTGGCATCATATCTGCATATTCTGTATGTATCTACTCTGTAAATATCTCTGCTTAGAGAGGAAACCAAAGAAATTCTTAATTGTGTTTTATCCCCTCTGTTGAGTCCTGTTGGTAAGAACTGAGGTGTCCAGTGGGTTCCAGTATCAGGTGAAGCAGTTATGCTCACACTAATAGGGAAGAGAAAAGATGTAGGTAACCAGGCAAACTCAGACTCAGAACTCTGAAATTCTCCAGGACTGGTTACAGAGTAAACAAAAGCAGAACTCAGGTAAACAAGAGGTAGCAGAATTGTTCTCAAGCATTATCCCACATTTATATCTGCAAAAATTTTTTGTGTGGTTTCAGTTTTGAAACTGAAGTTTTTCGTGCTGTGTTTCAATGCTTTTAAAATTATTGTAGACACATGACACAATTCAACTGGTAATTATGACTTGCTCTGCTTCTCTTGCACTGATGTAAAGAGAATCACAGAATTGTCTGAGCTGGAAGGGAACCAGAAGAATCATCGAATCCAACTCTTAAATGAATGGTCCATAAAAGGATCAAACCCACAACCCTGGCATTATTAGTACCATGTTCTGACCAACTGAGCTCATCTCAGGGACATGTTATAAAAATAGATACAGGGAATAGATTATTAGAAATACCTGCTGCTTCTATGTGAAAATAGTGTTTCCCTTTGCAGGAGCTGTCTAGTTAACGTCTTTCATTTCAAGGCATGCCAAAATTTGCTTGATAGTCCTGTTCCTTCATAAATAATAATAATAATAATAATAATAATAATAATAATAATAATAATAATAGTAATAACAATAATAATAATAGTAATGGCAGCATCTTTCAAAAGCCAAATCTCTTCTTCCTGTGACATGGCACTCAGAGGCAGAGGGCTGAAGCTGCTCTGTGTGGTGTTGTGGCAGAGCTCCTTAGCAGTGTCTCATGCAGCTGGGAGCTTGTTTCCTCAGCTGTCAGTCACAGCCCTGAGCTGCAGTGTGTTATTACTTGATCGCTGGGGTAACAAGTTGGAATATGCTGCCTTGGCTGCTTCACACGCCTGGCTCGTGTGTTTGCACTGTCAGACTGCCACAGCCGCTGCTCTGTTTGTTTTACCTCTCTGTTTACCTTCTTCCCTGCAGGACCTGTAAATTTGATATGAAACTAGGAAGAAACAGAGCCCAAACTCTGCTGGATAGAAATCCTGTCGAGTTGCTTTATTTTAACTTAAATCCTTGTGGAGGTGGGAGAAGGAGGAGGAAGTTGCTAAAACAGCTCATGCTGTTCCATGTTCACATAGATTCCTGGCAATCGGTTCTCCAGGCCTGGAGGTTCAAAAGGGTAGTAGAAAAATCTGGAGAAATGCCAAGAAGACAGAGCAAGGGAAATCCTCACCACAGTGTATCAATGAAAAGAAAAATGTTTCTAATAATTTCCATGTAATATAGTTTCTATGTACTGAGAGGTTACTTACCTGATCAGAACAAAGACCCCAGGGAAACTGTGTTCTTTGATTTGTTTCATTTAAACAAAATATATTTGGAAGTAAAATAGTAGTCTAATAATAATAGATATTCAGATGTTCTTCAGAATAGATAATTCAATTTTAATTCGTATATCTCTTGAGGCCTCCTGGGAGTGAGAGTGAAAACGATGTAAACTTCAGGTTAATGAGAATCTAAGGGCTCACCAAAACACTGATATTTATCTCTCATTAACTGTGAAGCATTTTTAAAGAAAGTTAATTCACCCAATTCTGTCCATCCTCAAACTTGAGGAAAATTAATTTACAATATGCACTGTGTCTGTTTTTATCATAGGAACACCATAGAATGGGAGTCCAGACATTACAGAAGGAGGACTAAGTATTACAACTAAACTTTATTTTTTAATATCTAAAAGTAAGGTTCAGAATTATTCCCTATATAATTTTCCATCTCTCTGTTGTGCCATAAGACCATAATATTCCTGCAAATGTGGCTACATGGGCAGCGAAAAAGAGATACTTAAGATCCTCATCCCCTACATCATGAATATAGAGCTCTGAGATGTTTTACTGCATATTTAATGTTATTTCTAATAAACAGGAACAAAACTCCCAATTTTAATAGTGTTTGCATATTCAGCAAGAGTCTCTACATAATGAAGCCAAAGCGTAGATCTCCATGGATTTGATGTGCTTTAATCAGGCATTTCCTGAGCATCTCACAATGTTTCAGTACTGCCAACCCAAGGAGCTTAGAGTGTGAAAAGGGGCAAAACTTGACAATGATTTTACTGGGGGGATACCCTTGTAGAAGTTGGACCATCTGAATGGTCTGAAGGAACTTGAAAATTAAATCCATTTTAAAAGGATCATTATATTTTGCACACATGCATGGCACTGTGCTAAATGAGAAATAGATGTGTCCTTTGCATACTTTTGACACACCTTGACCTGCTACTTTCAGCTGTGAGTTTGTCTCTTGAGGTACAGAACACACTCAAGTCAAAGAGCAAAGGTTGTACAATGATCTTCAAGGACTAATTTATTGGTTTACCTTTTCCTTCCTGGTAAAATCTTTTACATTAAATAATATTTTTGGGGCCGGGGGCGATATGTTTGTTTGTGTTTTGTTTTGATTTGGTTTGGTTTTTTTTAAGGTGTTGTTGTTGGGTGTGGGTTTTTTGTTTTTTTTTTTTTTTTTTTTGTTGTTGTGGGTTTTTTTTTTCTGTTTTGTTTTATTTTGTTTTGTGGGTTTTTTTGTTTTTATTATTTTAGTTTTCTTTATTCCCTCTCTTCAAATACAAATCTTGAGGTACAGGCAGTAGCCAGGAGATTACTGCATCCTGTATAGTTTCACTTGAAATGAATTAGACCTCAACTCTCAATTAACTCTGCTTAAATTGGCCAATTCATGTTCTCTGTAAAGGAACCAAAACGTTTTGTGTATGTTTCATGTAGGTCATTGTTTTCTTCTGCTTTGGCTGCAGAATCAGCTAATGCAGAATGTCTCTGATCTCAAACTTCATTCAGTTTCAGCATAATTTAGCAATTTGTTGTCTAAGAGACTGTAACTAGAATATTCCTCTTCCTACAAAGAGTTTTAAAGTACTTCACTGATCATTTTCTGCTTCTCATGCTGATCTCTGAGTTCCACTGAATTACTGCTGTTTGTACAGGAAAAAAAAATGAAAAGGAAAATGATGTTCCCACTGCAATATATACAAACAGAAACCGAAAAAGGAAACAATGAGTAGAAAAATTAGCATCAAAAAAGTAAAGGCTGACTAGTAGAGGATGTAGTGAAAAAAAATTTAAAAAGAAAGCATCATACATAATCTCATTCTTTTAGAACTCTTTATTTTCAATTAACTTCCTGTAACAAGTTCCCTTAGCTCCTGAAGCACAAACTGATAGCATGACATGCACTACATTTCAGGATAAAGAAAAAGCAGAGGAAGAGCTATGAAATGCAAGATTAAATTGTAGCTGTTAACAGCATAAATTAACATGTATCATAATATGAAATTAATATGTATCCCCAAAGCAGAGAATTTTTGCAGCGACCAGAAGTCGTGCGGTTTGGAATTACTGTTCCAAGAAACAGAGGAGACTGCATTAAGGGTCTGGTGGCTGATTAATGGAGATTTCTCACATGCTTGGTTTTCACCTGGCTACCAAGAGAGAGAGAAACATCTTTCTATCACTCTGTGTTTAAAAAGAGAAATTTGCCCCAATTATGTTTCAAAACACCTTTTCTCCATTATGAAATCAGAATATAAAGTCTTGAAAGACTTTTTGTCTTTTGATCAACTGTAATCAAAACAGTCAGAATACGTAACAAGAATTTTCTGGGTGCTGCTGTTGTCAGCCTCTCCCTTCACATTTTCTCTCCCTTCACATTTTTACCTATGTTATTCTCTGGAAATAATGCAGGAGCTGCTGGGGAATTTTGAGACTTATCCAGATTTTTAATACACATTTCATGTGGTGTTATAATAATTTAAAAAAATACTGATTTTCTTTCATGAAGACTTTATTTTGTAAATATTTTTTTAGGCCTTTAACACATTTTAAAATCGTTTTTTTATTCTCAGAGAAAGAACTTATTTTCTCTAACTTCTGTAGGGAGGAACTTTGAGTCAGTCTATTTTGCTTAAAATCTATTTCTAATTCCAATCCTGAAGCAGCATAAATTATACTTTAGCTTTCTTCATCTTCTACCCACAAATTTTGTAACTCCTTCTCCGTGTATTTAATTCCAATAATACAAGATTTCCTTACAAACTACTGGGAAGGGTTGTTTCATTATCCTAGCTTCTTTTTAAAGCAGCCTTTTTATTTGATGAAGCAAAATAATTGTCCATCTGACTTAAAGAAAATTCCCTGCCTGTGAACAGGTCAGTGATTCACATTCTGCAGGAGTCAAGGTGGAACCTACTAATGAACACAATGTCTCACTTCTGAGCCTGCTTGATGATGCTCTTCAGAAAGAGATGCCTCATGAAAAGAGAGATGCTGCTCTTAAAAGGATCTGGGAAGCTCACTGTGACATTATTAAAATACTCTATTTTTACATGAGGGTCAAGTTGGAACAGCTCCAGTGGTAAGGCTGTGGCAGTCATCCTACAATGAGCACAGTTGGGTAGGAAATGTCTCCTTGACTTCAATCCCATTAATAACCTCCCACATGAGGGAGGTTTGCCAAGGGGTCTGTAATAGATTCCTTTTAGTGTTATTTTCTGTTGCTCCTGTCATTAGCTTGTGAAATTTCAGATCACAAGGTCTTTTCAACACATCTCAGGTAACTGGCGTGCAATTTCTTTTTGCTTTGGATCTTGTTTGCACTACTAATGGCTTTAAAAACAAAGTAATTTTTTTTCTGCTCAAAAGAAATATTAGGCTGCATGAAGTACTTGGCAAGAATTTTCATCTCTTGTAGATTCATGGGGTTTTGGCATCAAATGCTAAGGCTTTAAAACCCTCAATTATCACTGTTAAATGTTCATAACATTTAGCTTGATGGTTCAGCAAAAGTGCAAATATGGATGTCACAGAAGTTGTTAATAATTAATGCCTTTTAATATAAAAATGTCAGAAATTGGCTTGAATTTATTAAAATCTGCCCCAATTTAGGCAGCAATCTGATCCAATATGACCAAGAACACTCAGGATCTTAACAGACCTAATTTCATGATAAAAACCCCCTGTTAATAATAGTATTCACTCTTTAATTTGCCAAATAAGGAATGCTGCTAGGATATTAAAATTTTTTAACACTGACTGATGTCACACGCTTTTAGGACTTTAATTATTGCAACTCATTCTTATTTAACTTCTTAAATTAGATTCTGCTGTCTCAGGAGATGGCAAAAGGCTGGTATTAAGATATTACTCCATGGATTATCTCTGTCCATCACTTTTCCCTTGTATAACATTCCCTTCAATTAATCATTGTATCTGTTATCAAGTGTTTATTGGCATTTGTATGTACCCTTTTACATCTAGACTGACTACATTATCTCTGTTCCTGAAAGAATTTTGTAAGAAGGAATATCTTACCTCTATACTGTCGTCTATTGGAAAATGTTGACTGACTGCAGCTTCTTTTTGTTCCCCCAAGCTGAGCTTTTAAAAATATAACTTTTTTCCCAATATTCCTGCTCACCTTGTGCAAAGAAATGGCTTACTAACTCATTTCTCTGCCAACTAAATTATTCTATAATTTTGTAGCTTTTTCATTTTTTAGTTTACTGGAACCTTGGGCATGGCTGTCAAAATGCCTCTGCTGCTGGGTGTCATCTTTGGTGTGGTTACATTTCCATCACTCATTCTCCATTCTGAGATTCCCCTTCTCCATTCTTAATTCATCTCAAATGTCAGGTTTTGTCATACCACCACCAGGTTTATAACATCCTAAACTGACAATATCTTGAAATTGGTGAGTCTTGCACATGAAGAAAGAAAGGGAAAATGTCCAACTTTGGAAAGACCTTTCTGTGTATTCTTTTGTAACTTCTTTCTCAAAGAGTCTTTTGAATTGTCTAAATTAAATTAAATTATCTAAATTCAATTGAATATTGTCAACCAAAAGCATTTTCTTCTGCTTCAACCAGCAGAACAGTTAGCAGTATAGTCCCTTTTTATTTAATGTTTGTAAAAAGGGAGTTTCCAAAAACTTTATCATAATTGGATTTGTTTTTGAAATAACATATTAGCAGGATTGTTTCATAGCCTGAAATTCATTTCATATAATATCACTTCCTGCTATGTTCATGCGTGTCATGGTATTTTTAAAAAAATCTTCTGTCTTGATTTAAATATCTACTACCGAATATCCCTGAAGACACGGTGACAATTATATAAACATTTATACTTTGGCATTTCATTAGAGAGTTATTTAATGCATGTGTCTTAACTTGTTTGACAAAGTCATGTCAGAGTAAAATAAGAGGGAATATTATTTCTTGACTTGGTTTTGAGGATAATCTTTGGTGTGGTCTCACTTGCTTTTCAAAAACAGATGCCTCTTTTCTAAATTATAGATGTTTATGATTTGCATGTTCAGAGTCTAAGGCAACAAAATGCTTCTGGATTCAGCAGAACAGTTTTCCAGCAGAAATATTTCTCATAAATCCCTTTGTTGTAAATATGTAGAGCAGTTCTTTCTTCCTATTCTCTCTGTCCTCAACTGTGTTATTACTTTTGCTCCAGAGCAGATAGTTGCCTTCATAGACAGATAGAAAACATGCAAGTAGGGTTTTATGGCCTGAAATATGCTTCAACTATGATTATAGGAGTGTTAAAATCAATTATCACTTATATTTGGAGAATAACATTAATAGCTAAAAGTTGTTAGATGTTAGTAATCATCATCACATTTTCCTTTATTTCTTATGAATACCAGTTCCAGTAACCAGCAAGTTACTGCTTTAGAACTACTTTTAGCATACTACAACCTTTGTAGGGGCTCATCATTGATGGGATTTGACCTTTTTCTATCCAATGGCTGATAGAGATAATGCAGGAATAGGCTACAAGGGACTTAAAAAATGAAGACAAGGGTTTATGTTTGTAACATAAAACTAATGGAAACTGGTGAACAGATGACAAAGACAAAGCAAGGGGCTTACAGAAAAGATCTCTTGAGCAATGTTTTCTGGAGAAATATTGATTATACCAGATTGCCTTTGTCAAGACCAAAGGCAAAGAATTGCAGATATTGATATATGATAAAACTTTAAACAAGAACTCTGTCTGTGAAGACAAGATAGGAAAGCTGGTTCTAAAGTGTTCAACAGAACACGAGAATCTAGAGCAGTCAGAAGTGCTGCACACATGGCTGAGTGACAGACACAGTGCTGTCCACAGAAAGAAGACTTTGAGGAAGGAGGAGTAGTGGTAGAAGAGTTTTGAGATGTAAAGCAGAGTAGTAATAATAATGTGCAGAACCAAATGTTGGTGTATCTGTGTTCCAATTGTTTGGTTTTCAGCTCTGCAGCAGGCCCCCTCTGGGCTCCTTGATAAGGCATAGAACATTTCTGTGTCTTTGTTTCCCCATCTGCCAATGAGTGATAAAAATCTAGTTCACAGGTGTATCGTGTGGCTTGGCTAATGAATATTTTGGAGGTTTTTTTGCCGTCATCAGATGGCACAGCTATCAGAATGCTAAAGCTCTTCGTTAGCAATCACCATTGAAACCACAAAATCAGAAAAGGCCCTGGTTTCTGAAGCTCCATGTACTTAATATAAATTACTTTGTGATATATATATCAAAACTGTTGAGTAACATAATAACCTGGGACCAGAAGAAAAAAAAAGGTTGAACTACAAAAAACTCCAAAAAAGATGAAGTACAACTGATTTTTAGTTCATTATCCACATCACGATGACAGCAAATCTAGAGTAAAGAGAATGCTTTAAAAAATTACCTAGAAGAATTAGGACATGCAAAAAGCTGTGCCATTTACTAACAGCAAAACATCCTGACAAAAAGAGCTCTGAAAACCATATATATAGAACCTAATGTCATGTTTCAGCTGAAGGAGAATGCTGACTGCAGCAGGAATTAGCCACAACTAATAATATGGAATGAAAAATGAATGTTCATACTATGCAAAAATACATAAATAGACTATATTTCTAAACAAATGAAGGAAAATGGGGGGAAAACAACCAGCAGTGCCTATGTTACGTTAGTCCTGCTCACAATCTGGATTGATTGATTCATTATGAATTTTAAGTGTTTTAGGTGTTGATAGAATGCCCATCCCTATCAATCATTTTAAAGTGTTTATTGCAAAGTGCACAGATACAGAGAAATACATTTTAACCCTGAGTTGCTAAAACTTTTTTCATGCTTTTCCTTCTTACCAGCCTTGATCTATTTCCTGTAGCATCTTTTCTTCCAATTCTAAATCCTTATTCCAGTAATTTATAGTGCAATATTATTACAAAAAGAATTCTTAAGATTGATGTTATGTATTATTGGTTATGGCTGTTTAACAAATCAGCCTGTTCTATTTGGATTTATTGTTGTGTACACAGTTTTGTGAGGAGTAAATTTTCTCTTTCGTGTTAGCTGCTCATAACCTGTATTTCATGTATGCTCCCATATGACTTACTCCAGACTTTAAAAAATACAAAGCAAGTTATTAATTCAGTACTGGGATAATTCATGCTCCACTTCTTTGACAACAAAATATTTGGAGGAGGCAGAACTGGAATATGATGAAACTAAAGGTTTTGGTACCACAGCAAGAGCAGAAGGTGGCAGAATCAGGGTTTCTTAAGCATTGCCAGAAACCTCTTCAACTGCAGCCTAAGGAATCATTCACTTCCAGAGAGTGGCTTACAAGGAGAGGCCTGTAATTTGACAGATTGGTTTGACACCCATTAATTTGACACTTTCTTTAAATGGAAAGCAGATTCCATTCTTTCTATTGCCCTCCATGCAATTTAATACTTCCCTAAATTTAAGTACAGTTGTCTCAAGTAGTTCTTTTCCCCCACTCTTGTTGAATCAAACATTTAATGTTTTCACTAACTTTTCTTTATAGACCCTGCCAGTGTCCACAAAACTGGAAATATTCTTCCTGAAAATTAGCGTACGATTAGAAAATAATTTTCTTTGTTTAACAGATTTCCCATGTTTGCCAGGAAATCAAGCAGAACTTTGTGTTGTGGGAGACACACTGGAATATCTGTGTATCATCTTCCAGCCTTCAGGTGAGCAACAGGAAATAAAATCATGGCTCTACATCAGCATGCTGGCACCTTGTTTTAGCTAACGAAACAACAGTAAAACTCAAGGTAAACTATGTCTGCCAAAGCTACCTGAAGTTCATAAGAATAATTAAGATATAAACCCTGAAGAATAATTAAAATATGCAAAACCTTTATTGATCTTGAGCATCTGGTGACTCGTCAGTAACCACAGACACTAAACCAGCCTGCTTTAGCATGCTGTTAATTTGCAGTCTTTGATTAGATAGATTTTTTTTTGGTATGTATCCATAAAACTACAAGGATTTTCCCTGCCATTCATTATATTCCTTTTAATAAATGACCTCGATTTTGTATGCCAGCAGGGAAGTTTGCAACACTGAATGTTCCTGTCAATTGAAAATTGATCTTTTCCACAAGATGTTCCAAAAGATTAAGCAGGTATCTTTAGACATGAGACCCAGGTCACCTCCATCCTGTAAGTAGCATGTGTAGTTTTTTGTTTTTTGTTTTTTTGAGCATCTTTGAGATGGCAGAATTTTACCTCTTTTACTAACTTTAAAACAAAAACATAACTCATCAAGTAGATAGATACATGAAAAAATAGTCTCAATAGAATATGACTCAGTGTAATAGTCTCAGATGGATAATGACTACACTTGCTTCAAGTGGAAGAGAAAAATACCTTTCTCTATAGAGATGTTTCATAGTATATTGATCTTTGTGAGATTATTTTTTTCTCTGCCTGAAAACCTACCACCAAACAACCAACCTTTTTGTTTCAAATAACATACATAGTTTGTGTTTTGATGGACTAGAACCATAGGGCCAGGTCATGCTCTGTTAAATTCTGTCAATGGCAGCAGAGTAGAACTTGGAATAATGTCAGCTGAAATATCTTGCTGTCAAATTACTATTTCCAGGTATGAATAAACTGTACAGTAAAAAGCCCCACCAAATCCTACAAGGCATCCTAGGGGGAAAAAAAATCAACAACAACAACCAAAACAAAACAAAAAACCAAAAGAAAACCAAACAAAACAAACAAACAAACAATCAAACAAAAAAACAAAACAAAACAAAACAAAACAAAAAAAACCCAACAATAAAACAAACAAAAAATCCAACTAAACAACGACAACAACAAAAAAGAGATAGAAAATCTTATATGTGGTTATCTGGAAATTGTTGTAGTTGCAGATAGCATTACAGTTTGCACGTGGATACAGATTCATAGGAAGGTGCCTAAGCTCATGAGACCTCAGAAAAATTTTAGGCTATTTTAAGATATTTTGCTCATGAAATACAGGAATACTTCTAAACACCTGTTTTTAGTGAGATATCTCTCTTTTCAGCTGAGTTGCTTTTTGAGCAGAGCACATTCACTTGGTGCAGACTGAAATTCTGGGTCCTGGGAATGGTTGAACTTAGCCCTGTAGGGCAAACCCACTGGGCTTAGCAAATTCCAAAGTCAGCACTGTATCAGGAGAGTCTGAAGGGCAGCACCTGCCCAGGCACGAGGCACCACCAGTCACAGGCACAATCCTCTTTGCAAATGTCCATGCAAATCTGACTGCTGCATCCCACTCTGTCTGTGTAATGTGTGTGTAATCTATCCTTTAACACTCTAAACCCTGGCAATGACTGTGCCCATAATACTGGATTTGCTTTCGAGAGGTGTAGCTTGAAATGCAGGATCTAGTCCTGAATTGCTGCAAGGTAGAAGTTAAAGAAATGATGGAAGCCACTCTTTCAATCTTCTCCATACTAATTCCATTTTATTAGTTTAATATTGATATATATTAGATGAGTTGCTTATTACATCAGGTGAAATGCTGCAGTCTGTTTCCTCTTATGGAGGGATTCATTTCCTTAAATCTTTGCATTTCCACATGGTGTACTCCTTGACCATTTTTAGTTCAAAGCAGCTGTATTAATTCCTTCTACAGCAGTTCTCAGCGCTGCAATTACAGCATTAACATTGAGCTTTTCAGACTTGATAACAGATTCTAATTTTATCCCATCTGGTTTATTGTGAGGATTTTTTTTCTGCCTGGAGGTGACTTTTCCTTAATCATTTCTTCTGTAAAGGATTGCTAGTAGGAGCTTAAAAGGCTTTCTTTGCTGCAAAGACCGACTGCTGGTTTCTTCTCCACCAGGACAATGTACCAGCAGTTCTCTGGATAAATTGTCTAGAAGGCAATCATTTGGAAGCTCTTGCCAAGCTAGAGAGGTTATTAGCTTTTGATCTCTTCTCTTAAATAATATCACTGTAAACTTGCCCAAGTGTACTGGCATTAGATCTTTACTGGGTTTTCTTCCTGAGAGGAAAAACTGCAAAAAGCTCCATTTTTTTCATTTGAAAATAAAAATTCTTCAAGACTAAGGCCTCAGATATTCCCATGAACCTCCCACTGCAGGCACTAGGCTAGGGTAGGGGG
The DNA here is from genome assembly GCA_026413545.1 of Cichladusa arquata. NCBI lineage: Eukaryota > Metazoa > Chordata > Aves > Passeriformes > Muscicapidae > Cichladusa > Cichladusa arquata. The sequence continues at coordinate 107,848,132 of JAOTQP010000001.1, read as the reverse complement.
TGTACATGTGAAAGAACAAATTGGTCCAGCTGCCAAGTGGGAGGGAAAGGGAAAGTAAAGGATATTAAGGAAAAAAAAAAAAAAAAAAAGTCAAAAAAACCCCAAAAAAGCAAACAGAAAACCCACAAAAAACAAACATAATTTCCTTTCATCAGTAATTTTTCAAAATTCTTTTGTGACTTATATTTTATCTTGGCACTTGTGTTGGCAATGACATGTCTAGCAGTGCCATAATGAGATGTTCAAAAAAAGATGGAGTGGTTTAGCTCAGGTTTAGGCTCCTAATGTGTCCAGACTGCCACTAAACAATGATAAGTGTTTTTATGTCTCACTTGTGCCCATTCTAAATGTAGAGTTTCTGGGGGCTCCCACACAGTCTTCAGCTATCTTTGTGAACTCATAGGATCTATGAACTTTGTAGGATGTTATACATCCATTACACCAAATGATACCTTAGGGATGTGATACCTAGGGAATGAGGTCTGTAGCTGCATATATTCCTCAACTGCAGATAGATTTCCAGCCTTTTTTTTTTTTTTTTTTTTTTTCCTCCAATATTCACAAATTGGAAAATAGCCTTATGGCTGGATAATCAAGTAATATATATATTCCTCAGTTGTGTTGAATTTTAGGCATACTAATATACATACCAGGTAAAAGAAGCCACAAGTCCTTGTGAATTCATTGAAAACAGGTTCAGTATTTCTATCTCAACCTTGCAACAATATATTGTAGTATATGTGACATATATGAGCTGTATTTTATCAGTTTGGACATCACTAAAGTTGGGCCACTCTCACAGCTGGTGATTGCTAGATCTCTAAATAAGTACAGTAAGGTCATGACTGTATTTTTTATATATAATTCAGGTTGGTCTCATTGAAAGACAGTCAGTGAAACTGAGACCATACTTAGACCCTGTCTTCAAAATATGGGGGAGTAGATCACTGTATAATCCAGACTTTATCACTCAGTCAAAGCAAATTTCTTTTTCATCTAAGAAAGTCTTTGATATTTTGGATGAGACTTCTTCATTTCAGTTAGCTGGTATTGTAAAAATACTTTAGATTGTTATTCAACAGTTATGTGCTCTTTGGGAGTTTGAAATAAACTACAGAAGTTATTGCAGTTTATTCTTTATATTTCCTGTGAATTCTTAAATGCTCTGAGTTTCTTCCTGGTTCTCCCTAGTTGAACTATAGCTACAAAAACAATATTGCAATATTCCTTACCTGTTGGATTGAGTCCCAGCATAACTGTAATAACTCCACTGGCTTCTGTGCTATCTCTATGCAAATCTGTTCAGAGTAGGAATTTCTTAAAGAAAAGCTTTTATTGCCTTTTTTTTTTTTTTTTTTGACAAGGGACTATGTCTCATTGCAAATGATGTAATTTCTGCTTTTCATTATATATCTTTTTGACTATAATTTTTGAATAGTTTTATCTAGTCCTAATAATTCTTTTCAATAAGCTTTATAATGTCTAAGGTCCCTCAGATGGGTAGCCAGTCCTCATTCTCCCCCTCCTCTCTCAGTACTGGGCTTTGATAACCTAAACTTTCTTCAGAAATTAGATTATTTTTTTTCTATATCTAACTGCCAGTATTCCACTTGTATTCCATACCTATTCTCCCAGCTCTAGTTTAGGTGAAATTGTTCTATCCACGCTACCACCTAAAAAACTGCATTTAATGTTATCATTCACATAACCATCTCAGGCATGTTTATGAAATGAAATTTTAGCTTTCTTTCAACCCTATGTTTAGGGTCACCCTCTTGTCACACTTCCCAATAATATTGTTGTTGCAATGCAATAACTTGCAGAATTGGAGACTAAGTTCTTTATTTTTTCTTATATCTGTCACTGTGTGAAAGCAAACCCCAAAGCTTGTAGAACCCCAAAAAATTGTCCTCCACTTCAATCAAGAGGTTCTCATTTATCATTACTCAATTTAGAACAATTTAGACAGATTTTCATTAATGTGACAACTTTTTTTTTCCTGCGTGAATATTGAATTAATTTCTTTCAAATAAATTTTTGTGGGGCGCCATATCAAATGTTTAGCAAAATCCAGAAATATCAAATTTACTGTCTTCACTTTGCCACTAATCATTTTTCTGTCTCTCTTCACATTACCTTCCTCTTCCAAGTTTACCTCTAATATGGCATATCTTCTGCATGACAGATAATGAGCCTGTTTCTTTAGTGAAACATTTCAATTTTGAGAACAGGTGGTCAAGCATCTATTCCACTGACACAAGGAAAAAGCTGTCTTGACTAGAAAATAAGTCTGTGGTATGTAAAATACAGTACCTGCCACCTCAAATTGAATGGAAAATGTTCTGTGTCACTTTAGCTGTGGCTCTAAACCCAAATTGTATCATGAGCATAGCTGTTTTGTTTAGGCTTTTCCCTTTATATTGGCAGCTGCTAAATAAAAGTTGTTTCAATTTCCTTTTTCTGCTGATTGAGTGGCTAGTTCTAAGTCCAGTTTCTGAGCAGCATCTGGCACTTTTTTATGTAGCCATAAAATATTTAAAAATAAGGTGAACCACTTTTGGCAAGTCTGTTACTTGAAACCCAAAGAGAATTCCAGAATCTATAGCAAGCTTTATTATCTCTCTGCCAATGCAGCACATCTAGTAACATGAGACTGTCTACTGTGCTGATACCAAGCACTCAGAGAGAAACAGATGACCCTTGTCACAGCATCCTGCCCTGACTTTGGCCTGACAGGTACTGAGGATTTCCTGATTAAGCAAAATTCTGAGCAATTACAGCTGAGATGGAGAGGGACACCTCGTTGTGCTGTCAGACTTTTTGTGATGGATCAAAGTATGACAGATTGTATATGGGCTGGAAACTAAACTTCAGAAGGAGGTTGGCCACCCTGAAAGCTGAAACACGTCAGCTCAGTGATTTCTTGGCAGGCTGCTACTCAAATGTGGAAATAGGAATTAATTTAATTTTCACAGCATTAATTTTAATGCTATTTAAAAAGTCCAAGTCCTTTGATTGTTTACTGTTGGAAAGATGGTTGTGGCCTCCACCAGTGATGGAAGTAACACAAATAATACACCAGGAAGCAGAGAAATATAAAGCATGAGGTGCTTGTTGCAATGGCACCAGGTGCTTAGAGTGATGAGAGACCAGGGAGAGATTTTCCTCTCAGGCAAAAACTACCCAGGAAGTGTTCCTCTAAAATGCTTTATGCAACATTAGCAGGGTGTTGCCTGCTGGGAAAAGTTCTTAGATGTAAAAGCACAGCAAGGAGAAGATTTGATTTAATAAAATGTTTATTTCTGTTTGTGAAGAGTGCAGGCCTGATGCTCAGCTGGAGTAGGCTGGCATGGCTCCACTGAACTACAGCTGCCAGCTTCAGGAACTTATCTATGCTTTGAATACTTTTGTGCTTTTATAAGACATCTCTGTGCATTTTTTTTGTGCTATTCCAGCTTTTACCTTATGGTCCTTCCAATTTTGTTTGTCTCAGAAGAACCTGCTGTGTCCCTTTTATCTGTGATGGGAAAGTGAGGCTAGCCCTCACAAAGATGGCAATTCTTGAGGCTTAAATATAGTTATCTGTCCTCTCTGTGATTCTTTCAGAGTCCCTGAGCTGAGATAACTATGGCACTGCCAGAGAAAGGAGGTTGCAGCAATCCATATATGTTAGTGCCTGTGACACTCTCGAGGGGATGAGAGGATTTCAGATTAGTCAGATACATAGCTAGCCTGAAGCTGAAAGGAAAGAGTCCAGGGACAAGTAGTCTGATGTGTATCACCTTCTCTATTGTATCCTCCATGTTATAGCTTTTGAAAGCTTTGGGCATTGGTATTGCCCTTGGAAACTGCTATCTACCACTGTGCTATAGACTTTTATCTGCTGACTGATAGGAATATGGTAAATTGGGTTTTAGGCTTTGCATATAAAATATAATTTAAGCTTCTCAAATCTCAGTTTTGAAGTCCACAGAGAAATGGGGAAAAAATAATTTTAAGTCAGTAAATTGAAGATTCTTCTTTATTTTCCTAATATGCTCTCAGGTACACTGTAAGTGCTGGTTAGGGGCTTAGGGCATGTATTCATTTCTCTCCAGTGTGTTTTCTAATGTCCCTCTTTACAGGAAAAAATGCAGCAGTGAAGTCGTTATGCCACTTCACTGTAGACAAAGCAAGTGATTCTGAGGTTTATTAACCCCTCGAGTAATCTAATGGCATATTCTATGTCCTGTAAAAATGGACATTTTGAAAAAGCATTGGTTTCCCCACAAGAAAATTTCACTACCACTACCTGCTTCACTACCATGCTGGCATGGAAAGGTTCAAGACCAGGAAAACTGTAAAAAATGCATACTCATAGGGATAGCACTCAGCAATTCATTTAGCACAGCTTTTGATTCAGAGTTATAAATAGTGAAAAAGCAAATATTTAGCAACTCTACCATTTCTTTTTGTATGGGTGCACACGTATCAGAGGGGTCCAAAAAGAGAAGACAACACAGGCTGCTATGTAAGAAACTATCAGATCTCCTATTGAGGTGAGAAAATGAGACACAGAGTGAGTAATGAATGAGCACCCAAGTGCATTTTTATGTGCTATTTTTATGGGTGCTTTGGGGGTTTTGTGTTTATGTTTAGGGGAAAAGAAAGAAAGGAGAGAAAAGAAGGAAAGGCACACGGAAATGTAAAGTGTTATAGCTGTAGTTCTAGAAATGTTTGTGATGCAGATACTTGATTTTACATTCTTAAGGCCACAAAAGGGAAAAGAAAAAGCCTCTTTTGTAGACTGCTGGCAGAACCAGAAGACAAAATAGGATAGGACCAGAATCTATCCCAAATCAACAATTGGTAGTTCTGTCACCCTCCCTGGTATCTCTATCCGTGTCTTTCCCCATGACTGGTGCTCAGACAAAGGTGCCTTCCTGCCCTCTCCTGCCTCCACATGACCCAGACACTTTGCATCACTTAAAAAGAAATCAAATCCACTTCCATTCCTAATAAATGTTTCAAGTCCTTAAATGTCAGCTTTGGTCTCATCCTAGTAAAATCTATAGCAGACTGCCTTCTGCTTGAACTGATCATCTGTTCAGAAACAATTTTAGAACTGACTTCCAGTCCAGATTGAAGACAGAAATCCTGCTCCAGTGGCCTTTAAGAAGACTATTTTCTGCATTGAAATAACTTTTTAATGCAAAATAACATAGCAAAATTAAGAAGCTTTTGCCTCTCTCAACCAAAGACAATATGCAAAGAATATGTGGAGGAGATGCAAGGTGTCTGTGTCTGCATATAAAAGTGCTTTATGAAACATTTCTAAATGTTTAAAAATAATTAACTATATGTTTGTAAAGTATCATATCTATTTATCTTTCTATTGAGTTATAAATTCTGCAGTTGAGAAACTCATATTTAAACACTTCTGAGATTAAGCTCTTCATTTGCTTGTGTATATTCAACATACGAAAAAAAGGTTTTGCTCTCTTGCAAAACAGTGTACCACTGTCATACAGCAGTGAAATTGGCCCTTTCTGTAGTGATTTTGGGATGAGTGAAGGTAGATTACATCAGGCTTACAGGTATTAAATCTTGCCCTGTTCAAAATCCTTAAAAACCTGTTAAGAAACTTCTCTTGTTGAACAGTGTATGAAGGAATATACATGTTGGAAAGGATCTTCAGTTTACTGAGCAAATTTCAGGGACTATAGACTCTTGATATGCTATTGTAGGATTCTCTTGCAGGGTTATCTGATAAAACTGTGTCAGTAAATATTGTAGTTCGCACATTTTTATGTTTGAGATTTAAAAAAAGAGAAGTCTTATATGTTTTCTGCAAGTGTTTCAGACAATTCTTTAATATTTCTTTCTGAGAGCCATCTGGGAGATGCATGCAGCTTATTCAAGTCTTTGAAATTATTCACAGAAGTAATTTGTTACTGCTTTTGCAGAGGGATACAAGAAATCTCCCCCTTTCTCATTTTGATTACTTCTTTTCCTTTATTATTATTCCCTTGTTGCACAGTTTTTTGAACTGCTACAAAATATAAAACTATTTTTATCACAAAAGAATATGCATAATGATATAAAACATATTTCAATTTATTTAGCCTTTTCTGGGATAAAGTCCAATTACAACCTTTAAAGTATACCCCAGCTGATATTATTCTTCCATAGAAATTTCCAGATACGTTTTTTGATAAAGACTCATTTAAATAATGTATCTTGGCTTTTTGCTGATTTAAATGTTCTGTAAAATAGATGCAGCATTGTCAGTGACTGCTGCGTTGTTACCATGTATATTTATGCTCAAGCTGTCTTTTCCATTTTTAATCATCTTATCTATGCACTGAGCATTTACATTTTCATGGAACTGAACTCTCTACAGAACATCATATATATTTGTTTTTCATTCATGCTGTGTTTTTAATGACTTCAGATACTTACAGTAAACACAAAACTTGAACCCAGTCAAGTACTTAGCCAGGTGATTAATTTTCAGCACTCAAAGCTGAGATAATTTGGTGGAACAGTTCACAGGAGTATTTTTCCAGGCCCAGGCAACACTGAACACTGTGAAACCCTGAGGCAAATGTAGGTGTCTTCTAAGGCTTGTAACACTAAAAAGCTCCCCAGACTGAGAGAGACAGAGATTGTTTTTTCTTGTAGTGAAGTAGATTTTACCATATGATGTGTCCTAGGAGAGATAGGGTTTAGCATGACTCAGGCAGACACCTACGACTGAGTATCAGGAGCATAATCTTCACTTACCAAAACACATCTAAATTATTCTGTATTTAGGCTGACCCCAAATACAGAATTTTCATCAAGTTCATACTGTGTGGGCTAGTTTATGTGCCCTCTTCCAAAGATTAATATTTCTCTCCTGTTCATAAATTTCCTTGTTCATTTGCATGAAAAGACTGTAGGTTTCCAACTGTTCTTTTGTCAAGCTGGATTGCTTGATTTACTGTATACATTTCTTGCCACATATTAAGAGCTGCTCTGAGCAAATTCTATTCACTGTCACTGCAATGACTAAGCCTGCCAATGTTAAATTTGGGATGTAACAGGTGTAAAATCAATCAGCCTCCTTACAGAAATGGAGCAATATCTTCCTGTTTCATTTCTCATACAAAAAAAAGGTCTGGTAGGTCAATCCTATCCTCTTTCAGATTCATAACTATACAATGAAAAAATTACAGGCATCATAACCTGTAGTATTTGCAGCTGTCCCTCAGCTCCTCCTCTACTCTGAAACCATGGCACATTTGCAGTAAGCTGAAGGAGACTCTTAGGTACAGAGTGGGTTTCAATCATTTAATAATATGAGTTTATTAAATTCTGCCTGTCTATTGTTTTCATATTGCTTTGTGGTTTTTCTGCCACTCTCATGAAACCCCTTTCTTCCTTGCTTGCCAAATACATGACAAATACATTGGCTCAGTCTCTAAACCACAGTAAAGATGTCTCATAACAGCCACTCTGCATTTCCCTCTCTCATTGTTTCCTGCCCAAATAACAGGAAACACTTTGGATCAAATTGAATCTCTCCATTTTTGTCTTCAAAATTTTCATGCTAGTGTTCTTTATTTATTATTAGTGAAGCTCCTTCATTTATGGTTTGGGGCTTTTTTAAAGTGTAAAACTATTTTTCTCAATTTCATTAAATCTGCAGAAATTCACATACATGCATAAAAAGACATATTACTGGAACCAGCTTTCCAGAACAGTCCTTAATTAAAAATATAGACATTCTTAATCATACCTGTGGTTAAAATAGCAGGGTTTGACATAAAACTGTTTTCTTGATCCAGAATGAGTTCCAGCAGCAGCAGCAGTAGTAGTGTGTCTGGAATTACAGATGTAAACTGGATATGAATATGTAGCATCTCTGGTGGTTTTTGCTGTTATAGCTAAGGCTTCAAACTGTTTTTGTAGGGTTGTTGGTGATTTCCAGAGGTTTTATGTGCTAGTTTATTTGGTTGACTTTTGTTTTTTTTTAAGGAAAGTAAAGGCAATATGAGAAGTTATATACCATGGATGAATTTCTTTGTTTCTTTATTTCTAGGAATAAGTAGAATTGATTTAACATTCCAGAAACACATATTTTTGAAATGCTAGGAGAAAAGGCTAAGGCAAAAAAAGAAGAGGGACAGGGTGGTCTATCAATCTTTATTTTGTTGCTTAGCCTGATTGTTTTAGTGTCTCAGTCTGTTAATTGCAACTAATCACGGAAAAGAAGGTCTATGAGAAAGGGAAAAAATCTACAGTGCTTTGCTTTATGGTGAGCTATTGGCTTGTACTTGAAAACAGCTAAGGTGACAGGTGCCAGTGCATTTTATAGCTCTTTGCTTTACCATTTCATACAGCTGGCTGGAAATTATCTAGATGTTTTTCCTTTACTCATATGTAATTTGAAGTTGGCCTCAACTGGTTTGGTGCAGAGTGATCTGCTAGGAAAAGAATATTCTTTAATTATGTGCTAAGGGTATATTTTTGCACACTTACAAAACTTCCCCACCCCTCCTCCCCCTGTTCCTGTGTTTTTCAGTAATAGTAAGGAAAAAGTGTTTAGCTTCTGCTACTTTGGATTGTCTTGGTTTCCTGTGGAGCAGGTTCTCAAAAGATGCATCCACTGCTATTTTTGTGCTGTTTTCCCCTATCTCTTTCCTCTCCCCACCCCAATAATGCTTTTAAACCCAGCTGTTAAAATTATCCAAAGCTTGGCCTCTGAAATCAAAAAACCAGACAGCTTCTCTGAGTTTGTGAGCCTGGGACAATTATAGAGCTAAATAATTTTGTTAATATAAATATCCAGTGAGTTGAAAATATTCTTTGAATGCTCAGGATTCACTCTATTAGGAAGCAGAAATAATCCCAAATTACAGGCTTGGATTAGTCACAGCAATTACAAACAGTGCTAGGGATTAGCAAAGGTGAAGCATTTTAAAGCATTCAATTAGCTCCTGGATGCATATTGATGCCTTGCATAAAGTTATTCTTAAAGACAAACATATCTTTTTTTCCAGAAAGCAACAAAAAGGTCACGGACAAATCCAAAACCAAAGCAACCTTCTGGTTTTTCATGTCTTGTTTGGATGAGCTTTGGTTATCCAGTTCTAAAAACCAGAGAGTTTAGTAATTCATGTACATTTTCATCTACAGCACCAGTACAGAACAGGCTTGTGTGCTGTCTGTGCTTTTTAATGTTTTCATCAAATATGAATGGTGATGTTTATGAAAATCACAGAAACATTAATCCAAAGAGAGGTAAATTCACGCAGAGTCTTTCAAAATCTAAAATACTCTCAGGTCACAGTGGTGCCTATAGTAGCTTTACTGCAAATTATTCTGAATAATTCATAAGCAGGAGAATGACATTCTGGCATTTATGTAATCTAGCCTAAAATATTAGGATCTAAGGGGAACCCTGATAGTATGCATAACATAACATGTTAGTAACAGGACAGACTTGCAGACAGACCCTTCCCAGGGACACAGGGCTCCTCTCCAGACGTTCTGTTCTCAGGTGCTTGAACACTGCATGCTGATACAAAGTAATTATCACTGAGGCATAAAACAAGGTGCTGACGTTCACCCATTGAGGTTATAAAAAGGCTCCTGTGACTGAAAGAAGGTTCTGGAAGGCAAGATTTTGTAAGCACAGCTATGAGGTGACCCAAGTCTGGGAAAGAAGCTCAGAGTTTCCATTTAGTGGCCACAAAGACTGCCTAAAGTTTTAACCATTACTTTCAGGTGATGCCATATAAATGTGAGAGCTTGTACTCATGATGGTCTGGGGAGAAATGTCTCCACAATTTGCAATATGTGAGTAATCTGAGGTGTTTCTTTCCTCTACAGTCTGGAAGATCCAAGAAAAAAGGTACAAAAGAGTTGGAGTGAGTGTGTATTTTTTTTTTTTTTTTTAAATGCATTCACTCATTTTGGTGTTTCTGTAATTAAGGAAGATGATGAGTTTTATGGGATGTTTACAGAGTATTTTTGGTTTTGCTAGTAACTTATAAACTTCACATATCCTAAAATGTGTCTTTTGAATGAAGCTACACAGAGAGCATGTTAGATATTACTGTCAAAAATTATATTATGCTACTCTCACCCCCAGTTTTGCTACTCTGGAGTTGTGTGGGATATTTTTCCTACTGTCTTTCGCTTTATCACAGTGATCTTTACTGGCAGGTCACATGGTGTATCCTTGTCTGCATATCTTAACCACTATATGATTTAATTTATGTGCCTTCCTCCATTGTTAATTAAACTAAAACTAACACCTCAGGTTCACAACAGCTTTGCTGTTTTAATATCCAACTTTTCTTCTGCTCTATCCCTAATCAGAACAACTGAATGCCCTAAGGAAAAATAAACAATCTCAGCCTTTATAGGACTGATTTTTATTTGAAAATTGTCAGAGCAAAAATATTGCCTGTGCTGTTATAATAAGCCATGCAGAAGGAGGCAGATCTTGGCTCCAGGGAAGACCAACCTATTTAATAGAAAGATTGGCTCGCCCAAGGAAGCCATTTTTTAAGCAGATTGAGGTCGCTGTGATCTGCAGGGATATGTGTGTTAGAACTAATAAGTTATTGCTGTACCCATGACACTTTCTTCCTGATTGTTTTGTTTTAATTCCAGCAAAAGCCATAGAAACTCCCGAACAGATTCTGTTGCTGACCTGCTGGGTTTATGGCCCCAGGTAGCCAAACACTTCAAGCTATTCATTTTATAATATATCACTGACAGCTTGGAAGTGAGGACAAAGCATAAAAGTTGTGAAGCTTGAGAGATGAAAAGAGAGTGGCAAAGATGAAATGTGAGTTGGAATTTTTTTTTTCTCCTCCACTCAGAGTAACTGAGTAGTTGCAACCCAGCCAAATCTATGTAATGAAAATAATTTGTCTCTACAGCAGACAGCTGCTGTCTTCATGCTCCTATGGTGGGACCATTTGTGTTACACATGTCCACTCCTGACATTCTTGGACTCCACCAGATTTGCCTTGCACATTACTGACTACACCATTCTCCGTTGCTCCATGCTACTCGACCCAGCCTATATTTTATTCCCTGCCTTTTAACTCAGCAGGAACTTTAAGGCCTCTAAACAAAGCCAGGAATGTGGCCACCTGGTAGTGAAACAAACAGTGGCTAATAAAGGTCATTCCCTCAGGCAATGCCTGGAATCACGTAGATTATTTCTGCTTCCTAGTTGTTGCAGTTTCGAGTCTCCCAGCAGAGGACACTTCTCTTCAGTCTATGGAGATTTCTCCACAATAAACAGTTTTCTCATGGCCTCGATGTCACAATGAATCCATTGCCTAGGAGAATGGAAATCTGATCACTCTGTAAAAATCCATTCCTGGACTAACAGTCTTCTCACACCATTACTGAGGATCATGTCGACCTATGGGGCACACTTTAAGGACAGTAACAGTTCAAACAAAAGCTCTCCTCATCTTTGAAAACAGAAGTGTTTCTTCTTACCTTCCCTGGGGTACAGCAGGGATCTTCATCTCCTCTCTATTCAAACTTCTCATGGGATCAGAGCTACTTCAACATCTGGTTACTTTCACACAAATACCTCTCTGTACCTCAAATAACCGCTTTTTAGAACATTCATCCACCCCATAATGCATTTCTATGGATTATAGGGAAACAAGAGTCTCTTCTCCACAGCTTAAAAAAGAGAAATTTGAATCCAAGAGTGAGGCATCTCCATCAATCCCTTCTATCTGGGACCTGACTCTTCCCTTCTGCCTGACCTCAGTGTTTTCATGCTGTTTCTGTGCCTATCTCCTCTCAGTCCTTTTCTTTCACTCAGAAGACAGGGCCCCAGTGAGAAACAGTGGTGGCTGCTCTGGCTGCATGGCTGTTTCTGGCTTTGCCGCAATTCCAGCCACAGGGTGATGGTCTTCCCTCTTCCCAGCAGGCAGGGATGTGGGTGGGCCTTGATGGAACAGGAACCAGCGGCTTCCCAATCCCTGCATCAGAGCCCAGCTCTGTCAGGCCCAGCCCAGCCTGGCCCTGCCAGGCCAGCAGGCCTCAGGAGACCAGGACTGGAGAACTTCTGAGAGACCAGAAATGAAAGAATGATTCCTGGGGTTTTTCATCTTTACACGTGTGTTTCACAAAGGCACATCAGCTTTCTCATTGGTGTAACAATGAGTCAGTATTAAAAATCAGACACTCATTGGTCCCTATCAGGTCCAAATGAGGCTGCCCAGGTTCTGACAGGGAACTATTTCAGGAAATTTTTACAAACCACCACACTAGTTGAGAGGTACAGTATTACCATGATGAGTCCTAAATTATTTCATTAAGTTTTCTTCACTCTCTGTTCAATCTTTAAAAAATTAATTACCAATTCCTCATTCCGTCAATTAGTGAAACCTACATAAATTATAAGAAAGAACTACTTGAGCCATGACTATTTTTTCAAACAGTTCTATTACTACATGAAACTACTCTACAAAAATTGTAGTGTTTAAGTCAGTGATATGACTTTTCCCCACAAAATATGTAGAATAAAATTATCAAAGAGGACTTGTGTTTAAAAACAACTAAAGGACTATCTACTTCATTTACTGTAGTGCCAGGTAATGATATTGGTCATAACATATTGTTATTTGAATCACAGAAAACAATTAATTTTTCTGTACCAAAACAGTACTGTTACTTAAAATTTTTGTTTTGTTTTGTTTTGTTTTGTTTTTTTCCCATTTACTTTCATGTTAAAATGGAGTTCACATTTGAATAAAATTAGAAAGAGAAGGATTGTGTAATTTCTGAGCAAGGAAACCTTTAAGTGTATGTGGCCATATGGAACACTGACTAATAAAATAGGCAATATGTCTCCTTATTTCGGTATGGGATTCCCTTTCCTCCCCCAGAGCTTGTCCAAACTGCATGGGTTTGGCTGTTGTAGCAAAAGAAAGATGGTATGGTCTCTAGTACAGTGTTCAATACCAGATATTGGAGGTTTGAATCATTGTTAGTTCAGCCACGTTAATTCCCCATGGATTAGATTTAACACAGTATTGATAATGGTAAAAATAATGTAGTTAAGGCAATGCTTAACTGTAGTCATCAACAACCCACTAAAGAATTTCAGCTTGTCAGTTTTCTTGTCTGATGTAGCCATTTTCAGTCTATAAACACTTATTATTTGCTTAAAATTTATATCCTTGTATGGTGAGGGTTAAAAGGGTGCTGTGCATGAGTTCAGGAATTCTGATCCAAAAATCATAGAAAAAAAGGATATTAGATGATATACCAACTAATCTTAGTATGCAGTCTTTGGCTTTCCCATCCCCATAGGATTGTTTTTATAAAATTCCTAATTTTGGCATGTAAAAGTCAAAGAAAATAAACATGAGTTCTATGTGATGCATCTCTGAGGGTTATTCTACATCTTGGAGACATCTCAGATAACCTAAATGTGCCTCACTTACCAGTATTTTAGGCATTTTGTTCTTGTTAATTGTTTTTTTAAATGTTACTGAAGCATCTCAATAACTCCAATTCTTATTTTGGCTGGCTCAGCTTAGTTTCTCTGACTTTTCTTTAGGGGACCAATATTCCTGCAGTTTCTATTCAATGAAGTTTAAGAGCCACCTTGGTCTTTGTAGGCCTGCCAGAATGTCTCTCTTGTAATACATAAAACATTATACCAGTGATCTGGGTTAAGAGATTTGTGCATAATTTAAATTCCTAGGTACTCCAGCATTTCTATTATTTTGGATTATTTTTCTGAAATAAAACCTATGTTTTCAGAAGAGGCAAAATTCAGGTTTAAGTGATGGTATCTCTTTGGCTGAATGAATATTCATTCTTTGAGGGATGAGGGGAAAGTAAGCCTAGTTAAATATTTGTCTACTGGTATACAGAGTCACCTACTTTTCCTATAAAGCAGCCAGGTAGCAAATTTTCACTTATTACTGCCATAAGAGATTTTTAAATCCCTGTTGTGTGATCCATTTTAAGCCTTTTTAGTGGTTTGGAATGGATCTTTAACTGCTGACAGCTTTCAGGACTCCCTCTGAGTTAGTAGAACCATGATTGTTTCTGTAAGATATTGACCTGCACTGTATGTAAAATTTAGAACTGCACATCTCCAGCCTGCCTGCATGCTTTGCTCATGACTGTGACATCTTCTCAGCCAGTCAGTGGTATTTATGTAAAACCTCAAAGAGTTTTACAAATGAGGGCAAATTAAAGCAAAATTAAGTTAAACAATCTTATTTAATCAGAATTGGATCAGGGAGACCTGAGTCTAATCCTGAGAGGAGTAGTAGAATGGAATGGAACTGTGGAAGCATTGGCCTTTTTTTTGATCTTCATTTATTTCTTTTAGATGAATGAAAAAAACACAGGGGAGTGAAAGATTGCTCTTGCAGGAATGTCATGTTCTCATGCTGTGGAGTAGGAGTGGCTGTCACTTGGACTGTATGAGATTTAATACTTATCCTTTTTTTTCATGTCAACAAATTGCCCATTATCAGACAGCAATTCCATAATTTATTTCTTTTTGCTTGGGAAAATTTTTAAAAAGTTGAATAGGGACTAGGTAGAGAGTTTAAGTGTTGTAAGGTATGGTTATAATTGTATGCATGTAGATAATATGTACCATCATATGTATGTGCCATCAAAGTATGTAGTTGCCAAGTATGCAAAAGTGCTTGTCAATAATTTATCTGGAATCTGGTTATACATGGTGAAGATCGATCGATCGATCGATCTATCTATCTATCTATCTATCTCTGTGAAAACAGCCTGGCTGCAGTGATGTAAACTTGGACTGCATAAATCTGAGAAATAAGGACCACTATGACCACATGGTGTTCTTCTATAATCATAAGGGTTTCTTTATCAGAAAGACTTGACATTGGAGTATGACTGTCTTAAATTCCCTTTTCCATGAGAGCAAAAGGCCTGAATATGCCTAAACTTTATTTTCTCTATCATTCTAATTCAACTGAACTGCATAAAAATGTGCATGGAAAGATAATTAATTTATGGGGCTAAGCAGTCAGTCTAGGAGTGTGAGTTATTAAAAAATTGTATTTACCTTTCAAAAAAGTTTTACTAGTATAAGATGCTCAAAAGGAAAGCATACTTCTGTATGAAGTAGTTATCTTACTGGATGTGTGTTTGATAAAAAAAAAAAACCAAACCAGAAGCAAACAGAAAACAACAAAAACTTTATGGAAGTAAAAAGCAAACCAAACCAACCAATCAAACAAGCAAAAACCAAACACAAGAAAACAGACCACAAAACAAAATGAAAAAAAAAAAAAAAGGAAATTCCAAGGCATATTATGCTTAAAATATTTATTTAGCTTTTATATAAATGTCTTAAAGATTTTCCATCCATTTTCTTTCCATCTTCTAAAATTAATTTTTAGGAAGGTATATTAAAAACATCTTAAACAGTCATTTACTTTTAAATTCAAAATGGATAATTCATTGTCTGGACTCCTGTGTCTCTTTGTGTTAAGAAAAGTAGAAGTATTATATAACTGCTTCATTCTTTTTACCATATCATATCTTACAGGAATATTAGTGTATCATGCACTAAGAAAAATTCTCTTTCCTACTTTCATGCTTGTTTATTCTATATTAAAAGAGGGTTTACTTTTTCTTCTGGTAAAAATAGAGTCTATTTTTCAAGAAAGAGGTAGAGGATATTAGTCCAGAGTTCTATCTCTGAATCTGCTATGAGGTAAAAATTAGAGATGTATCACTTCGTTTCAAAATAAGGATTGTGTTTTGTAGGGGGTGATATGAGTAGGAATTGTGGCTTAAAATTGTATACCAGATGCAATTATGTGTTCAGATATGGGCTCTTTCTGTCCCACATCCAGCATTCCACATCCACATCCTTCCTGCAGCTAACCCTTTCTGCCATATATCTCTTCATTTGCAGTCCCTGACTTGTGTTTTCCAATAGATATTCTGGGTGCTCACGTAGGAATGGAGACTGCTCTGGGCTCCTGCTGGCAGAGGGAAAAGGGGACAGGCTAATAAGCTTGTGATCATGACCAAAATTGCAATACTTTTTCATGCTCTCTCTAGTGTCTGAGGGTTCTGAATTGTTTTGGAACGCTGTGAGCATACAGGACAGAGGTTAAAGTGTGAATCAGGTGAAAAGAGCTTTGTAAGGATCCCTCAAGGCCCTTTAACTGGCTAAGAAAAAAGAAATCCCACTACACATCATGCCAGGGGGAACTGTTATGTTTGTGAAGTGCTTTTCTATTTTGTGGTATTTTTGGAAAAAAAAAATCTTGCTCTTGCTGTCCCATGGAGGTTTTAAAGGATAAAGTTAAATACAATTCCAATAGAAGCATACCTGGGATGATGTCAGAAATATAAATAGATAATTGAGCTTATTTATATTTGCTTTCTTAATAACCAAGAATAAAAATAATACACAAGAGGATGCTTGTCAGTCATCAGCAATGCAGGAAGAGAGGTGTCTGTGGCGGGGGTGGGACTATCCTAGTCAGGTCAGAAATACACAAAGTTGGAAAGGATTCAAAGCCTGGTAAAACTGATGATGGGTATGTACTTGGCTTTAAAGTAATCTTTGAAATATATTCACTACTTGTGTCTCTGTGACCATAGCAAGGATTTTCTTCTGATCAGGTGAATTGATATGTCACATAAACAATTTGCCCAAACCTGTGCAGGTAGTCAGTACAAGTATCAGCCTTTCTGAGTCAGTGCTTGGTTTAGATGTTGTGTTGTGACAAAATCCCTGCATTTTTTTGATGGAACTTGATTTGCATTTTGGTAATCACTTTTCTGCTATGTTTTCTGTAAGCTAATTTAAAAATGAGTCAAAGTTCTGTGTTTCAGTAAACTTTTAATGAATGCAATGTGGTAATACTCTGCTTAGGGACTAATCAGGGAAAGCAGACAAAACAAAATAGAAACATCTCTCTAGTGCAATCTTAAAATTTAAATAAAATTAAGCAGACCACATCACTCTTGAAGCAATCTATATATTATACAGATAATGAAGGATATTTTTAAAGTCCAAGTGTTTAAACTAAATGAACTGTAAAACACATTTAAAAAATGCACAAAAGTTCCCACTTCTTAAATGTGTGTGTTTCAAGCCTCAAACTAGAAGTTAAAAGTTAGTAGTTATGTTTCCCAGAGCTATTCTTAAACATCAGAAGGAAAAAACAGGGGGAGGAATCAATTTTGTTAGTATAAAACAAATTTCTGATGAATGCTGATGAATAGATTAACAAAAATGTGTGAAAATCATGAGAATTGCATTAGGGGATCCTGGGAAGCAAACCAGCTTCTCTTGTTTCAGTGTTACCTGTCTGGGACACGGTGAGCTTTTTTTATTTTTTTATGGAGTCTGCTGCAGTTGTAAAGCTGGGAATTTAGATGCTGCCCTTGGTATTGGAGACCTGATGGAGGAGTTTTCTCTGATTATTTCAAGATATCTCTGTGGCAGAGTTTATTCTCGGCTCCAGGTCCTGGCTGGTATGAGTGCACATCAATTCTACAGGCAGAGGCAAAAGGATGTCCTAGAGATAATAAATTTCTAAACTGGGATGAAAAAACAGGAAGTTTAATGGGAATTACAATTAAACAAACAAACAAACAAAAAAAAAAAAACAAAACAAAAAACAAAAAAAACA
>JAOTQP010000001.1:107804690-107829077 GCA_026413545.1 Cichladusa arquata | reverse complement strand
TTAAAAAAAAAAAAAAAAAAAAAAAAAAAAAAAAAAAAAAAAAAATTGGAGTATCATAAAATTATCAAAATGTAATTCTAACGGAATGATCTAACTATAGGCTTCCCCCCGCCTTAATTGCAAATATGAGCTTCTTTCAGCAGGGGCAAGCATATGGATTTCTCTTGACTGCAAAAATTTCAGCACTGCTCCCTGGCACTTCAGTTGTCTCAAAGATTTTCAGGAACCCGTTTGTCACTACACTGGGTGATGACAGACCAAACCTATTTGTCACTGTGAGTGACAAATAATGTGCACCATGAGGGACTTTTTGGCTGTATTTCATTTGTAAATCACAAATGCAATAAGGCATATTTGAAATCCCCCACAAAGAGTGAATGAGGGACTTGCTGCATATTTTATTTGTATACTGTAGTATTCTAATTCTGCACAATATGTAAGAATAATTGCAAAGAAAAAAGGTTTGTGACTTTTTTTTTCCTCAGAGTTTGTGAACTATGCTCATAAACTTTTTGAGGAAAATGTAAGCTTGAGGTTTCTCATTTTGAATTAAGGCACCAAAAAAAGGAGAGTTTTATTTTGCAGCCATTGGCATGAAATTCACAGGCTGTTACTCCTATTACTTATTGACATGAAAAATCTGACCCTGGGAAGTAATATTATAGCATCTATAGTATACAAATACTAGTAAAACAGAAAGCTTATGGTAGGGCCAACATTAATCTTAAAGCAGTGAGCACTGTTTTGGTTATATCACACATCTGATTTGGCTGTTTTGTGAAGTTTGAGGCACTGTCACAGATCAGAGACATTGGTGGTTTATTTATTTTTAAAATCATCTCACCCTCTACACAAAGCTCTTCAGTGTCATGATATTGAGTTTGGCTTTGAGTGTGTTTTGTTCACGTGATGGATTTTTTTTTTATTTTGAAATATTTCTATTTATAAAGACAAGCCTGAAACGAATCTGAAGAGTTGCTATCCTTTAATACCTTTTATTTAGCACATCTTGAACACATGAAACTCCTGCACAGAATAGTTTAGTGGTATTATGACACTCTCACGACATTAGGTGCCAATGCTCTTGTCCTGATACAGTTGCTTGAACATTCATGTTTAGACATTGTCTACCATTTTGTTTTAATTATAGGTTGTCTTATTGGCCTCAGACACCTCCCACTCATAAATTATGACCTGGACATAAATATATATTGGTTCAGATGCAAAAATTCAGCTTGCAAGTGCTGCATGGTAGTAATATTACCATGGGGAAAAGGAGGAAAGACAACAGCTTTCCTGAAAGCTTGATAAATATTTCTCTCCTGATGAATATCATTCTGAAGTTCAAGTTCTTCAGCTCAAGTAGCAGGGATGGTCTCTCACTGAAATATATCAACTTGCTGAATACTGATCAACTTTATGATGATAATATCAGTTAATTGGTATTGCTGCAAGACCATCATTTTACCAGTAACATATCCTTCTATCTAAAGCATATTTTTTGTTGCACATGTAACCATTTAGGCAAATTAGTAGTTAGGTCAAAGAAACAGCTTTCTACTGAAGTGCTGTTATACTCTTTTCAAAAGTCAGTCTTTAATTTAGGATTTTTGAGTGCTTTTTCCATGACTCTTGGAAGGCATTATCTCCTTGCCTGGGCTAAAATTAGAAATAAAACAAAACTGCATTTCTACAGAGAGGAACTTTCATCTGGGCTAACAGTAAATCTTCAGATCTCATATTTAGTGGAGGGCTTGTTTTATTTTCTTGTAATATCTTATTTTATTTGATTCTGAACTACATTCACAGTAATTCTATTAGCACAAACAAACTGATACACTATCCTTTCATCTTTTTCACCTATATTAAAATGCTACCTAAGGATGATAGAGTGTTTTTCCCATTCCAATACAGCATTGTGTATGTCAATAGAATTGAATAAAATAGAATTCCCACAAGGGGATTTCATTACTCTTGTCATTTATGATTTTAAATAGTATTAGCAATGATTTTAAATGCAATTATTCTTTTTCAGAATGTAGATCAGTAAAAGTAAGGAAAGCCTTATTTTGATGACATTAAATGTATTCCAAATTTACTTACACCAGACTGAGGGAACCAACTCCTGGCTAAAAATAGTGTGTTTGTATAACAGGGAACCTTTCTGTGAGCACATGTTGTGTAGGAGCACTTATCTGCTCTTGGCATTCCACACTCCTTGCAGCCTGGGCCTCACAGCTTTTGGAAGTCACAGGTAAGGGGAAAATAAGAAGAAAGCTGAGTCTTGATTATTGCAGCAATAGTGGAATCTGAGCTGTGGGGAGCCAGTGCTGAGGCCCATAATTGTTCACTTATTCAAAAGGAGTTGTGACTGAGCAAGGGTTCCACAGAAAATCTGAGGATGGCACATGATTTCTAGTGAAGGACTAATTTTTAAATTATATTATGGCAATCTGTTGCTCAGCATTTCAAGAACGATTTTTTTTTCCCCTTGATATTTAGAGAATCAAAAGAACAATAAATTATGAGAAAGACAGATGAAATACTTGAAAATGTGCTTGGAGCTGAGAGTTTGAACTAATCTAAGAAATACTGGAACAGTATGAAGATACCATTAGGCTATAGATGCACATTATAAGAAAAAGGAATTGATCTCTAAAACTCAAGTTTTCTTTTTTTATATCAATTTGAACAGAAGTGGATAGTTACTGCTTGAAGTTGATCTGTAGCCTAACCACTAGCACTGCTCATTTTGGGCTTAGAACCTAAACATTAATGCCAGGACAGAAACTGTCCTCTGGCCAGACACAAAGAAAATAACTACTCCTTTCCTTAGAAATGTCCTGCGCTTAAGTGGTAAGCAAGAAAAAAGGAAACATCTTGAAGGCCAACATTGTGAGAGATAATCCAAAACAGTTTGCACTGTTTAAAATTATTTAACTCTCTGTACAAAGTTCTTCAATGTCTTGACATTGAATTTTTGAATTTGGCTCTGAATGTGTTTTGGTCATGTGTTGGATTTTTTTTTCTTCTCAGCACCCTTCTACAGCATTCACTAGTGTTTAAACCATCATAAAAATAAGAAGAGGAAAAAAAAAAAAAAAAAAGAACTTTAGTGTCTGGGTTTTTTGGTGATTTTTTGTTGTTGCTGTTGGGTTCTTTTGGGTTTGTTTTGTTTTATTTTGTTTTCGTTTTTTGTTTGTTTTGAGAGAACGACATGTTGTAGCATATAAAGCTAATAGAAAACCAAATAACCTAGTAGTAAAAACAAAGCACATCTTCTAGGCCCACATAAAATGAAGAGTACATCTGTCTTAGAGTGATGAATTGCTTCATTTCTTTTTGAAATTTGTGTATTGCTTTTAAATACTTCTATTAAATACTTTTTAAATAGTCTTTCATCAAACTGTAACTGCTCAAGTGATACTGAAAGTAAAAGTACTGAGCAAGTTGTAAGAGAGAAAACAGAAATCTGAAATATAAGCTGCCAAAAACGTTTCTATTCATCAAAAGTGACAAAGTCATGGTTGCAAATTCTATATGCCAGAACTTAGAAACTTTCTAAGTTTCCCCATTGTATCCTGAATTTAATAGGCAGGTTGTGAGAAAAACACTAATTAAAGGAATTGGTGGGTTTTCTCCAGCACTGAATTATGAGGTCATTACTACTTGTTAAAATCCTTATCCCACTTAAATATTCATAATATTCTATTAGGTCTTTTGCAGACAGGGAGATTATGATAATGCATCTAGCACTTGTTATTAGTGGGTAGTTTTCATCAGTATTCCAGATTAGTCCACTACTCTGAGCCATAGCCACATCAACATAAATCACCAATGCAATTGCTAAACAAAAGTAACTTCTCTGTGGGAAGGACACTGCTGGTTGCTTTACTTTCAATAATTTTCTCTTCTGCATTACTTGCAGCACTTTGAAACCTGAAAACGCAATTTCTCTCGCTATTGATTTTTGTTCTTTCCCATTTAGTAAGCACTGAGGTAGATGGAGATCTATGCATGTACCTTTCCATGGGGTGAGCCTGGAATATGTTTTATTGTTTCAGTGTGTTTTTTCAGCAGCTTAGGAGCCTGGTCTCAGTGTGTGTGTGGAGCACTTCACCTGCAAAATCAGAAGTATTATTTGGTTACAGAAAGTTCTGATGAGCTCCCTTATTTTAGTGGATGTGCTATGCAGCACTGCAATGACCTTTGATTAAGTCCACATTCTTCACACATCCTTTAGCTGTCTAATTCTGATAGCCCCTCTGCATATTTGAGCACTTGAAGGATTTGAAAGTACAAAAGTTTGTAAATTCATAACTTCAGGTTTATGTTAAACTGGAGCCTTAGTATTCTTTCTTTATAAGCAAAATTTAATTCTATTTATTTATAGGTTTCTGTTAAAGGTATCTCTCACATACAGAGTTTTCTATTAAAGCAGCATCTATTAAAGCAGGTCAAGCAGTGGAACTGGAGGAAATATCATTGTGCTTACACAGCTCAAGTGTGTGATTGCTCTTTCATCCATTTAAACAACATGGTAGCTAAAGGATTTTTCCAATACAGGACAAGGTTAGTAACATAGCTGAAGTGTTTTCATCTTGCTCAAGTTTTGGTCAAATGAATGTATGATCTCTAGATTGAAATTAAAATGAAATCATAATAGAACTATAAAATAAGTAATATCTCTGTTCCAAGATAGAATATTGTACTTTTTGTAATATTCTACTTTTTCACTTTTCAGAGAAGCCAAGGGATCAGCAGTATCTGGAGTCCACCTTAGTTTCTTTTCTTTTTTCTTTCTATTTTCGGTCTGCCAGCTCCATCAGTCTCACCTTTCCTAAAAAAAAGCAGAAGTTACTTGTGCCACATGGTATGAACAGGAAAGAAACTGGTTTGTTAGGGACATGGAACTGGAAAGTGATTTGAAGCTGGTAACCTGGTGTAATCTGGCATTGCCCTGGGGATTTCATGTGAGAAAAATAACAAATTGTCTAACAGGGTCATCACAACAGCAACCACAGCAAATATGGGACAAGGAGAAAAGGGAAGATCGTGGCTGCTTCTCTACAGCTTCCACTGGAAGCTGCAAAGCACTGAAGGTATTTTCAGTAAAAGCAGAAGTCCAGGGTGATTATTCCTTGCAGATGCAGATCACAAATGTGATAGTGCTAGAGAGAAACTACAGGTCCTTAATGAAATTCAGTCTTGCAATACACATTCCACAGAAGAGATATAAACCAGTTTGGGAATGTAGTTGCTTGGGTGGATGTCTGGGCATCTTGTTCTGGGTTTTGGGGTTTCCTTTTGACTTTGATGAGTCTGACTATTCAATCTGCCCTACTTCAGTCTATTCAAGTGCAGTCAGAGAGAAAAAAGTTCTGCTAGAATGAAAGTTGGACATCTCTTGGGAAGATGAGCTTCACTGACAATCCTTGTTTAGTCTCAGCAAGAGGAAAAACTGTTTTAAATAGAATGGTATAAAGGGACTGTTTAAAAAACCAAAAATCTGTGATATTCACCAGCATGGCTACTGTTCCCAGATATCAAAATATTAAAATGCAGATGGATCTTTGTCAGCTGGGTTAACTCCCACTCATGAAGAACAGTTACTGATTTCCATCACACCAGTGCAGAGTTGTGTGCTCAATAAAGGGAAAATAGACTACACTCTACATCCTTCTTTTCTTAAATGGGAAAATTACTTGTATTTTTCAGAGTTCATTATGAAGTTTAATAAATAGCAAACACAAATTAAAAAATTCTTTAAACAATAAGATTTCGAGATTAAAATATCCTCTCCTTTCTGGGCTAAACAGTGGTATAACAAGCTCAAGTGATATGATCCTATGACATGAGTTATATAGACTTAAAATAAATATTTAGTGAGTTAGTTCCATGTGATTTGTCATGAATCAACAGTCTACTCCCTACCAAATTCTACGATAAATGTGTCTAATTATGACATTTGACTATATATAGTGGGATGAGGATCCATATTTTGTTGGCTGGTTGATTTTGAAGGGTTGTTATTTTTGTTGTTGTTTTCTCTGAAAGAAAGGAAACTGCCAGTGATTATCAGTATTATTTCTTGCTTTTGGTACAAATAATTAAAGGAGAAGTCTGAGGGGAGAATAAAGACCCAATTTCTTACTCTAATTTAAAGTGACTAGTTTAAGATAGTCACTTTTATGAAGTAACTTACTTGAACAGTGTTTAGACAAACTTTAGGGGGAAAAATAAAGGATATATCATAGGATCACAGTTTCTGTGAATTACATCATTGTTAATCTTGTGTTTATAAAGCCAGTTTAGAAGACTTGAAAACGCATTAAAGATTCAAACTAGTTTTTTCACAATAGTGTTAAAACATTGTATCTTTGACTTTTCACAGCCTGGTGTTAGCTAAAGGATTTCTTTTTTGTGTTTCCCACAGCATGTGACATAAGAGGAAAAAAAAGAAAGCTGATCTCATATAAGTGAGCATTTTTTAAACATCAGATTAGGTGGATAGATTTTTGATGTTTCAGGTCTAAAAGTAAAGACATAAGGGAACCAACCATAAATAGGACATCAGCATGGTCTTTACTGAACTTGTAGTTTTCCATTTTTACCAAGTGCTTTTCAATGGCAGATTCTAATCATTATTGGATAGTGCTGCACGGTGTTTCTAAAAAATACATAAAAGCAAGTGGGTTTGTCTTTTCTTGCAGTAATTTTTTTTTATATGCAGATACAAAGACAATACATTCAAAGTAGAATTCATATTATTTACACTAACACATTTTTGTTATTTTCAATCTTAGCTGCAACATAATCAACTGTCTTCTTTCGATGAGTCATCTAACAATATAAATTCCTAAGAATAGTATTGGTCTATTCATGTAACTTGGTTATTGAGCAGAGGAGAAACTGAACTGCAATTCTACTTGCCATCAAAAGCACACAGGTGGACAATCTTTGTGATTCAGATGCAACTATGTGTAGTAACTTTTCTCTGATTCATTGCTTACCACAAAATCTTTCAGAAGACAGGAAGTTTAAATAACTTAAAATGAGACAGGAGATTATAGGAGATGTGATTGAAATGTAGACTTTTTCTTATTCCTAATCATCATAGATCATAATGCAGAGATTTTTCACTTTAAGAAGTGTGGTGGGGCAGGAAGAGGGAACAAGGCTATGGGTTAACTAAATCTGCTGCACAACAGTAAGGGAACTACTAAAAAGCACTCTGAGAAATTTCCCTGGGTTCTTGGAAAGCTTGCAGAGTGTGATTTCTAGTGGGTGGTGTTCATATTTATGAAAGCAGTTATGAAAGCTATTAGCCTGTTCTGCTGAGCACAGACATCTGTGGTGTCCGTGAAAATCCTCCTCTGGTGCAACAGATCCTTTCTGGATCACATCTCTCCCATAAATCGGCATCTTCTATCACTGTAACTTTCATTGTATCCCTCAGACCAGCTGAAGGTCTGGCCTTGGAGCATCTGGGATGTGCAGGTTCTATGTACTGAAATTTAAGGTTTGTGACCTGAGCATGGGTAAGCTTGGGATCTTGGACTTAGTTCAATTATGCTGTAAGCTACAATAACTCTGTCATTGTGGAGAAATGTATCAGATAGCTCAGCTACTTGGACAGCACACAGTTTAGAATTTATTAGCTGCTGCTCTGCTCCTAATTTAGTGGCACAGTCTCATCTCATTGAAAGTTTAATTGCCATTATTGAGTAATCATTTTGATAGGTTATTCCATTTTCTGCCCTGTTTATCTTCTGTTCTTAAGTGTCTTGCTTTCCTCTTTCAACATTGCCATTTCAATCTGAGCTACTTCTGACTAATTCTCAATATTTTCCAGCCTTTTTTTAGTGGCACAATCAGTGCTTGATGGCATCTCTATGTCCTCTGCAATTCTGTCAAATTGGCTGGTATGGAGAGACTTGAGTACTGCAATTTCCCTTCTGCTGTTGCACCATTTTGACACATGGGATTTTTTGTCTTCCACCCTTTTTTCTCAGTTTTTTCCTACACAATAAGATTGTTTTTATGTTTAAATCAATTACCCATTGGAAAAGTTAGCTTTCTGAAAAAATCTCCTATGTGCAGAGTACCTCCAATATCTTCTAGGGTGTGTACATAAAATAAGGAATTTTCTAAGGTGCAATCATGGTCTATAGCAGATAGTTAGCAGGCAAAGCCATTCTTTTATACTGGTTATTTTTTGTACCATAATCAACTTAAAAGTGCTTCTACCCTGTCATTATGCATATCACATTTTGGTTTTTTCATGGACATTTGCAATAAGAAATGAAATTAACCTAGGACCTCCAAAATAATCTGATTTTTCTTTCACAAGTTACATGATTTTTATCACTACAGTATCTTTTGTGCCCTTTTATGCATCCTCTGGTGTGTGCTCATACATGCAAAAAACCCCACTCATAATGACAACAAGATCCCTGCAAGGGAGATGAGATGAGATAAGCAACAATGGATTGTTATTTGAATCTTTGGAGAGACTGCTAAAGATGAATAGTAATAAAAACTTACTTTTCTGCCTTAATTGATGCTATTTACTTATTCTCCTTCTTAGTATTTCATATTAGTATTACCTCAGGCTATATTTATTTCATAGATTTAATTACTGATATTTTTGATGTACCAAGTAACATCCAAAGTCTTTTTCTTTCCTGATGGATATTTTAATGGCCACGGTATGTTAAAAGTTGGTGGTCATTTAATGGATACTTTAACTCCACTGAAACTCTGTGTACAATAAAAGTGTTTTGCATGATTTTCATGACTCCTGACATCCTGACTCTTCATCCCCCTGCACCACTGTGGGGGTGCAAAAATCAGGAGTGAAGTTGAGCCTGGGAAGACAGGAGGCATGAGGGGAAGGTGATTTAAGATTTTGTTTCATTTCTCTGATTTTGATGTGTAATAAATTAAACTAATTTCCCCAACTTAGCAGGAACTGGTGAAGGATCTGTCCCTTCCTTGCTTGTCCCATTTTGGGAGCTTTTCTCTCCCCTGTCCAGCTGAAGGAGTGACAGAGTGGCTTTGGGAGACTCCTGGCCTGCAGACAGGATCAACCCACAACAGGATGGAAACAAGAGAGAAGGCACCAGATTGCTGAATGGACCTGGTAAGGATTTGGGGATTATGAGTTTAAAAAACCAAAATTAAATATAAAAAAGAATGCTTCTCTCAATAGACCACTATTCAATGAACCAAAACAGTTAATAATTATATATATGACTAAACAGAAGTATTTCTTTTTGCGTAGTAGAACTTGTTGTAAATTAGTTTATTTTTCCAGGTGAATCTACCTAGCTGTTTTGCTTCTCCTGACTGTAGTTCTTCAAGAAATGGTGAGTTGGAATGAAATTATTGAGTGGTTAATTTAAGAAATTCTGATCCAGATGGAATTAATTAAACAGGATAATTACTTTAATTCCAATGCTTTTATTACTGTAGTAAAAGTGTATTTTTATAAGGTTTTAAAACTCATGTCCATTGCTCCTTCATAGCATCTGTAAGAAACTGCAGTAACATCATTTCTATGATGCCCCCTGGTTTGTTTATTTGAGAACTTGTTTCCTCTGTCACAGTTCTTTTAATCTCATGGAGATAAATACCTTATAGCCAGTCAAAGGTCATTTCTATTTGGCTTCAACATTTCTGTTTTCAGGCTTACTCAAGGTATCTCTGTTCCAGTGAACAACACATAATTTTTGTGCCCTATTTTGAATCTGAATCGTCCATCCTGTAAAGAAAAGGGAAAAACATCAAAAATTGACCAAAGTGGAAACTTAATTATTTCCATGAGTGGCAAAAGAGGATTTTAAAAGCTCTTTTAAAGTTGTCAGCACTGCATCTCTCATTATGTTTGTGCTAAGAACTGTAGAGTTTATTTTAAGTATATTCTCTGTGTGTGTGTATATGCACAGATGCGTTAACCCTGTACATTGTGCTGGTCACAGGCTCTGCAGTAAAGACATGTTCATCTACTCTGGAGACTGAAAAGACCCACTGAGAAATTCTAGTCCTGTATCTGTTGCAGGGTTTCTATTTGCCCTTCCAGCACTAGGGACTGCAAAGTTTTCAAAGTGTGGCAAGTCTCCTGGCTGTTAATATCTTTTTCATCCTGCCAGCCTGGAACTTAACCAGACACAGTTTTATTGTGCATATTTAAGTCAGAATAATTTCTCACAGATGCTCATGTATCTCAATTCCCATTTATGTATCATTTTTACTACCATCTGATATTGTGACCTGCAGTTCGTATTTATTGCCATTACCCAAGCCATCCAAGTCTTCTTTAATAGTACTAAACAAAAAGTGTGAATAATTATATATGTTCTTAGAGAAAATGCACATTATCTGAACTGGTTATGCACAGCTGTTAACATTTAAATCCCATCTGTAAGTGGAAACAATTATCTTTAAATTCTACATGCAATAAAACCCACAGAATACTTCTGGCCTTTTCTGAAATTTGTCTTTGGAAATTAATACTGAAAATGGGTGTCTTCTTCATTACTGTTTTCCTAATACAGACTATGGATGGAATGTACTGTTAGTGTAGGAGTGAGATCTGAGGCCTGGATCTCTGTTATTCAGAAAGACAGACTTTATCCTGAATTTTTTAACAAATAAAACAATTTAGATTTGTGAGAAGAGATTCCTGGGCTAATTCTAAGTACAGCCCTTGCAGGATGTCACAGCTTTGAGATGGCAACTTTTAATAAGCATGGAAGTGCTCAAAGAGGTTCTCCATGGGGTCTGTTTTGTGACTGCAATCAGAAGATCTGTGATGCACTTTCAATACACCTGAAACTGAAGTTTTATTTTACCAGTCTAACTTGTCTTTTCAAAAACCTCTCCCCTTTTACCTCCCTTTCTGCTGCTAATGGTAGATGGCAGCTGTCTCGAGACCTCAGCAGTCCATGCTTTTCTTGTCAATGAAAGTGTTTTCCTGTTGGCATTGACAGACAGAAATATTTTCATGCCATCTTTTTGAAGTTTCCTCTGATGGACTGGATGAGTGTAACTGTTAGCTCTCTTAAATTATTCCACTCTTATTTTTAATATGTGACTTTACAGCTCAAGAATAAATTTTTTGCATTTATCAGACAGCTTATAATTACCTCTCATTAGAGGATGTCCAGCAAGAGGATCATTGTGGTTGCACTAAATCACCATTACATCCTTCAAAAACCTTGCATCTGACATATTATCATAAGGGCAAGCAAAGATAGACATAACATCCTGGATAAATAGATAGCAAGGAACCTAAAAATCAATCATCTAATGCAGGAACAAGTTAATATATCTGAGACTAGATGGTCTTTTTTTAATACTTCCAAGAAAGGTGTATTTATTTTCTGTCTGAATTAGCTGAGTCCAGTTTGAAATCTAGTCACAACTCTATTGTTCTTGCCCTGGAGATGTAGTATTAAAATGTATATAACTGACTTCAAAAGTGTGGGAATATGGTTGTATTCTCCGAAAGCATCTGAACAAAAATGAAAAAAAAAAATATATTACTGGAGGAATCTTAGGCTATCTGAGATAGATATTGGCATTTTGACGTACAGAGTGCTGAATTCCAACAGTAATCTTATGCACAGTATGGATACCTGAGTGTGCAGTCAATAAAGGTCAGAAAATCATAGATTTATGTTTGGTGTGAAAGGGATCTTACAGGTTACCTTGTCCAATGCCCAAGATGCTTCTCTCAAGAGAAGATGCTTTTCTTGGCTGTTTTCCTTGCAGTTAGGAAGTGAGTGATATTCCTACAATATAAAAATTGGGGCTTTCTGAATCTACTCTACTCCCTTACTTAAAGGGAAAAAATAGGAGATAAGACATTGGAGAAAAAAAAAGATAACATTCTTGTTCTTTAAAATGTACTGGAAAGAACATAATTCTTCAGAGAAAATCAATACATCTTCTGCAAACTAAATATGCTCACTTCAATATTTGCACTATTTCAATGCCTTTTCATTTTAAATGAGTCTTTAGATGCACTGGCATCACAGTGAAGAAACATATCAAAACAAGATTTAGTAAGGTCAAAGTTTTGAGATCCTCATAAGAAGAAAATGTGAAAGTGCCCTCTGTGCCATTTTATGTCAATATCTTTTATTTATGCCTACATACCTGAAAAAAGAAACTTTGGGAAACAAGGCCAAAGAGAAGGGAGTTATGTGCTGAGAGAGAACATGTGAGAGGCTCCAAAGAATCCATCAGCTCTGGAGAATAGTGGCCTTATTGGATCCACAGGAATTGTTGAACTTAAGACAACAGTCAGCTGAAAATGTGTAAGACCATTGGCACTTATTGGTATCAAAGGCAGGCGTATAGTTCAGACCAGATCCAGGAGTACAGTGGCTCTTATATGCAGACAAAGTCAATAGGATTAGTTACAGAAGTTGAAGTTGAAGCAAAAAAATAAAAATTCCTTGAAGGACTTTCTGTCTTAAAAGTCAGTGGTGCATCCCTGACTTGTTCCACTTCAGAATAAATAGCTGGGGTTGGCCTTCCAGCTGTCTCACCAACCATGAGAAGGGTGTGTATTCATGTGTAAGGAACCAAGCAAAGGAATGCCCTGTGTGAAGTTATCTGCTGTTAATAAAACCAACTTATTTATTATAACACCTTAAATTATTGACTGTGATCTGTCTTGACCCAGTCATCTTTCTTTTCTGTCTATGAGAGAAAAGGATATTTATGACAAAGGAATACAATGAATTTTTTCCTACCTATTTATTCTTAAAATACATCCTTTCATGGAGATGTATGTAAATTAGATTCCTGGCAAGGACAGCCTTCAGAATCGAGTTTAAACTTTGAGTTTGAAATTTCAGACTGAAATTTCCAACATGTGTCCACCAGGGAAAGAATCAACTTGTTGAAATGTTAATAACGTGGTCTTAAACAGCAACTAGTTCTGAACACCCAAAGAGCATCTAGTATGGGGGAGAAGCTTTAGGTAATGAAGTAAAAGGCTGAATTCAAGTTTTGACTGGCTTGAAATAAAAGCAAAAAAAAGGATGGAAGAAAGGCTATAATTATTGGAAGAACATAATGTGATGCTTAGACAGGATGTGAAATTCGCTGAGGAACATATTGCGGCTATAATTAGAGATAGTGTTTCAGTCACTTTAAAAATGAGTCATTAGAGAATGCATTAAAAAGAAAAATTCTACATCTGTTGGGTCTCCCAGTTGGGACAAAAATATGAGACCTAAAAGGGAAATGCAAATTCTTTCTTCTATGGAGCTCTGAGGTTAAATTCCAGAAGTGAAGCACAAATAATGCTCTGAAGTTGGAAACAAATAAAAACAAGAGTATAGATGGCTTGCAATACTTTCTATACATGCTTCTAGAACATATACAAGAACATTGATACTTATTCTGCAAGGAGTTGAAATTGATTGCTTAGAGTTTTACAGAATATTCCTCTCATCTTTCATCATTGCTTCCAATAGTAGGCAGGGAAAAATAGTTCCACTGTATATTTTTGTAATGTACACTAGATAAGAATAGTTCAGTGACTTGTCTCAGTTCTTCTGCGTCCATTCTTCAATATGAAATGAGCTAGATGGAGAACAGCTTTTGTTATTCATTGCTCGTCTGTAATAAACAATTTTCAATTAATTTCTTTTCTAATTGTGCTAGGACTAGGGGTGAGAAGCACAGATGTCAAGTTTTGATTGCATTGGCTTTTACAAAGAGCTGAATTTTCTGGGGGAGGAGAAGTTTGTGGGAAGGAGGTCAATGTGTGTATCTGGCAGCGCATTGCTTTCAGGCTGTCTGCATGAGGGTATGTTCTACAATAAAATATATTGCCTAGCAATTTTAATCAAATCAGCAAATTAAAGGAAAATGAGATACACAGTAAAAAAGACAATTGACTATTTGGTCCAACAGTTTCTTCTTTTTTTGGCCTCTAATATAGAGTATGCAGTGGATCTCTTTATTTAAGATGATTGCAATCTGTTTTGAAAAGTATTTCTCTATGGAGTTTTGCCACAGACTAAACTTATGTAGACTTGTAATAAAATAAGACGATTCCATATCAGTCTACCTAGATTGAAAAAGCGTGACCCTAAAGAAAGAAACAAACAAAAAAAACCCAGACAAACTGGGAAGATTTGGAGTCTCTGTAAGTACACAAGCAATATGGTTGTGAACTGCTGTGGAACTCAGGTGTGTAAGACTTTGCTGAGTCCAGTTAGAATTTTTTTTAAAAAAGGTATGCTCTGTACTTCAAATTATTTATGTGGCTTATGAAACTTCTTGATGAGTGCCAATTGTGAAGACCAACAAATAGTTTTAGAACAATTAATTATTTCAACATACAAAAGGTAAGGTGAGATAAGTTTGAAGTCAACTATTTTGTCTTCATCATACTGTCTGAATGTGGTTATTGTTATAATTATCAATGCAAGAATGGTGTTTCTGCTCAACTTAAGTTACCTCCAAGAGATGAGATCTCATAATTTGCTTGCCAGTTAAGCCTTAGGTCTGAGGAAGTGCACAGGAAATGTTATTCTAGAGATGGCTTAATACCAAAACACTGTATTTGTCTGACACACTGCCTTGTGGAGGCTGAGTCTTCTCCTCTCCTGCCTTTCAAAATTTTTAGTAGTATTCAAGACAAAGCAGCTTCTGGGCTTTAACAAGAAATGAAAACACCTTAGAATTAACTCAATTCTCATAATAACTGCTATATTTTTTCTTTAGCTTTATTAAATAGTGGTTGGAAGACAAGTTATTGATAGCTTTCCTAGAATTCAAATATGTTTATTTAATTTATTAATCCTGTCTCTGCTAAGCTGTCACAAAGATGATCTCTTGAATAAGGGTAACCTGTTTCCTGAGAAACTAATAGAAAAGTTTTGTGCAGTTGTATAGTTCAGCAAAGATAACTAACTGTTTATCCCTCTTGAAATGGATAAAATCAAAGCTTAATTTAAAATTAAAAATATTTTACCTTTACATGCAATCTCTAGGCAGTTCTGGTCTGTGAATATTTACATCAGTCTAAGTAAGAGGTATTGTCTAAAGCACTCAAATATTTTAGCACACTTTATTTTCCTTGAAAGGAGGGGAGAAATGCTCACCAGGCAGCAGGCACAGAGGATGCTCCATCAGCTGTCTGCAGCCTAATGTTGGCTGTGACCACCAAGGGCCTGGTCCTCCAGCTGGAGACCCAGAGATAAACACAGAGTGGAATAATCATATTAGAACTATTTGGATATGCTTCAAACGAGAAGGTTTTCTCGGGGAGAGGAATTTTGATGCACGGTATCTGTAAAGCTGATTTAGAACAAATTGTTAGTGAACACTGGAACAGGAGCAACCTCACTAATACATCTGATCATGCTCCTGTGTCAGCATTCCTGCACTGCTGGTGAATGGGAAGGAGGGAAGTTTGTCTCCTGCAAGATTTTAATACTTTAAAGAAGAGTGAAAGTACAAGAAATGCAAAATATGAGTGAGTGAGGGAGAGCAAGTTTAGGTTTTTTAATTTCTGGATTTTTGGGGTTTGTTTGTTTGTTTGTTTATCTGGGTTTTTTTTTTTTTGTTTTTTTTTTTTTTAAGAAACTATTTGTTTTTGAAAGGTCACCTTAGTAAGAGAGGAATGAAAATAAAGCTGTGTTTTACCTTTTACCTTCTGGTGAACCTGAGTGAGCCATTCAAGTCACACTTAGGATGCTATTAAAAGAGTTGCTCTGCTTTTATGTAAATGAAAATATTAATTATCATACTTGAATTTTGAAAGCACAAACATTGCAATACCATCTCAATAACAACTGTAAGTTGGGGGATGGTTTAAGACTAGTGTATTTTAAGCCACTTACAGTTTCTATAATTACACTGAAGGTGTAATACAAAGATACTGCAAAGTAAGGATGACTTTCTTAGTTCAGAAAAAGCATAGTTGTAGCATCAGGGCTAAAACGTGAAAAAAGTTAACCAACTCTTTTTTAACAGCTACAGAGTAAATTTTCATAAAACTCCACTCAGTTTTGAAAGAGAGTGAACTAAAATATTGATGAAGCTCAGTGATATACTTGCATTTTTAATTTCTAACTAATTTTTTTTTATTATTTTTCCCCATTCAAAATAGCCTTTGCCAATTAAAAGTTTGTTTTCATAGTTTTGAGTACAATTAGGAGGGAAATTTATAAAATTATATTTAGAGTATCACCACTAATGCTGGTAATTATTTTTTTCCTATTGTAATTTTTTTTTTCTTGTAAAAAAATAGTCTACATAATAAGGACATTTTGATAAATGAACATCACAAGCAAAATAGGCAACTCTTCCTTGTTCTGGGTTATTCTTTAGCAGTGATTTAGAGATACTTCAGGACTTTAGCAGTTTTGGTAGATAATAGATATAAACTGATCTATAATACCACTTGCATCAATGTTTTATATCTCATATAATATTTTTGAAAAATTGACTTGTGTGGATGATTCTGCTCCTCTGGAAGCTGTGTTACACTGAGTTGTATGGCATTGCCTGGTCCTGCTTCTAGCAGGTGAATTATGCTGGCAGAGTGCTGAGAGTAACTTATTTTCCTGCTTTTTTTCCTGTCTGTTTTCTATGCTGCAAGTGTGTCATACAAAAGTAAATGAGCTGGCAAGACTGCAGTTACTTTGCTTAATAAATGGCAGCTGAGTAGATTCACAGAACAAGCTCTATGGTAGCATTTCTTTCAAAGCACAGACCTGAAGATTAGCAATTATTTCACTGTACATATTTAACTAGTTATAACAAAACACAGCTGAAGAGGATCTGAAAGGAAAAAAAAAATATCCTAAGCATTTTCTTTTCTGTTTAGTTTTTAGATCTGGAACATTCTTCTATCTTTAAACAAACAAATGCAGGAGGCTGCAGTCAGCCTCTTTGCAAACTGGACTGCAAGAATTCAGAGATTTTTTTTTTATTATGTTTTTTATCCATTGCTTACACACCATAATCAACTATCTCAGTAGTCAGAAAGTTATGTTGAGCTTGCAGTTTTTCTCAGATGAAATCCTGTGCTTGAACCATGCTGTGCAAATAGCTTTCCACTGAAATCTCCAGAGCTGTCAAATGTAGTGGGCCAAATTCTGCTCTGAGATGTGCCCTAGCAAGCATCCCATATTCTTCCTCATGTCCTTCATCCTCAACACACACCCCTTTTCTCAAAAGCCCACAAATAAATAAACCTCCATCTCCCCTCAAAACCATCTCTCCCCCCTTAAGGACTAGTTTAAGGCAGGGTGGGCAAAGAAAGCAGACTAAGCCAACTGAAGAACTTAGTTACTTTAATTCAAGTTATAAACCTTTCCTTGTGTGTTCTTCCAAATTAATTTGGGCATGAGAACTGTGTAAGAATTCTGAAAGATTACTATAGTTAATGACAGAAGTCTCATTCAGTATTCGATGCATTAATTTGATATTTATTTTCCTCTCTTTTTGTGTGATCTTTCATGAAATGGCTAGGGAAATAAAATAATTATGAATCTGTTTTCTAACTTTTTCTGTGGTAATACAGTTGAATTATGCTATAAGTAATTTATGGGGAGCTGTTAACACAAATAATTTTTCCCCTGTATTTTTGTCCAATGCTTTCATTTAAAACAGTATACTAATGAATCAAGCTCCAAAGCATTCAAAATTAGCATTTCTATTTTTATGATGCAGTTATTAAAATTAAAGAAAAAGTTTTGAGCAAGTAAAGTTATATTACTGAATTACATAATTTGGTTTCTGAATTATATATTAAATAACTACTGTGACTTTCATTATTTGATAAATTTGTGAAGAATGATGAGAGCAAAATCATAGTCTCTAACTAGATTTCAGTGATGGTACTGAGATTTTAATGGGATCAGCTGACCAGGGGCTGGAAAAATTACAGAATAACTTTAATATCCAGGATAAACTGAATGTGGGAATACTTTTACTCATAGACATAGAAAATCTGAGCATGTGAGAGTATGCCCAGGTATATGCATTCACCTGGATCAAATGGTATTTAACACAATGTGGTTTATAGTAATATGGTACATGCTGTTTGTCACCTAAATCTGTGCCCTCAAGTAAGATAAAAAAGAAATCTCATACATTTGCAAGGGGTTTTGGGTCAACCCAAATTTGAAGGGAAAGATCAAGTTATAAAAACTGTCTTAACAAGAATTTTGTTTGAGGTTACTGATGGAAATGGGAAACCATTTTAAACACTGTTTGGCTTTTATCCATCCAAATTGGCCTGTTCATTCTTGTGTCTTCATATTTTTGTATGTCTGCTGTGAAGAGGGAAAATGGAACTTACAAAAATAGTTAAAAGTCAGTCTGATATTGAGAAAAATGAGATTTATTGGCAGGAGGGAGATGTTACAAGTGAAGCAGTTGAAATAAAGCCATATGTAGGAAAAGTAAAATAAGGTAATAAAGCATGGGATGAATGGCAATAAAAAGACCAAAGATTCCAAATTTGAACAATAGAAGCAGAAGTCAAGCAGTTAGCATGTAACAGATAGAAAGAATTAGTTTAATATGCTGGCAAAGAGGAGGCTATAAATTCTGTGAAAATAAATGGAAGTGAGCCACCATGCTGAACTGGACTAGAAAACCACAGAAACAGGAGGCTTTGATGTAGATTTGATAGGGGTGTCCTGTGGGGCAGAGGTAGGGGAGAGGAGCTGGATGCAGGGATTTCAGAAGATGGAAATACTGCAGAGGACTGTGCTCCCCTGATGGAGCCAGCAATGAGAGCTCTATTGGATGTGGTCATCTTGCAAGCTTAATAAGCACCTCGCTGCCCTAAGAGAAACGTTTTCCTTCCCTTTTTGCCTTTTATTCTGCGGGAAACTGGAGGAAACCTCAGGCACATAATTGCCAGCACCCGTTCACAATTCCTGGATTCAGTCTCCGTGGTTCCAGTCATTAAAGCTCCCTTCCCACAGTTCCATCTGTCCCACGAACTGTGGGTGCATCCCAGTTTCCTTTGTGATGAGTTTAGTCATGGCTGTTTTTTCCATTGAGGTTTGAGTTTGGGGGTGGGTCTGGTGCTTGCATGAGGCTTTTGCTGGTTGGGAACAGTTTAACAAATGCAAGAGCAGTTCAATTGCCCTTCCCAAAAGGCAATATATGGATGTACAAACACGTGTACAGATCAATGATGTCCCTTAACAAAATCCTATATGCCTTTTTTCTCTCTGTCAGGATGCATTTTAAACAATTCCACGGCAAGGCTTTCAGTTCTGGAAGGCACAGCTGCTCAAGTCCTGCATGCATTTCTTTCATGGTGCTATCAACACTGTTTCCTGCAGTTTAAAGGCTTGCAGATAATACTTGAAAAGCTAGACAGTGTAGGCTAAATGACAGCTTTTTGAAAGTGACCAGAAATCCTGTATATTAAATATACAGGATATACATAATATAATATACAGAATACATATACAGGATAATATGCAGAAACCTTGTATTTTCATACACAGGATATACATATACCTATATATATGTATAGGTCACTGAAGACCTAG
Organism: Cichladusa arquata; assembly: GCA_026413545.1. Lineage (NCBI taxonomy): Eukaryota > Metazoa > Chordata > Aves > Passeriformes > Muscicapidae > Cichladusa > Cichladusa arquata. The sequence continues at coordinate 107,809,521 of JAOTQP010000001.1, read as the reverse complement.
GAAAAAACAGAAAGTAGAGTGTTATGCAAAGACTTGTGTATGGTAGTATATGCAATAAAAGTAATTTTCATTTGATACTTTATTTTTCAATATACACTGAATGAAGGATTTTTAAATGTAAGTTCAAAGGCTGAATTTTCTGTATTTCTAGCTTTGGTCACAGGATCTTGTGTTTGTTACAACCTGATTAGATCTTGTCTGAGTCCTTTGAAGTTTTGGGGGAGTATTCATTCCAAACAAAAGTTTTTAAAATATTTTATTTCAGCAGGTTTCTACAGGTAAGTTTTGAAAATTCCACCTCTAATATTTTGTGTTTCTCTGAATATTTACAAGCATATTTAACCTTTATGAATAAGGAATAAATAAGTGCTGGTTGTTAAGTATTTATCAAGGAACAGAGACAATACATAGATTTTTCTATAAAGAATAAGGTTCAATTAGTCTGATTTAACCTTGCTGCAATTACCTTAAAGTAAAATCAAGACTTCAAAGAAAAGATTTGATTTGAATTTTGATGGTGCTTCTAAACACAAGGTTAATCTTTCTTGGCTCTTTATTGTCAGTATTCTACAGTTCGTTTGAGCACCTGGGCTTATACAGGACTTCTTTTTGCACCTGCAATTATTTATACAGCCATTACACAGACTTTTTCACTTTCAGGTAATTGTAGGAACACTTATGTCAGAAGGAGTCTGTGTAAACACCTAAACTGTACTACAGTGTACTGCATTTTCATGTACACTGATATTAAAATTCAGGGAAACATTTCTTTTTTTTTTTCCCCCAATAAAAAATAGGGCCCATGAAGAGTTACTCAAACAATATGAGGTAAAAGATAATTTCTGCCTTTTGTCCTCCAAATTATGTGCTGAAAAAATCTAGAAAAAAATGCTTCAAAGTGACATGTTAATTAAAGTGACAGCTGTATGTTGATCAATATGGAATGAATGAAATTTAAAAAAAAACTCCAGTAAGAAATACAGGAATGTCCAAGAAACGGTGTTACTAAGGAATTTTAGTGTATTACAGAGAAAGAGCCTCATGTATAGGTGAAATCATCACTGTAATGGTGTTTGAGAAAAGCAGCTTGATTATATTTCTTGTATTTTTTTGTACTTATTTTGTGCTTGTATCAAAAGTGAGCAACACTGTATTGAAAAGAAAGGATTTAGCTGTCACATTCTCCATACATCCCTTTCAGTGTCTTCTGTGACAGAGCCTTGCTCCTTCCTTCTTAAAGCTTGCTATTTTGTATTTCTGTTGTAAACAAGTCAAGTTTTTCATATCATAGATCACTTTGAGCAGCTTCTAGGTAACTGCTTTACCATATTTTTTTTTAAACACTATCACATAGAAATTACTTTTCTTAGTGTCTTAACCAGAAAGTAACAAGAAGAACTGCTAAGCTGCAATATGGAAGAATAACTTGTAGGCCAAGTAAAATTTTAAATAGCTAGTATTATTTTAAAACTTGACAATCACTTACAACGATTTGAAGCATTAATAACTTAGAGCACTGAATTTGATATGTCAGAGTGGTGAAGTCTGATGTTTGCAATGAGTCTGTCTGTACTCAGTATCCCTTTTTATTTTATTTTGATTATATAGTGCTTGGGGGTACTTTTTACTTATTAGATATCTGCAGAATTATCAATCTAGCCTTTCATATCTAACATAAAATTGGCACCTCCCTACTTCTAACCATAACTAGCATAACTGATTTTCTTATCCAATATTTGGCAAGTTTAGTTTAAAATTACTTACTTTCATCCAATTAAAGCTATAGAGGAAGACAATTTGTTGTGTCATTATTAGACCAACATACATATCTTGGGAGGGAAAAAAAGCCAAACCTCTGCACTATTTACTAGACTAGACTTGTTCAGAACAGTGTATTTCTCAGCACTGAACTTTTTCTTTCATGTAAAGAGATTTCTTTCACCCCCCAAAAAGCTTCCACATTGGAAAGCTTGCCTTTTCTTTTTCTCATATCTATCAGGTTGCCTCATTAAAAATCTTGTCTTTCTTAAATATGTGTAAGCCTTCACAGCTACAAACTTCTGAACTGGTTTCTTGCTGATTACCAGAGTAGATTGAGATGAGTTAACTGTTCCCAGCTCTTCTGGGCAAGCACACTAAAGAAAAGAGAGAAAGTCAAACAGGTTTGCCAGAGCAAGAAATGAATTACATTTGTTCTTATCGAAGCAAACATAGATATCTGCTTCTTTTAATCAAAATTTAAGGAAATGTCCTGTTTGCTTTGGGGAAAGCAGCAGACTCATTCAACTCTGGTATTTTCTGTTGCAGTTTTCACACATTTGTTTTCAGAAGTACCTGTTAAGCGTGTTCATGTCTGAAAGTATTAGTTCTCTCTGGCTGCACAGTAGACTTCCAGTACACTTGTAGCAAGTTTTTTTTTCCCCTGTATTTTCTATATTTTTCTATATTTTTACCTGGTATTTCCTTTTTCACTGGAGAGAACCTATAATGAAAATGGCAAAGCAGAAAACGAGTCGCCCTTCCAGTCTTGCCAAAGAGTGATCTGTTCTGTCTCTCCAGCCCTGCTGCTTTCAGTTCACAGAGTACTTCTTGACCTGTATTTCTCTGTATTTAGAAATACATTGGATTTCTCATTAACATCTTTAGTGTCTCCTTGAATGCATATAAATCTTATAGGACTCATGGCATCTGTAGGAAGGAATTCTAGAGCCTGAGTGACTTTAACATGAAGTGCCTTCTCTCTTTACATTTTTCTTGGACATGTAACTAACTCATTTGAGCAGAGCCCTCTTGGCTTTTAATTCAGACAAGCCTTCCCCACCTCTGCCTCTCCAGTGCCTGCTTGCACAGGTCAGCCATGAGCTTTGTAAAGCAAATCCTCCCCGTTGTTATCCGTGCTGTCCTGTGGTTCCTTTCTGATTTAAGTGTGGCAGGTGAAGAGCTCTGGGCGTGCACGGAGAGCAGCTCCAGCTGCTGCTGAGTGTCCTGGCAGTGGCACCTGGCAAGAGGCACCTGGAAATAAACCTTCCTTGAAGCCTCTACCCTGGAAATATAAACACCAACTGTTTCTTTCCACAAAACTGCTGGTGGATAAAAAAAAAAAACACTCACAACTGTCTATTAGCGCATCTAGACTTCCATTCCTCTGGATCAAGAAAATTTCTTAGCTCTACCTATCTGCTGCTACATCCTTGAAAGCCTGAAATAACTCAGTAAAAGCAGCATCTTGCTGATTCCTAGTGACTGTTGGCAAACATCACTTATCTCAGATGAGGTGACAAAAATATATAGAAAACCCAGGACTTAAAAGCATAGTATCTTTCCCACAATGTTTCAGCATCTTTCTGTCTATCTATAAAATAGGTGATCTCTGCAAGGGTGATTTAGCTTCAAACTGAGTTAATTTGTTATGTGCTTCCCATGCTTTTATTTTCTTATCTGAAATGGCTGGATGTGGTTTTCCCAGAAATATCAAATCCAACTTGTTAGACTTTCCATTATCTAAATTGTCAACTGATATAACCAAGAGTAGCTGAGACCTATTTCAGCTTCTAAAAGCTCAGGTTTTTTAATAAATATTTCCATGCTATAGCTTACACTCTTAAGAGCAGCCTCCCATTTTCCAATATTTGTAAATACTTCAGAATGACCTGATGCAATTGAGAAGTTGTAGAACAGAAGTGTGGTCACCTATACCATTCCTGAAAGAAAGAATATGTCTTGGTTTTAGGGTTTATTTTAATTTAAACCTTCTAAAATTGATTTTTTAAAATGCAATTGATTTAGGATACCTTTGTAGGGCTGTGAAAATTACTGTTTTCTTGATTGAGTTGATGAACAGAAAAATCCCAGACAAATCAACCAAAAAAAAAAATCAAAAAACAATCAAACCACTCTTCAAACACATCCAAAATGTTTTTCCAAGGAATGAAAAGGAAACATATTTAATTTGATCCCCCTCTCTGCCTTACAAACATTTTGTTTCCTAGCACATATGATAGAAAAGGGCAATGCTTGTGAATAACAATTCAACATATAACTACTCTGTCTGAAAAGTTAAGTGACCTAATTCACTCCTGTCTTCTTTTTAATATCTCTTTCCTCTTTCAGAACTGCCAACTATTCTGTTTTAGACAAGAATGGATTTATTTTGCACACTATTTTAATATCTGTTTGACTCAAGAATATATCTTTTATCATGTCTAGAAAGTGCTAGATTGTTCAAAAAGCAGACTGAAGAAGTTGAAGCATCAAAACAATGAAAAATCATCTTAAACATGAAGTTTAAGAGCCAGTTTTAAAGCAGTTTAAAGCATGAGAGCCATAGATTGTGCCACATCACCTATACTCCTTTCTGACAATCTTTAGGGGTAGTAAAAGGGCTTTTTCTAAATCTTGCCAATACAAAATGTGTGGAAGAAACTTAGCCATACACTGATCTTGTAGCTTTCTAGGAGAATATGTAGAATTCTGGAGCAATTGAGATGCTGACATAAAAAAAAAAAAGAAGCTAATAATCAAGTCCAAGATAGGGAAAAAAAAGCAAATGCAGTATTTAAGGCTATTTAAGGCTGATCAGAGCACATATTCTCAATGGTAAGTCACTTAGAACTCTGTTTTACCTTGGAATAGCATGGGCTTTTGGGGATTTTGTGTTGTTTATCAGTGGATTGTCACTTATTACCTTTCTCACCATGGGACAGTCCTTTTATAGCCAACAGAAGGAAGTTTGTGTTCCCACCATCACTGTGTTCCTTGGCTTCCCATTTCTGGGGCCATGCTGCCTGAAATGAAAAATAATAGTCCAATTATATGTTCTAAAATCTGAAAA
>JAOTQP010000001.1:107789676-107800989 GCA_026413545.1 Cichladusa arquata | reverse complement strand
GATATGTATTCTTTTTTATTTATTTATTTATATGACAACTTACTTTGGTCAAGAACAAGGATTTGGAGAATAATACAAATTCAGAAATGTCTGCCACTGGACTGAAAACTGGTCACTCTTCTAAAGATTTATTTCTTCTATTTGGTATTATTTAGGTATACAAAAGCTAAAAAGCCACCTGATTGGAGCTGTGTGACAATTATGTTGATAAGAGAGTCTCTGTTTGGGTCTTAGGGTCACTTGGGACATAATTTTGCTTAGCAGCTCTTTTGATCTTATTTGTTGCTCTCTATATCAGATTCATTATTTCAAGTTTTGTTTTAATTCCTTCAATCTACCAGCACTTGGATTCCAGGGTTTCTTATCTGGTTGCTCCATTTGTTGTACTGTTAGATTCTCAGGGTAATTTGAACGGGTGATAAACAGGTTATTTTTCCTGGTGGTAAATACTAAGTTAGTAACTTGTTATCCTCTATGTAACTTTGATAACAAGTAATCTGTCTTTATCCTGGTTTTATTTTCCTTAAGACAACCTGTATTGACATATATGTAAGTAAGGTGGGAAGGAAAGATGGTAATAGAAGGCCAAGGTAGAGAAAAATTATATCAAAATTGTCTTTTATAAATGGACTACTGGAACACTTTGGGAGCTGATCAGCACTAAATTTCCTTTGAATGGAAATGGAATCAGGGATAAAATGGGCCTTAGAAAACACAGGAAATTAAATGCTACTAGAAAAATCTAGGAAAACAAGTGTTTAACCTTCTCAGTTCCAGAGGAGCCTGCTAGATGAGTACATTACACTTCTGTCCTCCTGGTGAAACATGAGCTGTGCTCAGAGATGCCCCTGTACAGAGCAGGGACACGTCCCTGATGCGCTGCTGGCCGTGTCGCCCCTCGGCTCGTGGCTGCAGTCACACTCCAGGAGCAGAACAGCACCAGTGTGGTGTGTGCTATGGGCTGTATCTCTAACTCCAGGGGGGCTGGAATCACACAGGCTGCCAGTCCACTCTTCACACTAATGTTCGTCAGCGCCGCTGAAACTTGAGGGAAAAGGGAATTGTGTGTTTTAGTTACAGTTGTGGTATTTCTGCTGTGGGCTACTGGATGTTTGCTGTTTTCTGATCCACTTGCTTGCACGGGGCACCTACCTTGGAGTGCCTGCCTCCCTCTGCAGCTGCTGCAGAGCTCGCACAGCTCTCTGAGGCATGGTCCACATTTGTTCAGTGTGAATCTTTTCATCCTAGCGAGAATTCCTCTGTGGAAAAGAGGACAAAATAAGCCTCACGTCAGCTTCAATGACATTTTAAAAATAAGCATCACAGGCAGATTTCTGTATTATATTAAATATGTATGTATGTCAAAATGAAAAGTTTATGTAAAAAAACGTTTTTTGATCGTCTGGTATTCTCTCTCTTCCTTAAAATTCACTTCACAGGGAGTGTCGGGGGAAGGGCTCTTTGTGTTCTGCTTTTGAAACAGACTGTTCTCTATGTTCATCTGTTCCCACAGAACTAAAAATCAATTTCTTGATTATCACTGAACTATGGCAATTTTCAGCCTGCTAGGTTATGCAAGCAAAATATTCAGGTTGCTAACTTGATAATTTTTACCATTTTTCAGATGTAAATGCACATTTTTTCAGTTCCTGTTCTTGCTTTTCACAGAAAACTCTTAAAAAAAAGCATCTAAGTTTTGTTTGTTTTGTTCCTAAGTTTCTTGTCATGTATTTGTTGTGACCTCGAGAGATCTTGAGACCAAATTCTTGCTCAAAATGAGGAGTTACAAAGTCAGAGAAGGTTGTTCAGGACCTTGTCTGACTGAGTTTTAAACCTCTGAGCACTGAGATTACAGAGTCTCTCTGGGCAGCCTGGGCCACTGCCCACCTGTCCTGCTTGGAGGAAAAGCTTTTTCTCTTGTTTGAACCTCTCTGGTTTCAGCCCACAAGCAGGAGGAGGCTGTTGAGAGCTCTGAATCTTGAACAGTCCTCTTCTCTTCCCTTTCCACTTCCTTCAGAATAAGACTTCCCCCCCCCCTCCCCCGCCCTCTTTCTCCTCTAAATTACTTTTAAAGAACTTAATCTTTGATGTTTTCATGTGGCCACCTATGGAAGAAAGACCAGAAGTGTTCTCTGCATGTCTAATAGACATCTTCCAAAACCTTTCACGTTAATATGCACATTTAGAAAAACCCCTTTAATTCCACTTAAAAACTTCATAAAAACCACCATTATATATTTTTGCCTTTTGGTTGTTTGTTTTTTGCTTTGATTTCAAGCAAATTGTTTTTGCAAACTCTTCAGGTATCTCTAACTTCTGTTTTTGTGTAAAAACTTTATAAAATAAAAAAAAAAAAAATTGAAGAGAAGGCTCACATGAGTTATGATCAAATACAAAAGAACTCTTTAGCTCGGGGAATTGAAAGGAAAATCAGTAATATTGGGTTTGGTTTCTTTTTTTCATTTGTAACTGATACAGAGAAAACAGAAAGACTATAATTGGGCTTTTTAAGGAGATTTATCGGGGTATGAATGCTAAAATTTTTCAGTAATTACAATATAGCTTTCCAGATTCCTCTCAATCTTTATATCATTTGAGAAATGTTTTGGCTTAGGCATTGCCCCGCCCCAAGTTATTTGCAAAAAGTGTTTAGAGAAGGGCTGTACAAATCCATGGATTATCCACTCTGTTAGTTATGTATGAAACCTCTGTGTTTACCTGTTTTTTATCTACTTAACTTGTGAAATAGTTCCAATATTCTGTTGTACTACTGAATACATGAAGTGACAATCTCTCACAGTCTAACAGCACTGCATCAATATTCCATAAACCAAAACAAGAAGCAAGCAACCAACCAACCAACCTTGTAATCTCACCAAAAATTACCCCATTTTCCTTTCCTAAGATCTACATTCTACTTGTTCATGCTGATTGTCACTAATTATCATATCACTCCTTATAAGTGTGTTAATTTCTTGTATCTTTATTCCTGCTCTGTTGGATTTGTCTGTGGTTTATGTCAGGCTGCCAAGTTTTCTAGTTATCTGGAGCACTCTGTTTGCCATTGAAGCAATAACAGACCAGGAGCTTCCTTTGTGTTGTCTGAAATGCTGGCTGGGTGCCAAGAGATTCAGGTCCAGGGATTTGAAATTTTTTGACCTTACCTTTTCCCTAATTAGTCATGGAACTGTTTTGTAAACAACTTGGGTTTTTTTACTCATATGAGACAGACATCTTTATTTTCTTCAAACAGTTCTACTAGTTCCTTCTCATGATGTACTGTGGCATTCTTTTGTTGGGGTATCATTAAGTTCTCTTTATTTGAGAAAAGTTTCTCTAGGGTACACCTACTATCAGCTTTTTTCCTGATGTAATCTATCTTTCTGGAAAGCTTTTATCCACTTTCTTTTTTGTTTTTAATCCTAGTGTAGCCATCTGTCATTCACAAGAATGTGAAATATTTAGAACTCCATCATGAGGTTTTATTACACATTTGCTAATTATTATTCAGATTTGATTGTATTGGTTTTTTTCAAATTTAATTTAAACCATAATAACATTTACTTCAGAGAAAAATTCCTCTCTCAAGCATGAAAATATATTGCATTTATAGCAATAGATGTAATTGTTTCATGAACTATTGCAGTACTAACTCTTAATGCGGGACTCAGTTACTTGTTTTCTGCCAAAGTTATGCCTTGTTATGTTAAATAGAAAATGAGAGTGAAAGAAAATTCAGCAGAAATTCCTGAATCATGTTGGTTTCTTTATTGAGAGAAATCCCAAAAGGGAAAAGAGAAGGCTCCACAATAAGGTGAAAGAAACAAACCAGTATGTAGCCTTCAACAGATGGAATAGAAAATGAGAAAGACTAAAAGGAACAAAATACTGAGAACCTACAAAACAGTGTGACTGTCTCAATGACATTTAAAATAGATTTCTGAAGCCTCCCATATAGGGAATTGAAATGTTACCTTGAATTTTAAGCAGTGCATATTTATGTTGGGGAAACTGCATGATCACAATAAAACTAGTTTAATAATGGATTTGTTCCTTAAACTGCTTTAGATAAGCCATAACACAATGCTATAATACTGTTGTGTGTTAGTTATAACCATACTGTTGTGGAGATGTTGTTCTGCCTCCCAATTTACTAGAGGTGCTATGTTTGAGTGACAGTGAAAATAAAAGAGAATTGTTGTTTAAAAGAATGTTAAAATATGGCTTCTCACTCTGTTCCTCCAAAGTAGTAGTAAAGTAGTGCTGCTCTTGTAGTTTAATACTGTGAAAAACAGCTGTTTCTGACCTTAACATTTTTATTTTAAGAGATTATGTTTTAAGCTTTCAAAGCCATAAACTAAGCCTTTTAAATATAGACATCACTTGGAAGTAGCAACCTAGAACAAGGTCTCGCTACTCTGACTTTTAAATTTATTTTTTTAAGAACACCCTAATCAGTGGCATGGATTTGCTGCAGACTTCCCTACAACTCATTTGCTTTGCATCAGTGCAGAATTTGGTCAGGTCCTCTGAGGATGCAAGGCATGTGCCTTTGTTGGTGTGTAGTCAGCCTTTGCCACCCTCCAGGTGTGCCCAGCATTACACATAACAAACCATGTGCTCCATAGCTCTTTGCAGTTATTGTTCTAGATGGGATTAAGTTCCTGGATTTGAGGAAGGCTGATAAGTTTAGAGAAATCTTGATATTAAAATCAGCAGAAATATAGAAAAATATATGATGTTTCTTAGGGATTTTACAAGGTGGTTTTCTATTTATCTTTTTTTTTTTTCCTCTGCTATAATTGAAACTGATTTTTTTCTGCAAATCTGCTGTGCTTTAACTGAGATATACTTGTAAGCCTTGCTCCATAAAATGTCAGGCTATAATACTGATTCAGAAATAAATCTGCCAGTAATGTGAATGTCCATACCATAACCATACACAAGGAGACACAAGGATAATAATTTGAGTTCATCAAGTAGATTTTCAAGATTATTCATTTTCTGTCATAACAAATTTGGAAGTGGAACTACTTGGAGTGCCATTCACATATCACCAGCCTTAGAGTCTAACTTGGCATCAGAATGTCTTCAAAGGAGAAGAGTACATGGTTCATTATTGCACCTGAATTCATCATTCCTAACACCGCACAGCTTGGGGCATATTGGACTCCACAAATTAAACAGGTAGTCTTGATCTGTTCCAGGCTGGTACACCTGCACCAAAAGCACCTGGTGCACAGAAAAATGGCAATGGGGCTTCATTAGGTGGCATTTTCCTTCTGAAGCAGCATTGATTATCCCCATGTTATGTTAATGAACTGCTGGAAGCACTGTCAGTCAGCAGGATGGGGAATGGGCAGGTAGAGGAGCTGTAAGGATAATATCAGCTGCCAGGTTTTGATCAAGTTCTTCTTAGTGAAAGGTTTACTGATGGGGATTTTTGCTTTTGGTGTTTTTTGTGGTCTTCCTTTCTTTCCACTCTCTCTGTGGTTCTTTACTATTGTACTCAACTATTTTACATTTTATAATAAGTAATGTCACAAAAGAACCAAAGCAGCTAATAGTGAAATACATTAAACAATATTGTGATGTTTTAGCCACTGATTTAGCTTTACTTTGCTACAGGCCATGTCAGCTATTTTGTATACATTTCACATCTGCTGGGAGGGGAACATAGAAGGCAATTTCGTAATGTCAAACTGTAATTATGGGCGCATGGTGTTCAGAGTCTTCTCCCCAAGTGGTGCAGTCAAGGCTTCTGCTCACCCAAAGCCCTGTGGACCCTGGAGAGGGTTGTGAATTATTGAAGCCCAGATCAGTTTGTTGTACCAGAAGTACTGGGGGTTTTATTCTTACTTGTGCCCAATGAGATTATTCTTAGTTTTGCCTAGTTAAATTTTCTTAATGAATCAAGCCCTTTCTCTCTGCTCTGTTTAACTCCAGTAAAATTTCCAGCCTCTCCTGGTGCTCCTGACTATTACATATTAACAAGGAGGAGTATAAAGTTGCTGTATCTTCTGCCTCTCTTCTATGTACAGACAGTGTTGCATAGTGAATGCTACAGCCAAGTAGAAGTCTGAAGGTCAGACTTTATAATTAGCTCATATAAATAGCATTGGCTTATGTTAATCATAGAACCACAGAATCATAGAATTGTTAATGTTGAAAAAGACCTTTATGATCATCAAGTACAACCTTTTTTTGAGGAAAAGCCTTCTTCACTTTGAGGATGGCATCAAATTCCTATTCCTAACAAAAACTCCCCAAAGACTCCCAAATGGTGATATATCTATTTTAGTCTAGTTATAATTTAAAATCCATGTTTTAAATTGGTGGAGTTAATAAAATTATGTTTGTTGACTTGAATGAATGACAAGTGAATGAATGACAAATTGAATTAATTGATAAGAAACAGGGGAGCTTTTGCTTTATTTCAAAACCATACATTCCAAAACCCCTACCCAGTGAGATCAGTTCTAAGAGGACCCCTCAGAACACTGAACCTACTATTTGTTATTGATGAGAACCTGCTGTCAAAATACCTGCATGCAAATGTCTCTTAACTGACTTCTTTTCTTCTGTTTAGGTTGGGGATTTGGAGTTCTTCGTGGTTTTTCTCTTTGCCAAAAACAATTTTGAATCCTGTTGTGTTGGTGACATGAAGAGCACTGGTCAAAATGGGTCAGCCCAGTCAAGTAAGCAGAGACACTTAATAATCCTGTATGCTTGTGTTCAGCTTAATTTTTGCTTAAATTTTCTTTCTTTTAATTGTTCTCTGGCAGCTGAGGTGAATTTGTTCCTGTACTGGTTGGAGGATATTTTGGGTTTTGTTTATACAAGTTCTCTAATCATCTGCCATTAGTCTCTGCTGGAGGTGAGTTACAGAGCTCTTAAGTTCCTTTTGCTTTTATTTGCGAGGTGCTACCAATCAAGAACTTGTACATGATGTATTAGACATTGCAACAAAAAGGTGTCACAAAACATCTTTATCATGATGTCAATATGCCATTGCACTTTTACTGCCATTATTTTCTCTTCTGGAGAAGAGAAGAGGAGCTTCTCTGGAGTTAGTTACAGGTCAGTTATCTATTAAACAAGTTTTAAGATATTGGTATCTGTGCGCCCTTTCTCTAAGAGGAGGATTGAAAGAGAAAGCTGCAATTTCAAACGACTGCCAGTACTGAATTCAAGGAACCTAAAAAGTTTTTCTTTTTAGAAAAAACAAACCCTTATGGGGAGTCCCAAGCATTTAACCAATCACTTAGGTTTTATTAATCTATTTTGTTTGTTTGTTCTGTTTTGTGTTTTTTGCAGTATGAATGCCATAAAATGTACATAGGTGTTTGCTGCAGATCACTGAACTGATGTTTTGGGGGTTTTTAAAGTTAAAAATAGTGATAGCAATTTGATAATAAATTGATAATTATTATTTGATAATAGTTTCTCTTGGTATTCAGCAACCACAGAAGAGGCAAGCCAGATATCTACAGGAATTATTTCAGCTGTAATGATGACAAACTGTTGTACAGTTTAGTAGGTTTCAGATGGAAATTCAGGGTACTTTACACGTCATCATACACATTCTGTTAACCACTTACCAGGAAAGGTACGAAAATCTTAAATATCTTGGGAAAAAAACCCCAACTTTCATCTGCTTATTGCAAACTCTTATCACTTCAGCTAATGTGAGGTTGTTCAATAATTTATGCAGCTGACCTAATTTGTCATACAAAGATTGCATTAATAAACAAGCTCAGCTGTGCAGGGCTCCAGGCAGGGCTCCTTTAGGAGTGGATATGTTTGGAAAGAAGGCAACAGTTTTTTATCAGTCGTTCTCTCCCCTTCTGGGAAGCTTCCAATTTTGGAAGTGCATAATGTCTATATATAAAAAACATCTACTTGGTCTAAACTCACCAGTTTTCCTCATCTTACCTTGCAATGTCTATTCTTGGTGCTCAAAAATTGCTTCTTCAGATTTCTCACAGTAGTTTTAATGAACAATGAAATTTTAAATAAGTGAGTGAGGCACTGGCTGAGTTCATTCCCAGTTGGCTCCAGATATTCACTTCAGAATAAGACTAGACACTAATTATTCCACAAATCAGTGAGGATATTTTCAAAAAGTGACCTTAGTAAGAGTTCTTCTAAATAAATATTCATTTGAGGCGGTTTTATTTGTGGGTGGAGGGGTTAGAGTGTGTGTGTTTTGTTTTACTTTTCTTTTGTTTTACTTTTGTTTGGTTTTGGGAGTTTTTTCAGGCTTTTCTTTGTTTGTTGTTTTTTTGTTTTGTTGTTGTTGTTATTTCTGTGGTTTTTGTAGTGGTGGTGTTTTGGTTTTTTTTTTTTGTTTTATTTTTGTTTTTTACAATAATGGCCAAATGTGGCCAATTCTTAGGGACTTATACAGCTAGAGGCAGAATTTTGCATTCTTCTGCTTTTTCTTTCTGTCCATGGTTTTGGTTCATATTTTCATCCTGAAAACATATCATAGCCCTACTTGTAAAGGACAGTAAATCTCTCAATAAATCCTGAAAATAAATCTGTCTTGGTTTAAGAAGTTTATAAACCCGAGTGACTCCTTGATGTTGGATCCCTTGAAATGAAATGTTTTAATGGATTTTGAGTACATATCTAAACATACAAATTGTTATTGCAGGCTGCAGAGATGTGAAATCTTATTAGGACCAAATTCTAAAGGGGTTATGCATCACAAAATGAAAAATTAAAAAAAAAATTCACTGTTGTTAATGGAAGAGTGGCTGTGGTACGTGCAGTATTTCCTACTCCTCCACATCTACCACATTAAATCCATGTCAGGTATTTCTAAGAGCTCCACCACCAAAATATTAAAATGTCTAACGTTTTCCTATTACATGCCATGAAATATATGTGATTGGAGTATTATTTCACATTAAAGTTGTTATTCCAAAAGAAATACTGTTGTAGGACTTTCATTTTATGTATGTTTTATTTTAACTTTCCCAGTTCTGTGTTCACATATAACTTACTATTCCAGTGTTCAGAAAGAAGGTATTAGTGAAAATATAAAATATAATTCTTAATAGTCTTCGAATTATTGGTGTTTTTAGTAAATCTAAAGGGTTTTATGAGAGTGGCATTTGTGTGCACAGCAAACAGGCCAATGCACCCGATACTCAGCACAGGTGTGCAACAAAATGCCATATTTAGCATGTTGGAAGTTGGCAGAGGATTTCTACACCAAATTTAGACCTAGAAAACGCATCCAAACTAGAGTAGCTTCAGTTGTTAAGCATTAATCAAATGCCTCCATAGTGACAGGTCAGTAGAAGGTTTTAATTCATGGAGGAAATTTAGCTATTTTTTCATGGGAGTAAAAATAAATGGTGGAGGCAAGGTAGACAAAACTTTGCATCAGAAACCTTTTCCTTGGGGAGAGGAAAATAGAAAAACCAAGCAACATTGGATCATGAAAGTGATTTATAGTATTTGTTTGGCTGGCAACTATAATGGAAGAACTTCATACGTTAATCTGTAATTACAAGAAACAATTCTGGAAAGTTTGCTGCTCTTGGGGGGTTCAGAAGAACAAATGAGGGCAAACCATAACAATCACTTCACAGAGTGCAAAGTCCTTGAATGGTCATACCCTCAGCAGTCTGAAGCTAATGTCCTTTTCTCCAAATCTTTGTATAATCACAAAAAAGAATAACCTAAAACAGCACAGAAAATCTAGAAATAAAATCAACCTATTGTGTCTAAAAACTACTTTTTCTTTCTATGTGTGATGTTGAGGTTGGTGTACATGCCATAAACAGTTGCTTTTTCCTGCAGATTTCTTGATCCATCATTTCCATTAGTTGTCTTCTCCATGGTTCTTCTACCAGCAGATATCTGGAGAGGGAAGATCTTGCTTTGCTTTCTCTCTACACTTGCTACTGCTCTTGGACTGTATTTTTCCAAATTTTTCTGTCTGTTCTGATTTGTTGCTAACATCAGGTCAGTTTGTGCCAATGTCTGTAACTAACTGTCAGTGAATAAGAATACAAATTTTAGTATGAATGTGCTATGACTGAATATATATACCTGGTTCTAGTTCACCACATTGATGCATTTCCTCTTCATATATTTCTAGGTCTATAAAATGTAAAATTGCCTAAAAAAATTTTAAAAAATGGAAGTTTCATGATCTACTACCAACTGATTAATAATCCTATCTTTAATGGGAAAATGATCCATTTTAGACCAAATGTATTATTTAATGGGGGAAAAATAAGTGAAGCAGGATGGATTTATCTGCTTGATGAAGACAGTCTTCTCTTGCGTCAAAGATGGATTTTTTTGATAGATGATTCTGGAGTGACAAGTGTCATCTGAAAGAGTTTGCTTTTGAGACTGTCGCTTGATGAAAAGACTTTTTTAACAAGGAAACATTCTTCCTTTTGTCAGGTTTTTCAATTTCATTTCAATGGACACTTGCATTTGTTAATTTACTGGTATTTCATTGTCTTATTCCCTCCATAAATCCCGAGTGAAGTTATAGATCTGTGTGGTGCTAAGAGCAGCTCAGCCAGCAGGAATATATAGTGGATAATAACAAAGGAAACTGTCCTTAAATTACATGGGAACAAGTAACCAGTGGCTATTAGGTTTTTGCAGCAACATGCATCTTAAGTATGCAGATGAATGTCTAAAATCATGTGACTCGAAGCAAAACAGATATTTAAATTTTAAAATGTATGAACAGAGAAGTGAGGTAGCCTCACAATGAGGAAGATGTTAGGTTTGCTGTTCCTGGAGGACAGATTTGGGAGTACCTCATCATGGTTTTCTAGTACTTCAAAGGCACATACAAAGCTGATGGAGTCTTCATGGAGAAGACAAGGACTGATGTGTACACGTTGCACCAAGGACAGGTTTTGTCTCAACACAAGAAATAAAATTTTTGCAGTAAGAACTCATCCCCTGGACCAACCACTTCAGGGACATGGATGAGTCCTCATTACAGGAGGTTTCCTGCTGGAGATGGGCAGATAATCTCATGTACATTCCTTTACCATGAGGTTGGACCAGAGGACTTTTTGAGGTCACTGTCAACCTATACTGTTTTATGGTATATAAGAGACAGAAAAGAGCAGTTAAGAAATCTAATTCCCAAACTAGACACTTTCTGGTTGTGTGCATGTGGAGGCAGTTTTCTTATCTAAAAAATAATATTTTGATAGAAGTAAGACAGCTTATTGCTTCTTCAGATGTTTGGGACATTCATTACAATTTATTTGAGTGTAGTGAACTCGAAAATTTGGATTTAGAGAGGAATTGCTCCCACCA